>JAUMJK010000231.1:2400000-3600000 GCA_033558105.1 Coccyzus lansbergi
TAATTTGCCTGCCTTATAGCAAAATTAATGACCTGAACAATTTAATTTCTTAACACACGGAATCCTCAAAGCAGGAACTTTTATTGTCTTCCACTAGACCTGCAGGACAAGAAAACTTTACAGAAAGCATGGCTATAAATATCAACTTTGGATGTCAGCTACCTACTGGCATTATAAAATTATGACCTTTCTCGTCTAGGAACACCTTACAACCTCTTAGACTTTGGAGCTGTGTGCTGAGTAGATAGGGTCTTCAGAGATGACAGTGAAGCAGAAACAAGATGATATACTTAATCATATTCAAAAAAGTGTGATCACCTCCAGCACCTCACAGCAAGCGTTGTTACAGTATATATTCAGTCAAGACGAAAGGGGTTATCTGTACTCTTACTTTGGCTCACAGTTTGAGCTCACACTGGAAATCAAAATTTTTGACAGCCCCCTTGTTCAAGTTCAACACAAGTTAGAAATGAGATGACTGGAAACTTTTACACACTAAGAGGAAAAAAACTCTCATGAAATTACTGTCAACCCAGAGGTTATATGGATGCAGCCACTGGCCTGGTTCATTCCAAATCAAGCCACCCAGTTCGAAAATCTTGTTCATGTTCTTGGCTCTCACTCCTAACTATTCTGGCTTTAATGTAGCACCACAATAGGGATTCATGCAATATAGGCAATTTTTGATTGCTCCATGCTGTTAAGAGTTTACGATGGGTGGGAGCAAAATACGTGTGAGGTGAATCATGTTGAAAAGTTTGAGTTTTTCCAACCATCTGTGTCTCAGATCCAGCTAACCAAACCACTCGTGGAGAACAGGGAGAGAAAATTCTTCACAGAAAGGGTCGTTAGGTACTGGAATGAGCTGCCCAGGGAGGTGGTTGACTCGCCTTCCCTGGAGGTGTTTAAGGTGCGGGTGGATGAGGTGCTGAGGGGCATGGTTTAGAGATTGGTGGGAATGATTGGACTCGATGATCTAGTGGGTCTCTTCCAACCCTGTGATTCTACGATTCTATGATTCTTTGAAAAGCATAGGGGATCAAGCATTACAGCAAACGTAAGCCATGTGCCATTTCAGCTATTAAGGCAGAAAACACACATCCAAAGAAATCTGCTGTCTGTATCATCACTTACTTTTTTATCATGATTTAAGATTTTTTTTTGACATCCATTAACTAAAAATCCTTTAAAACAGTGTTTTCCAATGCAGATATACACATTGGTATTCTCTCAGTATGTTCTCTTTTCTCCAAGTACTACATCTAGCAACACCTCAGTCCCTTGTGCTCCTGTCAGTCTGGAGTGTTGGTTACAGGAGAAACACTTAGACTCCTGAAGTAGTTAGCAAGCAACTAGATTGCTCTGGGTACTGTATCTCACGCATTGCTTTCAAAACAATGAAGCTAGATTAAATTAGTTTAGGAACAGAAGAGATAATGAATACAAGTGTGGACTTGTAAATTATTCTAAGAACTAGAGTAGCTGATCCACAGTCATCTCTTAGTCCCTTGTTTTAAGAAGCATGTAGGACATGTACCCAATTCCCTTTCTTTGATATTATTTCTGTAATATCTTCTGTTTGCAGACTCATAATGGAACTCTCTGAAAACAGCTGAGTTGTGAATATAAAAAAAGAAATAGGATCACTTGTGGAAAGTGCTAAAACTATTGAAAAAACCAACTTAAATTTGATAGACAACTTTAATGCATAGAAATACAATGATTAAAAAGTTATTGAAAATGTATTTTTACCCTCATAAATATATAATTTGACAGAACAATGGGAAAAAGTAACTTCTGTGTTGTTAGAGAAGAGGGAACTTCAAGGTCTTTTTGTTAAATATGGATTTTTTTTTTTTTTTGAACAGAGGTCTTGAAATTTAGGCCTTTAATATTACAACACTTAAAAGACAGGGAGGTAAGACCCCTTACATGTTCTTATCATGTATCTTTCCTTTCTTTCAGCTTAATCCTGGTTAGGGTTTCCATTAGCTTTCCAGGGCTCAGCACAGCTGACTTGGCTCTGTTTCTCAGTGTTTTGAAAAGGGGATTCTTCTTCTGCTATCCACAAACTCCCTTTCTCTATCAGAATGTGCAGTGAGACCTCTCCTAGCATCTTACGCTCTGCCGCTGGACTGAAAGGGCTTGTCTAGCTACAAGATGACATGCACCAAGTCATTACATTTCTTTTCTCTGTGCCTCTAGGTTGGGAGAAGGTTTGTGAAGCAACAACAATCTGTTTTTCTTCGCATTGTTTTTCCTATTTATTTCTGTTGTGTTTCTGCCACAGTGACTTAATTTGTGCAACTGACTGTATTGTCTCCCCCACCTTCCTGCTGCCAGCAGGAAAGGAATTAATGCTTGGCACTGATGGCTGCTGGTGAATTTGTAAGGCTAAACACTTTGGTTTTATTTAACTCAATTTTATTCTTTCTGTTCTGTCCTCTAGGATTGGCATTAATGCCCCACAGGCAAATGTAATGCACTGTTCCAAAACTACTTATTTACTATGTGATTTATTTGCTACATAAATGTTTTTCATTCTTCTCTACCTCTCAGCAAGCTATTTGCCATAGAGGTTTTTTTCAAGAAACAGAAAAATGTTATGTACTACATAGTGTCAAAATCTCTTTTTCAATTGCATAGGAAAGGACACGAAGAAAGAGAAGTAAAAGGAGGATTTCACCCACTGCAAATTCCTTGGCCTGCTTTGAATTCACCTGAAAAATGAAGGGACTGAAGTCTCCATCCCAGTGTGCAATTCAATTAGGCTGCCTGCTGCCATTTCCTCGGTGATTAGTCTCTTCAGCACTTCCTTGGTTACTCGGAGTAGATGTTTCTTGATTTCCAACCACTGCTTTTTGAATAAATAATTACAAATTCAGTGGGGAAAAGAGAGAGAAAAGATGCTAACTGTCTTGCTGCTAACGACTCTCAAGATGGGTCTTGCGAGACCCAGAATAAAAGCTCTAAATCAACAAATATTTAATGACTTCATATATAGTGGAACAATGATTACAAAATGTATGAAAAGGACCAATTACAAGGTAGGAATACAGCGTGATGCCAGCTACTGGCACACGAGGGACTTCTAATCTAATTCATATCAGACACTTTGGGGTTGAAATAATCAAAACCTTCTGAGAAAAACAGCAAAATAATCCAAAGAGCTTTATCCTTTTCCCTCTGGTGTAGCATAGGATAAGATTCTTGCTTGAACCAGACAGTGTACAAGAAGCGAGATAATAATGAACAAAACAAACAGGTGATTTTGATCTCTTTCCTTCTCTGCTTTCTTCATCGACTGGAATAGTGACAACTTGAGCTCAGATGTGGTTTATAGCCATTTATATCAAGTGGGTCCCCATCACAGTGTTTTTGTGTTCTCCATGAGCTTCAGATTTTGGCAAAGGAGTGTGCTAACTCACCTGTTCCAAGTCCTCAGAAACAGCCAGGAGCCCTTCATAATGCTGCAGGTGTCACCATGACACGGGAAGCTAAGCAATATTGCCCTTTTTGCCCAAAACAGGGAAGAATAAGAGGAGAACGTCCATAGTTCTTCTGCTGATCTCCCAGACAAGAGGCTCTGTCCTAGTAAGGGCATCGGAACAACTGTCCCAAAGTTGATTTGACAACAGAAGAGGACAGAGCTACAGGACTTGTTTCAAGTTTAAGGTCTTTTGTGTTTGTAGCTGACAGGCTGAAGAGAACTGCACCACAGGCAGTAGAAATGGGTCAAGCACTGGTGATGGGACATCCCACTGTGAAGAAAAGCACTGAAGGAGAGAGTTAGCATCATAAAAAAAAAAGGTGCTTTTCTTTAATTCAGAAACGTGATTAGAGATTGAACAGTTGCTTCTAAGGTGATAAAGTGGAAAGGCTTGCTGAGGACTAGGGAAGAGGCACACACAAAAAAAAAAGGAGAAAGGTTAAAAAAGAAAGCAAACATTTTCCTGGAGCACCCACATGATGTTGGATAAACCTAGATGAACAGTAAACAAAGATAATAATAATCTCTATGTAAGACAATTGAATGAAAAGAGACAAGTCTTTAGTAGCTGTAAGATATACAACACTGGAAACAGGTAAAAATTAGGGTAAAGCAACAAAAGTTGCACTTAGTATGCACTAAGAATTAAAAATATCCCCTAGTCACTACATATGTACACAAAATTAAAAAAAAAAATAATTTATTGTGATGAATAGACATGTCCCCTTCTAACAAAGAGCTCCTTTTTTTCACCAGAGAAAGAAGAGAGAGAGAGAGAACCTCTGAAACACTTTGAAATACTCAGAGCACCTAATTATTTCATATTTTTTTTAAGTACAAATCCTGACAGTCCAGTAGAGGGTAACCAAAGATTCAAAACTTCTAATTATTCAAAAGAATTAGAGAATAAGTCTGTCATCTTCTCCAAAGACAAGTCGAGGGAAGATCAGCAAGATGAACTGTTCTATAGGGAATAAAAAGGCAAATTTTTAAAACTGCATTGCAGTGAGAAGGGGGGGAAGAAGATAAAGACAACTAAAGAAAACACACAAAAAAAGATATAAAACTAGGAAAGAAATAGTTCGGATGACACTGGACTAGATACAAAACACACAATTTGTAGGGCTCACATGACAGAAAATGAATAGGGGGTGCCAGTGCACAGCTAGTGCATTAATCCAAACATCTACTCAGCAATGGCCTTATCTCTGCCTCAGTGCTTTAAAGGACACACTACAGCACTGCCTTTCACTGTGGCAAAGGGTTTTTTCCACTACCATGGGCTAGACATCACTGTTCCCCACCATTTATCCATCAATAGTTAGTGGCTGCTATTTTATTACCCAAGAAATACTATTTTTTTACAGGAATTTAATTCTACAGTTTCCCAATTGTTTGGTCTGTATGAATAAAAGGGAAATAACTTTTTAATTACTGAGATTTTAACTGCAATGTGTCTGCTTCTAAACTGAAGGTTACTTCATTCTAAAGCACTGTGTAGTTTAAGATCAGTGAAGACAAGACTGGTGTTCCAAACTCAGGCATTTCAGAACAGACTTGCCTCTGATGTGGTTGTAGACCTCCAGTGTGTATTCCTCCTCGATTCAGTTTCAAAGGAGTGAAAAAACGTTTCATTTTCTTAAATGCATGTACTGTAAAAATTATGTAACAGCATCACCAGGGAGAAAAGATAAAACCCCCATGTTTACAAACATCGAACTCACTCATGAATGCTCCTTCAGCATTCATAGACGTTTTATCAGGTGGACTAACTTTTTACACTGAAACAAGCAGATCAGCTTTCACTCCTATTTCATAGGAAAGCACAGGAGGCCAAGGTCTTACATTTCTTCCCTGCCTTTTCAGCATATATCTATATGCGAAGGGCTGACCGATGGAACACTTTCCAGAACATTGCTTTTTTTTTCACATACCTGAATCTACAGAGAATTCCCTTTCATGGTGATTTTCCCCTTTCAAGCTCATGCAGAGGAAGTCAAGCAAACCTTTTACTTCTTATGCCACCCAGTACTTTACAAAAGGGAATATACATTTTAATACTTTAAAAACCCTCTCTGAGTAATTTATATTCTTTTGTTAGCTTATCACATAAGTAAAATTGTCTTCCCAATAATTATTTCAAAAAATAATTTCTTAGGGCTTGATTTCCAATTCAATACAACAATAAATCTAGTAAGAAATTTATATGACTTAATTTAAAGCTTCTAATTGAATGATTTAGCTTTGCGTAAATGTAATGAGCCATTTCATAAAATCAATAACATTGTAAAGTATAAACTAAATTATTATAAATGAAGGCAATAAAAAAGGAACTCCTCTGTATTAGAAAGGGTGACAGTTGATAAATGGGTTATTATTGTAGGTTGCAATAGAGCAGGCAGGAGATACTAGGATGAAATTTTCAAAGATACAAGGGTTTCCTGCCCAGCATGCACAGAGAACACCTGCTAGGAGTCTAACTTACCTAAACATAGTGGACATATTCTCAAAAACATAAGCTATAGGGAGTGACTTACGATTCTGTGGATGTCAGTCCATATAGGGCAGAGAATTCATCTGTGGCCTTGAAAATGTCTCACCTTCTGCTCCTGACCCCTGTGACGGATTTTGCTGTTTGAAAGACACTTGCTTAAAACCCTCCTTGGACATCCCTGGACTTGGAGGGGTAGAGGTAGGTGTGAGCTCACCCTGCCTCTGCTTCAGACTGATGCTGTTGAAGGCTTCGCTGCACATACAACAAAACTTTAGTACCTATTCAATTATATATTAATAAATAGTACATGGGCATATATTCATGTCAATAGTATGTTAATGGACTACATTGGCACATATTTCATATAAATGCATGTTATATAATACATGTTTCATCAGACATACACTATGACACAATATAAGCATGTAACTGCATTATATAATCATGACGTCTACATATTATTTATATATTTCTATATACTAAATGCCATTATATACGTGTACATATTTCAATTTAGAGCAAACACAACTAGTCAGCTGCCGAATTATATTTAGAATTAAAATACAACTTTATTAAACGGTTATGTCTTGATCCTGCAATTCATACAAGCAATTCATATGCTTAAGACTATCCAATGTCAACTTCAAATAGGAAACAAATGAGATTCACTTTGTAGCTTCAGATAAGACATACAGCTACATTACAATCAAAAGGGTGTCTTATCCTAGAAGTTCCATAAAATTTATTAGCAGAGATCTAATATAAATAAAATATTTTAAGGACACTGCATACCAGCATCACTACCTATAATAAATGAAGTGGACTGACTTAGCTATTACTTTATACTATTGTAAATAATGTTATTTTACACTGGAGCCATATATTCTTACACAGAGTTATTTTTGCCTTTTAACACCTTGAGAATTTGAGAAGTATGATGTTAATTATACTACATTTTTTAAAAGTTGTTTTGAGTGCCAAAACCCTTGATATTCATAAAATGCTATTTCTAGCATTGTAGGTGGAACAGCAGCAGTGTATTTGGTTTTCCTGTGCTCTGAACAATCATTCAATTAAAAAAATTCCTTGCTCACCTCTGAATATCCTTTGAAGAGAATGTTTCTTATGAAAAAAATTAACCTTGCAAAGAGTTTTTTTTTTTAAAAAAAAAAAAAAAAGTTTTGTATCTGTGCTGTCTCGTTTTCAGATTGGGTGACCAGTCACATGTTTTATTAATTGCAAGTGTTCATTGACAGGCTGGGCTAGAATAGCTGGAGGTACTTCGGCCTTAGAGTTAATAACTTTGAGAAAGATGAGAGGAATCATTTCGCTGCAGAAAAGAATACAGATACCTTTCCTTTGGTTTCTGTCAGTGATTCCACACTTTAAGGAACTATCTGAGGACACCCTGAACAAAGAAAAGTTAAGAAAAGATAACAGAAGAAATACAAGAAGAAGCACAAGGAATAGGCCTTATAAGGAATTACTGAGAGAGCTGGGGGTGTTTAGCCTGGAGAAGAGGAGGCTGAGGGGAGACCTCATTACTCTCTACAACTACCTGAAAGGAGGTTGTGGAGAGGAGGGAGCTGGGCTCTTCTCCCAAGTGACAGGGGACAGGACAAGAGGGAATGGCCTCAAGCTCCACCAAGGGAGATTCAGGCTTCACATAAGGAAAAAATTCTTCACAGAAAGGGTCATTGGGCACTGGCAGAGGCTGCCCAGGGAGGTGGTTGATTCACCTTCCCTGGAGGCATTTAAGGCACAGGTGGACGAGGTGCTAAGGGACATGGGTTAGTTAGTTAGTTAGTTATAGGAATCGTTGGACTCTATGATCCAGTGGATCTCTTGCAACCTAGTTATTTTATGATTCTATGATCTACTAAAATATGCTTTTCCACACTGCCCTGATTTTCACTTCATGATAAAAACCACCACACCCCCAGAGACGTCAGAGATTCCACTCCCCTAACCCCAGGAGCAGTCATGGCCCTCAGTACACACGGTGGAGAGAGGACACACATAATCCACTACTTACACCTAAGATTTTGGTTCTTGCATCTGGATAGTATATAAGACTTAAAACATATCACAAAATGCAAACTATTACATAAGATGGAAACCAGCAGTGATTAAGAGTAAAGAAGACTGCCACAGGCAGAAATCGTCTCGATCTACAATCCTGCTTGGAAAGCAAAGAGGAACATGAAAAGCGAAAACATAGTTCAGCCTCAGGCCAGAACAGATTAAAAGAGGAAAACAATCAATGATCTGAAAAGGCTATGTGCAAAATCAAGCCACACGCTTACTGAGTTACAGATTTATAGCCAAATCTAGATCTTAAATTTGCCTCTAAAATGGACAAATGATGGAGGGCAACAAGTCTTTTCCAAAGGCAAAAGCAGCTCACCTGCTTGTAATTCTTAATAACGGGGGAAAGAGGGACATCTAGCTGCTAAAATGAAATTAGCAGGATGGACTGTAATGAAGACCACCGCTTAACAGCTGCAACCTGCTGTGTCCTTCAACCTTGAACTGTGCTGCTGTGACTATTTGTCAGTGCTGCAAACTGGGCAAGCACCAAGCCGCCTGCAAAAGCGGCGACTTATGCAAGAGTGCCTGCGCAGAAAGCCAATGGGCTTTCATGAGGGAAGATAAATAAAGGTAAGGGATTGCTCATCTCTGAACTGGAACAGAGTGATTTTCAGGCCAAAAACTAAAAGAAAGATTGCCCTCATTCACATGAATGATGAAAGCGAGAAATCTAGCTGGAGGGAGGATGAAGAAAACATTTTTTATACTGCAGAGAATTTGACTGGTCTGTGGAGAGAGATAAGAAGAACCAGGTCAGCAGAGCACCTGAGCAGCAAGCAACATGGGCAGTTTTTCTCAGTACAGGATACAAAAGTTAGACAGTGAACAATAGGGAATGATTTATCAGGTCTCTGACAATTAAACTAAATATTTGAAGTCCTCAGAAACAGGGTCCAATGGGATTTCCTCCTGAGCTGAATGTCTCCTGTTTTATGTAAAGCAGTATTTATTCCTGTCTCCACAAAGGTGTCCCCATCAGGGGCTGCACTGAGGGTATCTCTCAACAAAACACAGGAACAAAATGCTAAAGAGGTGGCAGGTGGGCACCTTCAACAACCTCCACCTGAACGTCTGCAGAAGGAAGAAGATGCAGAATTTTTATTCATACAAATATACCCTTCCCTTTCATGTCTGATAAATCAATGACACTCAGGAAGTCTAGCTTTACTCTTTCATTCTATTTTTTTTTTTTGGTAAGAGTTTTGTATAGTATTGGCTAATGCTCTGGTTTAATCAATCTGATTTCCTTGTCTCTGCCACTGATATGGTCGTCTGCTCCGTGACCTTGATTCAATGTGCTCCCTAGGCATGCACAGTTTTTCAGATCTTTGTAAGAAATGATCCAGATTTGAATGCCAGGATTCAGGTCAATGATCTACTGTTACACAGAACGCAAGTTAACATCCTCCCAAGAAATAAACATGCATAATATAGAAAAGATTTCCCACTTCTACATATTTAAGAGATGGAATAGATTTGTGAATGTACTACATACAAACGGAAATAAAGGGGTTTTGTCATCTACTGTAAAATCAGCACATAGACAAATTAACAGGTACAAATCAGAAGAAAAAATCATAGAATCATAGAACAACCAGGTTGGAAGAGACCCATCGGATCATCGAGGTCAACCTTTCGTATCAAAAAAAAAAAAAAAATCACACTAATCACGAATATCTTAGCACAGTATCTCATGTTTGTACATGCAACTGATGCCAATGTAGAAGAACTTTATCATACTAACAGCCACAAAACTAATAAAAATTATTCTGTATTTCCACATACGGAGAGATGTTGTCAGTTGAACATTGCATACCAGAGACGCTCACTTTGGTTTAAACTGGATAATTCCCTACACCTGAAACACTTGCTGTAAATCCTACCGCCTACATGTTCAACGAGAACTATGAAAAGAGACTATGTTATCTTCTGCTGAGCAGTTTCTCCCTTAATATCTATTTATCTAATGACATGCCTATCAGTGAAATGACCTGGCTCAGAGAGGTCTGTTCAGCACTGAAGCTGTGCTGTGCCAGCCAAGACTGCCTTAAAACCCCCAGAAGTGCCATCACGATCATCCATTGCCTGCAGTACCAAATGCCATAAGTGTCAAATCAATAACCAGGGCATGTAAAATGATCCTTTTCACAAACAAGTCACGGAAAGCGTCATATGGATATCTTGTGGAAAAATCCCAGTTTGCATAAAACTGGGAAAATGTGTTCTCCGATCAACAATAATTGTAAAGTCTGTCAGCTTTGATTAAATGTTGCAAGTGTATTTAGATCAGTTACCCTTCACGAAAGATCCTAACAACAGACTGTGAAGATCTAAAGATTATATTTATTATTTTTTCCTTCAATAAAAATTGTTTCCTTCCAGCAGTGGATATTCCAAAGCCCTAGGCTCCAAATTGCTTTTCGCAGATCTGAAGCTCCCTCTGAGGTAAAGAAATCAGCTTTAGTGCCTCACAGGTTTAGTAGTGCTTTAAGTATCTCACAGATTTACTATTCCACCCACCTGTTCAACAAACCATTGGAATTAGAGACATTTTTGTGACCTTTTCTAAAGTTTAGAATATCTGTTGTTTATAATGCCTCTTCAAAAATTACTTGAAAGGATTTTCCACATATAGTGTATGTTGGTGCTGGTATAAGCAGCAGCATTGCAGTCATCATTAACATCTTGGTTTCATCAGTTATTTTCCCTTAGGAGGCTTTAAATACTTACGTATTGCTGAAGTACTGGTATCAAGAACATTTTGCATTTTTAGGGTGTATTGTGCTAGGTGCTCCTAAGCACTCATGGTTGTCAGGTTTGGACCACTTAATAAACTTTTATCTTCTAAGTTAATAAAAAAACAAAAAATAAAAAACCAAAACAGGTTCTTAAAAAACAGTTTGGTTGTGTCTGGTATTTAGGTACCATGTGAGGATGGGGTTTCAATTATTAAAAAATTAGACTTTATCTGTTTGTGTTCCCAGATTCAAGTTCACACACTTGAAGCCTGATAACCTCTCAGTCTGAGAAGCTTGAAGTGAATGACAATGTGCACCCATATACATAGGAAGAGGAGAAAAGGGAGGGAACATACAACAGAGCTTCTCTGGGGCCAGCAGTGACAAATGACTTCTTAGATTCTCACCCAGCTCCGTAAAGAAGAGGCTGCCACTAAACACAGCATTCATGAATGAAAAAACAACCAGCGTATGAAACAAAATACAAATAGTTCATTAAAAGAAGAGGGCGCGGTAGATCATAGGATAATATTTAAAATAATCTTAATTATTTCAACTGAAATTCATATCAGCAAAATAATACAAACCTGTCAGTTGGTTTAGCTTTGTAACTCTCCTCTGGACAAGGCTAAATATTGGTTTTAAATGGCTTGCAAGTTAAGGAAGTATATAACTCAAATGAATCAAATAAAACTTAGATAAAATGTTAGGAAAGAAAGAAAATATTTTGTGCATAATTCTTACAGAGTTAGGAATAATTCTCTCTCCTTTACATAGTTCTACTATAGATTTAAATCTATGGTAAAGTGTAGAGCAGAATGTACATTCAGAAAGAAAAATAAAAATAGTCTAAAAACTACTAAAATGCCAGAGACTGTGAAAAATGTAAATGAAAGAGACAAAACTAGAACTCAAGAACTCTTCAGTCCCCAGTTCTGTGGCTGTAAAACACAGCTCACACTGTCTCCAGACGTAAGCTGCATTTTCTTACCTCAAGCAGAAAATAAGAATGAATAGGAATTGGGAGGAAAAAAAATGAGAGAGGTAACTTGCCTAAGAGAGTTAAATGAGATGACTCTGGTCTATTTTCCTTTGTTTTTCCATGCCTAATGAAGTGTCTGGGTAGTTGGAACAGCTTTTGCAGTACGATCTGATTGTTGTAGTTGCCCGTTTGTTTGCCGTGAGTTATTGTTTTATTTGGCTTTCATTTCTGAGCTGTTTCCCTGGTCTGCTGGGCAGACGGATGCTGCTGGATTGTGTTTATGAGCCTGTAAATGATTGGGGAGCTGTTGCTCTAACATGAGAGATTATGAGAAAGAGAGAGAGGGGTTGTGCTGTGCTAGGAAGAACACAGGCTGCTGCAGCATATGATGGTCTGTCTGTGTCCAAAACCCAAGGCAACATTTGAATGCACAACACTGTATTTTTTTCCAAAAGCACGTTAGTTGGTCAGTGGAGTGAACTCTTACACATTACCCAATGCCCTTCATATTGAACGGCATGATGAAGGATTCAGCGTGATGAGTGTCGATATCTCCAATAGCAGCTTCTTGCAAGCACTTCTATCTGCCTGTGGAAAGTATGACAAAGGGATCTCATCTTCACAACTGTAGCTTTTGGCTTCCTATTTAAGTTATAATCAATATTTTTGTTTATGCCAGAATATGACATCAATCACCTAACACTGTGCTGAATAAATCAAATATTTTGAAATGAAATTCTCATGCTTCACTGCAAGTAAAAAAGAGTGTTTCATGAAAGTCCAGTACAAATCAGCCAAACAGTTTCTGGACTGTAGAACAGAAGACATGCATTATTTTGGAAAAATTACTTGCCAATTTTGGAACAATTTGGACTTTTCGGTTTCAGTTTCTTATTTCCTTAACCATCTTAAAGCTAGATAGGCTATAGCATTACACATACCAGCAAAATATTCTCAACACTAAGCAAGAGGGCAGGGGGAAACTGAGATGGAGGAGAAAGGTTGTCTGTCTTTACAAAAATAAGGAATTGCAAATGCCAGATCAAAAATTTGGCACATAAACCTTGAAATCCCAAAGCTTACCTAAGCTTTCCATCAGAATGTAGCTTCTGCCCTTTGCTAAGGGAATTAAAAATCTGTAATAATACTGAGGGCTAAAAGACTGCCCTTTCAGTTCTCCTAACATTAGGTATTGTTAATGAATTTCTTTGATTCTTTTGCACATGGGCCCTGCAACAAATTCGAGTTCATTACTCAAAGAGTTTTCATATCACTCTAAGGAATCCTGAGAGCTCAAAAATCCTCCTGAGAAATCTCTCTTGCAGGACACATTTCATCCCAATAGACTTTTTGAATAGGAAGGCAATATGAAATATGTGTTCCTTCAGTGGTAGGCGTTATGCTATTGTGCTTTTTAGGCAAAACACAGCACAGAAAGAAAGAGATCAGCAGCACAAACCACATGATAAAACAAAGAAATTAATCTCATTATACAGGTAGAGCTCTTCAGGTACCACAATTCAGAACATCCACTCATAACATACTATACTGAAAATAAGTGTTTCTTAGGTGCTTTACAATTTAACATTAAAGTTTCTCAAGAACCAAACCTTTTGCTTCTATATAGGCTGGGTCAAAGCAATTGAAAATAAGTAACAAACAGTGACAAAGTTTATATCACAATTCCCTTCCTTAGTTTCTATGAATAAAGAATTACTACTTTAGTATGTAAAGGCAGGTAGAAAGCCAAGGATCCTTGAATACACACCTAAGTAACACTTATCCTCCCTTTCCGCACAGCATCACTCAGTTTTTTGGACAGTGAGTTATTCCTTGCTCCTGATAGCTAAGCACTGCACAAAGAAAAAACTACTCGTGAGCAACAAAGAACATCAGCATATTGATAATCAGCTGCCTCAATCTCTCCACAAAAGCTTCCCAAATCTGCTTGTAGGCATGGCAATGGAAAGAACTCCAGCTCTGCTCTCTACTGGAGAACCTCTGAGGTTTTAAACATTATTGCTCAGCTCCACTGCCTCCCAGAATGAAGCATTTCATTTAGTATTCCTGTTCCAGCCTGCAGCCATACTGACTCTATCACGTGGTCAAAAATACTGAAACCAGCTGCAAGGTCTAAAAGAACGAGCCAGTGTTATACTTGGTCTTGGTCCATTCCCTCCCACAGAATCCTTGGTCTGGGGACCACTTCAACATCCTCTGTGGGGCCAAGCACCATTAAGAGTTAAGACTAGAATGCACCTGCAAATTCAGTTGTATGGTTAGCTACAGCGTTAGCCCTCCTATCAATAAATTCTGCTTCTGCAAATGATATTTCAGGCAGTCACTGGGAGACGGGTGACACAGTTGGTTTCATTGGCACAGCACACAAAGTTTTATTTGTCAACAAATGGGTTTCATGATCCATCATTAACACTTGATTGATTGGCCCAGCACTTTGGCAGAATAATTTTTTATCACATTTTTCTACGGCAGAATGTATTTCAGAAACTGTCTTACCCACTGATTCGCTGGCAGAGTCTCTGCTGGCAGAAGGCAGAACATTTCCTTGCATTCTCTGCTGGTCAGTGTGAGAGTGTGTAGTAGATGACATGAGGGACTACGCTATGGCTTTGCACATTGCATCTGTTTTTGTTATGATCAGATCTGTCCCTCCTCTTATCACAATAAAAACAAGTCTCACATCATTTTCTCATTCATCTAACATAATCCGCATCCTCAGATGTAAAAGACAAAACAAAACAGAAGAAATGCCCAACCCAACCCACTAAATTTTCTATAGTCACCTTTATAAATTTTCTTTATTTGGTTGTACGATAAATAAACTCAATCAGAAGAAAAATGCACTAACTCACTGTGACAGATTGGACTCCATCTGTCAAGATTTTATGTTTGATATAGACTGGAAATTGTAGATAAAGGGAAAACATTCAGGTACCGTTCTTTCAATGAATGTCCCAGGGGGAGATGAAGAGAATGATAGACTGGTTATGGTTACACCCTGAGCCAAGCCATTGGAAGCCTAATTAGAATCCAGAAGGACTGCAGCCAGGAAAGACAGATGCTGGTGAGAAGAGTAGTCGGGGGGGGAAAAGGATATTAGTTTCAACTGGGACAGAACAAATATACAAATGACCTTAACTGTTAGCCAGGAAAAAATATACTATCTGCTAGGTTACAGAAGGGATTCCTGTATATGAAGTAAAGGATATTTTGGAGATAGCTTAAGGAAACAAGAGGAGGTTTGCTTAGAAAATATATAAAGGAGGGAGAAGCATCCGCCAACTCTGACTGAATATTTGAAATCTGTAAGACTTGCTTTATAAATGTCTTCCTGCATGACTTTGAACAATTAATTAAATTTCCATTGGTTTTCACATGTGCTAAGAGGCTGTAGTGTGATCTTCTGGAACAAGACAAACATACTAGTGTGGGAAATCTCCAAATATTAAGAGAATACAAACATTTGTAGATGTGCAGCAGCTTCTCCATTAAGAGAAAGAAAAACATACTCAGGTGAAAGCACAGGAAGAACTATTACTTTCCCCTAATCAAGACAAAACAAAGGACCTGACAAAGAATATTTATGCAAATTCACTCCAACTTCCTGCAAAGAGTCCAGTGACTAAAACTGACAGGCCAGCAGAGCTAACAGAGGACACTTTGCTCCTTGGGGACTGGGAGGTGACCCTCTGACGGACGGCAATGCTGACAAGAGATAGAGGGCAAAACCAGCTGATGGGCTGAGTTGACCGCTTGCACTTTGAGCTGTACGGTGAATGAATACAAGATTGGATTTTATTCACATGGAGCTGTTTCTCAGTTAGAAGTTCAGTAAATGCCAGAACCGCAAGAGGAATCAAATGTTGGAGAAAGAGAGTGAAGTTCAGAGAAGCTCTGGAATATCTTGATGCAGATTTTCTCAGAACTAGGACAATGTCACACTAGCCCAAACAAGAAAAACCTGTGTCATAGGTAACTTCTAGCTTTCCCCTGAATTGACATCAGAACACTAAATACGCATTATTTTAAGCAAGGTTTTAAGGAAAAAGCAGTGATACAGATTCAGCTCTCTCAAAAAAATGTTACCTGCAGGAGAGGTCACAAATATCTATGGCTACACCTCTCATGTTTGTTCACACTTTTATTTCAGATCTATACACCTGTTCAAAACTCAAATTCCTGTCATTAAAATAGTTTAGAAACACAGGATTAAGTAAATGAACTTCCTGTGGTGCAGAAGTATTCCATCCCTGCAACTCTATCTTTTCTCAATGACTTACAAGCTCTAGTGCTTTTGCTTTATAAACATTCCTGCTAAGTTTTCTGCTTGATTAATCTTTGAAAACAAAGATGTAAAGCATAACTCCCCCCTAAAAAGGAGAAATAAATATTTTGAATTCACAAAAAAACTTAGTAACAGTGAAATTCTCCAAGCAATTCATTGTTCTAAATTGAATAAATTAGATAAAAGCAGTGTGGGCTACAGATATTTTCCTTCGCAGTCAAGAACAAAAGATACATTTATGCTCATACTTACAAAATGAAATGCTATTCATTTCTAGATATACTATGTCATATTGAAGAAAGACAAATGTGAGCAATAATAATAAGTATGCTACATGTGGTAAGTTCAGTGGTTAAGTTGTTCAGTTAAACTATGACCGGTCTCATCCTGGGCATGGCAAGAAAAAATCACTTCAGAATTGAATACAACGCATGAGGCCAACAGAGCAACTGTCAAAAAAGGACAATTACTATAATCTCATCAGGAAGCCATAGACACGTGATTATACCTTGCTCAAAGATGCCTGAGAAATGGGCTCGAAAATAAGAGAACAAAGAAATCTTCCAAGCTATAAGATATATTGGCTTGGCCAATAAATTACAATAACCGAAATGTCTATGCACTTACAGCATGTGAGGACTGGTTATAAAGCAGAATTGGGATCTGTTATTATTTATAATTTTAGTGTAAAATCAAACTATTTTAATTTAATGACTAGAAATAAATTAAAAACACCATCTCAAGCCCTCCTACTAGCTGTGATACTGTACTGTTGTACTACTAACTGCCCTAGCAAAGGAAACACAGAAGATAGTACTCCATCCTCACTTTTGTGTCCATAGTGCCTTCTCCCCAATTTATTATCTATTCCTTCTATTTTCTTGTTTCTATCTGATCCAGTTAAGAAATGGACTATGACACTTACAAAACTAATTACTACTTCTTTCATTCTCTCAGAGACTAAACATTACAACAGGAACTGCAACAGTAATTAGCCTTCAGTGTCACTATGCACCAACTAACTTTGAGCTGAAATACAAACTTTTATTTAACAAACATGATTGGCAGAATTGAAAAACTTCACCCTATCACAGAGTTTTCTTAAGATGACATTGAGATCTGCATTTTCAGGATGAGGCACAATGAGTTATGAGAACACCAGACATTGGACACATAATTATAGTAAATACAATCAACTTTTCTATAGATAATCATTTCTCAAAGATAGCAGTGCTGATGTGATACAGACTAGAAGAGAATGACTAGAGAGGCAGTGAATGGAAACAGTTCAGCAGTTTGTCAATGAATTCCTGCATTAAAATACATGATCTTCAAATCCCAGAGAAGCTCAACATTACTCTGGCCAGTGCTACGGAACTGAAGTTGTCAGTGAGATATAAGCATGAAACTCACATTTGCCCTAGAGCTGTAACCATGGTTTAACTGGGCAGCAGGGTTGTACCTCTGAGGTTTAGATCATAGAGGTATATAGGGCATTCTCATACCTTTCAATTTCACATTCCAGGCAGGATATCTTCCAAACATAGATGCAACTGGGTTTTTTATACTCCTTACTATGTATAGAACAAACCCAAACACATTATGGTGTGGCCTTGACTCTGAATTAGTACTTTTTTTCCTGTATGGTTCAATGTTCATAATGACAGTCTTGCAAACCTTAGTCAGAGATTACTTCATCTCCTTCCCAACACATGCAGAATACTGTTGCCTGCTTTCCAGACAAAATGATGTAGTTTTGTGCTTTTATAGAGTGCTTGAATTTGCACCCAGTGCTTTAAAATGTACTCATGGACTGGGTTCTTAGAGTTTGCTAAAGTTTAGCTTTTTAGCTCAGATTGACATTTTTGTCTTACAGGTTTAGACTTCAATACCTGCTCTTGTCAAGACACTAAACACTGATTTCCTTTTCTTTCTTCCCAGTCATATCATTGCAGAAAGTTTCCATTCAAGTTACAGCACCTAATGCGTTAATTACATTTCATTTTTGTTTCAACAAAGGGAATGTTAAAGGGAATGACAAATAAATGTATAAGTGAGATTACTAAGAAGCGATCCAGGCACATGAAAACAAGAGAGTCTGGTGTTCTGATAGATTACTGCATTTGTTTCCACTGAACTGCTGCATCATCTTGAGAAATATTATGACTGTCTTAATCTTTATCAGCTTTTCACATTAACAAGTAAGATAAGTTACCACCTTTACAATAGCACAGTGAGAAATGAGCTCAATTTGGGAAGCAGACTGAGAGCCTGGTGTGTTGAAATTTCCTAGTTACAGATGCCATTTAGGAGTCACTCACTGTTGATATCATGGAAAAAATCCAGGAAATGTAAATCTATCAGCGAAACCTACTAACTGAAGGGCAGTTTAAAGACAATAATTAATGATTAGGTGCATAATTGTTCACAATAAGCATTCACAGGAAGAGAGTATTGCCATGCTGAGATACACTCTGCGTGATCAGCAAAATAAAACACAAAATAAAGAGGGATTTTGGTCCTTCCTAAAGCCATCTTAGATACAAAGCCACTCATAACACAAAAGGAGAAAAGTGAAATAAAAGAGAGTCTGTGATTAACTCTTAAGCAGGGAAATATGGTATCAATTTACCAGCATTGATCTGGAATGCATTCTCCTTATCTATGGCTATAGGATGTTTTGGAAGCTCATATGTGTTAGACAATGTATCTTCTGGACTTCTTAATACATTACCAAATATTTGCTGGAAAATGGGTGTTAAATACTTTCTTTGCCTGTGCCACAGTGTTTGACTGCCTCGTTTACTTCTCTATCTTATTCACTGTTGTCATCCATCACAACTAACTCCCTTTTAATTTTCTTTCACCTCAACTCTAAGTTTTCTTGGTTTATTATGCCTTTTTCTCAGCTGACTTTCTCAGCTGCTCAGTGCACTATTTTTCTTTACTCTACCTTACACAATTTCAATTACTGAACTTCTTGGATAAACAGAGCAGCATAGCAAAATCACACAAGTGAACTAAAATCTTGAAGAAAAGGTCTCAATTTTTTGAAGCTATTATACTGAAAAATAACATTTACTTAAAGAAGGTGACAGAAGGCGAAAAAGAAAAAAGATGTCATATCAAACGGGAAAAAAAGCAACACATCAGTGCATACTTTTAGACCAGCTGGTATATGATCTATTTGAAGACATCAGACCTTAAAAGAACATGGGGAAATTGATGCATTGTTATTTGCAGTAATAACTGTGGGTTTTGATTGGTGGTTTTTTTCCCAGATCTTAGTATCACAGCCCCATCACACCTCACCAGAGCTGTGGTCTCCCATGATCCATTTTACCTTTGTAAAACCACACAGGGCAGAACTTCACAATGTTCGAATTGTTCCAAGTTAAATTACTCTATTTATAAGTTCCTTCCAGCCTACACCGGTGAGATTAAGTTGTTCTGTGAAGTAGAGTGTCCACATTTCTCCCAAATCAATGAAGAAAATACTAAATTAGTTCTCAGGGCCTAGGACTACAGTCAAATCAGGTAAAAATGGAATTTTTAAAGATAAGTCTCTCTACTTTTCTTTGCCTCAGTTTTTCACTGCTTTAGTAGGGATAAAACATATTACTATTCTATGACACTACTAATCATACCATAGAGCTAGTAGACTTTTTGGAAAAACAGCCTTTCTCAGCAGCAGTAGGCATCAGCTATCTACAGACTCCCTTCCACAATTCCTCTCTTATTCTGTCCCAGTGAAAGAGGCTGAAACTATTTTCAAAGGGTTGTCTGTCTTTTTTTAATATAACGTACCTGATTATTATTTTCAACAGAAAATGCAAACTTCTCAAAAAAATTTTGAAGTCCTTTGAGAAAAATCAAAGGTGTGGTTTTGAAGACTTTATAGACAGAAAGTGAAGCTGACATGAGCTGCCCAAGCAAGCAGCAAGGCAACTGACAATAAACCTCTCAAAAATAATTTCATTCACTAAATGAGATTTTTTGGAACATTCCTGAACTGTAAATAATATAAAGGTTATTGCTCAAAGAGTAGAATAAGTTAGAGGATAATTTATTTTCTGTGTGTTTTGCAAAATACAGAAATCCAATTTCCAGCTACTTTTTCCATTACCTGAAATAAATATTAGAGTCTGATCATACATTTAATAAGAATATACATAACTTTCTGAAAATTTTATCAGAAGAAAAGAGGATATAGGCAGTATAGACAAACAATCCACAGAAATGAAAAAGCACTTTGGCTTTGGGGAGAAAAAAAAGTTTTCTATATTATAATAAAAACCCTCTTAGAGTGTTAAGGGAAAATCATCTTCTGTAGTTTCCTGGACATTTTGTTCTGATTTCACAAACTTATTCTTTTGGCAAAATTTATTTCAACAGTTCACTTGAGCAAGTATAAGGTCAGTTACTGAAAGATGGGCTTTCATTAAATCCTAACAATTATTCAACAACAGTTGGGAGTAGTTGCTCAAAACAACTGACACTTTGTGGAACCACAGGCCCCTAATATGGCACATAAGATATTGCAGAAGTGTGGAAATCCACCTGAGGCTGTGGCACAATTCTCCTGCCACTAAGGGAGGAAACAGTTCCCCAGTAGAGAGGATTAGTGACAATTTTGATTTAATAATTTGCTTTCTATTTTTGGCCTTCTTCATGAGTTTTGACCCCTTTAGTTCCAACTACAAGGCCTTGCTGTGACCCAGATCAGACTCTAAATAAAACACAGCAAATCCCTGATGCAGTTTAGAACACAGTCCTGCAGAAAGGATTCCAGCCCAACTGAGGGAATGCCGTGCCACAGCGTTAGCACTACAGTAATCATAGAATCATAGAACAACCAGGTTGGAAGAGACCCATCGGACTCCATTGCCCATGCAAAGGCAGAGATTCTTAAGTTAGTGCAGATGCACAGTACTTGTCTTGAGGCAAGTTCATAGAGCTGGGCTCCAAATCTCAGTAAAAAACCCTGAGAAACTGATTTTAATAAGAAACTACTGTAATATTTTCTTCCAACTCAATTCTTTGCGGTGAAAATTATATCAATTATAAACCCTAGGAAAACTGAACTATAGCCACAAACTCAACGAGCAGAAAGACTCCTTGCTTTTTATATCAGTTACACTAAAGTTGCAAAGATACAAAGGAAAATAGTTCAGAATATAGAGCATTTACTTTGGCAGAATTATTCCACTCTCCCTCAGTTAACAGTGTCATTTGTTAATATAGCACATAATTCGATGTAAAAGTGAGACCAGTTCAAAGATCTCACGTCTTGCTATCTATGTGTGATTTCTTTACATAGTGACTGAATAACTTAACTCCTTGGAAATGCACATCACAGTGAAATATAATATTTAGTGAGTTTATTACCATTACTAAATGTACTGTTACAGTATAAATCTTTACAAGCGAGTCAGGACCTACCTAGGCTTTGTGACAGATTGAACATTAAGGCATGCACTGGCCTAGGAAAGATCTAATTTCCCAATATTATGACAGCTATATAATGTGTAAATGTTGATTACTGATTACTTTTGAGTCAAATATTTATTTACCAACTGACAAACTGTTAGTCTTGGCAAGATATACAAAATCTGATGTTAATTAAGAAGACGGTTTTCTCCCGATGGCATAAAACACTCCATAATGCATTTTTTCACAAAAAACCTCACAGTCATTTCAAAGACACACGCCCCGTCACTCCCCGACATGGTATAATTGATTCCTTTTCATGCACCTAAAATTTCACGGCACTATTAAGAACAACGTTCTTCACCTTACTAACTTTTCCTTACCATTGTGTAAAAAAAAAAGTGTTAACTAGCAAATACAACTGTAATAGTTTGGAAACATCAAAGTAAGAGCTGTGATTGCATTATATTATTACTTCAGTCTGCCAAAAAAACATCACCTACCTCACTCAGAGGATGCAAAGATATCGGCATGATACTAACAGGCAAATACAGACACCCATGCCAGAGAGTTTCTGTGAAAGCACGTGATCACAGTTTTGTATGGGAGGTAGGCAACCAAAGAATGGATCTTGTGATCATTAGAGACTAAAGTACCAAACAGGCCATTTAAAGACTGAGAATCTAGTGCTGGATATAATGCATAAGCAAATGAGTACTTTTTCTCTTCTGTTTTCTATGCCCCTCTCTTTTAAATAATAATCATGGAATCATTATAAGAAATCCATTTTTTCTCAAATGCTACCTAAGCAAGCAGCCTAATCTGGAAAAATTAGAAAGCAAAGATTGGTTTCTTCATGCTGAAATCTGTCTTGAAAATGGAATACTATGTCTTCCAGATTTCTATCTGTACATACAAATACTTTAAACAGAGACTATTTTGTTTCTTTTCTTTGAAATTTAAGTTGAGATTCACATGTGAAAAAAGGCAGGCAGACAAAGCATTAAGAAACATACTTATTTGTCTAACTACGAGCAATAACAAAAGTTAGTGGAGAAAAAAAATCGTGCTAAAAAAATGAGAGGAAGATGATAAAAAGAAAGAGAAATGAGGAAATATATCTGATCAAAAAGCCCAGGAAAGTGTGTGGCAAAGAAAATCAGGGTAAGATTAGGAGATAAGCTAATTAATATTGAGAGGTATCCATCATAAGATAACGAGAGATTTTGGGGTTACTGTTTTCACTTAGTTTCATTAAGGAATTAATACAGAAAATACTATTTCAAGCTTCATAACATACCTCATGGGATAATATGCTGATACGTCGTTTGTGTGACATTTTCACTCTTAAATATCCGTCTTCTTTCAGCTAAACCAGATTGATTAAACTTTAAACAGAAGACATGAGTTAAGATGGGTTTATTTGCTGCTCACATATGGTTTCTGTCATTGTTGCACACAATATTAGAACAGAAAGAAAGGGCAACTGTCTAGACCTTGCTGAATCACTTAGAGTCCCTACATATGGTTTCTATTAATCTTTCCTTGTCTCGAAAACCTGTTCTTTTTTCCACCTTCTCCCCAATCCATAAAACTCTGCTTGTCTCTTAAGCATCGCCACAAAACTAATTTGTGAAATTAGAGTCTGATTCTAGCTAACATTTGCCCACACATGCACATTAAACTTTAGGCTACATCTTCTTAATGACTTCAATATGACTCAAATAATTAAAGCTCAAAGCATATGCAAGCTGACTTAATTTAGGATAGAAAGTAACCTCCCTCCATGCCACAGTAGATGAAGACTCTGTGATCTGATGCATGTTAATGCTGAAATTCAAAGGCAACCTCAGCATCTGATGTTCACCTGAGGTAGAATTGCCTCAGGCAACACACAGACAAGGGAAATCAGCCAGAAAGGGAGACAGCGCATGTGATCAGAGGCATGTTTGCCCCCTAAAATAATAAAAAATAAAATAGTCCCAGTTACAAAACAAAAGTAGTAAACATTTTCTCTTTTGGGAGAATCTCAGATACTTGGGCTTAACTGGCTAAGCAAGTGCAGGCACAACTTTATGTCTTCAGGGATATCTACTCTGAGTAACTCCCTACCCAGGCAATGCTGCACTAAGTACATTGTACATTATAATCCATGTTAAAATATAAACATACATATATGCATAAATATACGCACAAACACTCATCAGTGTGATCTTACGTGCAAATAATGAAATAACCTGCATAGACTGGTTTATTGTGAAATATATGCCTGTGGATTTTCTTAAGAAATATCTACAGCCTTTTATTTTTTATCATTTTCATTTGTTGCCTCAGAGAAAACAATAAAAACAAGCAAGAAGGAAAAATCCCTTTTGTTAATAGCCACCAGCCCAAAACACTAATGGCACAAACCCACTAAAACTATTAAACAAGTCTTGTTGATGATATAGCAATACATCTAAACCAGGCATTTCACTAGGTATGAGCTAACTTACTTTCAGTAATGTAGAGAAGTTTATCATACTGCATAGAAGTATCCATCATAGTTAAGTTTATTGCATTCTGAAAACTCTGGAGCACAAGAAAGAAGCCTGAAAGTAATGAATATTTTCACATGCTGCTTCTGTTTCTGAAGGTGAGGTGACTGAAACAGATTATATAGGAAAAATATCAGTTTCACAAATTAGAACGCAAGTCTCTCAAAGCAATTCAGTTGCAACCATTTTTCTATTTTCTAATAAGTATACCTGCCGCCCATTAAGTGAAGATTTTCCCCTTCAGGTCACCTGTATGGGAAGAATAATTTCAAGTTGTTATTAAAACAAGATAACAGATATTTGATTGGCATCGATGGGTTAGGTTGCCCTTTTTCTTTTCTCTGTGTGAAATCTGGAGCTCATATTTTTTTCCCATTTTCTCCATCCAGTGCATATTACCTATATTATTAATAGAAATAAGCACACAATGAATCTATTGATCAAAGATGTTTAGTAGCAAAACCAACCCCTTTTTGGTACCTAAACAATGTGTTTTCCAAGTAGGATGGAAAGAACTCTCCTACTCATCCTCTTCTATGAGAGTTTACATATTAAATTATAAGATTAAGTATTTGAACTACGCACGGCAGGACTTTAGGAAAACTGATGATAAAAAGCCAGTGACCTCTTATTTACAGAGAATATTAGTATCTCATCAAAGTTATGGCTTACAAATATGTAGAGTCCTATGTGCATTGTTTTTAATAATACTTTCTTAGTGAAACTAGATCCCATGATAACTACTATTATGTATTCCTACGAAAAACTTGATTAATATTCTCTTATAAATACAGGTTTTTTCAATTAGGGTTTTTTTGGAAAAGAATACACGTCAGGAGAAGTTTCTTCTAATAACAGATTACATTTGCATTTGTAAAACCAGAAGCACTGATGTTTTTGAGTGTAAATATATAATGAGGTGCTATAAAAGAGAAGGAAGGCTTGAGAATACTCTAGGAGTGTGCCTTTCTGAATTAACATAAGCTACACTGTATTCCAGAATTTAGCTGAATTCCTTCTTGTAAGAAACTATCCGTAATAGACACAAAGACTGTCCATTAATTTCTTCTAGCTGATTAGCTGAACAATGTTATCCCCATGGAGGATACTCGGCTGATACTATAGCCAATGTAAAATTAAATCCACAGTGAAATACTAAGCATTGAACCAGTGATCCTTCAAGCTCAGTTGTGCTGGTGTGGGTATTCAATGCATATGTCGGATAAATACTGCTCAGAGCTATCTCTATATGGCCATTTAAAATACAGCGAATGACTGAGATGTAGGCCAGTCAAATATTGCAAGGACATGCTCAAGGCAAATTTTTGAGCTGTGGCATTAATTCCACAACATGGACAGCAGAGCTGAAGACTGTCTGTGGGGGCAGAGATTATATACTGAATCTGTCAGAGTTTATGAGCAAAACTGTATTGACACTGCACATTACTAGAGATGCCAGAGCAGGTGTTGTGGATGAAGGAAACGCAACTTCTGTACTCACTGTGGTGCTATAAAAGTCAGAGCAGTTGCTCAATCAAAGAAACATCACAGGCAGATTTTTTAATACAAGATTTATAAAAGGCTCCATTCTTCTCTATTTCTATGCTCCTTTAAAATACAATAACAAAATTAACTGCATCATTTGTTCATGATGCAATTCCACCAGAGTTATTCCTGGGAGAAAATGAAATCCACTAACATTAAGTCTGCAGTGGTTTGGTGCATTTTAATTAAATAAACTGATTTTCCCTTCATCTTATCTGTACTTCTTCAAAAATACTGGGTTTTAAAAAGGGATATAATTACCATTACGTGCAGACTAGTAATGATTAAATGTTTAGGGTAAGAAATTCAAACTATTGACCCTGGGTGGAATTACATCAGCCTTTTCCACAACAAGAAGCTGCCGTGAAACCTCACAAAACAGAATTTAGAAATAGTATTTATGCTGTAGGCCTGGTTTCAAGTATTAACGTACTTGAAAGTGAACTGTGGAAGTTCATTTGCTGTCTTTACTAGACAGCTGTATAAAGAGACTACACTGCTCAGAATCTGCCAGCAAAGCACGGGGTAGGAAAGCAAATGTTTGCGTCTTGCCAAATAGCCCATTGACAGTTCAGATTGCTGCTTTTCATTCCTTCCCACATTAGTTACTGATTTTTTTGTCAAAAAAAGAGCCGTTCTTGTGCAGCCTTTGGTGTATTTCCACTCACAAAACTGTTCACATAAACATGCTTCCACCTGCGCTGAGCAGGTAGAGCTACAGACAAAGCTTTAATATCTCTTTCAATTGACTTTGTTCACACATCCTCTATGCACACATCCCTAATTCCATTTACTATACATGCTCCTGCGTAAGCTTTTGCTTTATCTAGTAACAAATTCAGTCCTCAGGCATAAACAAACAAATCACGTATGTTTCATTAGCTGAAGAAAAGTCTAATTGCAATAAGCAGAGATATAGAAGTAAGAAATTCCAAAATATTAGGATCTGTCTGATTTGTTAACAGTCACAGAATGAATTGCATATTCTTAAAACACCCTTCATAATATAAATAATACTAGAGATAAAAACACAATGAAAAACCGAAAGGAAAACAAGAAAGGAATAAATATTGGATCATTAACATCCCATGGACAAATACATTGGCCAAACACAATTAAATTTTCAGTTTCTCAGCAAAGAACACGGGTTTAAGATCTTTCTCCCATGCAACAGAAACAGTTGAGATCTTACATTAATGAAAAAACCCACAGAATATGAAACTAAATTCCACAGAATTTCAGGTTTTGCAGAAGAGGAGGAAAACGTGATGTAAGTAACAGTTAACAGATTGCTTTTCTGTTCCTGGTGTAATGTAATTATTCTAGATGTTCATTCAAACCTAAGTTACGTTTTAAAAATACCTGTGTACCTAACACTACCTCCAGGCTCATGCTTAATTCAAACTGCTTGAATTTTCTCAGTTTGCCTACATCTTACAGGTAGCAGTACCAAGCTATTAATAATCCTAGATGGCATCAAAGCTTTTAATGAACTTACAGGAGGGCAAAGAAAAAAAATATATACTATTTCTGTAATGAAACTGCATATTTACAAATAGCATTAAATAGAAGAATTTCAAAGAACGGTCTAGAATAATATTTTTGTGGGGTTTTTTTCTGATAATTCAGCTTGTGAAGTTAAGAAATTAGCCAGTAAGAACAAAACCCCAACCACCTTTTAATGAAAACAATGTTAATCCTACCTTCTCAAAAAGGGACAGGTACAGCTGCTGAATTTATAAGTTTGACTGCATCTGAAAGACTTACATAAAAAAAACAATGGCACAATTACACATTGAAACATTTCATAAGAAAAGAAAAGCTTTATTAACGTATAGCTTCTGGTATTAACAGGTAGATAATGCCTCCTGCAAAATCAGGAAGAGAAATTTATATGTGTTTACGCACACACACACACACATTTTTATATGTGTACTTATATGTATGTAAATATAGGTAGAGGGATATAATTTATACACCTGTATTGAAACACACTGTACAGCTAACTTAAACAAAACCATCAAAGTTTACTACAGTTTACTCCAATTAAGAATTGTGATGCTTGGAGAATCTATTGCATCTACTGTAAGAACAGACAAATAATAAGTCCAGTATCAGTACTTATCACAGATTTACCAAGGTAAGATCAACCGTTTTTTCTCTATTTTGCTAGGGAATGACTAAGAAAAGTAAGAAATGTTGCGATTTTTCACTCACCTTAAACTGCAATACTTTCTATTCTTAAATTATCACAAAGCCCTTTTGTTAGCAGCACTGCAAAGAGATTTCCACAGCTGCAGACTGTATTCACATCTCTGGACAATGATGTGCACTGACTTGTGACAATGCCTCCTGCGTTTTCAAAGCCATGTACATACGTTCAAGTGTTTTCATTCTTCTTGGACAACTCATGCCCCTGTTATACAGTCCTTAACTTTGCCTGAGGGCATCAAATAGATAAGAGGCAAATCACTTTGAACTCGCATTGTTACCTAACTACATTCCTGCAAATAAACTGCTGAAATAGAATATCTTATGTGATCTTAGGTATGTTATTTACAGGTGACTTTATAAGCAGGCTTAGTGTCCTGTGAGTACAAGCCACACCAAAGGCAGAAGGACTTGCACTCCGATGACAATAAACATTGCTGAAGATCCCACATTCCTCTGCTTCAACTTCCTACCACTGCAAAAGAAATTCTAAAAGGACTTCATATAAGAGATGAGAATGGTTCCAATTTACCATCTTTCATTAAAGATCAAGTTGAGATTGAATGTGATATAACTATGGAGAATAAAAAGCTATGCTCAAATGAAAACAAACGGGAGCAAAACAGTTCACCAGATATCTTGTTATAATTCAGAATGCATCAGAACTTCTGTCCTAAATGTACTCTGTTGAGGTTAATAAAATAGATTATTGTTTCCAAGGCTAAGACATGTTAGAATTTTTATTAGGAACTGCCTTCTAATAAATGAAAAATACAAGAGCAAAACTGTTATGTGAATGTCACAGATTCTTCAGGTTTAATACATCTAAGTTCCTCTTTCTCTTAGCAGTGGTGCTAGTTGAGCTGCCTGCAGAATTACACACTGCTCAGGCACAAACACAGAAGAGACAGTGGTTTGCAATTGAAATGAGATTTCATAAATCAAGGGAATATATCATTCCCTGTTAGTAGAAAGCTTCCTCTGCACTATTTTAAAACAGTATTTTAAAGAACATTTTAATCTAAGCACAAAATGATTTTATCAGCAGTGCTAGCAGCAGTTATTCCTTTGTATATTATTGGTCTCTTCATATCTTGCTCATAAAATAGATATTCCTTCCTTCCTTCTCTCAACAACACCCTTTCTATACATGTTAAAGATCTTATCCAACAATTTTACTTTCTAAATCTTCTCCTTTATTTGATTGTAGTTTTACTGTTAAATATTTTTTTCTCACTTAGTGCTCATTTCCTTCATGCAAGCTTTATTTTTAGTGTCTTATATAATTGTTCACTAATGCCTTATTAAAGCCGAAAACCTGTAGCTTCAGTCATAATGAGTTAACAAGTTTAAACTACTCTCCAGGGAAGCTTGTTTTATATATCTGAACCAAGAGAATTAAAATGTTTTATACCTCCTCAAAGTTATCTGCTCATTGGTTCCAGTATTTCAAGCTGCTATTCATGGGCTTTGGCAATGAGGAAAGGAACACCAAAAGAATGAACAAGGCAAACTGTACTCTTCTATAGGAACCCTCTGCAAAAGCTCATCGCTTTGAATATGTTGCTCCGTAATAAAGATGATAAAACTGTCCATTTCAGAACCTTGGCATTCTGCTCTGCAAACAGACCAGAAGCAATATCATCCAAGAAGCATTTTAGATCACCATAGGATTGTTTGCTCATAGTTGTTCATTCTGACTCCTTTAAACTACCGATGCAGGCAGTAGCAACAGGGTTCCTTGCTGCCTCTAAAAAGCCTGTCTTAGGAAGGATATTTTCTTATGCTCCATAGCCAGCAGCAACCAGCTAGTAGGTTGCTCACACAACACAGTTTCGGACTGAGTTAGACAAGTAGCTGAGTCTACGAGCCACCCTAAGAGTCTCGTTGCCCTCACTCCCCTCCCATGGCAGAATCACCACTCCTGCACGTTCACCTGCACAGCTAGGGAACAGCCACAAGCTGCTGCATGGGAAAGCTGAATGGGAGGAGAAAGAGGGGACTCATTTGCAGGGCAGAGCTGAGACAGAGTAGTGACAGCTAACTGTAAGCACAAATATTTCCCCCCAGCTCAGAACCTTACACTGAGCCCAATCTAATTGTAGGCAATGAAGTTTGCTGCTTGTACTGGCACAGACGTCTCCTCCCTGAATCCCCAGTAAGTTATAGGACTATGGTAATGGCACACCCTACACAGGCTGGCATTTACAGCAGATTAGTTATTCTGACAGCAGTTTGTCCTTGACTGAAACAGAAGCAAATCCCCAGCATAAACAAGATCTCAAAGAATATATGTGGACAGAAGCCAAAGAGCAAGAACAATTTTCCAGCACCCTAGAAGCTATTGCTTTAATTTGCCTATACAGCTATATAAAAATAGCAATTTATCTTGTCTTTTTCTTTCTCTGAACAGCCTTTTCTAAAGTAAATCAAATATTCTCACAAGTGAGATTCTTAGTATCATTTCTGAATAGGAAGCTCAGGTCTTCTTAGTATCATTTGATAGTGTGCAATGTAATTGGCCCCTGGCTGATGTCTTCATTTATTTCATGCATTTTCAAATTCACATCAATACTGAAATCTGGTGCAAGCCCTGTCCTTTTATGGAAAGAGCTTGTGACATCACCCTGAAGGAAGAAAAGTAAATGATCCAAAGTGAGGGTGACCCAAACTCAAATTTCCCACTAAGGTCATGTGTCTCTGGCACTCCACACTGCTGGATACACCTACTATACTGCAGCACTTTTAAAAAGCCTGTAAGAGGAAAGAAGTTTAGATATGTGCACATGTACTAGATCTGTAATACACAGGGCACAAAAAAAAAAATAATAATTTCATCAGATGAGCGCTACAATAATTAAAGCCTTTCAAACTGATCCTTATTACTCTTACACCACTGGTAGGATGTATCCTTTCACACAGGACTCTATTAAATTCCCATTACTTTTACTGAAAGCATAATACAATGCAGAACCACAGCCTGTTCTAAAAATGGTTCTCTGAGATTTTTCATGATTGATCATAGAATAGACTTACTGAAATATTGTAAAACAACTCTTAGTTTATTTAAAGGTATGAAGATGAAGCCCCCAGTCAGAATCTGTCAGATTTTACAGAGTATCACAGCCCCCAGAATACGTTCCCAGTTTAAACACTGTAAAATGAAGATAACTTGTTTCAAATGATGGCCTAAGGGTCTGGATGTTGTAAAGTTGACATATTTGAGTTATTGTAATACCAGAATGTCCTGAGCTAATTAAATCCATTCATTTTGGACTTAAAGTTTCAGACAGATCTGTAAAGAAAATTTATTTCCTTTTCTTTCTGTTACTTATTTCATTTCTCTGTACAGCTCTGCTGGATCACCAGATGTTTGGAAAGTCATGGATCTGGTAACTGGAAAGTTTTTTGTGTTGCTGAGAGTTCTGTAGTTCTACAAAAAGACCCATGTTTCTCCAAGAGGTGATACCTTAGAGAGATATTGATCCCACATGAATCCAACAAAAATAATCTCTAGACAATTATAATGGCACGATTAGGTGCAGACCCCTAACTGAACCTGTATCAGAGTACACGGCCTCCCTACCCCTCCAATGACACTTTTTTGGGCTGCAAGGGAGCTGCAGCACCCATCTGATACAGGACCGGTCAATGTGATATTAGACTTTGGCAATCAGTCTGTTACAGAGCACTCCTGCCATAAGACCAAATGTGAATCACAGATCTAGAGAAGCTGCTTAGGCATTTAGAGTGGAACTGAATTCAGGAAAGAGACATTCTGTATTCTCAGCTGATATAAGAATTTTCACTAGTGGAGCATTATCAAACCACTGCTGGGAGGGCTGATGGCTGTCCCACAGCAATGACCACCTGAGCTGACGCTCTGTTGAGCTCCCCTTGAGCCAAAAGAGATGCCCCGAGTTCCCTACTCTGCAACATACTGTGGTTCAGGAGGCCAAGAACCTGGGAAGCCAATGCTGCATCCATTTCTCTCTTGGCACTGAAAAAAAAAACAAACCTGTAAACCTTGAAACTGTGGGTCAAATCCAGGACTCTTTGGGCTTCCCTGCCATAGAGTTGGAAGCTCGAATGTTCTGGGCTCAGTTCCCAAGTCCTGTAGTGTTCAGGCAGACTGGATGGCAGAGGAGCCATAAGGCACAGATCCTGAGCGCCCTGCATCTGCTCAGCATAATTGATATTCGTGTAGAAACAGAGAAACTGAAACACGCAAAACCCAATTTTACAGAGCAGTTGGGGTATGGAGAGAGCGCATATTGTTTGGACACATTAGATTTTATTTCCCGAGTTTGGTGGATAAGGTTATTTTTGTTGTTAGTTTCTCTTTTTTTTTAATCTCTCATTCATAAGAAAAAAAAAAAAACCAAATACTTTAGGTTGGCCTGCGTAAAATCTCCCTCTTTCTTAAAATACCCCAAACACAACTCATAAGATGAAAAAGATCATAATAACTCTGATAAAGAATAAGTGCAATAAAGTATAAACAATAGCCACCATGTCAGGGAACAGCCCTGTAAAAACCTAGGACATGAGATCTGTGCTCCCTGAAGCTACAGAACAGCTAAGTAGGTATGAAGATGTTGATACCACTACAGAAAATTAGCATAGGAATATACATCTCTGACTGGACTGTCTGACCCACCGTTACTAATCATCAATTTGCCCAGGCTTCAGCCACTGCCACTGCACTTGGATGCTGCTCAAAAACCCTACAGGACATTTAAGAAAGCCCAGAGATGCATCTATCTAACCACTGGTGACAGTTTCTTTCCTAAGTTACTTTTCCTTCTACTTCAGGTATAGCAGAAATTGGTTTATTATATTGTATTAGGAATCACACTATTAGAATTCCATTCTGTCCACCTCTCATCACATTTAATTTGATGTCTGTAGCTTCTGTCCTACAAAAAAAAAAAAAAAAAAGTATATTTAAGCAATAATGCCAGATTTTTTCAGCTCTAGATCTATTTTTTGCCTGTTTGTTTTTGTCATGATTAAATCTTAATCATTATTTAGGACTAAAATCTTAATCATATTTTCCTTTATTATGTAGATGCTGAATGACAAATAGGTACATGACTGAAAAGTCAATCAAATCTCTTGAACTCTCTTCAATAATGACAGATAGAGATTGTCTTCTGCGTTGTGACAAATGAGTTTTAAAGCTGTGAGACTGATTTGACTACTATCATTTACTTAATCAATCAGTGAAATTCCAGGCAAATGAAGCTCCGACTCAAAGGTCATAAGTGGTTCTCACTAGTGTACTTTGTGCTGCACAGCATTTTAATTAGTTAAATGGGTCAGTACACATGTACAGTTTTTATTTGTAATTTATTCGTGATTTTACATTAATCGCTGACACTCTGACACCTAATTAGTAAAGAGGACAAACACTCACAGGTAACATAGGGTCAAAAATACCGTACATATTTTAATAATCAAAGTTGATACAGCAAGCTAAAACAAAATCAGGGCTTCAAAATTAAGAGTGACAGCTAGTATTTAATTAGTTTCATTCGTACATATTCTATTCCATTTCACTATGGACAATTCAGGTTCATGCCAAGTCAAACAAAAATTAAAGCAAAAAAGCTTCTGCTATGGTACAACATTTCATTAATATATGAACACTATAATTTATTATCTATGCCTTGGAAAACACTATGGAAATCTATCACCAAGTTTCTGTAGTGAAATCACTGACATCATTTTTGGCTCCAAAAGCATCACTGCCATCCATACGTTAAGCCACAACCTCAGCATTTCAGTGCAATTTCTAGGAACCAGGCCTTTATTGAGAAGGTATTTCAGGGTAAAACTTATTTATAAAGAAATTCATTTCATGCTAAACCATTTTTTTTCTTTGCTAATTAATGATGAATCTATCAAGGAGATTTACCTGGGAAAATGTACTCTCTATATTTTCATGATAAGTTGATTTCTTTTCGTGATATATTGTTTTGACATTATATTTTTTAATTTTTAACAAAATACCCCAGAACATTAAACTTAAACCAGAAAAGTTTTCCTTTTTTAAAAAGTAAACTTCTCCATCCTTTTCAAGTTCACATTGGACCATTGCTGTTTACTTTTATAATGCTCCAGAGCAAAGGTATGAAAAGAATCAGTTATTCACCAAGTTCTACTGTTCTGAAACTTACAGGACTTTGTTTTCCCATTAGAGAGCTTTATAAGCTCTTTAAAGAGTATCATGGCCTTTTCACCTGGTGGGATCATTCAGATACACTGAGCTGCGATCTTCTTCCAAACACTCAACATTATAGACTTCACCCACTGCTGTATAAAGGACATGTACATTAAAAGCTAAGTGTCTGATTGGTGAATTTGATGAAACTAAAACCCTGGTAACACACAGATACCTCCTCTGTTTTGATAGTTATTTTAATAGTTTGGGGTTTTTTCTTTTATTTGCATCACTCATAATAGCACCGTTTCTTAGCAACAGCATGTGGTAGGGGATTTCAACCTACAAGAAACAACAACTACTACGTTCACCAAAACAGTGAATGCTGGAAAGAAATAGCAAAATCAGGTTTAGTTAGCTTGTTTCTTTCCCAGAGGGACACACATATGAGTACTATTTGAGAAGCCACTAATGCTCAGCCTAAGCTCTCCTTCTTTGGTTAAGGCACAGCACACTCTGAAATATTTCACTGTAAGCAAGGATACAGAAGCACAACTTTGAGTAGCTGAAGGGAAAGAGGAGGAAGACAATTAAAATAGCATTGTCCTGTAACAACAAACGAAATGGCAACCCTGAAACTTCATCATGTCTTAGCAGCAGTGTATTAAGAAAGTTCATAAAAAAAATATTGCTCCTTTCCTCCTGTTCTGCAGCAAACAACTTCAGACACAGGAAACAGATACAACTTCCTACAAGTCACTTACAAAATCATGGCTCCAGTCGGAAAATAGAAATTAAAGCCTGCTATAACACTGCAATTTTTTCCCCAAACCATTCGCCTACATCCTCAGAGCTTTTTCCACAAGAAGCATGAAAGTTGGAAAAAGTTGTGCTGATCCCAAACTGAAATTTTTATATTTAAACAGTAATAAATAACCCCAAATAATTTCATGGCACTACTTAGCACATGATCACAAAAGGACACACCTCTAAGTAGTGGAAAAAAAAAAAACCAAAATGAGAAGAAATGAAACTATTACATACCTTGAGAATGCTTTGACTGAGTGACTTCAATATGTAAGGATTTTGGAATAAAACATACTTGGCAGCACACTAAATTATTCATACTGGTTACTTAAAACAATATAAACCCTCTAAGTTGTACCACTTTCAGGCTGGCATTTCATGCATTTTAGCCACCTGTTTTAGTAAGACTAAGATTCTGCATTGGAAAGAAGACTCACACTTGTCTTTTTTTCTCTGATGGCATTTTATCCTCCTTTTTCTCAGCAGCTCCTGCCAGACTCCAGTGGTGCAGAATGATTGGAAATTTTTTCTCCTTCTGTGAGCAAGTGAACCATCTATCTTAAACTCAAAGACTATCACGACTCACTTCCAGGAAACTGAAACAGATAAGTAGCAATTGAAAATGTTCTGATCAAGACATTTAGTTGCAGATGATGGGTGATATGCAAATGGCTGGATACGACTGTTTGTGAAGCTACATTTACATAATTGTGTAAACTAAAGCTAATCTGGATAGTCATATGACCTGGCTTTTCCTGTGGGCAGACTGAAAATATGCTACAGACAACTAGAGGGCTTAAAATACTCTGAAAAAATATGAAACATACGAGCACTTATATTACAGAGCTCATACCTGAAACAAGGAGAAGAGAAACAGGAAGTTTGAAGAAATAAAAAAAAGACACAGGATATAGCAAAGAACACTCAAAACTCTTTTAACACCTCATGGAACACTTTAGAATCTTTAGTCCAGTCATTTATTTTTGATTTCTTTTCTATTATCAGTATTAAATGAAAATCCTGCTATGACCTTGCCGATCAAACAAACAAACCCTGCATATAAATCCACACTACAGGAGTAATAACTAATGGAACATGAAACCTCTAACTCTTTGTATGTTCTCATTATTTCTAGAGTGGCAACCACCAGCATGGTTCCACACTGGTCTCATAGCAGAGATCTGTCTTCAGACTCTTCCTGAAACACAAAACAAAAGCACAAATCAAATAAAAATTTCTAAGAGACAAAAAAAGAAATATTCCCATGTGGTTCAATAGTATGAGCTAACTTAAGTTACCAGTGGTCTTTAACTACTTTTTCAACTCTGTAAAACATGCTTTATTCCAAAAGATACCTAAAGCACTTCTATCTGTTTCAGTATCCAGTTCCCTCAGGAAGGAAATGGTAGATATTTAATAAAAACAGTGTAAAACATTAAGCCTTCCACATTGCATAAAGCAAGAGACAAACACAGTGAGAATGAAATTGTGACAAATGATGACATGGGACCTCTGTGAGCTCATACACACACTTTATTCCCTGGATGAGCAAACGTACACGCAGGCTTTATTCCAAATTCAAGTAATATGCACAAGGCACTTAATTAGAAATTGTTCCTTACTGATTTCTCTTATGTGTTTAAACTGGCACTTAAACTGGATAGTACAGAGGAGAACAACTTCATTTGAAATGCTTTCTTTTAAGCTCTATGAATAAAGAAACATTTTTATTTTTCCTTATGAGTTTGGTTAAATCCTAGGGTAAAAGCCAGTTATTCCAATGCAACTAGACTGAACAGTAATCGCCCTGAGGCAAATTCCTATGCTAAACTTGTGATAATGTTATTTTAACAGCATCCCACTGCAAAAGGCTTCCTCTACCTAGTCCTGTCAGTTTTGATAAAGATGATTTTTCCTCTTAATATTCCTATGTTATGCTATAGAGTTGCATCTGCCCACCTCACTTTCTTAAAAGCTTTTCATAGCAAACCTATTATTCTATTAGTAGCCATAATGAATTATTGCTAGGCAACCCCAAGTAACATGCTTCTTACCGTGTGTTACTGTTTCGTAGTTCAGACATTTATTCAATGCTTGGACGCCACAAAGCTGATTTACTATTTCCTTGGCTATTTACGGCTAACACTGGCACAGCACTACAATCTACACACAGAACCTTGTTTATTACATTGTGATGCGACAGAGAGAAAATAGAATTGTTATTCATTACAATTCTTATTACTGTTTTACAAGTCTTGTTCACATACGGACAGTCTTCTCTCTCTACCCACACATCCCATGAACTCAAGATCTACATCCTGACTCCTGGATCCGCGCATAGATTTTGAATATTCTCTGCTCTGTCTCAAGAACAGGCTGAGGTGCCATTCAGACTCCTCTCTAATTCACAGTCCTGGATCTGTAAGACGGGTAAAAGATATGTTCGATGGAATTATTAAGACAAATACCCAATTTTCTTACACAGTCTGCTAATAAATATTCTAGTCCTATTGAGTTGCAAGCACTTACCCGGCATGCTGAGGTAGTTGCACAACGCAGTCGCAGCCAAAAGAATGAATTCCAGTGCTTAAAGCAGAAGTACGGCTAAGGTAACAAAGAAGTACGGCTAAGGTTGCTCTGCATACTTCACACGTAGATGGCAAAGCAGTTTCTTTCTCTCAAAGGAACTACAAATGCTGGACTTAATTGTGGTGGATTGAGCCCTAATTCCCCCTCCAGAAAACAATAAAACACCTCTGAGGATTCATCAGTAATGAGAAATAACCGTTTTGAAAGCCTTTACACTGAAATATCTTGAGTGATTATCCATTCTCAATTCTGTAAATACTATTAAAGTGGGTTTTTTTAAAGTTCCTTAAGCAATAACCTCAACCCTGGCTATACTTCATGTCTCCATGATTTGTTTGTTGTTATACTTTTTGGTGGTGTTACTGTAGCTTTTAAATAGAGACAATTGAACAGAATGACAACAAGCAAGTAATGAACAAATCATTAGAAGAGTCACATTGTGTGAGTCCAAGATCAATGTAGCACATTATACGGCTTCTGATGGGGCCAATAGTGGATTCCTCTATTGGATTAGAGGATATATAAGATAATTCACTGATTACTGTTTTATACCAAATTTAGTGTCATAATTGTCTCTATATCCCTCCTAGGTATCTCTTCTCCAGAATTCCAAATCTGGTTTAGGTAACATTTTCTAAAGTCCTTGTTCATTTTGGTCTTCTCTGTTCTTCCCTTGCTTGAGGATTCTTTATTTACTGATCCAATTCAGGCAGCTCTCACAGTATACTATTGCTTTTATATTTAGAAACAAACCACAAATTTAGAAGACATGGGAAGAGTGTGCATGGAGTTAGGATTGAATAAATAAAACAGTATCAAGGAAAGCAGGCCTGACCCAAAAGGCAACTGTACAGACAGTAGGTGCTGAATCACTCCAGGAAACGGAGTGAGGACAGACAAAACCACATGCATTCATGAGGCTCTGTATCCAGATGCATTATGGAACTTTCCTGATGATTCACAAGTTTTGCTTTCTGTTAAGATGCGAGACTGTTAAAGATAAACAATAGAAAAATCTTGTTTTACAACAAGATGTTCCAGTTAACTAATGCAACAAATTAATTATTCAAAGTAATAAAACTTTAGTAGTTATTTCTCTCTACAGATGACCTGATCTACTTGCTACATTTACTACATCAGGTAGCTTGCAAGCATAGATTATATTTAAAGTTTATATTTACTATGTATAAAAAAGTTTTATATTTTTTCAGTGTATTGATTTATAGAACTGAAGGTTGACTCAAGAATGGAAAATTTAATTGGAAAGGCCTTTCCATTTTCTCCTATGCACAGAAACAGGTTTACTGTGTTATCATCTATACCACATTTTATTCAAAAGCATATAAAGTATATGAACTCTTTCTTGCTTTGGAGTTGAAACGTTATTGTGACTACTGGATGTTTTCATTCTTTATCAGGTTGGGGTTTTTTTAAAAATACCTGTATTCTTGGCAGGAGTTATGAATTCATATCTGATATAAGGGACTCTATATTCTGTAGCTCAGGTATAGGGGTTCTCTTTCAAGAGCAACCCATGGTGAGGTTTCACTTCACAGGCTGGGACTATTGTACATTTTTCTCAGTAGACAATGCAGTATGTTGCATTTTGCTCCATATCTGAACAGAAAGGGAGGAAAGCGAAGTGTTTGATTACTGTCCAGCAGATTATTTTCTATTTCTGCCTTCCTTGCAAAATATCCTGTGGATGTGGCTTCAACTAACATATGAATTTACAATATAAGCTAAGCAGAATGTATTGTAAAAAGGATCTGATTTCTAAGAGAGAAACTAAGACTAGGTGAAAAGAATGGATAGAGGCTCAGAAATGATACAGAACCAATCTACAGTGCGAGAAAGGAAACTGAAAAATAGATAGAAAAACATAACAGAGCATCAGAACAGTTAGGAGAAAAAGAATCCCCAAGCTTCCTAGATTAGATGGTGGAGGAAAAACGTAGATGCTTGTTTCACAGATCACAGCAAGTTACACATCTTACAATGTTTGAATGCATGGTTAAAATATGAAAAAAAAAAAAAAATCAATGTTCTGCTAAGCAGGTGTTTTTTTCTTTTTTTCCTTCATTTTTTAAAAACCTGTTCAACTACTATCAATATTTCAGACAAAATACCTTCCTCAGAGCTCAACAGCAATGAGGGGTTGAAAAATGATAAAATAGGGGTTTATTTGCTGATTCTGTTCAAAGTCACACGTACACTCAAGAGAGTACAAGTTAGCTAGTGTTCACTCTGTTTTTGCCAGTGATAAGGTTAGCCTAACAGAGCCTGAAAATCCGCATTAATATTTTAGCAACATAATGACAGTAGAAGTTGTGTAACTTATTTTTTTGGCATAAATAATAATAGAAGAGTTAAAAATCTTGAGTACTAAATTGGTGGCCAGGGAAGTTGAATGTAAAATGAAAATATGGTAGGTTACTCATAAAACGTATTTGAAATAAACAAAGATTTCTCAGAAAATGTCAAGCAGCCTAAAAACTCCCTGAAAATTGATGGTTTTTGAGACCTTTTGGTCTGTGAGAACGAAAACACTGTTGCAATTAGTAATGAAATGTATATCTGAGATTACTAAATTACCAAGTACAAAAAGAGAGGCTCCTTCTTAAAAATTTCGAGTGGCTAAGTATACATTGCACCTCCTAGTCTCAATATACTAATTAGCATCCATATCAGTGGGTTTGCCGCACTGCAATTGTATTGCTAACAAAATTCAATGTGTAATGTGTATGCATACACAAATCTTTTCATACACACACACACACAAAGTAAGTATTGATTTAAAAACCCCTACTCTTTATCTATGCTTAAAATTAAAATATCATTTCTGGAAGCTCTAGTCACTAGAACTGGCAGATGCTCCATGGAAAATTGCCATTAACGATTAACACATAATGAAGAATCAACCTGCTGGGGCACCTGGGATAAATTTAGTTTTTTCAATGCATTATTATTCCACTTGAGTGAGATAATAGATTATAATTTTAGAGAAAGTGACATATGGAACATTTATGAGACGTTGCAAAAAATCATTTTAAACTCTTTACTTAAAACATTTATCACACTCTTGGTAGGGAAAGGCAAGGGAGGGGAAGGACTGTGACAGTGAGATTTTGGCAGGCCAGTTTTCTTAATGAAAGATTGAAAGACTTTTATCTCAAAGCAACTTCCACTATAAAGTCAAAATTAAGCTTCCAGCTCATGCCTAGCAAAAGTATTAGATTTCATGATCTCCTCTTGTTCTTCAGTTTCAGCCCATTCTCACATTGCTAGTTTAATCACCTGTTCCAGAATCTGTACCCAGAACTCTCTCCCAATCTCATAATACTAAAGAGGGCACAAATGAAGCTCTTGTCAACCCTGAAAACCCCGCAAAAGAGGCAGCCACTGGTTGAAACCAGAAAACTGAATGTTATGGACAATGAAGCCACCTGCCATCTCTGCCTCAGAGAGGCTTGTATCAGAAGGAACCTCGATTTGACTCACTGATAATATGTTAGGATCTTTTTAACACTAGAAGACAGATTTTTCACTCACAGTATATTTACACCCACAGCATCCCTGTAAAGAGCTTCTAATTTCCTAGCTGCTCTGCTTCAGGCACACTCTCCTCCAGAGAATGAATCTCTTCTAATAGTGCCTGCACCATATATGCCCTCTAGGCAGGTAATTATAAGTGTGGCAGCACTGAATCCCCTTCTGCTGCTGAACATCTTCCTAGACCTTAAAATTCAGTGTGTTACTTTTTGAAGGGTATGCCAGATTGCTTTCTGCTTTGATTAAGTAGCTAAAATTATGACCCTATTACTGTTTTCTACTTTTATTAACCTAATTAGCAAAAGGTGCGATCACCACACAATTATGTTTAATGAAAGATAAAGCAAGGTGATCTAAGGTATCTCTATTTTTACCTGTGCTGACTCCTGTCAAAAATTCCTGTAAACTTTGTGTCTACACTCCTTCAGATTTAGACTCAAGATGTCCAACGCTGCCCTTGTCCAGCTTTTGAAGTACATAATTAAGTATCCTACTTTGGAATTAATACATCTCAGGTACTTATTTTTTTAAAAGTGCTTTCTCTTTTCATTGCAAAGAATTCCACATGTAGTAGTCACATAGTGCATTATCTTTGACAGGTCACATATATCTCCATTATTACCTTTAATGATGTGCAGTGGTCAGCACTGACTCGTGCTCAGAGTGAGTCAGATGGTCTCCTGCAGGGGAACCTTTGTAGTGTTGAGGGGTCCTGAGGCCAAATAGTCAGCCTTCAGCTCTACATCTTTGCTTTAGCTCCAGTCAGAACCACTGCACATGTTGATTTCTGCTTCCATCAAAGAGGACAACTCCTGTTTTTCTTCCTGTACATTCAATTCTGAATCCCAACTCTTGCTCCTGCCTCCAGGTACAGCAGCCCATATTCTTGCTCATGCTGTCGTTAAATGAACGGAAGGAACGTGAAAAGAAATTGCCGTAGAAAAACAATAATATTTCAACTGCATGACTACAATATTCTTATTATGAAATTAAGAGAAGTTACTGTTAGAAATACCAGATATAGTTGGGGTTTTTTTTTATATTGAGGAAAACCAAGCTATAAATATCCAAGGGCACAGAACTTTCTATACCAAATTCTGCATCTTTCTTCCTTCTTCAGAAATTAGTTCTGACCAAGTCTTTGTTTACTCTGAGATGAGGAAGTTGTGGCCATGCAGTTATCTGCATAACGGTTCCAGGTACAACTAGTCTGACCTATTGCAATCTATTCAGAGATTTTCCATTTCCAAATTTCTTATTTGTTACTTATAATGGGCAATTGAGCTATTCCCAGTTTGGCTGTTGTACAAAAAAGCTTTCAGACATACTAGAAGAAAGACTGAAAAGGAAACTGTAAACCACACTTTTAATTCCCTGATTGGTAACCAATATTTTTAGAGTTGAGTATTTACTTGTAAGAGGTATAGCAGTCTATAAAATAATTTTTTAAAAACACACAGAACATGGTAAAGATCTGAAAGAAAAACAAACATTTGCTAATGAAATAACAACTGTGAAACTGAAAAGTACAAGCAGGCAATGAAAGCTAAATGAATTCATTGCAAGAGCAAGTGAAGTCCAAGCACATAGTGTTATGTTGCTGACTCTCTGTCCTTATTCAATTTAAGGTACAAATACATAACTATCGGGTGAAAGACAGAAACACAAGTTAAGTATTCTAGATACCAGAAGGACTTACAGACCTTAAAGTGACAGAACTGGTGATAAAACCAACACCCTGAAAAATACTATTACTGAAATAAGATACAGTAAAATATGTGTAGACTTCTTATATATAATTAAAAGATGAATATGGAAGGAAAATACAGTAGAAACATTTCAATTTAAGTCTAACTATACTTAATTGAAATCGTTAAAAGCATTTGAGTGCATATTTTTTTAATGAAAGAGAAGAAATTCCCCACCTTATCTAATTGTATTTGGTCCTCACTTTAAGAGTGCCAAGTGTAATTTGAAGATTTACATGGAGGCCAGTAGAACCCCAGGTTGAGGTATGGATTCTTCGATTTCACTAGATGGAAAGTGTCTCCCTGTGATTTACTTAGGCATTTATAATATGACCTAAAAGTAACTCCATATCAAAGAAGACATAAAATGGCCATACCAGATGCATATTTGCATATCAAACCATGAGACCCAGTGCTTTGTGCATACTGTTATATTTCAAAAACTCTTAACCTCATATTCTCAATGGCATTGGGGATCTTTGTGCATATTTACTGAATTAGTCCAGTCATCTGCTAGGATAGAAGTTGCCATGTTGGCTGTATTATTTCAGAATATTTGTGACAATGTCACTGAGGATCAGCAGACCAGGCTATTACCCCCACAAAGGTAGGTTCTACACAAATATTAACTAAAGTTGAATCTGTTCAGAAACTAAGCTGGTGCAATAAGACTAGGGAGTGGTGCAGTCTACACCTCCTTCAGCTAATCACATGAAGTTAATTAGGTCAGTTAGATCTTGTTTGCCTTTGCCTCTTAAAAGAGCAGAGACTTTTCACTGTTCCTCAGGTATCAGACCATGTAAAAAGACCAAGTTATAAAAGTAGTAAGGTCTGTTGTAAGAATGTTAACAAAGACAGCAAGACTAGTTTTATGAAGCACATTTTTTAAAGAACATTCCATCAGGAACTGACATGTTCCCTGTCTTGAAGAGTTTTCTTTGCTGAGCCTGTATTCACGATCATCTTGTCATGTTGCCCTTGAAGAAAACATGCATGAAGCTTTCAGTCCTGAGAATAAGGTGAAATGTGAAAAAAAAAAAACCCAACCAACCAGCCCTGACAATAGCTCCATTGCTTGAAACGCAGTCTGAGGAACCAGTTACCCAAGAAAAGTGTCTGCCTCCAGGAATACTCATAAGGCAGTCAGAAATAAGAACTATAATCAGGTACTGCCCAAAACCATACTGACTAAGATTAAAGGTGGACAAGTAAAACCAGTCACATCTTTCATTGGTTCGAAAGACACAAAATTGGCCCAGCAAAATTCCACTCATTTGTCAAATTGACAGAATTCAGTTAATAGAAAAATCACCCCAAAAAGAGGCAGGGCTATTCTCTTTCAGAACAATGAGTTAAAGACAGAACACACTTCAGTTATGTTATGGAGCACAGTATCTACATTTTCCCACTCTGAAACAGTAAGTTCCTTCGAATTTTACCTAGATCTTTAAATCTTTTTATGTAAAATAACTAACCACTAAGCATCTAGAAATGTCTTTTTTTTGTAAGTGGAAGACATATTTAATGATTTTGGTTTTATGATTAACTGGAAAATCAGTAGTTACGTTTCTTTAACATAGCTTGCTTAGTTTCATGAACCACCATGTATTCAGACTCAAATTATGACAGAAATGTAGGGAAAAATCTCCCTTTGCACCGTAAGAAAGCTGGCGATGCTAGTTGAGTCACATCTCACCTGAACAATCAGATAGGTTAACATGTCAGTGACAATTTCATCTTCCCTTCAAAGACAGTCGCATGCGCAGCTGAGTCTGTCTCCATTAAAACTTATTTAATGATTCACATTTCTGAATCTCCTGGCACAGAAACGTACTATGAGTTCCAAGATGCCCAAAGCCTTCGAGTGGAACTCCCTAGGCATCTCCAGTTAGGATGCCTGAATCCTAAATACATTTTATTGCGCGTCTCCCTGCCAATTGTATCCTGTACTCCAGGATAATCCTTCAAGCTGAATATGGTTGGCTGTTCTCAGGAAAGAACCGATTTCTCCCCTGAACACACCTTTGTTGACTCAAAACCCAGCAGCTCGGACAAGATAAATGAGACCTTCCTGCCTACTGCCCAGTCACATCTTTAAAATAAACTAACATCCTCATATACATATATAACGAATTGTAAGGAATCAGTTCTCTTGCCTGTTACATATACCATAAGGTCTGCAGATGCTGGGTATTTGGAAGTGAATACATATTTCTAGACATTTTTCACATGCAAATACCTTGAACATTCTGGATGGATGTTTGAGAGTTGATTTGTCCTTTAGTATGTCCTACAGTAGCAAAATTCAATAAAGCAACAATCCAAACACATTTTTCATTCCAGGAAATCTCTGCTGCGGATGCTCTTTCTTTCCTTTCCTGCATTTTCTATTGATTGCCCCTTCCACAGTAAGTAGAAGCCACATATCTCTTGGTATGATGCTGAAGCTTTGTTTTTATGTTTTCTCATTTTTAATAGGCTAATTTCCTTTCTCAGGATTTTGTGAATCCTGCAACACCTAAAAAGGCTAAGGAGAAACTGTAAAGATGAGACAGTTTGTAGATTTTCTGTCTGCTTATTAGGCACAGGGAGTTTGATCTAAATGAGTTCAGCATTCTCTCTTTATTTTTCTCCCTATAATCTCCCTTACTTGCATGTAATTCACACAAGAAAAGAAAAAGCCTCACAAAAGAAAAAAAATGTTAAATCATTGTTCTGCTTTAGATTCTCAGTTCCTTGAGCGGTTCCCGGCCCACAAGCGCTTCTTTATTCTTTTCATTCCAATCACCATTTAACCATCGAATGAAATAACCAGCAAAGGAAGTAAGTTATACAATAAACGGCATTTCCCTGGAAATATTAAGTAGCTTTTACGATAAGTTTTTTGACAATGCTGAGAAACAGATAGAAGCAATTAACATCAAATTGTTACTTTTCTCCAAAGGAAAATATTTGTTTAATTCCATCATTCAAATGGAAAGAGAAATTTCATTACAACAGTGTTTTATAACTGCCTGTCCATATTAACAGAAAGCACAGACATAACCCTCTGGAGTCCTGCTCAACATTTATGTTGCATGTAGGTATGTTGGTTGAACAATGTGGCATATGATGCTAACCCTTACTTTCCTTACACTCCAAAAACATACTACGACACAAGCTTTTAACTAAATTTTAAGTAATATGTTATTGGAAGATAGGAAAATTAAAACATTCTTGTTCTCATAGAATCATAGAATAACCAGGTTGGAAGAGACGCACCAGATCATTGGGTCCAACTGTTCCTATCAAACACTAAACCATTGCCTGGCACTGGAAACAAACTGTCATATTGAGAAAGAATTATGAACACGCACATTAACTAGCACCTTGTTTCTTCACCGTTGAACAGACCAAGTTACATACAACACAATCTCAAAAGTTCTGAGGGGAGTTTGTGGTCTGCTGACAATTTTGGGAATCTGTGATGAGTCAGTTATATTCTATTAGTCATATTATCTAAAGAGCTGCTATCTATCTTTCAAACACGGTGTGATGCTTAAAGGAAACCATACATCTGCTTTAGGTTCAGTGAGAATCTCGGGGAAAACTGTGGGGGGTGGGATCTTGTGATATGAAGAGCAGCATTATTGATGATGGACATCATCCAGCATTACAGGAAATACAGTACTTTTTAAAACATCTTTTTAAATTAGGAACACTAACACTTCGGGTGTGACAGTAGCTAGTCCACCCCTTTTTGCTATTCATTTTGAATTTGCTGCTAATGAATTCAGAGTGCATGTTCATTGTGGGGCTGTGTTTTCTTGCACATAGAATAAGAAAATAGAGATGAGCAGAAAAACTACAAAAAGAGAAAACCCAGAGATGAATAGGTTATGAATCCTAAAATTCTTGTGTACTGAGAGAACAAAGAATGAAAGTTGATTTAAGGAATGAGTTTTCTATACACAATTCAGAGCCATCAAATACACAAAGGTCTCTTTTAGTGAGACTACTGGAGTAGTCATCCCAGGGCTTGATAAATCCAGCTCTTACTGTATTTGAAAATTTCATTGAAGCCTGCAGCTTATCAACATTAGATAATATAATACAGGGGAAAAAAAAAAAACAGGAACACATTAAAAGAGTTGGTTCAGTTACAACTGCAGCTGCTTCCTGTAAATTCCATCTTTTGAATAATAAAATTATTGGGCAATTAAAAGCAATTGCCACTTCTGTTTTCCTACAGATAGGCATTGTAAAAACCCTCAGAACCACCGCTTTTTCCTGTTTATAGCAAAGCTCATCATCATCATCATCCAGCAAACTGTTTTGCATAGGTTGCATTGGGTTTGCAAAGTAAGCTTAAAAAGAGAGCTGTAATAGGACTGGCTGATTTCTGGTTACTTCTAAAAACCAAATAATCCATACTGCTAAACCACTGGAGCTATTACAGATATGCTACCTTATTAAGCAAATTTGCAATACACTGCACAACGTATGTTTTCAGTGAAATCTGTTGTCAAATTACGGTGCCAAATTCAGTACGTTTGAATTTGCTTTATCAAAACTGTTAAGATGAACAGTGCTCTTCCCGGAAAAATTTTCCATTTCCCAGAGAAAAGGCATTATTTTATATTCTTTGAGGTCTACTGCTCAGGTCACCTTGCCTGTATATGCTGCACCGTGCAGTCCTACAGACCAGTAAGTACAGTTTTGCCATCACTAGTTACAGACCACAGGCTTTGTGCTGACTTTGTATGGCCTGAGGGATGAGACTTGTCAGGCTTCAGCTGAACTCCTTTTGGTTATCCTGGAGCTTTCTTTCAGCTTGGCTCAGTTGTACAGGAATTTTTTTCCCTAATGACCAGTTTTGTCTCTATATTAGCAATCGGAGCAGGGCTGTGGGCTCGTACGCCCAGGTGCCAGCAGCTGAGGAGCCCAGGAATCCAGGGGCCAGCTGCAGGCGAGACTGATCAAGGCCAGCACCTGAAGATATGAGCATTCTATACATACCTGTGTATAGAAAATACTTATTTCTACTAACAGACTTCTAGCATCAACAGCCAGAGAAGGGAATAAGATACTGGTTTTGGTCCAGTTTGTGTTTGCATGAGTGCTACGTGTTTCTGTCTGTGCTGAGATGCTTGGAAAGGTCTGTATGTGTGCATCATCTCCACCTGTCCAACCTCACTACTGGCTCAGCTCGGGAACAGAGACTTGTACCCATTTTATCTCCATTGGGCTACCATATCTAGTGACCCTGAACAGAACCCAGTGAATAATTCATTTCAGCTTCTTTCTCATATTTACTTGCTCACTAACACATCCTGCACTTAAGCAAATACAGTTTGCAGGAAGATATGAAGTTCTGTCATTCCATATACATAGATTATTTGCTGCTATGTTGGTTCAAAACGTTTGTGCTGAGATGGAACAGGGCAGTATTTTCAGAGGCCAGCTAGTAATTGTATGACTTACCTGACAGGACACATGCAAGGTAATGGTGATCAGCCACCATCAGTTCAGTAACAAGACCACTTCATCAGCCACAGGCTCTGTCAGAGTGTACCTGATAAATTTTGTCACCTGCAGTGGGATGAAAGGTAATATAAAATTTATTAGTACTAGATATAAAAAGAAAATCTTTTGATAGAAGTTTCCGCATGCATGGCATAGGAAAGACTTGTTATCCCCTTCCATTCCAGACTGTAACACATTAGATATTTTCAACAGTATTTTCACCCTCTTAGCCTAAAGATTGCATAATTTTGCAAACGTAAAAAGTGATACAAATACAGAGTAGTTGTCATGCAGATTGACAGAGTTCTCCTATGATCACAATAGATTTTTTTGTATGTTTAATGAAAAACTGATTGATTGAGATAAATGAAAAGCAAAAGCAATCTACAAAGTTTGGGATCATAGTTAACTGGTCACAATAAATTAAAATAATTAGCACTATTGTGCTAAACAGCTAGAAGATTAACATTGGCAGCCGTTCACGAGAGGTGACCCATTGTGAAAATTTCAAAGATCTTTGCCCTTTGCTCCCACTAATACGCAACAGACAATTTTTACGTTCAGTATACACGAGTATAAATTAAAATTCAGACCTTAAAATGAAAGATGTGGGATTTTCTGTTAGACTCAAAATCCATAGAACAGCTTGAATACTAAAAGAAACAAGAGTATATAAGAAAAGCTGTCTCTTGGCAATGTTACAAAGCAGATCCTTGTTCTGTGCTTCCTTATATCTTAGCAGGAACTAATGTTGTCAGTGGGAAGTGAATGGCACCCATCACATACTGGCTCAAGTTGTTGCTTTATCATATCGTCACAGGGAAAAGAGGGTCTGCAAACCTGCACTCTCACCAATCTCCAAAGTTAATTCTGCCTCATGATTCTAACATGCAGTGAACTATACATTTCTGGGTCAATGCAGGATTAAGGTGTATATATGTCCTTTTTTTAAAAAATATAAAAGATTTTATGCATCTCCCTTCCCAAATTTTTACACTTCAGATCAGTCTGACATAGGTATCGGACTAATGTTAGAACAACAAATGGTGGAGTGTGAAGTGCAAACTGTAAGGATGACCAGAGATCACAGAAGTGATTGATTTCCAGACATTGCAAAGAAATGTTCTTGTTATAGTGCCTATTTCAAAGCAGCAGTTCTTATCTTCATTTACAGTTAATCTGCTAAAACAGCCCACAAAGAAGTGTTGTAAAAGTGAAAACTACTGAACATTACAGTCATTTTACAAGCCACATTTAATTTTACTATGTTTATGTGTTAAGCTGAACAATAGGAGGAAACACAATCAAATACCCATTGTACTTAAAGAGCTTCAAAAAGATCAATTGTCTCTGTATGGATAAGAAGCTACTATTGATTACAACAGTGTTATTTAAATTCCATTTATGCAATGAAATGCACTGCTTTTTTTTTTAATCAGAAAGAGTAATGCATTATACTCGTGCAACCCAATACTTAACACCATTCAAGGGTATACAGCAAACAGAGACTGGTGGCTTCTCCGTGTCAGGGAAATCTCTCCAACATCGATCTTTCTGACTAAATGGAGCTTAAAACAGTTTTCTTTTTAGCACTTCTACAAAGAAACTGGATAGAAATGATGCATCTCTAAAAGATAGAAGGTAAAACCTACTGATAGGATACCAGCAGTTCTGTGTATGGGCCAGACTGTATCCGGCTGTACAGACGTGTTTTCAAAGACAAAGGAAAGTCACTTTCATAGATTCATTGCAATATTGACCTTCTAATGAAATTCACCAGCATCCAAAACGCCTCAAAGAAAACCACCTCCAAATCAGGCCAAACGAGTCCTTACATATTACCAAAAATCCTTTTCTTCCATACCGTTCTCAATTGAAACGGGTGATTTCATCTAAAACCCGGCTTTTAAATCATTCCAAACCTCTCCACAGTTTGATAAGAACTTATATCAAGAGAAAAGGAGTTATTCCTGATTTAGAAGAAGAGAGCAAGGTCTGGAAAGAAAATCTGACACAAATACAGGACTGTTTGTAACATTTCTTCGGTGCTCAGTGACAGGCTGCTTGATTACAGCCCTTTTCCTCACTAAGAGCACAGCTACACTCCCAAATAGTTGTGTGACTCTAATCAATCCACTTTGTGTTCACCAGCAGACAAAAAAATGGGTGCAAAATTGGGCTGTAGATTTTTATTAACCTCCAGTACATGGAAGGGGAAGAAAAATATTGAAACTGATAACATCTGTGTAGACCACAGCATGAGAAATAAGACTACAGAAAGTCTGAAATTTGTAAAAATTTGGAAACCTCGATAAACAATTATCAGAAGAGAAAATAAAAACTATTTTGCATAGAATACTGCTCTCTGGGAAGACAACTGAGAAGAACAATTTAAAATATACTATTTAATACTTCTGATAGACACAAAGGTAGTTTTCAAGTCTAGGCATTTCCACACTTTAGGCAAAAGCTCATCCCTCCAAAAAACTGTGAGATGGTGCTTTACAGGACAAAAAGAAAGCAGTGAATAATGACAGATTATTTGATGTTAGCATTGTCTACACATTCCATTTGCTTTTTCAGCTTCATCTCTTCTGTCTTTTTTCACATTTAAGATGAGCTACCAGAATTTTTCATGTACACAGGGAAGATGTACTACTGAATTTTAAATTGCAATCAGTGTGCATATACATTTTTTGCCATCGACCTCTGAAGTCCCCTAGATTTGGAATTTAACTCTTTTTGCTGGCTTTATAACATTTTCAACATGAAGGATAACATCTTGACCCCACAGTCTGACAGAATCAAATATTCACCTGCATAAGAATATTCACAACAGGGAGGCAGTGTACCTCACTCATCACCGCTAGTTTTTTTGTCAGACATTCACCTTCAGCTGACGAACTCTTACACAAATGCTGAATGTTCTTCCCAAGCTCTCCATGCCCCCTGAACCCTTCATCTTGGAAAGTCAGCTGCCACGAGTTACTATTTTCTTATTTGCTGTCTAATAAATCTATACTATGGAGTTTGTAATTGTCCTGATATATGTTACATTTTGACTGAGTGGTTGTAAATAACACTGCTGTCAATAACAGACCCAGCAACAACTGTATGTATGCAGTTAGTTTGATGTGAAAAATGAAAAATCAATGCAATATGCCCTTACTGTAGGCACCTGAAGATAACATCCAATAGAATTGATTAGGTCCCACACAATAGATAATAAAGGCAATTAAAAAAACAAATGGAACATCACAGTTCAGCTCCAGGTTTAAATTCAGTGGTAATGACAACAGAAGAAGAAATTAAAATAAAAACTTAGATACAACTAATGGCGGAGGATAGTAACCTGTACTCAGATAAATGTTCATTATTGTCCTGTAAAGAGTAGATGTAAAAAGATGTACTATGTACACACTTGTCTTACCCTAAACACCAGAAGTATAACCTTATACACTGCAGCATCTTTGCCATAATGTTTTAATTAAATAGCAATGCACGTATTCATGTAATTCTACTGAGACAGAATAATTTCCTATTATTCTAACACTCGATAATCAAAATTTTAGATTAAAGATTCAATGATTTTATAACCTTCAAGCAATACACCCAAAATAATATCTGAAGCAAAATGAAAATACAATAAAACTAGCACAGGACAATTTTTAATGTGACATTTTCTACGTTCCATCCAATTTTGGGACTCCATTTTGGTGAAAGTTTTCATATTCATGGACTCCTCTCTAATTATAATTCCCACTTTATAAGAAAGAATGTGATGAAGGAAGAAAAGGAAGAAAGCAAGGGGACACACACACAACCCATTTCTTATTTTAATTGGGTCTTGCTGAAGAAATGCTATCCTGAATATATCTCTAAAAACCCACTAATTCTCAGTTTCAGTTCTATTCCTTAAAAGCATAAACTGAACAGAATCTCATCAGAATAATCTAGTTTGCATAGGAGATGAGACTGGTAACAACAAATGGCTCTCATTAGCTAGGAACACTTTCAAAAGAATGAAAAGGTCACAGTTGTTTGTAAGCAAGATTTCTCCAAAACTATAAAATATACAGATAAAGTTCAGAAATAATACCTTTTGTTTTACAATTATCAACGAACGCTTCAGACAGGAATAAAGTTTGGTGCACTTCAAAAATAAACCTCAAACCAGCAGGAGCAGAAGAAACACTTCTATGGTTCTTAATTCTAACAAGAACTGTGTAAATCCGTGATGCCACATAGTCCTGAGCAAATACGACATGCTCTCACTCATCTGGGCAGCAATTAACTGAAAAGAATATTTCTGAATTAGAAATTACTTTATCTAGCTTTGGTTTATCCTTTTTAGATCTGTGTGCTCTTAGTTATTCCCTTGAAGATGCATCAATTCTTTTGGGGACACAAGGTGCTCTTCCAGTGACACTTCTTAATTCAGCTTCACTATTGAAGCTATCTAAACCTGCAAGCACAAGACTAATAGTGATGATCAATGCACACGGTAGAACCTCATAACTAAATCATAGCAAAAATTGATGGCTTCAATACAAGAAGGATGTTGAGGCTCTGGAGCGAGTCCAGAGAAGAGCAACAAAGCTGGTGAAGGGGCTGGAGAACAGGCCTTATGAGGAACGGCTGAGAGAGCTGGGGGTGTTTAGCCTGGAGAAGAGGAGGCTGAGGGGAGACCTCATTGCTCTCTACAACTACCTGAAAGGAGGCTGTAGAGAGGACAGAGCTGGGCTCTTCTCCCAAGGGACAGGGGACATGACGAGAGGGAATGGCCTCAAGCTCCTCCACCAGGGGAGACTTAGGCTGGAGATTAGGAGGAAGTTTTTCACAGAAAGGGTCATTGGAATAGGCTGCCCAGGGAGGTGGTTGATTCACCTTCCCTGGAGGTGTTTAAGGCACAGGTAGACAAGGTCCTGAGGGACATGGTTTAGTGTTCAATAAGAATGGTTGGACTTGATGATCCGATGGGTCTCTTCCAACCTGGTGATTCTATGATTCTATGATTCTAATTCATAATTACTTAATATCTTCCTTTTATCTGCTTGGTATCTTCTGTCATACATCTATTATGCATTTTTACCTGAGCAAATATTTTAACCATAGTTTAACGAAGGACCAGAAGCCAATCAATGTTGAATGTCCTTCATTTGAAGCATTCACATTTGATTTCTGTATTCTAAGTGTTTCCTGCTTTGACCGCATATACTCTACAACAGCTTTATGGAGACCAGAACAAAAGGCAGAAGACCTGTAGATCTGCACAAACTGAACACTGGTAACCAGGCTGTAACATTTCTGTCTGGCCTACTGCTTGTTCCATTGCTGTCTCAAGCAATCTAGTAATTAATTGGTGCACAGCTGAGATAAGTTTCTCATCTTCAGCCCTCCTAAACATTACTTGTGTGAGTAGAAACAATTTCTGCTTTTTAATTGAGCATTTTTATGGTTGGACTCAATGATCCGGTGGGTTTCTTCCAACCTGGTTATTCTATGATTCTATGATTTTACTACAAAAGACTAACCCTACCAAGTGATGCTGCTATGGAGTGTAACCCCAGGAAAACATAGTACAAGTGCATAAGGAAAGTGAAACCTGGTCTTGAGAAGTTGAAACTTGAGTTTTGTTGAGGTGTGGTGCAGCCACCACCACTGCTCAGAACATCTATAACAGTAAAGAGACCTTTAATTCTAGTCAATAACTTGAAGATTTAGGATAAAATAGTCTTTTAACGGGAAATCCAAACTGCCTGTATTCTACTTCTGTGCAAAAACTCTAAAAGGGAACAGATAAAATGCAATTCTCTACTCTATATACATTTCTTACAAAAAGTTATTGTGAGTGACAATTTTCATGTGGACTTGAGAGGAAGTTGCCTAAAGACTAGCAAGAGCTCTTTAATGTTAATGAAAAAAATCCAGTCTAATGCTTCTTCAGACACCACCTTTCACTATACGACTATCACCTTTGCAGTTGCCACAATTTCTTCGTCTGAAAGAACAGCTGAGCTTGTCAGCAGCCCAGTTGCAATGGCAGAGATTAGCTGAACTGCTCCCATTAGAGTTAATGGAGTTTCCTACTAAATCCCTACACGTTGGGTTGTCAAGTTCTTTTTTAAGCGATAATATCTCTGCACCTTCCAGTTACCAAAGATTTAAAATGAATGGTCTGTCTTTTTCACTTTATATTAGACAAAATGAAGCCTTCCCTTAGATATTCTAAAAATCACTCTATCTCACATGTATTTGCAATACACAGAATTTTCAAGGGCTTAGTTGATACTATGATGACATCCAAATAGCATAGGAATAGATTACCTCTTTGAATGATCTTACGGAAAATTTTACTAGTAGAAAAACATGAAAAACTATCAGAAAAGCTTCTCTAGATTTCTCTATCGCATATGCACATATGTATCTACTTTTACTGACATTTCAGGTATTACGTGCAAAAGAAGAAAGCAGCAGGCTTCAGATGAATTAGCATAATGGCTTTCTGATAAGGAAGAACAAGGAATCTTACATTTCTACAAAAATTATACTTTTCCTACTAACTTTAAATCTCTACTAGCCATATGTAGCAAGTCCATCTGGTTTTTTACTAAATTTGACTATGAAATCTTTCTGTGCATGTCATCATTTCATATTGATCTTGAGCATATTCTTGCATATGCAAATATTTAAGTAGAGTTATCTGTGGGACAATTTCTTTATGGTAATTAGCGGTTTGAAGAGCTCTGAAAATAGTGTCATTACGATAGCAAGGACAACAGACTTCTTAGAACATTCACATTTTTTTTCCCCCCCCTGAGTCTTGACAAAAGAGTTATCAATGCAGTAAACAGAGAAGAGAATATGAAATTGTGTCTATGGCAACCATATTATCTCTGTATTTTGTATGTCTATGGCTCTTCAACAGATTCTAGAATTCACACTCATTTTTCCCCATACATGAGTCAATTAAAACATATCTCTGAACTATGACATTATTTCAGAACTGCTACTCACTATAAAACCGGCTTTGTAAATTCTCATCTAAAAAGCAAACAGTCAGTCTTTTCAGAAAGAAAAAAGAAATCTCTACTGAGCTAATTACTTCCTAGAAAGTTTCTGCTATTACTGCTATCTGACACCAAACTCTGTTACTTATAGACAATAATTGCGAGATAAAGACCCAAGGAAAAGAAGAAAGGAACAAAGAACAAAGTCGCTCGCTAACCTGCAGCAGCTCAAAGTTTGGGAGAAAAAAAATAAAGTCACAGTGCATGGCTTAGAGGATGAGCCTGTAAAGTTAAGAAACATGCAACAAAGCATTTTGGTGGTGTGGACTGAAAGCCTCTATTGCTGACTTCACTCTTTCCGATTATACTGTTAAGCCTTAGGTCTTCTAATTCCTTCTTTTAAGCAATTAAGATGTCAATTTGCCTCAAAAGCAGTCATTGCACTCTCTGTGGGTTCTCTATGCACATTCTCCTTTCTCCCACATTCAAGGTTAGGCTATATGGACTATAGGATGTGAAATTGCATGTCAAATACAGTGAATCTAATCTTTGCTGACAGGGCTGAGGTCATGCAAATCTGAAGCATTTTTAACATACTGGAGTTATATTTACAGATTAACCACACAGTGTAGGTGCCACAGATTCAGACACAGATTTCAGCCCCTGCATGTTTTTCTTTTAAAGGAAAGTTAAACAATAGTTCCACAGGAGAAGACAAACTGTCATTGTCTGTGTCTTCTTCTAAGAATATAAATTAATAATTTAACACAAATTAAATTCCTAAATTTAATTTGAATTGTGGGTTTGGGGTTCATCCCTTGGGAGTGATTTTGTTGGGGATTTTTTTTGTTAACCAGAAAAACACTTCCAGTGCTACCTAAAACAAAACTGATCAGCTCTGGATTCCAGGGGCAAAAAAATCTATCTTTAACGTCCAGATCTACTGGCACTGATCCAGTGAGCTGATGCATTACAGCAGCATGCAACAGATATAATGTCATTTTAAGTATTAAAAGTGTTAGTTCTTTTGCAGATTGTGTTTCATTCATACTTGTCACAAGAGACTTCTAACACTGGTGTTTAGAAAATAAGAATTTGATATAATAGATGAACCATAGTTAAAACAAGAGTTTGCAGGTCACTACAGGAATGAAAGAACACACTATTTTTATACAACATTTCAATGGCATAAGGTGCCAACCTGCCATGGAAACTCCTAATTGTCATAAATGTTTACAATCTATTTTCAGTGAGCTACTGATTTCTCCAATTCATTTCCTCCAAGGAATTTTCTAGAGACCTTACTAGCATTTTTTCCATAGGGTGAGCTCTGCGCAAACCACAAGTTGAACACAGCTGAATCCTAATCCAGACCTACCCTTACAAAAACACGAGAGTATTTCTAGGGCTTTCATTTAATGATTGCTCAAAGGAGAGGATAGGGCAGGAATCAAGGACTTAACTAGCTTTCAGAGCCTCCCTTTTATATCTTTTCTATCCCTTTGGAAACATGATGCAACTCTTTTCCACATCAGTGTTTTAAAACAAATCCTTTCTCTCAGTCCCTAAACCATATAGAAAATTAAATCTTTACTATTATAAAGTCTTCTCAGACATCTCAATTCTTAATAAAAAATAATGACAGTTAAAACTGGTTTAATACTCACATTCCAATCCCCTGCCTACCTCTTTCCTCTCCGGGGTACTGTTTTAAAACATGTTCCTTATCCTAGGCTTCCTTTTACATTCCTTAATGAGCAGCAGACTAGTCTCTTAACTGTCCTCCACATAAATGGATTAAGTTTCACATGAAGAGAAATCCCCAGGTGTATGTTAGAAAAGCTGTAACCGGTTGCATGAGGTGGGATGAGAGCGGAAACGTTATTCACCTGCTCCCGACAGCAAAAGCACCTACTCTCTGCAGCATGTATTTTGACTCCCAATGAAAAGACGCTTTAAACTTGTCGCATCTTTTATTCAGCAACTCATTTTCTGCTAAGTATTAAAAGTCAGTAGGGTGTGAGGATTTGTTCCAAGGCTTGCTGAGATATTACTGACACAAAGGAGATGCAGATCATTTCCGCTGAGTAAAGACATCGGGATGTTTGAAATTCAAATGCATCTTACCCCCACCCAGTACACAGAGGCCATCATGTTTCTTTTCCCTTCTCTTTGTTACTAACCCTTCATCCTAATTTGCCATATATTTTCCTCCAACTTTTATTCCTTCTACTGCAACGTTTTAAAATAATAACTATTCAACATAATATTTTCAGCCAAAAATGACCAAGGTTGAAGTATACTTTCAAGACCAACTTCTATCATTTTGGGTGGTTCACTATTAGATCAGACGTTTCAAATGTATGTCGTATATATATTGTCTCATATTTCTTATTTTTGGGACCCTGAATTAAAGACAATGCTGTTGGCAGCGGTATATGAAATGACTTCATGTAATGAAAAAATCTATTAGCACAGTACTATCAGAACTTTTTCCTAAGTATATTTACGGCATCTCTTTTTCACAAACTAAGAAATTACAAGTTTACTCATTTGTGGACAGAACGACATTACAGGTGAAAAAATATAATTTTCTGTCTTGTGAACACCCACTCTTAATGAACAAATCCTCTATAATAGATCATTTCAGCTCTTATTGACTTGCTGTTCCACAGATTCAAATGAAAGTTCCCACCCCTCCCTCTTCTACAGTATCAGTTCTGCCTACGTTGAACAAAACCCAGTGTCTTCTGTGGTTCTGAAAAAGAACTGTGTTCAAAGTAGCAAGATTGAAATATCATAGTTAATAACTGTACTATTAAAAAATACACCTGTTCAGTTGTCAACTAAGCTTTCAGATGTAATGAGTGAGTCCAGAGAAGAGCAATGAAGCTGGTGAAGGGGCAGTAGAACAGGCCTTATGAGGAACAGCTGAGAGAGCTGGGGGGGTTTAGTCTAGAGAAGAGGAGGCTGAGGGGAGACCTCATTGCTCTCTACAACTACCTGAAAGGAGGTTGTGGAGAGGAGGGAGCTGGGCTGGCCTCTTCTCCCAAGGGACAGGGGACAGGACAAGAGGGAAAGGCCTCAAGCTCCACCAGGGGAGGGTCAGGGTGGACATTAGGAAGAAATTCTTCACAGAAAGTGTCACTGGGCACTGGTAGAGGCTGCCCAGGGAGTTTGTTTAGTCACCTTCCCTGGAGGTGTTTAAGGCACAGGTGGACGAGGTGCTAAGGGGCATGGGTTAGTGTTTGGTAGGAATGGTTGGACTCAATGATCTGGTGGGTCTCTTCTAACCTGATTATTCTATGATTCTATGTGCCTTTCCAAAGCAAGATGTCTTGCATAAGCAAAAAAAAAAAAAAAAAAAAAAAGAGTAATTTGCAAAACTGATGGTAACAAATCCAAACTGATTGTATATGCAGTACATACCCACCACGAATTCCTGGCTCCTTGCAAGATCTACTGGTCTTGGGAACTGGCAGCTGTTAAGGATGTGAAAAAGAACTAAAGAGACAATTACATCACTCATTACTGCTACTGCCTCCTTGCAGCACTGGAAATGCTACAAAGACACTGCAGAAACAGGAGAGAAGCAGCACATGATAAGGGAAGGCAAAGGTGCAATGTGAAAATGTTAGGTGATAGAAAAGGCAGTCAGGTATTGGGTACATAGAGATTAAAAAAAGAAAAACAGGGAAAAGAAAGAGTGATCAGAGAAAGAAAAATCAGCTTCAAGTAGTAGTTCCTGAAGCCCTAAACAGATTGGTACCTGCTCACTTTGGGAGTCACATAAGACCCAGCTGGAACCACCACCATCTACCTTGGTATTTTGAAACCGAAGCACAACACATCATAGGCTACGGGACAATACAAAAACTCCCAGCCCTGCAGTAATTCCTAGCTGTCCTAATCCAAATTTACACACCCACATGGAATAATCAGTTATTCTACAGGAACTCTAGCCTTTGTATGGAAGGACTACAAGGATGCCAGTGTGGAACTGCTACCAAGCTAGGAAGTGCATGAGTAATACAGCAGAGCTGACCAGTGATAAAGCTTTCAGGACTGGAAATCACCTACTACTTCAGCCTCTGTTAACTTTTGCTGCCTTAAGACTCTTGCCAAAGGCTGCCCAGGAGGTGAAGGTTATTCTTTTATGGTGGACCACAGGCATGTAACTTCCAGACAGCAACAGAATTTCAAGTGTGTATATTTTCTTCCTTTTTTTTTTTTTTTTTCCCCTTCAACTATTCCTGAGGTTTTCCACTTCTAAGGGCTTCTGCAAATTTCTTTCCTGAATATCCATGATAGGAAAATATGCTGGGATCTTCATCCAGGATGCCAAGCTCCTGAAGCATTTGTGAATCTGAGCCTTCATGTTAGAAAATTCCATGGAAACTGTCATGTGCCATAAACTTATCTGAAATATAGATTTTAATGAGAAAAAACAAAGACTATGATTCATTCTTTGTGCATGCTCATGACAGAATGTCAGTGTTCCTTAATGTATTATATTAGAAAGAATTTCAGTCTGAAGCATACACATTAACAGATAGATGAGCGATGAGCTTAAAAACAACCTTGAAAAATAATCACAAGTTTTATTTTTCTTGTGTTGTCTGATCACTAAAAAGCATCTTTAAAAATTTATCTTATATTGCTGAGATGAAGAAAACATGCCTTCAGTGATATTTGATTGTCCCTTGGTAGATAATTATTTGTTCAAACAAAATAACTCGAATTTGCTTTTCGATCCTTTGCTGCCATCTGTTGGTAATTAGAAGACAGTGAAAAGAAGCAATTTGCTGACACGAAATAACAATAAAAGCTAAAATGAAATGCTTGATTACATTACGTGAAAAGTATAATTATATGTGATTACAGTTGGATAATTAGATCTACTGTATTTTGACTCTGGTCCAACCTTAGATTACAAAATGGTGAGATATGTATGGATAGTTAAAATTCTCCATCTTCCCAAGTCTCATAATGTTTAGAGATTTTCCCAATCCCAGGAAAAAAATATATAAAGGAAAGTGTCAGGTTTTCAAGAAAATGAAGATATATTTATATTGTATTCCCTCTACTCGAGCTTCATAGTGAGTCTGTGTTTGTTCCAATGCAAGTTATTCACTATACCTACCTGCTTTTCAAGGTATCCATGTTTTTGTAAGCCTAGACAAAAACCTTCAAAGCATAAAGCCTACCTAAACTGTAGGTAGGTAGGTAGTCTAGCAGGTGGATTTATTATTATCATCATCATCAACACACTGAGCTTGGCAGGAACATAGCTTTTTCCATCTTTCCTTTAATGGATTCTGAATCTGATCTAAACTAAAAAGCAGGTAACTATTTACAGCAAGTCAAGTCACAGTTATAAACTCTGTGTAGAAGTAGGGCTCTAAGATAGTTCTAAAGAGCACTCAGGTGCTGTGAAAAGCATAATGCCAGAGCAGCAGATGTGAGTTGTACTAACAGCAGACAGACATGAGGCACAAGCCATGCAGCTCTCGTTAGCTCCCTGAACTCAAGCATATGCAATAACTATTAATGATGTAAAGACATTCAGAAAAAATGAAGCAAGAACAGGTTCTGATCCTAATTCAGGCTAGACTAAAAACATCTGCATTTGACCTGATGGATAAACTCTAGATTGAACCCAAAGTAGCAAAATAATAACCATAGAATCACCAGGTTGGAAGAGACCAACCGGATCAGCGAGTCCAACCATTCCTATCAAACACTAAACCATGTCCCTCAGCACCTTGTCCACCTGGTCCCTTAAACCTCTCCAGGGAAGGTGACTCAACAACCTCCCTGGCAGCCTGTTCCAGTGCCCAGTGACACTTTCTGTGAAATTTTTTTTCCCATATTGATGCTTAACCTCTGAAAATATTCGTGCTCTTTTCTGGTCTTTTTTTAACTTTTTGACTAATCAAAAAGAATGACTGTTTTCAGTTAATCAGATTACCCCAATCACAAATCTTAATGGTGGAATCAAGGTAGATATCTTCCAAGCGCTAGCATTTCAGAATTGCACATTTGTAAGGCACAGCTTGATGGATACATTAAGTATAAATTGAAAGAGACAAAGGATTGGGTCAATCACTTCAATTAAAATGATCTACTTAGTAAGTTTTTACAGTAATCTCAAGTGAGATTTCTACTGAGATAAAGTTTTTGCACAGGCAGCAAATCCTTTTGTCCTCTGAAAAAACATCTGTTAGATTCAGAATAAAGCAAAACCAAGACCTCCACCGTCAGCAAAGAGCGATATATTTTGGTTTAGGTTTTTATTAACTTCAAAAGAACAAGTTCCTCTGAGACCACAAAAAAAGAATGAAAAGGTTCTTCAAGTAGAAATCCCAGAAGATGTTGGCACCAACGTTTATAAAAATACAGCATATCCCTGCTGACATGTACCAGCCCCTACCCTCCTCCAGCCCATACCTCACACCCCGAAAACAAACATAAAAATCCAATTACCAATAGTCTGATCTGTTAAAACAGGAAGAGTATCCAGACAACGAACTCATTTGAGCAGTTGGCTAAACCACCATCACTTGGTATAGCCTACTTTAGCCAATGTCAGCAAGTCAGATAATGCATCATCACATCTTTATATTTAACCTAGATCTAAGAAAGATATTCTGGAATAATGAGAATTCTGTCACAGGTTTGCTTTTGTTTACCAGACATTTATGTCCAAAGGAAGATAAGAAGTAATCCATTACGGCTGTGTTCTTTCCCACATGCAAAAATTCAACTGTGTGTTCGTAAATATCATATACATTAAAACTATTAAAACCTTCTTAAGAAAATAATACCATAGTCCTTAATTAACGTTTTAAAGCAAAGATTTAAAGTGATAACATTTTGTCTTTCAGCTAGAAAATTTTATTTCGACGAAGGTAGAAACTGAAGTCAATTACTGTAATGCGATGAACCTATTTGCAGGGCAAGTGAAGCAGAAATGAATCAATGGAATTCAAAATACTTTCTGACTTCCACAAACCGTATTTCCCAGATTAGTTTTTAATGAGTAACACAAAACAGGACTAACCACAAATACTTCAAGAGATTAACAAATAATATATTGCCATGATTCTATTTTGAAGTCCAAGTCAGACCTGTATTTTGAAAAAAGGTGAAAACCCAAAATTTAAGCTGGTTATGTGCTGAATTTAGTTGTATTTTTACAGCACTTGCTTTATTTTTCACTTAGAATACTTAGAAAACAAGGATTTTACTATTCTTTTAATTGACACCAGATGGCACTGCAAAAGATGAACTATGATAAATACTAAGGCCTCGATACCTTCTGCCTTGAAACCAAGTTTCAAGCCAAGTGCACAACAGCATTTTGTAAGTATGTAAACACATCACATTCGGATTTAATATGTATCCAGAAGGAGCAAACAAACTTGACACAGCAACATGGTGAATTAAAATCAAGGCTATGTTTGTGGCAAACCCCAAGCGTTAAAAATAGATCTTTATGTTCTGAAGATGCCTGTAACTAATCTGATTATTAACTTTCATTCCAGAAAAGTGCAAGTCTATTCATTTCACATTAATATATCTAAAATTAGCTATTGTGGCCTAGCAATGTTGCCCAGAAATACCTCCAGAGTTTCTTTGACTAGAAAAATAATCCTATGACAGACACCTCACAGTTTTCACTCAACTATACTGCTATACCGACAACATAATTACAAGTACAGACTGCTCCAGATGCACTCAGTTGCAGGTTTAAAAAGTAAATTTACTCCTTAGGAAGTATTATCCTCTCCAAGTTTGTAGTGCTATAGCATTTCACAATTAGTGAGAATTGCTAGCATGGTAATAAATCATGATTTATTTTTTTTTTTTTTTACTTCTGTGCCTTAAGGATCACTACAGACTTAATTGACCATTTCAGAAATGAAAGAAGCATTTCTTCTTCAGTAGGGGTTTAAGAGGTTAGAATTGTTTACGAGGTATACCTGTGACAATCATCTTGTGATTGCCTGAAGTATGTTTTAAATATTAGTCAAAGATGATGAACAGATTGTATGAGCTATATGCAAAGTGGTTTAGCCATGAACTGGATGAATGAAAACAGTTTATAAACACAAATATTTTGTTGTTTTCTCTTTCTTGCTTAGGGGGAAAACATAGCCATTGAATTTGGTCCAGCCCAACAGGTAAAACCAGTAAAGTGCAAAAGAACATGCAAAAGAGTTTTCATTTCCCTAAAAAAAGAATAAGTACATACACACTGTGACAAACGCAAGTTCCTTCAAATGAGGAAGAGTTCATCATTTGTAAGGATCAATTCCACAGTGAATGAGATTCTTGTTTCAATGTGCAGTGTTTATATAACATAAACCAAGTCATACTGTTATCACACATTTAACTATGGGTGTTTGACTGATTCACGCCTTATAAGAAAACATTAAACAAAATAAAAGCATTTCTGGTGCTTACTTGAAAGCAACTGTTGCAAATTCTTGTAAAAAGTGCATGCCAGCTGTAAATCTACTTGGAGAACTCATCCCTGTTCGTAAATTATCATGCAAGGTGTGTGTGGCAGATGGTAATCAGAAGGCCTTGTAGCAAGTCAGCTAACCAGTCTGTTAGCTTCTTAAATCTCCAAACAATACAGGTGGCAAAATTTCTAAAATCTGCTCTGGCAGCCCTTTCCCCTGTCAGCAAAGCTACTTGCGAATGCTTCTCACCCGGCAATGTACCTGCGAAACAAATCTGTTGAACTGGAAAACCAGACTGGTTTATTAGTCAAGCAATGGGAGAGGTCAGAGTTGGAACCACACGCTGGGCTTCAAACGCTTATTTTCAGAAGCACGAATAGAAATAAGTTAATTTTTGACAAGTCATGCCATGAAGTGTAGCTGATGAACAGTGGAGTTATTAAAAGTGCCATTCTATTAACTCCTAGATCGTTTTGCTTTTGGAAGAGTAAGGATAAGAAATACAGAAGCAAATTACAATGGCTGAAGTAACATTTAGCCCACTCCCAAGAAATTTCAAAGGTTGTTAGGAAATGAGGACTGTTTTCCGAGATTTGATTTGCTTAATTTGCTCTAGCAGAACCGGTGAAAACCACAGGAGCCGAAATTACTTATATTGATACATTAATATAGGATGGTGCAAAAAATGCTTCAGTTAATCCCAGTTGTGTGTTAAATGGAAATAGCCACATGGTTCTGCAAAACAAATGCCCCTTTAGACAGAGAAAGGCACTTATTGCTTGAAAATTAGTCTCACATTGACAGCAAATGATGACTCTGATCTCTCAAATACACACTTCTGATTCCTGAAACACAAAACATTTTATGAGAAATGGAGAAATGTGACGATTACACATCTCACCTCATTGTTTCTTTACAGAAGCTTGCAAAATGCCAAATATTTGTCTGGAAAATCTTTTTTTATTAATTGACATGAATACTAGTCAAACTGTTTTCTCCACCAGTTCAGCAGCACTGGTAACAACAAAATGAGTCATTTGTTAGAACTGGTAACAACCAAAAGGAGAGAATTTTATTGCAAAGGAAGATGTTCTGCCATCTCTACAGAATCTACTGACACCGCTAAGGACTACGGGACTTTCTCCTTCTCCATAAATATAAGAATAACCTTTCAGAGAAAAGATTATCCATCTATCTCTTCATTTAACTCTTTTTTATTTGTTCAATGGTCACATAGACAATAGTAACATTTTCCTACACTAATATACACGCAATTTACATTCATAAATGTTTATGTACCCACAGAATTCTAGACTTCTACTAAAAATGAAAAGCAACATTTACAAAGGGGTAAAGAGTATTTTGAGAAGTAGAACTACCTTATGATTTCTGTAGTTTGACAAAAGAACTGGGCTGGAAACATTGGTATTGCCACATAACCAAATAATTATGTTCAAAGTGGCTACAATGCCTACATCAAGCATGGTAAGAACCAGTTTTCAGCCTGCAAACAGCAACGCTCTGAATCTGATGTTGCCTTTCTTTGAGAGGGTTGCAAGAGAGAGGGCTGGGAGCAGGAAGCAAATGGAGACTGACACCTGCAAATTCATGGAGCTTTCACTTCTGTGCATTACACAGAAATACAGGAGCTGGGATTTAGGTCCTGCTTCTTGCAGATATATCATAGAATTATAGAATCACCAGGTTGCAAGAGACCTGTCAGATCATCGAGTCCAACCATTCCTATCAAACACTAAATCATGTCCCTCAGGACCTTGTCTACCAGTGCCTTAAACAAGGTGAATCAACCACCTCCCTGGGCAGCCTATTCCAATGCCCAATGACCCTTTCTGTGAAAAGCTTCCTCCTAATCTCCAGCCTAAATCTCCCCTGGCAGAGCTTGAGGCCATTCCCTCTTGTCCTGTCCCCTGTCACTTGGGAGAAGAGGCCAGCTCCCTCCTCTCCACAACCTCCTTTCAGGAAGTTGTACAGAGCGATGAGGTCTCCTCTCATGTCCTTCTCCCTTTTAACTATGAGATTGGAATCTTATTTTACTCAGTTAATATTTTCTTCTGGGCACCATCCCTGTTTGAAAACAAACAGGTGAACCCTTTGGAGCTATCAGAAGGCAGAAAGAATCAAGAGAAGAGATGACATCGACAAGCTCAGGAATAAAAAGGACACATAGCAATTATGTGTGTTTTTTAAGTCATAGTTTGTACTGTGCGAGACAGAAGATTGTCAATCTAGTTCTTTTATTTTAAAATATGCAAGGAGAGGAAAGTAAATAAAAGGGACAGGCAGACATTGATTGCTAGATAGCACTTTCCTGGATTTTGAGATTACTGGGATGTGCCAGCACTGTCTGATGGGAGACTGCAAGCAGAAAGAAGGCAGGAGAATGACAATCTACAAACAATAGGATTAAAGTGCTGTGTGCAGTTAGGACTAGAAAATATTTGTGTAATCCTTCCAAAGTTGTAATGGAGAAAGAAGTAATTAGATTTCTTAGAGAATCAGAGTGCCTGGAAATACTATCACTTTCGAAAATGCTATTAAACTTAATGAACACACAGGTTTCAAGGGTGATGGGAGGGGTATGTATTTCTTTATAATTATCTTAAAATACAATTCTCCTAAAAAAAACTTTAAAAAGACATCGAATGTTGATTTTATTTTGTTGTCTGCTACAAGTATAAAGCTAAAATTTCTATGCTCACTTCTGAAATCAGTCATATATACTTGATAAATTCTTCCAGGCCCTGTTGTGCAAGACTTCGCATCCACTAAGAAACAGTCCCTGTTCCAAGGGGAACACATCAAAAGTAGGAGAGAGGGAGCTCAATAAATCAGTTACAAGAAAGGAAGAGAAAGAGAGACTTAGTCTTATGACTTATAGCATAACCCAATGAACTAATATGAGAATCAGAACAAATTGGAGTGGTTTGTTTTGGTTTTTGTTAACAGAACTGCAGATCTTCTTTGATAAGCTGATTCAATTCATTCATCCAGGCAAAGCAGCCTGGAACAAAATGGCTACATGACTTCTGAGTTGGTTTTGTGAAGGGTTTGATGAACACTAGCATCAGTACAAGGGTGAGACAGAAATGCACAGCCAGCAGCACACCTGGAGGAAGAGTAACAGAGGGAAACTCAGACAGGGACTGTTATAACTGTGCCATTCTATAGTGAAGAGTTGTTAGATGGAACAGTTGGACTTCATGATCCAGTGGGTCTCTTCCAACCTGGTTGTTCTATGATTCTATGAACTAAAACAGGCTACATAAATGAACTCTTCACTAGGGTTAAAGTTAACTATACGGAGGATCAAGAATTAAAGAGTCCTTCAGGAATATCTGAGTCATCTTTTCCTCCAAAACCTCTTTTTATCAAGTCCAAGGACAGGAAGTAGATCAGTTTATTATCGTTGTGTTCCTCTCAAAATAACCCTCAAAAAAATCACTGCCAGTCTAGTTGCTATACTGAACTAAATACTGTACTGAAAATACCAGATTTTGTAGTGTTTTCCCCCTTTCTACATTGGTTTTCTTTGTGAACAATAATACTTATGTGCCAGGCAATGTTCTTTTCTATGCACTTTTTGTGTATACACATGCTGCTGTTATCAGACAGAGGTGCTACCAGCAGTGTGCCCAGGGGGCCAAAAAGGCCAACAGCATCTTGGCTTTTATTGGAAATAGTGGCCAGCAGGACCAGGGAACTGATTCTGCCCCTGCACTCAGCACTAGTGAGACTGCACCTTAAATATTGTGTTCAGTTCTGAGCCTCTCATTACAAGACAGCCAGCCCAATACTGAAGCAAAATACAACAGCGGTGCCCATCCAGCAGGCCGTACGTAACACCAGAAAGTAAATTCACTTTCTCCTCTGTAGCAATGTTTCATACGCTTACTGTCTTTCAGCAGAACTGCGCTGAATCAAAACAATATATCCTTTAAGTAAAAAAACTTAACCTCAAATGCTGACAAAAAGAACCTGGCAAGAAATAATGACTGCAATTTCCTGCAAAATAAACAAACACTTCTGATGTTTTACTTCTGCTTTCTATTTTCTGTTATTTTTAGATTACCATATTGTTATGATCTACTATCAAAGTAATATTCTTAAGAAAAAAAAAAAAAACAAGCAAAAAAAAAAACCTTGAAAAAACCCTGATAAAACTATCAAAAGCAACGTTCCATAGTAAGCACTTATGAAGCTCCTAAATGAACAAGTATACAAGACTTCTTGGTTTTATATCAAATTTCTGCTGCAGGAATGACACAAATTACCTCATCTTTCAAAACATTTTGCTAGGACCACCATGCATTACTGAACAATGATTATTATTAAAATACCAAAGCTAACAAGTCATATTTCAGATGACATTCATAATGGCCCAATACAGTTAAGCAAATATTCAACGAAATGAGTGATCAAAATAATATTTTGGCATATACAAGATGACACGTAAATGGAATAGTTAATTACTTGACTTCCAATAAACTATGATTTAAATGACTCATTTCTATATTTCAAATTATTCATAAGGTAGAGGAAGAGATATAAACAAAGACTGATCCAAATATTTTGCCAGTTTGTATAAATGACCACAAGCCAAATCAAACAAAGATAAGGAAAAGGAGAAACCACCTTGCCTAATCCTTTTAAAGCATATTCAGAATACAAAGTGTTCACTTTCAAATTTTGCTATCTCAGAAACAAAACCAGAAAATGAGCCAATTGTTACATGCCAATGAATTTTAGGCTCACAAAAATACCCTAAGAAGAAAACAAGATAGTTGAGAAGATTTTGCTGAAGGAGATTGGAGACAATGGAATGGATCATACCACTAAGTCAGATCAAAACACAGCATGAAATGCAAACAGGAAGGTAGTAGTTGAAACTGAGAAGGAAATTAGTGTAACTTATCACACCAACTAAACATTAAATATTTAATAAAAAAAAAATTTTCCTACATTTTTCATTGAGTATAAAGCAGACGCTTCTAAATGTTTCAGAATATAGTCTGGTTACCACTGAAAAAGGGAGAATAAAATCTCTTCTAAATATTTCCTAGTTTGACACTTTTTTCCTGAAGAACAGAGTTAAAGATTTCCTCAAAGAAGAACCAAAAAAAGTGATCTGGGTGGTACAGGAGCATATGCTCCCCTGGAGAACAGAGTAACTTGCTGGAAATTAAATTAAATCCATTTCTAGGGAGGCCTGCCAAAACAAAATAAAACAAAACAAACAAACCAAGTAGCCAAAAAGCCACACCATAAAAACTTTTCATCAGTGAAGTACCTTCCTTTAACTCAAATGACTACTTTGCATCACATGACCTGCTTCAAAACTCAAGCTCAACAGCAAAAATACAGTTAAAACAAGAGCTTACTTGACTATCTTTCTTAGATAATTTCTTACATGATCTACCCAGCTAAAACTTTTCACCACCAGGGTAATATATTAGTTCCTAGATATTCTTACTCATGATGTTTATACTACCTGTTCAAAAGTACTCTACAGTATCAGTGTCTAATTTTTCTTAGGGATGATTTCAATGAGCCCTTGAGACAAAATTGGCTTTACTGTTAGGCAAAAGACAGAAAAATGACTTGCATAAAACCCAAGTTCCATAAATTATGTAAACCAATTGCAAATAATATAAACTACATTCACAGCCGTATTTATCTAATATTAAATCAAGCAGCTCTAAAGATTTTTATCCTGAACAAATCGGAACAATAGAATTTCGACTATACCAGTTCACACAGCTAAATAAATTACAACTCTTCCACCACACTGAAAGTCTAGATGCAATAAAAAAAAGTATCTAATTAACCCATTTATCACAAATACCAAACAGGCCAATGGTTTTTGTAATTATCAAGACAATTCAATTTTTGCTTTAGTGTGCAGGCTTGTTTGCCCAACTCGATTGGAGATCATCAAAATTACTTACAATACACTGTCTACCAAAGCATGACAAAATTAGTCTGCTACAACCAATTAATTGAACTTAATAAAGCTTTTAAACTATTTTTGTTTATTACCATTCCTTTGGGGTTAATGATTTAGTTCTTTTTAGCTGGAGGAATGATTAATATTTTTTTAAAAGAAAATTAGATTTTCTGTGTGTTGAGACAGACCAACAACTCTCCCTAATGGGTAAATAGTAAATTATTCTTCAAATCCAATAGTTAAAACATTAATTTATTTCTCTAATAAAACCTTCTGCCTACATACAGTTGTATACAGCTTATAGGCAAGATCACATATTATTAAGGATGATTGCTGAATTACTTTTCAACAAATATGTACTAATTAAAATTAATATACATAAAAAATTCCCATTTGTCTGTTTTAATAGAGAGCAATCTGACCATCATTCTGTGAACATAGCTCTATAAAGTTTCATGCTACACTACTTTATTGCAGTTGATTAGCCATAGTCAAAAATAGCTGATAAGTTAATTGCTTTAATAACAATGTCAATGCAATTAACATTCAGATATTCAAATGAAGTCATGCCATGTTCACCCAAATGAATCGATGCTTAGAAATTCTAATGAAATTGCTCATCTTCTTTCTACTTTCTTAATAGAAGGAAAACAATGTATTTACTGCTTTGAAAACTTTTAAAGTGTTCATTAACGTCAGAAGAAAAACTATTCTCTACATCTTAACATATACATTTCCACCTGAAAAGCTTCTATTCTATTTTTAGACCATAACTAAGCTACTTGTAAACTTGAAAACTCTTCTCCCAAGTGACAGGGGACAGGACAAGAGGGAATGGTCTCAAGCTCCCCCAGGGGAGGTTTAGGGTAGACATTAGGGGAAAAAAATTTCATAGAAAGGGTCATTGGGCACTGGAACAGGCTGCCCAGGGTGATTGAGTCACCTTCCCTGGAGGGCTTTAAGGCACGGGCGGATGAGGTGCTGAGGGACATGGTTTAGAGTTTGATAGGAATGGTTGGACTCAATGATCTGGCGGGTCTCTTCCAACCTGGTTATTCTATGATTTTATGATTATGGAGCTAAGCATTATCCAATTCAAGAGGAAAGGGGTGTCAATTCAGAAAGAGAACTGTTGTGAATATCTTCAGATCTCATAAAAAATGCTTCAACAACGGGTAAATGTTCATAAAGGGTATCTTCAACAACAGTTTCTTCAACATCAAACAGGAACTGCTGACTGAGTGATTCAGTCACATTCTGCTCAACGCCCTCTGAGAAGTATAGATTTGGGTAGTCACCAAAAATACACTTTGGCCAGGAATTACTCTGATAGCTCTTTGACTCTTTTTCTGGGTTTTATGGTGACAAAACAGAGCCTGCCTACTCAATTTCAAAAAATCCTACATGACAGGAAACAATTCACTGTATTTTCTCAATAGGATTTTATTCACTGCTCTGTCATGCTTTAACCCGGCTGAAAAACACTAATAGGATCAACTTCAATAACAAATATCACAGCCAGCAAGTGAAGTCAAAACCAAAACCTTGTTTCTCCCTTAAGACTGTATTTTAATGAGAAGCAACAACATCATTTTACTCTGGTCAGCCATCCTAGACTATCCAGAATAAAAATAACATGCCTTGACAGCAGGAAGAAAGGTATCAAAACTACGCGGGTTGAAACTATATTTACTCAACTGTGGCAAAAATGCTGGAATGCAGCAGCAACTGAAATATGATAATTTTATTATTCTGTTAGAAAAAAATCTTCTCTGTCATGTTTGTTTCTGAACCATATTGTGTGACCTACACTCTTGAGTATACTCATTTGCCCCACACCATATATTCACTAGGTATAGAGACACATTATATATATATATATCTATAGGCATGTGAGATATATATATCTCAGATACAGGACGACACTGGTACTTCATCAGCCCAAAACCACCTTGAGCTCACACACAAAAAGTTGGAATGTCCCTGCAGGATTACATGGCTTGGGCAGTTACACACCTTTAAAGAAATCTAAGCTGTGTCTTTCACCACAATTTCAACATGAAGAAAAATTTGGGTTTAAAAGTTTTCAGAGTTGTTAATACCCAGGATAGATGTAATTTGTATTATATCTTGAACTTGTGACAGACTTCATAGGAGTTGCTGATAAACAAACCAAATACCAACAAGAGGTTCCACTTCAGAGTACTCTTTAATTCTTTCACTTTGACAAAGTGGTTAAATTTAATATGCTGTGCAAGGCAGTTTTTATGGACTGCTGCCCAAAATTTGATGCACAGCACTGAACAACCCAACAGGATGGTAAAGGGTGGCTGAGTATTCCTTGAAAGACTGTCTTATAAATACAGGAACTGTACTAGAAAGTTCTGCCAAAATTAAGAGCAGAACTATAGCCAAGTTTTCTCTTTATACATATGCTTGGGTAGTCTGAATCTGATCATAACTTTTTCAGTTCTGAATATTGACACTGAGTGGCCGATAAACAACATGGCAAATTTTTTTTTTTTTTATGATATTTGGATCAATCCTGTTCTTCTTCAAAAATTCCTGTTGGCTCAGTTTATCAAAATAATACAAATGCTGAATGATGTCAGAAAAAAAAGCACACTTGATGGAATTTTAAGTCTAGATAAAACTAAGCACTTTACTTAACTTGGCTAACCACTACACAACTCCTAACTCTAGGTTACAACTATCTCCACATTAACCTCTTCAGCCAGGTTGTCCAGCAAAAGGCACCACAGACTACACAGTTGTGAAGATGCATTTGGCTCAGTAGTACGGAGATGATAGATCAGCCAATGGTTATGAGTGAAGAAAGACATTTTTTATCTTTTTATTATGTGCATGTACATCCTTGAGAGTCCTCAAAACTAGTAACTTTTGTTTTAATATTCAACTAATGCTGCAATGTTTCTCGTGTTGCATAAAATCATTGGCAAGTACACTTCAGAATGCATTCAGCCTGCCTATGAGATCTGACAGTTATGTATTTTAGACAGAAAATTAACATTTCATAGGCAGAGGGAGAAGAGAGGGTGTGACTATTAACACCTCAAAGTATAATTATACACTAGAGGAATTATTTACAGAAGTTCACAGGTGCCAGCCCTGGATACAGGGAAATATGAGTATCATGACTGAAAATTCAGCTGACTCTAGTGTTATTTAGTCTTATTTACTAACAGACACTAGTGGAAGCATACAAGAAGCTGATTCTCATAGCTGTTATATTAGGGACAAGTCAAATGGAGTTTGTTAACTGCAATCCTGTCCACAACAGTTTTCGTCCACTCAGTAAAAGCACCTGCAGAGCTTGGCAGGGCAACTGACACACAAGTAGTATCAATCACCTGGAATCAGCCACCTATTGTAGTAGCAGTACATAGTAAATTTCTTCAAGATTTTTTTAATACCATCATGTACTGCAATGCAGTTTCATTGACATTGTAATTCCAGCTGTACTGCTGCTTTCCTGCAGTCCTTACACAGCAATTCTCCTTCTATTCAAAACCTACTGTTAAATCTACATGTTAGTCTGTAGTACCTACTGATCAAGTCTCCTCTTCACATAAACGTTCCTTTCAGTGTGGATTCCTACTAAGATGTAGTCTCTCTGACTCCAACCTTCAATGTCCTGGCACCATCTGAAAACCAGATCAGTGGAAGAACTTTCATGAAGTAAGAAAAAGTAGAATTGAACTATTCCTGCTGGAGATAATTTGAATATTAAAGGCTTTTATCCCCAACTCAGGTTGCTACTTATAACATAATTTCATTATATTTTATGTCAGAAATACCCTATTAAGATCACCTAACTTCACTTTATTTGTACATTACTAAATGTTACAGTTTATTTCTTGAAATATTGATTCTTATTTACAATATTTTTCTCCTTCAATAAATCCCATCTAGGATAACTGTCTTATCAGCTACTGTCTGCTATAGTCAGTAAAACAATTCTACTGTTTCCCACCAACTACGTAAATTTTGTGTTATGGGCAATTCCTTATCACAGAAATAACCCAAAATGATACATCACAGTATGATTCATCAAGGATAGAGTAATAAACAGACCAAATTTAAGGGAACCTAGTTTTTAGAAAACAGATTCAAAGAATGGAATAGAAGTTAAGTGTACCAAGAAATGTTGAATTTAAAACTAAATACTTCTTTATTTGTGTTAGTGAAGAACAACTTCTAGAAAAAAAAATTGTTTCTCAATTATCTTTCCCATATAATTTAACTACAAAGAAGACTTCATATTGTTATTTGTCAAACATTTGAAAAATGATTCCATGCTTGTCATGGCAGAAAATATCACAGCAATTATATGAAATAGTTTTCCAGTGAAGAACCACTTTACAAGTAAAACACTGAACTGCGTTACTATTGTTTTTCTGTTATTGCTCCTCAAATTCTTCCTCAATCAGTCATAACAGCTTAGCTTGATTAAACTTTTTGTCATCTGTAGAAAGCTGGCATTGTTGGCCTATGTCAATATATTTTTCCAGGGCCCTTGTCAGACAGAATGACTTGAAAATATCCCCAGTAACTGACAGCAGTCCTGCTGTCTCAGCACAGTTTCTTTCCATTAACCTTCCTTCACATACCGGTCTCAAAATTTGAATTTAATGAAAAAGCATACAATCAATCTACTTTTTTTTTTCACCTATAAGGAGGAGTAGAGCGAAGGGTTCTACTTGCAGTAATGCCTAACATTTGAAAATTAAGCTCACCCCTGAAAACTCACTGGTTACTAAACTTCACGGAGACAGCTAATGCTCAAGGCATATTGTCATCTTTTCTACAAGATTCTTCATCTATATATCTATATCTTGGTGATAAAGTCAAGGTGACGGGTGGTGGTCAAGAGATGAAATAACCCTAGTTCAAGGGGTTTCCTTTGTTTACATTGTGGAAGGTTGCAAAGAAACTTAAAACCTCTAAAAAGCTTGAAATCAATATTCATGCAGACTAAGGGTTGCTAACTCTTCCCAAGTTTCTCGTGCTTATACTACTCTACATTAGAAACAGAAGCTGTGAACAAAAAGGTAGCAATTATCTCTTCAACACAGTAACAGGCATATTAAGGAAGTGTGATTCATGACCTAACTGACATTTCATGCAGAAGAGTGCACGTATCACCACTTCTGTTGTTCAAGTTTCGGGGAAAGGAGCAGCAGGAGATCAGATCAGTTCACACAGAACCAGAAAAATAATTTTGTCCTCTTTTTTTTTTTTTTCCCTAAAGTGGAAAGTAAGTTTTTCGGTAGAAGTTAAATGGACTCATAGAGAATTTTTGCTAGTGCTGGATGTGGCTGTTACGTCAATAGGGCACATATAACACACTACCTTTTGTCCCATTACTGGCAGCACAGCCTCCAAAAGGCAATGCTAACAAAGCAGCTCCTGCCACATTAACTCCATAATGAATATATCCCAAATTTCTCTTCACTGAAGCAGGATAAGATTAAATGCCTACAATAAAAATTTTAAGTGCAGATTTCCACAGTTATGATGGAGGTGACGCTGCCTACATTTTGACCAGCAGACCACAATCAGACATCTTTAGAGCTTCTACTGTAACCCACTGCGTTACCAAAACCTCAACAGGCATAAAATTGGTTCTTAAAGTTGGAAATCAAGCTGCTTATTCATATCACATTCACTGTTTTCTTTAAACACCATCTGTCAGTTCTTGGATTAGGGTGGAAACTACCTGCCTTCCTTGGTATACTTGAAGGGCTTGCATCTACAGGGAAAAGCTTAAAAAGCCAAATCATAAAGACTATGGTAGTCTGAACAATAAAAGTCAATCTTAGTTTTTAAAATATGACAATAGAAATCTAACTCGAGATCTTTAGATATTTGAGATAAATAATCCTGACAATTCCAGTGATCATACTTTAAGAAGAAAACTATGAGTACAAATTGTTTGGAGGATTAGTTTGCAACATACCAACCAAAATTTTTGCAAAGTTTTAAAATGTCTAAGTGTGAGTGAACTACTGGCTTACACTAAACCTAATGAGATATAATTTAAATAATTTGTTTCTTTCATTATAATGATAAGTATAAATGAGATGCACTCTAGATACAAACAAATATTTAAGTTCTCAATCAATAATATGCCCTTATTTCACTGCCTTTCATTAGATATAAAGTCACCTGAATTATTATAAAGTAAGAAATTACCAAAGCTTAAACCCAAAGCAACTTCAATTATCCCTTTATTTCAGGCATTTTGAGTGCTTAATTATTCTTTCAGATTCTATTAAGACATTATTGCTGCTTTATTGCTAGTAAAACAGTATGTTTTTCAAATCTTTATAATAAGATGCCAACGGGACATCTGCATGTGGAAGAAGCTGTTTGGTGTTCCCCCAAGAGACTTGTCAGTTATGCTGAGTTCAACAAAAATCACATATCTGTATATGGGAATGCTTGTGCCAGTACATACACCACATCATACTGTATTCATATTTCATATTTATAAATATTCATCCAGGAAATTTCCATGCAAATGTCATTAACAATGGTCTGTCTTCTGTAAATAAGCTTTTAAAGTACAAATCACATTTGGAGGGTCATTGCAGTTTCTAAAACAAAGACATCTCAAGGTTTCTCTGCTTCTTAAAGGTAAAACCACACTTAAATGCCTGGTTAGAATCTTAACACTCTATACACCTACTTCCAACTTTGATACAGTGTCACCACAAAATCATTTCCCTAATCCATTTTATTTTCCCTAATCCGTTTTTTTTCCCCTAATCCAGCCTTTTTTTCCCTGCTATCCCAATACCCGCATCTTCAAAATGTTTCAGGACAGTGGTAAGAAATAATAAATCTGATCAGTGTATCCATCCTCAAATGATTTGTGTGTTGCTTCAGTGGTTTCTGTTCTGTAAACTAGACTCCAAGGATTAAGAATGAATTTCAGTCTTAATGAAATTAAGACAAACGGATGTCAGGAGATATGTTACTGGATATTGCAGAGATTCCAAGTCTCTCCTTGCTTATTCAGGGATACATAGCATGACATATACCACATCTCTATCAGGTACATAAAGAAACATTTAAGACAGAGGTAGTGCTGTCTATACATTGGTGATAATTTTGTTGGAATTTTTAAGACAGCCTTTTAAGAAAATTAATTTTCAACATTGATTATATGGTTTCTTGTTTATAGTCAAACATTCATTCCAACTAACCAAACCTTTCTTCATGAAAAGATAAAAGGTTTTGCCGTTCTTTCCACAAATTCTATGATTCCATTTCCACAAATTGGTTCACACTTTGCCACAATGAAACAATTATTGATTCATCTTATATTTCTGACTGATACTGTTGTTTCATTACTTGGTATGCAAATACAGCACTATGATCAACCAAACCTGGTACTGCATTCCTAGTTCTTGTTTTCCCTTTTCCTCCTTTTCTTTCATTTTCTGTTGACCCCCTACCCTTTTTCAGCACTTGCCACAGAGATATAACTTAAGGTATGAATGGGGAAGAAGCATGGAGTTTTTTATATTGTATATTTTTTATATTGTTTTATATTGTTGCCTTGTGCATCTGACATTCCAGATTCAGTGTGCTCTCGGATAAATAAATATAGAATCATAGAACCATAGAACAACCAGGTTGGAAGAGACCCATCGGATCATGGAGTCCAACCATTCCTATTCACAGTATTTTCTTTCAAGAGGAATCTTTATCTTATGGGGATATTTTTTATATCTTTGCATGTCTACAAAATAGAGACTTTCTAAAAGAACTTCAAGTGGGTAACATATATAACAGAAGACTTGCTGATGCTCTAACACTGTAAATTTGATGAATGCCACCATTTACTTTCTATGTGCTAAAAGAAGCTTTAATAAACTAACCCTGGAGAAAAAAAAATCAGGGAAAAGTGCAGAGAAATAGTATTTCAACATGGAAGTACTGAAGAGTCACAGCATAGTACCATGATCCTCTCTTTCAAAAGAACTTAGAGAAGTTTAATGGAAAAATGCTTCCAGTGCAGCTGGTCATGAAACAGCTTGAAGCCTCAACTTGTCTAGCCTATGAACAGCAGTCTCTCTTCCATTAATTTTGACTTAAATTAGCTTTTCTAATAGAACATTTATGGAAAATGTTTTCCTTAAATTTCTGAGGGTTTTTTTAACTTACTTCGAATTGATACCTCAGTTTTAAAGACCTGTGCTGGAATGAAAGTATTTAGAAGAGAAACACGTAAATAGTACCTTGTGATAAAAAGTGTCAAGACGAAAAACTTAGTAATTATGCAACTCATCTTTCTCATTTAAAAGCAGAAATAGGCTCTAATGTTCTTTACATAGTTTAATAGCCTCTTATGATTCAAAATCTCCCATACTATATTGCACCTATAAAAATGTATAGCATAAAACTGCTTTATAAGGTCAGGCACTGATTTGTGCCCTGATACGTCATAAAAACTGTAATTGTACACATGAAATGACAATTTTTTTCAAATACAGAAAGAATAATACAAACTAGATTGTATTTCAGTGCCGATCTCAAATAACACAACATTGATGCTTACGTATGCAGTCTTTGATCATGGAAACAAGAATGGATCATTCCCAGAAAAGTCATAGTTATTCAGGTATGGTTGATAAAAGGATTCTCCTCTGAGATGCGGAGATTAGCCCTAGAAACTAATCTTACACCAGACCTACATCAACATCATGTTAGTAGTAACAATTCAACGTAAAAAGAAGCAAGTATAAGTTATGTGGCTGACAACAGAACTACATCGCAGATACTGTCCACAACTACAATGAAAATCTCAGTTTTAAGATCACATTTCAAATACTAAAATCTGATGTAAACAAATCGCTGCTCCTGCCTACCAATAACTCATATTGTCTCAGCTGTCTGTAAATAAATCTATCCGTTTTCTTCATTAAGACAAGAGGTGAGATACTACAGGTCAGAATTTCCACAGCTGCATGTATTTCCATTAGATATTTGCAAATTCCAAGTTAAATATGATCTACCATGAAACGAGGGTACATCCTGAATATAGTAGTTTCTCATAAACTGTAAAACCAGATTTGTCTTTACAACAAAAATGAAATATGTGAGGATTTTTTACAATTCCTTGCTATTCCTGTTTGTAGAGGAAACCATGGGGAACAATAAAGACAATGTATTAAACAACGATATTTCCACTACACACAATTAACAACAGTCCAAGATGCACAATGTGCAAAAAAATGCCCAAGTTAAAAAGCCCAAATGCACAACAAACAGAGAATAAAGGTTTAAGATTACTTGTCTCATAAAAAGAAAAATCTGCTTTAATAAAATACAAAACAAGCAATTATTTTAATAATTAAGCATCAACTCTGGCATGGATAAAAATGACAACGCAAAACATTCAGTTCTCGGTTTTGTGGGAACAATTATCACAGTAAATGGATGCAAAAGTTATCCACCACTCTAATGAGCTGTAAACATAACAGCAGATAGTAAGGTTATAGTAGCTAATAACATTAAGAGAGGCAATTAAAATAAAAAAGCAAGTGAAAAACATCTTGAATTGATGCGCATGTATTCTGTAAAACATGATTTTGTTAGATAAGTAAACCCATGGAACCATTAAGCAGTTTGCATATGTTCAGGAAGGTAAATATGTCTATTTAGGGTGGTACCTGGAGGTGTTTAAAGACAAGTAGATGTACCCAGGAACATGGTCTAGCGGTGGTCTTGGCAAGGCAGGATCAATAGTGGGACTCAATGATCTTAAAGGTCTTTTCCAACAAAAAAACATTCTGTGATTCTCTGACCTCATAAGCCAATCATAGACTGTTATAATTGTTAAAAATATAAAAAAAATCTTTTAAATATCTTGACATGAACTGTGTTGCTGTGCGCTAATCTTTGTCCTCCTTGATTCTGTTTAAATTAATTGTTTGAGAGCAAGATATTTTTTATTAGTTTCTTCACCAGAATATACACGTGTTAACTACTTTGAATCAACACAAAGTTGAATAAAGCGGGTGGCAATGAAGCTATTGAGAAAGTAAAAAAAATACAGTAAAGTAAGATTTTACTTCACTAGTAATTTCAAGGTTATAGCCCTATCAATTTCCCTAAACTATAATATTATTGCAATTGATCTAGTATTAACAGTTAGATACTGACAGCATGTGGTCTGAACTCATTCATGCTTAACTAATCACTCACAATTTCTGTTGTCCCAAAGAACAGCTCTAAAGAATATTCCTGGAAGACCATAAACAATAAATCTTAATGTCACTGGAGGCTCGGTTTGTTTTTTTATCTTTCATACCTGAACAGAGAAATATCAACTCACTGCCACTTATCCACAGGGATCCTTGCCTATTGAAGACGCTTTAGCAAAAAGGCCAAATAAAACAAAAAAGACAACCAGTATTTGTCAGTTTTTCAAATTCTTTCTCATACTAAGGTCAGTACTAGTGAAGATATATTCTCTACTTGAATATTTTCATATTTAGAAAGCTTGAAATCCATTTATATCAATACACAGAGCCAGTTTCAACAAACTAAGAACTAATGGCCCATGACAGTAGTCTTAATCTCAGTATTTCTCATATGGGAGGCATTCACACATCAATAGTATTCATTTGATAGAAACCACTGTAATTAACATAGACTTAAAATTTTTGCAGCATTTCAGTGCTTCAGTCTGTGACTGTTCTCCAGAGCCTTATTTCTTAGTAGTACATTTCCATGTCGTATTTTGAGTTTACATTAATAAAATGAGCTAACTTGTCTACACAACCAACATACTGAGAAAACGTAATATATAGTTGGAAAACAAAGATCACAAATGAACCATTTCTCTAGAGTTATAAAATACAGTAGGTAGTACTGAGCCATTTTAAAGAAGAATAGACTGCAGGTTATGTGGAGAACAAATCCTGTACTATAAATGACCTGAAAGTCCTTTCGTACTATACTGGCGTAAAATTTTGCCAAGACACTGCCATATGTATTTCTTTGTAAGGAATGATCTAAAGATCATGTTTGACCACCCTGAGCACTCCAACAAGTTCACAGACTTAAAATGGGCAAGCTGCTAGCGGTTAGACACCAGAGAGAATATATCCATAGAGACAGAAGCAGGGAAGAATTAATCAGACGTGGATGAATGTTTCTCTTCTAACTCCCATTTGCATTTTCAAATAATTTTGCACATGATGAGACTACAGCCCCTGCAGATCAGCATTTTATACCTAACAGACTAAGATTTTAGGGCACCCAACGGGCTAATAATTAAGGTTAATAAGGTCTACGGTCTGTTCCAGCCCACCTCCTTTGAGGTAAATAACTGTGTTCATGTTGTTTTATATTGTGTTTTCCATGCCAGTGATAAAATTAGCATCTTATAATATATGTAAACAACCCCTTAAACCTGTGGGGTTTGCTAGCCATGCTTGTATATCTTCAAAATCTAGATTTCCACCAAAAAAAATCAGTTAAGATGTTCAGACATGAATTTAATACACCCACGTTATAATAAAAAGTTTGTTGCTTTCGGCTAAAATAAGTCTGTACTGTTGCAAACGGGTATTGGAGCTGACGTATTAACGCAAATTGAAGATTCAATTCATTTCAATCTTTGTTTCTTTTGCTCATTATTAAGGCCCACTAAACTCCAGGCAAGCAAACTTACTAGAAATTCATTTATTATTCATAATCATCATGTGAACTGGTTTCTGCTGTGGGATTCTCACAAGCAGGAGCCTGACGGACTCTTTTGAGCGCAGATCCCTTCCCAGGGTTTTCCCAGTGTGTACTCTGCACTGCCTTTGCTATTATCCCTCCTGCTTTTCTGATTGTTATACCTTCTAACTGATCAAATCATCTGATGCTTATTATTTCCCAAACCTGTTTAGTGAATTTCAGAATAGCTTCATTCACTTCACTTTATCTTATTTTTTCCTAAGAATCATCTCTTGCAACTCTGGCATGATTTGCAAAGACTGTAAGGGTTTTGGAAGAGACTATTAATCTGTGCATTTTTCTGTGTAATAGACTAGTTTTTAAGGATTTTGAAAGTTACACAACAAAAACTTAAAAGAGCTATATAACCCAGTCTGTGGGACTTTTGCCATTATAAACAGAAAGCCATAGGCTCTTTTCTGACCATCCTGTACCTGGGAATAAAGGTGAAGGAAACCGATAAGGAAACACAAACATGAATCCTCCAGGCAGACCCAAAGCCAAGGAGACCCCTGCCTTGCACTCCTCTCAATGAAGACCTAACCTTGCAGAGCACCAGCTGAAAACCCTGCCAGGTCCTTAGGACTTCACGAATCAGAGGTAAACTGTCAACCTACGGCTTGTTGGTGGTGTGAGATAACACCAGAGGAAAGGGGCAAATACAAGAAATGTTTTGTACAACTTTACCTACACTGTTAAAGAGCTTTTGTCTATTCATTAGACCATTTGGATCAGTCGACTTCTAAAGCATTATTCAGATTAACAAAAAACTGTTCCATACAGATATATATAAGTTTTGCCTGTGCATATGTAATGACAGATATATTTATGGTGTCTCCCCTTTTTCCTCTAGTTAGATTTCAAACTGATGAAGTGATACAGACAAAATAACACTCACAGAATGTAATATCTCTTTATAAAGGATCTGATTACAATCAAAATAATCAGAAAGCTCATTTCAGTAGACTGCCCTGCTATTCAAGTAATGCACAAATCTGTAAACTTATAATAAGATCAAGATTGTATTTGAAATGTATTTAAGCATTTGTGAATGTTAAAGGTTAACTATGTTGTACTTACCAAACCTGTCAGTGTAAAGCGCTCACACCCTCTGAATATGCTTTACGTTATGTTCTCCTCTGTTTGCAGCTTTTAAAGCACAATATTATTAGCAGATCTGCTAATCTAAGAAGAACACCAGGGATAATTATATGAAAAATGTTAAATTGCTGGGAAAAAAAGAAAAAGTTACTGAAGTCAGCATTTGTTCTTTTTCACGCTCCCAGCACATCCCAGGATGGCATCTCTTGAGGAGCAATTAACTTTGTCAGGGCAGCTGAATTCAAACACACAAAGATGTCATTTTTCCATATTAAGAAGCATTATTAATAAAGAAATTATACCAAGTTGTCATAGACTACCCAATTACTGTAATAACACTCCATTTCTCCCAAAGCTCAGGGGAAGGTCTTCACAACATTCAGGTGGCAGAAGAAAACAGAAAAGAAAAAGGAAGGCAAGTAGCACTGCTGTTGCTGACTGGCTGTATAGGAGTGTTCAGCATAGATACAACACTAACACAAAATTTATTTATACTGTGCGGAAACTGGTGTCAGATCAAAACCAGTTAGAGCTAAAGCCTTATATTTTATTCTGCATTCAAAGACACATTAATAGTAATGACTAGGATGATGAAAAAATGTCTGTCACAATGTGACTTAACCAAGCTTTGCATTGTAATTATAAGATATCAATGGTGTTTCTTGGCAAGGAATAATGTCTTACCTCAGCAAACTTTCTGTAACATTTCTAATATGTTTGTTACCTCTTTATGCGAAGTGAAATTATACCGACGTTTAAAAGTGACGTGATTCTTTTTATCTGCCCAGGTATTTCTTACAAACTGATTCCCGTGACATCCATCTGTCAAACACCAATTGTCTCTGATGCTATTGCCAAGTCCTTATTAATATCACAATAATTGAAGCTATTAAAATTTCCAATAAAATAAACAGTTAAGCATTTTCTTGATGATTAGAAGTTAAAACAATGGAAGCAATCTTCAAAAGAGCTAACTAGCAAGCATAGCAAGAATTAATAGCAGAGACCCAAATTGTTTGAAATACTAAGATAAGTGTTTTTTGATACCAAGAATGCCACAAAACTAATTCTGAAATTTAATCACATAGTAAATACTTCCTTTACAGGGAAATGAATACAACTGGTTTTCTTGTCATTTCCAAGGTTACATAGGTTCTGACAAGAGAGTGGTTTCTCTTTCACTCACACAGGTTTCAGGACTAAAGGTCACAGCTAAATCAAATGACAGTGAGGAACAAAGGTCTTCAAATACAGCTGAGCCAAAGGCTTTAATTTTTCAGCATCTTGCTTGGGATGCTGTGTGTCTATTTTCCATCTGTATGGTCACAAAAACCTTTCATCTTCCCTGAAGCATTTTGAGATCCATCACGATTGCTCTTAAATTTCCAATTGTTTTTGAAGTTCATAGTGTTTTCTTTCTAGTGTTTCCCTTTTCTACTCAGAAATGGTTGAAACCCTCCACTATAGCAGGGGCATCGCATTTATGAAGTGCTGCTACTGGGTCTTTAACTTACTGAACGTTCTACCTGGGCCCTTGACACCACTACTGCTAGATATTTCATCAAATGGAGCTATTTCAGCAATCTCCCTTTAAAGTACATAAACAAAACCAAAGTTTTCACAATGCTTAATTTAATTGTTCACCAGCATTACAAACATAAACATAATCTCCCTGTGGAAGGATGCAAGGAATCAAAGCATTAGATTATATACCAAACCAATAGCAAAAGTGGTCAAGGTTCTGGAAATCTGTGAATTAGACAATAAAATACCAGCTCTTGTAGACTCCAGATTATAAATAGCAAAAAATTTATATTTACAAATTCTAGTGTCAATATTGATACACTAGCAGCTATTACTACTGCTATTACACATGTGCATACAAACACGGATGAAAACTAATTAAAAGACTGAATCTAAAGTCTTTCCTTAGGAAAAGATAACTTAAAGTTCTGCAAACACAACTGAAGTGATAACTAGTCAGGGCATTGCACTTCCATTTTAATTATCCATTGCCATAGCAGAGCTTCACCACAAAATATCAAAGATTAAGAGCTAAGACTCTTCACATTAGGAGAGAAGATGATCAAAGCTATGCATTACTTAACAGGTAGAACAAGACATCAACACTTTTAACTAAGACTAATTGGGAACTTTTTGATACGGCGATTTTTAAACAAACTGACAACTTCGGGGAAAAAACCCAAAATTGTTTAAGAAAATGAAAAATTGCACTGAATTTCTCAAACAGTTTTAGAAAATATTTCAAATGTTTACATATTTGAATAATTTAAAACCACAAAATATTCTTAGAGAAACAGAGTCACTTTAAAAAAAAGTCATCACAATTCAACTGCATATTCTCTAGAGTGGCAAGGTAAGCAAGGGAGTTCCAGCTATTAAACAAGTGTCACATCAGGCATCTGCACATTGTAGAAAGCTTTTCAGCAAGTTTTCCTACACTTTCAGGTTTGAGGTTAATGTAGCAGAAACAGGGGTCTCCCTTATCCAATAATACAGATAAGCCCTTTAATTTTTACACCAACTTCAATGGCTGCTACCTACGAGACTAAAATTAAAACCACTTCCCCTCTTCACCAGGGGTTAATCATATATTTTGCTTCCAAAACTTTCTCCTACTACAGCGCTTTTTTCCAAAGTATCAAAAATGAATACTACAACAGTAACCAGTAAGATACACCAGTGGTACTGACAACCACATTAAGAACTCATTTATTTTTTTCAAAGTTTAGCCACAGTTCAACCAATACTGATCAAAGACATGCAAAGAAGAAAAAGACTTCCAAGAAAATTCCACTGGATTCATGAACAGTTAGTTACAAACACATCTCAACCTCACAAGAGATTACTCCCACAAATAAAACTTTTATAAAAGTTCTCCTTCCGCTAATGTCATTCTTACTATCATCAGGGATTCAAAGGAACTACATATTTAGAAAAGTTAAAATATTTATGCTGAATTTCTCTCTCATCTTTGGTAATGTCTAAAAAAGTAAAATAAACTGATAATAGCATGAATATTTATAAATTGTTCAGCAGGGAAATTAATGTAAATTAAGCAAGTGATAATGTTGGTAAAATTTGCTGGTATCTATGTTCTGCACAGATCGTTCTTGGGTGGCAGCAGCTATGTTAGCACAAACTCCTGGAAATATTACTATTGTGCTGTCACATGTCTGTGCTTGTTTGGCATCTGCAGCCTAGATTATTTACTCACAGAGGGTTGCAAATACAGTCATTCAGTACTAGAATATCATAAATAGAAGTGGCAACCGTGAAGAAATTATTCTATCTTTTGTATGCAGTAAAGCACACAATTCCTGTTAGGGTATACATCCTTTAAGATTACAGTTAGCACAGACAAAATTATTATCTAACTCAATGTAAGTAAGAAAATAGACCTTCTGGACTGGATATTAAAAAATAAAGAAGCGTTAAACCATACTCAAAATACCATGGAAACTAGCTTTTAAGAAACTCAAAGAAATGCTACAGTACTTTACTTGAAAATTATTTATCAAATTTTTCACAAGCTCTGAATTTTAATCACTTTTGGGAACACTTAACTTGGTAATACACTGAAGTATTGCTGATAATTTAAATCAAATAACATATCCTTGAAGATAATAGCCAAGAATATAACTGGAATTTCTGTTAGACTTCAATAAAATGATGTTCCAGATATGAGTCACTTGATCATCCATGTAGCAACCACTATGCTAAACAAGTCAGTCACCTGCTGCCTCCGTTGCTGCTAAACAGAGTAATCTGAGCCATACCACAGCCACTCCTATTTCTATAAAATATTGTCACGAAGTAAAGGTAAAACTTCACCTGTTCTAAAAGCTCGTTTAGTGTTTAGAATTGTTTGAGCAGAATTAGCTTCGGAGCACTCACCAGTTTGTCTGTTGTTGTTTCCTCATTAAGCATTCCTAGCCAGGGTAATAGGCAAAGCCTTTCTTCTCCATGCCCTTCATCATTTTTTTGCACGAATCCAAGTATAACTCAAACAAAGCTAAAGACTGGGCCAGAGAAGACATTCTCTGTACCCTGCAAGTTCCAAGAATGAAGTGTAAGCGCTCACCTAGAATTCAATTGCAGCTCAGTAGCAGAACAGATGGCTAGAAAAACTCGTGAGCTTTAATTTCTTTCATTTTTGAAGGAAGCGAGATCTTGAGAATAAATAAATATTTTTCCAAAGCATTTGCTCTCTTCCTGAAAACCAGACTTCCTAACTTGTGTTTGCATCATCCTGCAATACAGTGGTCAGTTACTAGCAGGAAGGGGCAGGATTCTGTCGTGTTCACAGACATTTACTAGCTGATGAACACCAAATTTTTTGAGCACAAATATGATTCTATGACTTAAATCTCACATCCCTTTAGAAGAAGAGAATTTGCATTCCTTGAACAAGGACACCAGTGCCAACTTACTTAACAGTGGTAATTTGGTATGCCAGCCGTACTAAGTACGGCAGGTGGTTTCATAGATTATCTGCTCCAAATTTTAACCAAAACAGTTACAAAGAATATCCAGTCACTAGTAAGAGAAAGTTGTCTGCACAGAAGGAAACACACCATGCACACGTGTTAACTGTTCTCCTTGCTTATACCAAGAGACACCAAACAGCAGTAATTCTTAGCTGCCTTAGAAAATACCAAATGGTCCTGGAATGGGGATTGTAGTTTTCCTCACCAGGTTGTAGATGAAATCATGAATTTAAACTACTGGCATCAGTTTGGCTTTAAAGCTACAGTACATTTTTTTTTCCCCAACCCAAATTAAATCTGAATAACAAAACAACTAGAAGGTGTTGGGAAAATGAATCTTGGCTTGGAAACAGAGTCACAAACATTCATCTTTATGCTTAGCAGTGCTAGTACCAGGAAGAAAAGCCATAACATCTATGGTCTGTCTACCTGAATTTGCACTGCAGACTAGAAGTGAGGGACACATCAATGAGACATTCTGTTCAGCCATAGATTCTATATTTACACTGAAAAGCCAGAAAAACCAATTGAAGTATCCTCCAGAAAATTCAGAGATATCTACTTAGTTAACAGGTATTGAATGACAAGACAGATTCTGAGGTGTTCATGAGAATAAACACATGAGAAAAAAGAATGCACCACACCCTTTATCTAAACCAAAATTAGTAGAAGCCCAGCAATAGTATCTCCTTTCAATTACATGGTCTTTCATACACAAAGTAAGCCCAACTAAATTTACTGCTGGATTTTATCCATTTCATTATAAAATATGCAACACCCTTGCCTTTAATTATTGAGGAAATTGTCCAGAAACTTTCTTAATTATGAAATACCTGATTTTCCCTATTGTCCCAAGGTCATTTATTCTAAAATGTGTAGAATACATGACACTCCCAGAGGATGAACTGGATAAATAAAAAGTCATGTATGGGATCATAACAGACATGTATTAGATAGCTTTGAAACAAAACAAAGAAAAGTTGTAGACATATTTCTTCATAATGTTAAAAAGACACACCTCAGTGGTATTAGACAATGTAAGGAAGAAAAAAAATGAAATTCTGTTATATTGTATTTAAAATTCACTAGTACAAGATGTTTAAACAAAGTGCTCATTAGCACAGAGTTGTAGCTAGACAGATCATTCACTGCAGTATTGAATAAACTTTTAATAACGTCTTAAATGCATGCTTTGAGACATAATAAAATTACTTCCTGGCATTAGAAAGAGACTTAACTGATGTATAGGTAATCAATAACTGTCTATTCCGCAAAGACAGATACAAAGCTAGGGCTGATTTAGACTTTTTTTCCCCTGTTACATGTTACAAAATATATTCTAGCTGAATCCACTGAAGAAAGATACTCAAATGTTAGAGGAGCACATTTCTGAATAACTACACAGGGAAAAAAAGTAGAAGGGTAGGTAGTAAATGCCTTGGTTTGGGAGGACTGCTCTGATAATGCAACAATCAACAACAATCAAAAACTCCCTAACTCATCAACTGTTGAAGTAGCAAATGCATTTTCAAAGATGCTGAAGAAAGACACGTGAAACAGGAAGCACTTCCCAATATCAGGAGGTTAACTCCAACCAGGAACTGCTTGAGATCTGCATTTTCTAATCCGTACCCCCCAAACAGAGATTAGGCCCTGCTTCTGCTCTGTCGCTTTGTCTGATGTAGCAATGAAAACATATCGCACATTCTCATTGATAACTCGGCCACTTTGATGTGTCAGATTATCGCCTCAGAAGTGGGAGTTTAAATTACTGTCCACCAGTTTTAGAAAGGAAATTCCCACTTCTTCCTGCTATGCAATTCTGACAATGTATCTTGCTCCAGGCCCTTTGTGAGCAATTTAACTCTCTAAAATGGCAGAAAGCAAACCCAGCAAAAGAATTGCAAGGGGTTGTGCTAGTTTAACAAGCTAAGTAATACCACAGAGCAGTCTAGCAAGCACCAGGGCTAGGAAAACTGAGGAGGTGGAACCGCCCAGTTGGCAACATAGAGCAATAATCTTCCAATCATTAGTTTTTATGTGTACACATTGGGAAAATAATCAGGAAAACTGGAATAATCTATTCTCAAATTATTTCTTATACTAATGTCTACTTTTAAAGGAAATGACAGGTAATTGTCTTGAAACTTGCAAATGTATATCAAACACTTGAAGAGTAATGACATTAGAGGTCATGTTTATTTACACTGATTCTGACTGAGTATGATTGCAAAATTAATTTCTCAAATTGAGATGTTCTACTTCCTCAAAATTATTTCCAGGTAGCCTGTATACCCAGAAACATAGCACCGATCTCCTAGGTATTTAGTGGGAGATAGATCTGTAGTAAACTGCACGGGTAGGTTTGTGAAGTAGTAATAGAGGCCTATATGGGATAAAATTGCTTAAGAGAATCAGTTGTTTACCAGAAAACTCTGGTATTCTCCAGACTAAGCTAGATCATGTCAGGTTAAAAATCTCCTAATTCAAAACTACTTTTAGCAAGCAAAGTTCTCCATTAGTACTCCAAACAAATCTGTATGACAACTGCAACTAGATGAGTGATGTGAATAATCAGGGAAGCAATTTTTTTCATAACAGAAAAAAGCTATTTCCCTTCCCCCCGTGCTAGTCACGGTGGTGTTCCTGCAGTGGAAATTTAAAAGTTAAGCGTTCCAACTAATTAATAGAAATATCCCACCACTTAAATTACAGAACAAAAACAAAACACTCCTACAGTGATTGTTTCACCATTTTCTTGCCCCAGGGTATAATCTTTTCCTTAATGTGTAATGTTTTCATTACAGTCTGCAACGGTGCTGCAGGTGGAAATGGTGCTTGCAGGGTCTGTAGGCTGCCACTATGGATCCCCTGCAGCGCACAAGAATGTTCACCAGCTGTAGGTCAGATAAATAGTTTATTTAGAGTGGGTAAAGTGTTCACAGCTGAGCTTCTTTTACTGCCACTTCATTGTCAAACTAGCACTGAGAACTGTACAGAGCTTTTACCATCTTCAGTTCTAACTCACTACTTCCAGAGAAGAAGCTCTCAGGAGAAACATCCCTTAAATACTCATACGTCCCTAGCAACCTTGAACATTGAAGTTGCTATTTAAAGTCAGATAAATAAATGTACATACACATGGGGATTATTCTGTCTCTTTGCTTAGAAAAATCTGTAAGGAGTAACCAAGAAGAGTCCCAAATATCCTATAGTTTTATTTGGTATACATAACAATACTCCCTTTACAAAGTGCCTAAAACTTAAACCCAACCTGAAATACTTTTAGTAAAGTTTAGTAAAGAGTTGCTTCCACTAACTGTGTACCTTTCCATATAGCACCATGACCTTAGACATCTAACAAATGAATTATGGAGATGGAATCAAAGATGAATCAAAACATAGACAGAATTTATGGGGCTGTCTGGGCAGAAGAACACTTTGTAACATATTAAACTACCTAGATTAAATTAGCTACAGTAGTGTATGAATGGATGCAGGAAATTATGGTAATGTTATGGTACAGCAGAACCTAGGTAATTCGTTTTTCTGTCCCACAGACACCTCAAATGTCTACCTAAGATGACAATTCTAAAGTAAATCCATTATGAATTGGGAGAGAGCATCCATGTATCTCCTTTAAGGAAAGACTCCTACTTCAGTCAGCTAGACTTTTTAAATGCAGGATTTTATAATGGAGTCTAAAGTGGAGCTTTTACATTTTAAAGCTTATGATTAAAAACAACAATTTGAAATGGCATAAAGACTTAGAATCATATTATGATACTTTGGCCTTTTGTCAGTTTACAATCCAATGAACTTGAGGATGTTTTGTGTTTTGCAATATTTTGACCAAAAAGTTAAACAAGCTGAATTATCTATATTTTTGTCCATGAGACGTGAACCGACAGCCTGCCTTCTAGCATCCAGAAGCAAGAAAGATTACAAAGACAGGAGTTTGTTCGCTAAAGTTATGAAGCACAGAATTATCTGAAATTTTTACAGTTTAGGTCACAAAGCGTGCACTTAAGATCTAGACAATACTTTGAGACTGAATTAGTGTAGGATAACATGTCTTGAGAATCCAGCATTTGCTCCATCCACTTTTTCAACTACATTATCTCCTAAATTCTGCCAACTTCCATCAGTCTTTGAGAAGCAGTTTCTAACAAGTGGCAAGATTAATCACAGCATATGTAGGAAAGTATAAATTATTAGGAACTTCAGCCATTTTTAAGAAATACAGTATACAAAAATCTCACCCTTCACTTAGCCATAAGAGGTTTTTAACATAGTACGAGGGATAAATGTTATGAAACAGTCGCTATACATGAAGCACAAACATTTATCTTAAGACACAGACAAAATTTACAAAACAGGGTTCATGACTGGAAAACTAAGAAAATTAACTAGCTTCATACAAAACGTGTGTCGCTAAGATGGTCCTGCTGGTTATTTCATACTCATTGGACCAATGTGCTTTGTGCTCTCCATTACACACCAAAAAAAAAAAATAGAGAGAAAGAATTCAGAAAGTCTAAATATCACTTCTGTAATGTCCTCTAAATCTAAAGTTTGCATAACGCAGCAATCGACTTCCTCTGATATAATTTATTAAATAGTGCCATCCAGTGGTGAGTCTCTTATCACAATGAAACACTATCCACAAAAACCGTAACACTGAATTCTTATCTTGCATGCAATTGTAGGGAAGAAATATTTCAACAGATTATAAATGTTTAGCTTATACATAAGCTGAGTTTTACACAAATACTAAATTCCTGATGCTATTTTGGCACATTTTATATTAGTTACAAGACAGTAGTCAGCCTTAATTCTCTACCAAAATCATCTTCCCAAACAGTATTAAAATGGAGCTTTCATATCTCTAACAGCTAAATATGAAGTAAGACTTAACAAGTCAGTTTAACACACGTGGGGTATTCTGTTGAAGTCCATTCATGGCTGTTCAGTGAAGATTAGAGCAAGTAACAAAAACCCAAAACAAATAAACCCCCAAAACCACCACCAACCATGAAACCTCTGAAAAAAAAAATCTTCCTGCCAGAATTTCATTAAAAAATAAATTTGATTAATGTTAATAAACAAACTACTCATTAGCCTCCATAAAAAATTCACAGCAACGGTGACAACAATCTGTTTTCTCTAAAAGGTAACAAACTCATTAGTATTTTTATTGGCTCAGTTAGTAAAGCTGTTTAATCCCTATGTCAACAAGAATAGTTGTAGGAATATTTTATTGATTAGCAGTTGTAACAGATTGACAGATTTCTACATTCCATCTACATTAGGAGGCCTCTGAAATAAAAGCAGGACAAGATCCCACTTGTAACACATGCCATACGCTCTGAAGATCCAAAACTTTAAAAGACACGTAGAGCATTGTTATTAACCAATGCACAATTCTCCATGGCACACCTCCTGTTCTTACTGACCAAAAAGACTTGAACTCTGCTTCAGACTCATGGTGACTTTATTGACACACACGCCAGTGGTGATGTTCCTAACTCACTACTTTGCAAGCCTGTAACAGTTAACCTGGCATTTCCAGAAGCTCAGCAGTGCCTACAAAACTTAATAGCCTGCAAAACTGAAATCTTGTGCGACTGTTTTTCTATTTTATAATTTCTTTTCAGTTCAAATTATGATGATAACATTTCAGTTTTAGATGAGAACACAGTCACACTAAAAAGATTTTTTTAAATGCAGTAATAAACATCAGTTAAAGTGTTGAACTGAAGGCATGTGGCACACAGCAGCCCTTAATGCTGAGCAAGTCCAGCCAGTCTGTGGCATCTGAACACAGTCAGGCATACCAGGGGTGGCAAATCTTCTAAAGCATATATTCCAGTATGCCTATGATGGAAAGTAGTAAATGAATAGATAGGAATGGTTGGACTAGAAGATCCGATGGGTCCCTTCCAACCTGGTTGTTCTGTGATTCTGTGAAAGGGCAGCTGGCTTTGGGGTTTTAAGATAAAGAACATCTCTCGCCTACCATATATCCTCACACCATACTTCGAAGTAGTTAAACGCTTAAAACAGCTTTGCTAACTTTTCCTGAACTTTCTTCACTTAATAAGTGAAACATCTTTAAGACAAAGACATCACATAACATGCTGAAGTGAGCAAAACCTTTCTCACATACTAGAAAGATCTGTGCAACCAAAGCATATCATACATGGTGAAAGCAGGAGATAAGTTACCATAATCTTCATTTCAAATGTCTTTCTTCCTAGTTGAGTTGAAATTAAGAAGAAAAGTAACTTTGTGCTGATAACTGTGGAGACATATTTTTCATTTATGTGCATGTGTGTATGTATGTGTGAAATACACACACACAAAACCTTTCTGGATAAAGCATGAGGATTAAAACTAATATTACCTGAGAAACTGAATATGCAACTAACTTTCAGAGGAAGACTTTAACACATTAAATTACTACATTATTACTGCAGCTCTATATCAGTTGAAATGCATGCTGCTTGACAGAGTTAGGATTTAAAAGTTAGAGAAATGGAAAAATTATATCATTTAAATCTACAGCTGCCTATAATTTGCTATTTAATTTGCTATTAAAAATAGCAAATTTTAGAGGCTGACTGTCACTGTTACAGAGCAGCTAACAGTCTTGGTGACAATCCATTGACTTCTGCTGCAGTACAGTTGAGGAATAAAGCATTGGCATTATGTGGATATCGAACCATTTTCCCTTGCTTATTTTATAAGTCCTGGAGAATAAATTCCTCCAAGAGTGAATTCCCCTCAGTGAGGTCTTTCCTCACATCCCCAGCATCAAGTCAAGCTCGGTACCCTTAAAACAGAGCTCCTAATCTTGAGCACCAAAAATTCTCCACACTGCCTCTTCTCTTCATCATTACAGCCTCAATTACGTTTCTTGACTATATGGTCAGAAAGACTGGCATCCAAAGGCAACAATATCTCAGCCCATGCACTTGTGTAAGTTTATTTTAAAATCTCTTAGGATTTTACTCTTCTGCTTAGCCTAGCACTGGCATAATGATTCACGGAAGAATCCTACATTTTCCAACTTCACAGTTACTGACAGAAAGTGCTTTGCACCTATGCATACATTAGTATCATTAACATAATAGAATTAAAATGCATAAATAAATATAAGATAAACTAGGCTGTTTGTGAAATTCTGTTATGTCCTTCTACCTACAGATGCAAATATCACTAAGTAATTTATATTGCAATAAATTACAATTGATGACAATTTTAACAGAACAATCCTGCTTTTCTGCTTACCAGTTTGTCAGCAGAAGCTATGCCGGTTGAATACTCTGTACTGAAAACAGCAAAATGCAACGTTTTGAAATAAACCAAAAAAATAGGATTTTCACTTAAGCATACTTGCATTAAGTTGTACAATATTTTTGTATGCAACTTCTTAGAAATGTATTATTTTTTATTTTTTTTTTAAAGAAGGAAAATAAACCAAAGTAGTAGTTACCCAAAATCCTGTAAAAGTTATTCTAATGGTAACCTTAATGAATTTCATCATTTTATGAGCATGAGATTTTAAAGCAATTAGTTTCTTCTATCTGTGCCAATAGAATTAATAATGTATTAATTATTGTAACATAAAAGGCAGAATAACATAGCTCTTAATTAAATTCAAAATGTTGTTAAATAGTTATTCTAAAGAACATATCTTTTACTAATTCAAGTATTATTGTTAAGCATTATAATTTCTCAAGGTATTTTAGACAAATAATATTCAACTTCTAATTAAATAATTAGTGGAACAGAAATAGTCAGACAGTAAAAGCTATTCAGTTTGGAAGTGGTCATGGCCAGTCAATTATATATTTAAAAGCAAATGCTTCTGCCCTAAACACAAAATGGTTTTAGTACTTGATAAATACTCAGCAGCAGCACCTCCAGTGAATTCAGTGCATTTACTCATTGCTCAAAATCAAGAGGCACTATATAAACATACTTAAAACTGGTACAGAACTGATAAACTATTTGAAGTTAGTCACTCAAATTAACTGTACAAGTAATTTTGTAGGATCAAGTAGATCAGTTAAGCAGTGATCTGCACAGAAGTGTTTTCCTGCTACGTGTCCTTAAATAATCTGATGTATAATGAGTGTGTCATATAAAGGAGAATTGCTGTTAAATACGGATCAGTTAATATTTCATAAGTGTGCACTCACTTTGTGAAGTCACTGAACAGCAAGACACAACAAAAGGCAAAGGAAAAGTTTTCCTTGGAATGACAAGTTGATAATTATTAGTGCCTGCATTCTTCTCTATCAACCTTCCTTGTCAAACTAAAATCTAAGAATTCTCAATATTATGACCTCTCAGCACAGTGTTTGTATATAATACTGGATCTTAGAGCAGCCATCACCTTTCGATTCATATTTCAAATTGATGATGGTATGATTTCAACTCAAGGGTTCCTTACCTTGCCTTATTGTCCTATAAGAGGAAGAGGAAAGAGTAAACTTTCTGAAACACACCACCAACTGAGGCATTCAGCTCCTGTGAGCCACTGAATTGCATAAAATCTTAAAGCAGGGACAATCCTGCTTTGGAATACTTTTTCCATCATCACCAGATGCCAATTTCAAGCCTAATAATGCAGCAAGCATATGTTGTTTACCTACTTTGCTTGTTATTATCTCTTGATGCCAAGAGGGTCAAAGGCTACCGCCATGAGAGGAAATGCAGTGCATTTTTTATTACCATAATGCATCAGAAAATTCAGACTGAGCATTAAATGTAAGCTCGGGTACAAAAGGCCAGCAATTTTTAAATGCTGCTTACCACTTAACAAGTGTTTCTCATTTGGACTTGGCAATACAAGCTAAACCTCTGTAGTCTAAGTAAAAAAAAAAAAAAATCTTTCTATATTATTTCAAGACAATTATTTTGATAAATACCAAAAACTCCATCATACCTACATGCAAAGCTACTTGATAAAGAAACTTAGAGGGCACTCATCCAGCGAGCATCCCTCACTGTAAGAACATTAGTTTACAGCCTTCCTTGCTCCTTATCTTTTTTCCCCCTTAACATTCAGGAAGTTACATTCTGAAAAAAGCAATCTTTTTTTTTTTTTTTCCCCTCTTCAAAGATACACCATTTCTCTCTTTAGTTAGGCCTTCACAAGCTGATCATATCTAAATGGTACACTGCGATTTAAATCCTAAAGAAATGATCAGATGTGCCAAGTTACCATTAAACATAGAGTTATCCTCCGAATTTTCCTCCTGTCCTGCAGCCTCGGGCAAAGTCTGTGTGTGGTAGTTTCATATGCCATCTACTAATTGGTGGTAACTCAACCAGAAAAAAGCAGCATTACTTCCCGAAGGACAACAGCAGGTTACTTTGATTTTCCAAGTAGGTCATTCACTCTTCAAATGAAGAATGACCGACATTCAGAAGTTACTCTAATACAGCAGTGGCAGCTGTTGTCAAGAGTGTCAGCTTCTCCCAGCTTTGCAATACCTCAATGACATTTTGTACCTGCCTTGTTTTGATCTACTGCAGATTTAAAATGATTTGGCACATACCTTTACATGCCAGTACTTTCCCACTGGGATGTCACCAGTCACCATTACTTACAACTTTGTTACATCAATATCTGTCAGTCTGCAGCTTAAGAAAGTTTGTATTTTCCACCGTTGGCTATTACTTCCTGTGTTTCTAACTTTTAATCAGTAAATCTACTTTTCCATCACACGCTGTCAAAATGCCTTAATGTGCACCCTTTGACACACAAACCACAAAAATATGGAAAAAGCGACACATAGAAATACAGTTATGTCAACAGCCATATATTTTGTTCTGTAGTAATTCTGTATTAAAAAAAGCTATTTCAAATCTTTTAAAAATTTAGCAGTATATTCTCCACCTCCTGATCAAAGGTTTTCCCAGAAAGAATAGTACAACGAGGTTTATAACTGTAATAAAATGAATGTAAGAGAAGTAAGGTACTTCATCACTCCAAAAGCCAGTTTAGTTTGCTGTTGCCATAATGGTCTAAGTACACAACCAAGCCCCAGCTTTTTCAGCTTGGATTTTTCTATGTTATGGAAGCTGGAAATTTCAGTATCTCAAATGATTTATTTTAAATGTTGCTCATGCAAGAAGTTGAGCACAAACAGGACCCAACCTCTCCAAAATTCTCTCAGGATCTGAAAAAAAGGTCTGTGAGATTAAAAGTTTTCCTACATTTTTGCAATTACGGTAATTGGTCTAACAAAACTCACAAACTATATTACAAATTTGGTTTAATTTGCAAATACGCACATACTCAACAGAATATTCACCTTTCTGCATCGCTAGAATCCATAAAACAGTTTAGTCAGAGAATAAATTACTGTCTAAATCACCAATCATGACATTTTGCATACAAGTTCACATCACAGATATCGCTCTTTATGGATTAGTGATACCATTTCCGTAAGGAACAAGTACCAGTAAACTGTCCTAACCTCAGAAAAATCAAGTAATCAACATGTTTTGCCATGATAATAAAACAACCAAACTCGAGAAAGTCTCAAGCAACAAAATCCAAGTTCTATCCAAACTCCAGCCTCAGGGTTTTATTTCTGCAAGTATGAAAACTATGTACACTTCTATTTTTACAAACTGCAATTTTTTAAGTATGCTGAAGTTTACAATTCCTGAACTTCAGCTTAAAGTTCATCCACAGGCTGATTAATAACAACTTCACTTCAAATCTGAATTGAAGTAAACAGATTTAGGCATGTACTTCATATAATTTTGCCCTATTCTTTAAAGAAGGTCAGCTGGTTTTGAAGATCTCAGAGCTAAATTCATGCATGACAGTTGTTCTAACACGCTTAAATTAAGATTTATGGATAATTGCTAATAAAAGCAGCACTTTGCTGAGAAGGTCCTTCACCAATCCACTCTTGGTTTCTAACTCCTGCCATTGTCAGTAATCCATTAAACAAGGGTTCTCCTCCCACTTGTTATGGTATTGGAGAACTAGAATACTGTAGGATACTGGAGTGGCACTGGATACACTAATTTCACTCCTGTAATCAAGTGCTGAAATAGGAAAGTCGTCAATTGAAACAAATACCTGCTGAAGTTAGTAGATGGTGCACACACAAGATTTAATATATGTTCTGCAGGGGACAGAAGGTCTACAAAAAACTAAGTAAAAATAGCTTTTGCAAGTTCTACATTCACCATAGTAAGAAATTCTTTGTGCACACTGAATTCAGACAAAATTCAAACAGAACAGAAAGGTCTTGCTTTTGTAAAAGGGGTCACTGATCGACTTAATCCTGGGACAGCAAGCTTGTTCCCTTGCATACATTCTGACTAATCAGACTTGATGGCACTGAACTATGAAAGGCTGAAAAAGGTAAACTCCCAACAGCTGCTATTTGAGCTTATTGACTTGTACTAATCTTTGCTATTTCCAGAGTGTATTAAGGAAGATACTGTTGCTCCGATACATGGCTATCATCTTGACGTAAACTACATTATGTTTCCAAGAAAGAAGTTCTCTTCCACAAAACGACACATAGCAAGTATCTTAAAAAGCAAACAGATTTTGCCCTAGTCCCCAAACTAGCGCCTTATAATAGTCCTGTTTCCTTGGCTTGCTAGCTGATACATTCTTGCAACATTTTAATTTCTTTAATTAAGCCTTGTGTAATTTCCACTACTAGTCACTCTTCTGCCATATGATGACAATGATTCAATAACTTTTTGGAAGCATGTTACTGTCCCTTCAAATACATTAAGCAACCATTAACACTCAATTGGCTCGAAGCTCAAAGGGCACTTTAATGTAGAACACTGATGAATTCCACTTCTTCCGCAGACTTAATCTTTCATTCAGTATTCTTGGCCAACCCCCCTACCTAAGCAAGAGTTATCTACCAGAGTCAGAGGAGCAAGAGGATCTCAAGAGTTGTGGCTTTAAATTAATTCAAAGCTCTTTTTCCAGGGTGATGTACAAGTAAATTTTTTCTTAATTCTCCCTACGTCTACCTTCATAATTTTGAATTGTTGAACAAAACTACTATACTGTTTAACAAAGATTATATACTCATCCAAAGCAAAGATTCATTAAAATATATTTATAAGCAGTCTGCATTTAAAAGATTAGGTTCTGGTTTTCTAGCAGCTTTTTAAACTGTTATGACAATATCCTTCCTTAAGAATGGTAATGAAATGTTAAAGCTCTGTGAAGGCTTCAAAACTTATTTTAATTGTGTGTGCATGACTGGTAATAGCTTCCTCTCCCCCATAACACTGTACATGTAATTTGATTATCTTAAACCATGAAGGACAGTAACCTTTACTTCATCACACGTTAAAAATATCTGGCAAAACAAACTCATAAATAATTAGATCTCATCGAGATGTAACTAATTCCTGACACACTACACTACTGATAATTGAACTTATGACTAATACTGAGAAAGAAATACTGTGTAAATGATTCATGAAAAAAGCTGAAGAAGATATTCGCATGCAATTCTATCATTTCCTGGTGGAAATAAAACTATTCCACATTTTTAATAATACATTATTTCATATCCTGCAAGATATTCCCCTCTGATGCTGAATACTAGTTATGTTTATAATATTTTTCCAGCACACAGTTTTTAAAGCTGTAATATCAACTTGGTGTTTTCCTCCCCTCTTTCACCAAGGCCTTTTTCCCCCAACTGATTAATTACCACAAGAAGATTTGGTGACTTCTTGCACGATGGGGGACTTGAGTGGGTGCAAGTGAGGGGAAGGACTTCAGCTTGCACGATGAGGGAGCTGCCATGGCTCACGTTCAAAATGAGCCATATGAGAGACCACAGGTCAGTACCAATGGGGTTTGCGCATCAAACCTTAGCTTCTAGCTAGTAAGAACTCTTCTGCATGCAATACCACATTAACCCTCTCGACCACAGGAATCTGCCAGTTTCCTGAATGGCTGGAATAAAGAAATTGCCTAACTAATGGAGACTCTAAACATTGTCCTTGGCTCATGCTTCAATCTCCCACCAGACTAAATACATGATCTCAGTACATGCTCAGTTCAAAAACACAAACTCTGTGACAATCTTACAGTGAATTGCATCTAATTGATCTAATATGGTAATTAATTTATGGAATTCATTGATTTTTCCCAAACACTGCATCAAAGCTGGGTCTATAACTAATGTGTCTGCTTAAAGATAATTTCTGTTTTCGTGAATATAAAAATAAATGCAAAACCAAAGGTAGAACAGCTACATAAGGCACTGTCTTCACTAATTACCTTCTAGCAGCTCTTGACAAACACACTGTGAGCCAGTTTAAGAATAAAAAATCACAATTTGGAATATTTCTAAAGTTCAGAAACTAGATATGATCTTGTAGCTAGCTGTCTGTGCTCATTAGACACATTATGATAGAGTTTTTTTTCTTTTTATATATTCACTGTACACCCTTTGTACTGCAAAATACTGGCACCAAAAACTAAGTCCTAAACAAGAGATGGCTAGAAATTAACCTTAGCTACAAGTTAATGTGAGGTACTATTTACTATATGCACACACTTTCAAAAGTAGCCCCAATACTGCAAAGTAAAATGCAGCAAAGGAATAAACAGTAAGGGAGAAAACTCAATTTAGGTGCACAAACATGAACACACGTATCTTCTGCACTACAAATCTACGGGTTTCTTTTTCCAAAAAGATGACCCACAGGATAGAAGCCCCAAAATTTCTCTCAAGCAGAAAAAGACTCCCTCAAAGTATTTCTTTTCATCCCCTAAAGGAGAAGCAGTTTGCAGTTCTCGGCCATTCATTTTCAGAAGCTAAAATATCTGCACGATTCCTTCCGAATGCCCTCAGAGAAATCTTTGCGAAAACTGGAACCATTTGTTTTGCTCTTCATGAAATGACTTCAAAGCTATCAGGAGATTCAAAGAATGGAAAAGAGGCACTACTAAAGTTGTTTTGGAACTTGACAGTAACTGTGTATCAATACCACTTGCCATTCTACTGCAGTCTACCACTGATTTCATCTTGGAAGGAAAACAGAATGAAAAGAGACTGCGATGGACACAGGGGGACTAGATGGGACTGTGGAGTGTTACACTTGGAAAGCATCAATTTACTCAACTGTACCATCACTAAAAGACCAACAGGTGGAGTAATAGCATTTTCCAAGACACGCAGCCTTCCAACAATTCTGCTTAATACAGGAGAGCTACACCCTTTTTGTTAGCATTAACCTCTTTCTGCAATTTCCTGGTATTCCATAGAGGAAAAAAAAAATAATTATCTGTCATTTGCTGTCCCAGCACATATTTATAAGGTGTATTGCATTAAACACACAGTAAATGCTGTTTCATTTATTATAGTAAACTTAGCAGAAAACACAGAACTTAACTGCACAGGGCAGAAGACGACTACAGGTCACACGAAATTTTTCAAGAAGTCTGAATTTTTCAAAAGTCACCCAAAACGAGCTGTCTTGGGTTTTATGGATGGCACTGAGTGAGCAAATGACTTTTCCTTTTTCATAATAATCATATACTATTTAAAGACCACATATCATGTACACTTCAGCAAAGCTGTGGGAAACGGAATTAAAACCCCCAGATAACCAAACAGAAATCTAACTTCCACTTTTAATGTCTGGAGACAATGGAAATAGGGGTAAATTTTAATTCATGTGTTTTTTTTCAGTGTATACAAAGAAGCATGGAAAGATCCTTAATTTATTTCTTCTTACAGCTTAGTGTAAAGGTAAATAGACTATCCATTAGGTTTAAAATTGTATTTCCCCAATTCCATTGGATATCCAAGACCTTATCATCACAATATTGGTTAAAGTATGGCAGCAGTAAATGTCATGTCTGTCAAGCTGTACTGTTCTGAGCCAATCCATGCAAGATTTACTCTGAGTAAATGTCAGTGCTATCGAGAGCTCCCAGAAAAAGCAGATTTTTCTTTACAGACAAGCATTTAACAATAGATTGTCTGGCTAGTACAACACCAGCAAGCTAATGACTGGGTCTTGCTTCCTGGGATGATTTGAAAGGTGTTACACAACTGATTTTCCGTCTCAAGGCAGTTTTCACACTCTTAAACAGCTCCCTCTCCACCGCTCTAAGATTATATTCACCAAATGGCTGCATATCCTGGCTTGTATGCGTTTCTACCTACTTCAATATGCTCCTTCGAGATACACTTTGCCAGTAACCTAAAACAGGAAAGTTCCACACAGTAAGTTCAAAGCTTACACCACCCAACCTCTTATCCCACGGCAAAGCCTGTCCTTGGCGAGCACAGGAACTGACTGGCTGTGCCAGACATGCAGCACTACTTGGAGCTGAAGACAAAGCAGAAAGATAAGCTAAACCTGGGAACTGCCCTCTCAATGATTGCCATTCAGGTCCTGCCTCTTCCACTGAGCAGCCTCTGCAGACATGATTCGTGGAAAGTTATATTCACTACTTGATCATTGCCCTATCATTGCCCAGTACGAATTCTCACATATGAGACAGGTAGAAAGCTGAGATAACTAGTTCTCTATTACTTGTTTATCTTAGCTGTAAGTAAGTATCCCTAGGTTTATCAGGTTTATGTTGGTTTTCAGGCCTGCCTCTAATCCTTATCCTTACAGGTTCAGCCTAAATTCCCAGCCCCTCCACACAAGCTTGGCAGGAATCATCCTGTTGCTTTTCAGTGCCATTCCAAGTTGTTCTCATGGCAATGGAAACCGTCTTCATTTCTTGATCTCCATTGCTCCTAGTCTGGGATACGTACTATGCAGCACTGACAAGTGACAGAGCCTGTATACAATGAACCACTTAAAATTAAAACAAGCTCCAAAAAGCAGAAAAAATTCACCACTGTCACAGACTGACTGCTTAATCTACTTTGTGGAGGAACTATTAAGTTAAACTGAAAAAAGAAATCAAAATTTCCTCTTGCACAACAAAGTCTCATTCTAGATACAGGTTTTGTTCATGGATTCCTACACTAGTTGTCTTGAACAATGAATGCATTTTAAAAAATAATTTCTATATTAACCTCAGTTTTTTAGCTCCTTGAGGACAGAAAATGGCCACAAAAAGATAGAGAAAGCAGCACAGGCAAAAACCTGAACATGAGCACCTTAAGCCGTACTAGTATCCCAAATAGCACAAGACATCTCCACAGCAGGTAGGAATAAAGAATCTGCATAAGGGGAAAATGCATTCATCTTCTTCCAACTTGCTTCTAAGTTGCACTGTGACCAAAGGAAACAAATAACCCACTTGTACAGTTCGGATCTGGATTGTGTGCGCTGACCTGCTCCATGAACAGTAAGGCTCCCCTCTGCCCCTTAACCCCCAGTTATTTAAAAGAGCATAAGACCTCTCAATACTATCACAGTAGGAACAAAACCGCAAGCAACTGACAATATTGGAGCTGTCAGTGATCGTATTACAGTAAAAGTAAAGCTAATGTATAAACTCCATCTTTTCTTTTGAGAAAGAATCCACCTGCAGACTACACTTGAGAATTGGCACTTCAGTTTCCATTGCTTCCACTTCTCAGACATTCAAAGGACTAAAAGAAGGATCTCTCTCTTAAAAGGTCTTTTTCTTTCCCCTGTCTCTCAGCTTTATGTCTGTGTCCTTTGAGGAAGAAGAAGGTCCGGCATCTTGGGGTTTAGAGGAGTGTGTGCTTTGAGGAAAAGACAACCCACACCTCTGGGGTTCAGAGGAGTTGCAACAAAAAGTCCTGTTTCAGGTTATATGAGTTTATTCCATGTAAGAGTTTGCTAGGAAGGCTTCTTGTTAGCACTATCTGGCAGAGAGCAGTCAAGCACAGAAGGAATTTCACTGAGAGCTCAAACAGCAGCTCTGTGCCTTGTCTGAAAACTTGAGCAGGTGGTAAAAAGTGAAAACAAGGACAAGTTGAGCAGGCTTCAAATAGATACGATTCCCTGCCTCTATGGGGATACTGTAAAACTACATCGTCAGCAAGGTAACCTGTCATCTTATGAAACTTTACAACAGAAATCACTCTGGGCTCTAGGGCTGCTTCTTCCCCCTTTGCTTCTGTAGAAAAAAAAATATATATACGAATTTTGTAATCTGGATGGTGCTAGGATGTGGCATGTGCAAACCTGGAATCTCCTTAGGCTTTGTGGCTGGTGTGATGCAGGATTTAACATTTTCTCTGCCAGGGAAGAGAATGCTGCCTGATCAAAAAAACATATTTTCTTGACTGCTCTACACACACTTCCCCCCTAACTCAGTAGAACTTTATCATATAAGATGTTCCGGACATAGTTTGAGCAGATGAACCAGATTTCTGCTCTCAGGTGTTAAAGATCCCCTAGATCTAGGGTACACATTACTACAAAGTAGTTTTCCAGGTGGATCTGGACTATCCATACCCTTTTCTGAGCACATGTTGTGCTTCTGTATATGGATTATAAATCCTTGTGTCACTCTGTGCCTCAGCCTGGATCACAGTAACTTATTAAGACTTACACTTATACATTAAATATATTTTTAAAACCTGATAATTTTCTTGTTACCTGGTTTCTGAATAGTAATCTTTTTTTTATTCTAGTATTACCTCTTATTATCTCTAAAGAATGTCAAAACTTGCACTAAACTTTCCCTCAAACCTTGAAATATTTTACTGTCATCCATACCAACTGTGCGCAGGTGACTAATAACATTCTCGGGGGATAAGAAAATGTAAGTTACATCAAAGGAAAGATCTGTAGTCGATGTCTTATAGGGATAAGCAACAAATAGTTGGGTAGTTACTCTGCAGTAGAATTTTTTTAAAACAAATTGCTTTTTAATATGCAGTTCAGAATCACATGAAAATGAACAAGGCCTACATTAGTCCCAGAAAATAGAAAGTTTGAGAAGAGGGGGTAAGATTGGAGAAAAAAATTTATTTCAATGACTGTAAGCACCTAGTATAGGAATCCTTCCTCGAGATTCTCTATTTCCCAGTAGATTATCTCTGGAAGTGATAAAACACCACCAGTGGAAGACGAGACAAACAAACCCTTGATCTCCCATCTGTAAAAAGGACAAGTGCTCTGGCCCAACTCAGTCAGCTCTGGGCTCAGTAAGTCCAGTTATCACTACTCACAGCTTGTTCAAGATCCAAATCTACAATTACAGTGGCTCAAAGTTTCGCTTTAAGAGTATTTGGGCTCACTGATGCTCCTCAAACGTTCCACAGAAATAACTGCAACAGTTAGAAGAGTGTATTTTGCTTCTATGCCCTGTTGCTGCACATTTGCTGCTGTCAAGCATCAATCGTCATAATAACTGAGGAAAATCTGCTATAATATAAATACAATACTTGCACTTCAGCAGGTCCACAAGTACCTAATTTACTTTCAAGGGAGAGGTAACTGGACTGTGTGGACAAAAAGGTATTCCCCTGTCTTTGTTTTAGATTAATTTATTCAGAAGTCTAGTAAATCCAACAGGTGTGCTTCAATTCTCATCATCTTTATGATCACTTTAAGTTCCTTACTCATATTTTTAACACATACTCAATCTTGTACACGTGACTCAAAATTCTCACTCATCCTTATAACTGAGATATGAGGGTCTGTCGAATCGCTCTTCGTATGCAAATGCTACTCCACAGTTCTGACAATTCTTTTCATAATGAACTTTACAGATACTATTTCTATCTGCAACAGAAAGCTTACCAGCAAGCAGTGGAATTTTTTAAATGTCTACATTGACTTTAGAGGCATATTTAGCAACAGGTTTCCAAGTCCTATTTTCTAGACAGTACATAAAAATAACTGACATGAAAATTGTTAGAAAATCCAAACATGAAAATTTGTCTACCACTCATTTCCAAGCACAACTAGCTAGTTAACAATAATTTAAATAACCTTTAAAAGTCAAGAAATAGATATGGCAGAAAAGACTAAGACCCCCTTCACAGAAAATTTGTGTTACTACTTTAGCTTGGGTTTTGGGGTTTTTTAGGATAACTTGTGCTACCCTTCAGACACCCTGTTTTTAACAATTTTCTCTCTTAGATAGGTTTGCCTCAAAAACTTGCAATGAAACAGATTTCTGAGGGCCTTGTATGTGAAAAGTTCTTTAAGTCAAGATGTTTCAAAGAAAACACTTCAAACTCAATAAAACCCACGCTTCCCAGAAGTAAAAAAAAAAAAAAGTTTTGCTGAAGAAATATCTGAATGGCCTTAGATACAATAATCTATTTTTCTGGTGTAAAATAATGCAACTTAGACTGATGATCTTTGTTACTCTTCAACTTTACTATCCTTTTTGTTACTGAACATATACCTTACCCTGAAAAAAAATGATATAAACCTGCAGTGTTAGCAAGAAAATAGACAACATAGTGACAAACTGCATGATAGGATATATGTCTTTTCTGTATGAACACCTGAATATAATTTCATATATATAATATAAAAGTTGCTGACATCTTGACCAAGGATATAGGTCACTCACAGTAGATCATGCACAGGCTTAGAAATAATAATTCAGTAAACCCTCTTTTTTTGTAATCTTACCTTTTTTTCAGAAAGACTGTCCCATCACAGTGCCACAAGGTGATACTCTCACAATTGAAACTGCCAGTAGCAACAATTAAATAGAGTTAATTATCTGGTTTAGTTCATATTGCCCTTCATTGACATTGGTTCTAGTTCAGATTTCAATGACTCGTTGCCTGAAGACTCAAAACTGTAGCCAACCTTATGGACTTTCTTCCCCTTGAAGTTTCATCTTTGCTCAAATATCAGTCAGGAAATCCATTGGAATTCCTGAACTCTCAGGAATTCTTTTCTTCCAGTGACTGTTCATCAAAGACCATCAGTTGTTCTACAGAGAGTAGATGCACTTGCCTGTATCTTGTGTTATCTGTAAGGATTTGCTTACTGTGGATCACTTTTTAATGTGAAAACACCATTTCCTCTGAGAGACAGGAGAACAGAAGCTGTGACAGGTTTGCTCCCCAGATACAGACTATCAGTTCTAGTTCTGTTCCATGGCCAGACTGTATCTTCCTGAGACTTGACAGCTCTTGAGGAAAGGAGAGATCTTTAGTGTCTTTCAAATGTTTTTGTCTCTACTGGGTTTCTACTAAGGACAATACAGCCTTCAAAAACCACATTTAAAATCATAATTACCGTCTGTTACTGCAATGAGATTAACTGATTAGTTTACCCAAAATCATTCTTCCTTTGGCTCTGTAACTTAGTATTTTATTGTAACTCATACCTCATCTCACAAGAGAAAGGGAGGAGTGTTTAATCGCAGGATGTATTTGTACTTCAATATTCAAGTGTAACCCTCACATTACACACAATCTTCAAACTATTCAGACTATGTTTTCTTCAATTTCCAGTAAGTCATTACTTTTAGAGCTGTTTGTGGATATATTGCGACTTTAGGCATTGCTGACTTCTTTCCCTGAAAAGGTCATATCATTCTTCAGAATAAAAAAAGAACAAAAACCCTGACATTCCTTTTATTTCTTTGTATATCACTATTCTAAAGCAGGTCTGAAGTGAGAAACTAGCCAAGGTTTCAGAACTCCAGTAGAGACATCTTCCAGTTAATCTGACCTCTTTTCCAACAGTAAAAACTCAAAAAAATTTAAGACTTCAGACATGCCCTTGATTTGTTATAAAGGGCACATTCTGCTTTTGAAAACAACATCAGTTCAGATAACTCCTAAAGCTTTCTGCAATAACAGCATTCAAGAAAAAATATATCAGGAATTTTATATCTATATTGTTAACTCTTGAGATTCTCTGGCTGTTTTAAGAGTCTTGTTTAATTACACTGGATGTGTGAAATCAAACTTGGCTGACCGACAGAAGCTGAAAACACATTAAGAAGTCATTAAAAACGGAAAGATAGAACGAGTAAAAAGACACAACCTCTACTATTTCTTTTGGAGGATTCTTTACCAACTGTTTACTGTTTCCAACAGCCAGAATCACCAAGTCCACATATATTGTTTTTTTCTTTCTCAACTATTTCCTCGGGTTTTCTGGATAAAGGACAAGCCATTGTGCTCTCTGCTACATTTATCAGCAATTTTTCAGTTTTACCACTGGCACACATGCAGCCTGTTGTAGGCCTTGCTGGTAAACTTTCATCTAAATTAATCCTTTGACTCCATCAGTGACATCGGAGAACTCGATAAAAAAACACTATTTATTTGAAGTTGAGTCATAAAAGGTTTAAAAATCTAGTAGAAACATTACACTTTCTGTTTTTCCAGAAACATAAAGACAGTGCAAACCCCATCTTAGGTATTTTAATATAAGTACTTTTAAATAGTAAGAAACGGGAAATGATAATATCATTTATACTTAGCTAAGGATAACTACACAGTGAGATATAGACAGACCTTTAAGCAGAATAAGCAATATAAACTCATATGTAATCTTAAGTTTACATTCTAAGCTCCAGAGCCTTTTTATATCTTCCCGGTTCAACATCAGAATTTCCAAATACTAAAAACAATCTACCCCCCTTCATTCCTGATATAATTGTAAGCATTAAATTGAGGTCTAACTGCCTGCCTACTTGAAGGATATCTGCACTGATACAATAAGGCTAACAGCTCTGCAGTATAATAAAGCTCCAATTTATTCACCCACAAAAGCAATATGCTCAAAACTGCCTTATTCTAGTAACAAGCCTGAAAACGACAACTCTAAAAATGGTCTAATCTTATCAAAATGTGCTTCCCAGCATAAAAGACTTCTCTATTCTGCCGTTGAGGTTCTGGTCAAACGAAAAAGAAAAGCCATCCATCTGCCCCTTCATTCACCTGAGACACTGTCATACCTCTGCTTCTGGCCTGGAAAGCCAGGAATCTCTACTCTCATGTTCCAAATACATGTCCTAACTATCATTTTCTGTTCAGTTTCTTAATCTTTCTTGACCTATATCTCCCATACAATAATGAAAAAACCCCACCTCACTGAAGGAAAACCTAATTCAGACACAGAAAGTGGTTTCAAGAGAGACGCATATTACAGACTATACCTAAGACTGGACAGAAATACCATTTATCTCTCCTTTTGACATGTAAAGAGCAAGCCATACCAAGCAAGCTTTATAATTCTGTATATGGTAGGAAAACATGTTCCTTGATTCATCTTTGTTGTTCTATACATAGGTGTTATTAACAATATGTGACCATGAAATTGTTTACTCTCCTTCAAATTTAGCCACAGCAATTTTTAGTAAGTAATGAATATAACGTATTAGATATTAAACTACACATTAGCCACTAGATCTTACTATATTGTGCAAAATTATTTTAGCTACTTATCAAGGTGGTATCTGCTGCAATCTCATTTTCCCCAAAGCACTCTAGAAAGCAAAATTTCTCATGCAAAATGCATGGAAGGACCTTGTCATTGCCCCCAATCAAAAAGGAGTAAATAAATTAAATGCTGCCATAGAAATACATCTCTTTCCTTGTATGTATATAAATAAGAAACTTGTGCTTCAAGGCGAATCTTCAGAAATCAAGCTTATCTTTCCTTCCTGACACAAAATAGGTTAAAGGACAACACACATAAATAAGACTTTGTCTTCCTTCGTTAAAAGATGTTGCATTTGCACCACTTAAACGCTACTAAACTCTGTTTCTTTAGAGACAAAAATAAAGCTGCTGCCATACAGGTTCTCGGCTTTTATATCTTTAGTGTTCTTGCTTTTATACCCTTACTTGCTGGGCTGATCTTTTGAAACAGTAGGATGAATGTGCTCTAAAGCAGACACTACGTTATTTTTAAAAGACTCACATCAGTAAACAGAAGCGTATTATGAACATTGAGAATTACCCACATAGCATAATCCAGCTGAAAAAACACCAAGACAGAGCAATCCCTCACCACCCAAAAAAAAAAAAAAAACCAACAAAAAAAAAAACAACACACAAAAAATCCAGCAGTACAAGGATAAACACACACAATTGGTCCCAAGATCACTGCCATGTCACATGGCAAAGGAAACAGTCTTAATTAATTACCTGAACTCAAACATAAATTTATGTTATTTTAGCTCTGGAGGCCAAAGATGAATTCAAACTACTTCAAGACAGGTGTCTTGAAAGGACAAAAAGTATTCAAAAGAAATGACAGTCCTCTGCAAGCTCTCAGCCATCACAGGGAATGGCATTGCACATTGCATATGAATTGTTTAGCAAAATGCTCTGTCTGGATAAAACTGAAATCTGAAATTCTTATCCAGCAATACTTTACTGAGTGCTAATAAGTACAGACTAATACATATTTGGCAGTGAATTAATATTTCAATCGAAGTTTTACTCACTTGCAGCTATTATTTCAAAATGCATCAATACTGTCAAATACTAGGAATTGTAGTATCCCCAGTAAAGCCTACCAATCCAAAGCAATAATTAAAACTTGAGGTGCTCCCAATCTGCTTTAGACAGCTTCCCGTGTGGTTCTGGCTTTATTTCTCTCTTAGTCTGGAAAATTTCTGATGTTCCCTGCTGGAAATCATTTATCAGTTTAATGAACGCATTCAAGGAAGGCTAACCATAGGGGTGGAGGAGGGATGATATGATTCCTTTGTTACTCACACAGTAAAACTCCCCATCCTTCAGCAATTCTGACAGACTCCAAACATTGAATTAACTGAAAGGAAAACCTCATTTTGAACTGTGCTTTCCCATACATATCAAACAGTCTGTGAAATGCCTTAGATTTTATGTCCAAACCCATTAAACACGCTGGAAAAAAAAAGTATAGAAAATTCATGGTTGAATATGCGCTCACAGAAACCTTCCATACTTTGTTAACTTCATAGCTGAATTGATCCATGGGGTGCAAAGCAATGCATCGAGCAAACTAAATAGCACGGCATGGCAGAAATGGAAAAGCAAACCAAGTGAAATATGAATATTCAAAAGGACCTTAAGATGTGAACTGGTTTCCCATCTACCTCTTGGTGCACAAGATTGCAAGCCAATCAGCGCAGGCTCCTTATCAGGAGTCAACACATATTTCAAAGAATATTTCAGAGCAATGAAGAAGCTGTGTTTTATAAGCAGTTGCCTAAATGTGTGTCATAGGCAGGAACACACACCGTGTATCATTAAGTATTAAAATATAGCAGTTCTGTAAAATGTAGCACAGTAACAGGCTTCAGATTGAAACACAGAGAAACCTAATTTGTGCCCTCTTGATAAAGCACTATACCCAACCATGTAAAAGTCAGTAGGAGGAGGTTAATGGCAGTGAACTAGAATAAAACTAAATGTCACTACATCTTACTTTTCTGTAAAACCTTCTAAGTAGATAAGACATGTTCAGGAAGCTGTAAAATGTGCCCTTTGCTTACAAGAAAAAGGTCAGTTCTGTGCTAACAAATTGTAATAGGTTAGTCATAAATGATCATATCAGCTGAAATATGGTACCCTACACGTAATTTAAATATTGTTACAACTATTTGAATCGCAGAGAAGCCCACCTAGTAGAGCACAAGCTTGCATGCATTAAAATGACGCAATTCATGAAAATAAGAATATGGAAAAGGAAAAATTGCACATATCACAGCAGTGAAAAACACCTAAATAATCGACTGTATAGCTGCCTAGTTCAAGAAATGCTTAAACATATTCTATGCAGTGATTCTCTGCTGCTTTAAGAGACAAACTTCTTTTCTGTTGCTTTAAGAGACCGACTTCACAGAACAATCATCTCTACTGGTTTTCAAAGTAATGAACAAACAGAGGTTCTGCAGCTTCTTGCATGCATCGCCCTGTCAGAGCTTAGAGTTCACTTTGTGCAATTTCTAACATGTGGCTTTATACAGAAAAATACAGGACACAGCAGCAGACTTGCCTTCTACTTCTCTCTCAAAAAAATAAAAATTGGCAAGAAAACTGTCTTGAGCCCCCACGTGCTGAGAAATGCTGAAGTTAATATTTGCTTCAGAATAGTCTTAGGGATATTTCACAATGATTTTTTACGCTGACACAGAACATGGCATACAGAACAGTATAAGGTTATATATTAATATTATTTTAATTCACAGTCATTAATAAGCCTGTTCAGTAAGGTTGTTTTTATTCCTTTCTTTGAACACCATATTGAGTCATGTATTTCAAAGCTGACAGAGCACTTTAAAGATCAAATGCGTACATAGAATGCTAATTTTGCTGAGGCAAGAACATATGTATTCAACTGTAACACACATTCATACAGTAAAACTGCACAAATACCTTGCAATGCAGGGAGAAGGTATAACCAGGGAGCAGCAATGCCATTACTGGCAAAACAGGTCCCCTCTCCACTCAAAGTGATGGACCTTGAATTAATCCAAGATGGAAATTTAAAAGGTATTTACAACTTCATCATGAAGTTCTAGAAGAACTTCCTTGTGATGGTAATGACTTTGTGATGGAATTTGAAAATTTGCTGAAAAGCTTTCATGACAGAATTATCTATAATGCAGCAACAAACTGAAATGGGAGGAATTCCATTGCCATCAATATTCCTGCACAAATCTAGAAAATTAGTGCCTTATTTTTAATGAAGTCAAATATCTATGATTTCATAACTTGTTTGCAAAACCGTGTTTTCCAACTACTTCTAAATAGACTGTGACACGAACAGAAAATGTTTTACTGTTTTTCAATTAAAGTTTGCATACTCAAGTATAAAATCTCTGAGGTGGCTGAAATCACAGAATCCAATAATTCAAAAGATCAAATGAAGCGGTTCTCTTTCATCCTCCACCTTTCAACACATACAAACACAAATGAAATCACTAGACATAAGGCCAAATGGCTGTGAAGATTACAAACCTCCGTTTATCAAGACACACTCAAGACTTTCTAATGGATTGTCTTGTCATAAGACTCTTCATAATATTTATAAATTTGTTTTCCATAGTCAAAATGTAATTTGCCGTAGACAAGTTTAAAAGGTCATGAACGAAACACTGTCATTCAGTTTGTCCTTTAGAGTCATTTCAAAATTTTATATATGATCTGCTTAATTATGTTCGAATTTGGTGTGACTGTATAACTTCTCCAAGACACGCTTGTTTAACATGGTAAACATCACTGATCAGCTTAAAACACGCACCACTGTCACACTGAGAAGTCTAAGAGTTTGCAATTAACACAGTATATTGCTAAATCGCTATGAGCTACGTATGCTAAACATTCTCATAAGTTCTTCCAAATTATAAAACAAAATATTCAGAATTAGGAAGTACAAGTATAAAATATTATTGTCATTGGGCATAGCACAGTGTGCAGGAGGGAAAAAAAGATGAAAAGACCAGGTTTTAGCTATTTTAATCCTGCAAAGTTTAGAAGTAAAGTCCAGAGGAAAAAAATACTCTTTCTTGGTCTGGGAAATGGAAGAACAGAAAATGGAAGCCAAGTAACCACTCAGTACACAAAATAGACTTTCCCCCTCAAATTTCTGAAACTTTGAGAATGGATTTGATAGGAATGGTTGGACTCGATGATCCGATGGGTCTCTTCCAACCCGGTTGTTCTATGATTCTATGATTCTATTTGTGCTTCTAACAAAACTTCATGGCTAAACACATGCAGAAGTACTGATGTGTGGTGTTTGTCTTTGACCCTTGGAAACATATTGAAGAATGTTCCACTTAATGAACTAAGTCCTATACATGCAAGTTTATTCCCTTTTATATTAAAACTAGTGAAAGAACAATTAAGTGTTTACTCTTCAAAACGTATTTTTCTTTTCATACAACTGAGTAACAGATGCTCACCACTGCTATTTGGTGCCTGCTACTCCACCATGTGGTGTTCCTTACACAACCTGCTGAGAGACCAGTCAGTCAGACAGGACCAGCAGAAAAATGGGAAGTTCATGAATAAATATTTGCTTAAAAATCACATTATTTCATCATTTTCTCTTTCTACTATGGTAACTCCACATCTGTAAATTGAACAAGTACTGAGCGAAACTTACTGCAGCGCTTTAGTTTCCACTGGCATAGAGATTTATACAGGCCCCAAATATGCATTTATATAACAGCAGTGTCTCCAAGTTTGCAAAATTCCTATGGAGATCATTATTTTATCCCTTTAGGTGTTCCGATCATCCTCCATTTTTTACCAAGCTAAAGCAAGGAAAAGAATGAATACAAAAGTGGGATAAAAGGTAATAAAATATTTTCATTGTCAATATTTGAATTTGTTTCTTTACCATGTAAGTTCTCAAGCACTGGCAGGAACAGCCAGGCTCGAGATGGTTGGTGTGTACTTTTTCCATCACATAACAATCAATTTTCAGAAATTATTATTATTGATTACACATATCTAACTTGTAACATATTTCAAGAGTCACATTTTGCTACGTACACAAGGTGTCTTAAAAGAATCAATTGAAATGGACATTCAAATGTATCAGGCACTTCAGAAGCATGGCCTTAGGCTTTAGTACGTGAACAAGCTCTCATGCAAAAACATATAAAGAAGTCTTCTTGTCTTATTCATCTCCTCTTACTTTTTTCTTTTATTGTTACCCCTAAACACTGTGCATATATCGCATTACAAAAAACAATATTAGGGAAAAAAAAAGTTAACAAAGGACTTATCCTAAAATACCTTTTGAAAAAAAGCCAAGGGGGAATCTGGTGTGATTATAGAAATATATTTGTATTCTACACATCAGAGCAACCGCCCATCATATAAGGAGAAACAAATTCCTGTAATAAGCAGTTCTCCTTTTATCCCATAAAAAGATGGATTGCTAGGGAAGACTGTATATATCCTTCTTCCACACCTTTCAGTCACCAGCAGTGCAACATGGAAAATATAAATCCAGTCACGACAATAGTGTGTGATAATTAGCTGGTGAAAAAGCACTGCTTCCTGAAATTCTAAGAAATTCTTCAGAAAAGTTTCACTAAGGAACCAAGTAGCTCAGTCTTGATCTTTAAATCATACAGGATAATAGCCCTGCCTAAGGATTTGGGGTTTTTTTCTTTAAGCTTGCTTGTTTTCTAGCCCTCGATACAGTGTTTGGAACATTCTTTTCGCAAAGGTTATCCCAAACCCATTTTCATGCCTTCACTAACCAGAAATGTTTGGAGTGCAAAGGAAAGCCAGAGTGATTCTACCATGTTTTACTAAATACCTATGCAATCTTGGACTCCCTCCAACAGGAGGGGCTAAGAAAGAACAGCAGTACCATTGCAATCATAGAACTTATCACTGTGAGACCTTGTCACTCTGTTTCTCTTGAGAAACAACAGACCTTTCTAAAAAATTTAGTGCTCCTCAACACTGCTCCTTCTTCAAATCCTGTTTTATAGTCTCACTGCTAGATTGGCTCTAGTCATATTTTACCAATCAATAAAATTGTTTGATTGTCTGTTTGCACATCTGACCATACCTAGAAACCCTCTACAAAAAAAAAAAAAAAAAAAAAAAAAAAATCACTGCCACTGCAAACCCCACTTCTTGAACACAGTAAAGTTCAGCTCTAGTAAAAACAAGTTCTTGCAGCAGATGCGTAAATTTCTGTTTTGGTTAAGAAAGACTGGTCCAGCAAATACGTATTGCTACACATACCTCGGGAATTCAGTGAAGCATAACACCTCTCCCTGGGACAGGATTGTTGCATAAGGTGTGTTACACAGTGTTGATATCTAACATGAGGGCATAGAGTTCTTGAGAGAATAAAAGTATTATTTTCCAAGGAAAGCTTTATAAGTAAGGCTTCCAAGACATAATGTTCTGTCGAAACAGATACAATGGTACAGGCTCCCTGTGGTGGTTGCTCTCTTTGCTCTTTTTACTACAATCTTTTTAAAATGTTCCCATAGAATTCATTTCTGGCTGACACATTGGAGTAAAATTCATAGTTTGGGAGTTCCAGGTTGGGAGGAAGGTTATCAAATCGTCATTGATCAGTTTACTTGCTAATCTACCTTTCCAGTCCAGATTTTTTTGTGCTCAGCAGCAGGAAAAGAATGGAGTCAGAGGAGGAACAGGGAGACAGGGGCACCAACCCCATCAGTGAGTAGCAAAGGGAAAAATTACCTTCAGCAACATAAGAAATAAAGGTCACGGAAGAAGAGCACAACACAGGCACAACAGCAAGACAGTCACTTAGAAGTCTAGCAGGAAAAGATTGCCATGAAGGAAGGGAGAATCTCAAGGGCATTGAGGTGAAGCTCAGAGGAAGTGGAACAAACAGAGGTGGGTAGCACAGAGGTAGAGAGTCAAGGGAGTTGGAAAGACACACACATTTTTTACTACATCTGCCTTTGCTGAGAAGAGGCGACTTAAACTCATGAGAACATTCCTGTGTTTTTGTAACTTATCCAGCTCAGATACTGTAAAGGCCACACTGAATACTAGGTTAAAAAAATGAGTCAAACATACATTTGTATATCAGGTGCATCTACTCCAGTCTCCCAAGCACAAGTGAGATAGGAAGACACAGTACAAACTTCAAGCTAATTTTAGTAATGAAATGCTAGCCTTTGCTGTCTGATAATTAATAACACAGTGTTTGGTTCAACAAGAATATAATTAAAATTTCAAATGCAAGCAATATAAATTACTGATACTTTGGGATTATAAATCTCCATAGTGCTTTCTAATGAAAATAAATTGAATTGACATTGTTTCTAAAGGACCTGACTCATTTCACCTTCACTCTTAGTATCTGATTAAGCTTTCTGACTCTGTCTTTTGGAAACATACGAAACATCTTTCTGGAAAACATCAGTTTAGGAATGTCTAATGTTATAAAGAAAAAAAAGCAAATAAATACATACATATTGAATATATACACAACCTGACTATTTATGGAAGTTTGGTAATTTTATATTAATGGTTGAAATGTTACTTTAGGCTTCATGGATACATGAATATTTCTGTTATGCTACTTGATAATCCTTAACATAGCAACTCCGTTAAGAGGCCCCCATCACAATAATCTGATCTAGTTTGATTGGAAGAGCTACATTCCATTTCTGTTATAAAACACAGACACAGAAGCAAGGTAAAACAGAATTATGATTCAATTGGTACAAAGTAGAAGATGAAGCACATGGAAATTAAAACAATAATAAAAGGTAATTGTATCTACCTTCTCAAATTAAAAATAAACGGGTTTCTGAGAGTTGAATATACCAAAAAAAAAAATTAATCGTCCATTTTTCATCCTGAAACACACAAGTCATTTAGAAACACTAATCTCAAGAAGGCTCTTTTCTGCATGGTATAGCAGTGCACACACAGTCTTGGGATACCAGAAGGAAAAAAAAAAAAAGGCTTTTCTCATGGATCAACTCACATAACTTGAATTGCTGATATCTGTGAGCATAGGTAAGTCTTAAATGTAACCCAGCAAGTGTTTTTCTGCTTTGAGAAGATGTCTGTCACAAGAATTGGGACTAAACAAAGAGGGGAAAAGGGAAGGTTCAGGTAGAAACAAGGAAGTCAGTAATTTCTGATTCATTATGAGAAAAGTCAGAGTCATTTAATTCTTCAAGCAGTTTTCATCTGTTATCCTTGTTTAAAAACAAAAACCCCACAAATTCCCACCAGAGCATCACTGGGTTTCATATGGTTTTAGCAGTATATGGAAATTTATAAACAAGTACATTGTTCTATGAATCTTTTTTAATGTAAGTCCAAAATATACAGGATGTAGTGAAATCTTCCCAGTTGTACATGCTTTAATTTGACTTTGTAAAATGGCATGTCTTTGTCTATTCACTATTCTGCACTGTAATTATTAGACTATAAACTGCTTATAGCTCTATGTGGTAGCATGGAACACTCCATCATCCTGGCATCCCACAGGAAAAAATCGCAGCAACAGACTCCTCTCCAGCTGATTCTCCAAAAGCTGCCATAATATCTTCTATTGTGAGCACCAGAGTAATTAGGTAGATTTGGAAGACATTCAGAGAAGTGAGTTCTTAACATGTCTGATTTTGAACCCCAGAAGGGAAGAAAAAAGAATGGAAACTGGGGGGTTGGAAAGATAGAACTCCCCTCTAAAGACAACAAGGCAAACAACTTATCAAATAAAGAAGGTGGAAAGATAGAGATTGTTCTCCTCTTTTAAATCTAAATTATATCCTCCTAACAGCATCACTGATTGCTTCATTGCACTAAAAAGAAAATCATCAATAGAACGTAATTGACAAACTTTTCAAGCACTTAGCAAACCACCCTAAGACTCATGCCAGGGTCTCCTATAAGGGGGCCATGAAACATTGTGCAGCGAGAATTGTGAGGCAGCACGGTCAAAGATTATAAATATTTCTATAATTAGAGAAGGATTTCCCTAACTTGATTTCAACAAGAATTTCAAAACCATGAAAATTTTATTAAAGCATTAGTTTTTAAAGGACTGAGTCACTGTTCCATTCCAAACTTTAACGAAGACTAATGAGGTCTAAAGGAGAATTAATAATTTTGTCCTCAAAACTTTTAAACAGAATTTGAAATAACTACTAATCAAAGACACACACCCCAATAAACAAAACTGTCTGTTTACAAGAAGGAACACTCTAAACTTCCAAAACGGTCTTGTTTTCTCAGGAAAATTAGATTTTTGACACAATGCATGTGTGTCTTCATAAAAGTGAGAAAATGTCATCATTTTCCACAGAAATATTCTTTTTCAGAGGAAAGCACTGTATCTCTATTACCTGCCCCCACATTATCTATGTCCTGGGCTATACTTACCTTTTTACAAAACTCACTGAAATAAGGCTTATTCTCATGACAAAGCAGAACCAATTATTGACACTGACAGCCTGCAAAATTATTTAGCTTTCTCCTAGTGTGTACTTTTGCAGGAAGATGGATCACTGCAGCCACAAATGGTAAAATGTGATAGAAAAGCTGATCTGTGAAATGAAGTGACACACTGAAAAATAATTTTTTTTTTCCAGGAAACAATAAACTGTCAGGAAAGGTTAATTGATGTTAGCAACCTAATATAAAAGGCATACTAATGTCATCATCTAAAAACCTGCCTCAGCTGATGCAGTAGCCTCTCTTAAGCGATCTTTAGCTTTCCTTCAAAGGCACTCAAACCATAATAAATGTAACAACTAAATAAAAATACAGGGGTTTGTGGTTACAGAGCTTTATTTTCCATTCTTAGTAACTACTAAGGGACATGAGCACTGTCATGCAGGCAGCTGGCTCATTTGGACTCTTGGCAGACGATCTGCAGTACCAAAACACTGCAACACATTTCTTTCAACTGTATCACCTATCATAGAATCATAGAATCACCAGGTTGGAAGATACCCACCAGATCATCGAGTCCAACCATTCCTATCAAACACTAAACCATGTCCCTCAGTGCCTTGTCCACCTGTCCCCTAAACACCTCCAGGGAAGGTGAATCAACCACCTCCCTGGGCAGCCTCTGCCAGTGCCCAATGACCCTTTCCGTGAAAACCGTCCTCCTAATCTCTAGCCTGGCGGAGCTTGAAGCCATTCCCTCTCGTCCTGTCCCCTGTCACTTGGGAGAAGAGGCCAGCTCCCTCCTCTCCACAACCTCCTTTCAGGTAGTTGTAGAGAGCAATGAGGTCTCCTCTCAGCCTCCTCTTCTCCAGGCTAAACAACCCCAGCTCTCTCAGCCGCTCCTCACAGGGCCTGTTCTCCAGCCCCTTCCCCAGCTTCGTTGCTCTTCTCTGGACTCACTCCAGAGCCTCAACATCCTTCTTGTGCTTAGGGGCCCAGAACTGAACACAAGATTCAAGGAGCAGTCTCACCAGTGCTGAGTACAGAGGGAGAATAACCTCCTTGGACCTGCTGGTCACACTGTTTCTGATACAAGCCAGGATGTCATTGACCTGAACAGGATGCCCAGGAAGGTGCAGTGCCCAATTAAATAGTAACGAAAAGATGCCAACCATTTTATCCCTGCATGGAATTTGCAGAACAAGTGACAGAACATACGTTTGAATGCATCAGGTTCTGAAATAAAGCCACCTGATCCCCAGACTGTATATGCAGCTGGTTTGAGCAACATTCAAATGAAATGCTTTTACTAATAAAAAAAAAATGCAGAAATCTTAATAATGAAATCTCTTAAGGAAGCACCAATCAGACATTCTTAACAAGAAGAAGAACACCTCCTTTTTGAAACAAGTTAAACCACAGCACTATTAAAATACCATAAATAGTGTTCCTTGATTGCAAAACACAAGGATGCAAACTGAAGGGGCAGAGAGTAGAGCATGATCTGCTTCATAATAGAATACCAGGAAGGCAATGTTAGGTACACAGAGCAACATATGCACATTAAATTATTTCTGTAACACAATCAGTAAGATGGAACACAGAACACAGCCAGGAATAAGTGTGGTGACAGTCCATAAATTTAAATTACCAAAAAAAAAAAAACAACCAACCTCCCCTCCCTCCCCCAAGGCATTAATTTCCTTCCAAAAAATGACCTTGAACATAAAGGACTCTACCCACAGCCTCTTTGTAATTCAGCAAATTTGTATTAATGAATTAGAAATACATACTCTCAAATGTGCCTTCTGGTTTCTGTTTAAGAACTTCATAAGATTGGATAAAAGCTGCATGACCTGGCAACACCACTGAGCAGGAGATCAGGAGTCTAGATTCCTGTACTCCTGAGGGAATGAGTTCTCTCTCAAAATAGGCAAAAATTGCTACTAACATATAATCTTAACCCAGAGAACCTTAACACTTTATTAATGTAGAGATGTAGCAATCCACCATAGTAAGGAAAACAAAACTTGCTGTTGTGCAGCTCAATGTTTCAGCACTAAGCAATCAGAATTTGAGCACAAGCATAAAACTAAATCCATATTCACTTTTGACAATCAATTCAAAGCAGGAAATTAGCAAGGAAGTATATTTAGAATCATAAATATATATATATAAAAAAAAATCCAGCATCAGAAAAAAACCTGCAGGAATGCTGATTAGAGGACAAGGATGTGTAAGCACAGCACAAAATGTAAAATGATTAATTTCACAGTAGTTAACAAAATATGCAAGCTTATGCATCACCTACAGATCACCAGCATACAGAAAGTACTGTCATTCAAATCATGTATTTAAAAAGAAAAATTCATGAAAGAAGCATTGAGTACTTTTAAGTGAAGCTTAGATTGCCTCTTTATCGCAAGTCTGAGCCTGATTCTCTGCTTTTTCTCCTCTTCTATAGTGGTTTTAAATTGCTATCATATCAAAAGACAAATTATATTAGAAGGTTAGAAATTTTACCATCATCCTCTAATTGCTTGAATTATAACATGATGTAAGAAAACAGAATCTGAAATACCTGCGTAATATAGCTATGTTTGAGAAGTTCTTGGATATTCTCTTCATAGTACATACAAAGACAAATTTAAAACAGAGGTTTTGTCTCTTATTCACAGGTTTGGCTTTATAGGGTAGCCTTGTTTCTATTATACCCTGTTCTGAACAGTTACTGGACATCTAGGATGCTACTACACAACAAGTGAAACAATTGCTTAATTACATCTTTTCCTGAAAGCTAAGTATGAATAAAGGCTTGAAGAAGAGTTTCAGGATTGTCTAGAAACAAACAGAAGCCTGACAGGCCCTTGCCCAGCAAAGATTTATTTACCTCTTGCACTTGCAAAGCATTCAGCTACTCACTACTAAGAAACAAGCAGCTATGATGCAAGATTTATACAGCAATAACAAGAGGATTTGTTAGCGTGATTCTGATTATTCTGTAATGAAAGTCTAATGAAACTAGCAAAGCCCTATCACAACTTGCAGGGCTCTTACCAGAAGCCAGACAGAATATTTTAATTAGGTTGTGGGAGGTCTTCAGAAAGTCAAGAGACGAGTAGGTGCTACACAAAGAAAAGCTCGGTAACATATAGACCAGGATATGTAATTACAGTCCACTTTAGTAGTTAGGCAGAGAACAGTATTTATGCCAGTGACTTTTGGTCTAGGGCTATCTTGAGTTGCTAGAAATATCTCCCATACATAGGTTTCTAAAGGATAGAAAGAAGTATTTGATTGATTTGACACAACTCTTCTGCATGATTGGCTTTGGCCATATTATTTCCTTTCAATAGTCTGATATTAACAGGCAAGATAGTTTAAGAATTTTTAATTCGTGTTAAAAAAATTACATTATTACATTGATATTATTGAGTGAATGAATCTGACATCTGTATTTTTTTTTTTTCTTCACCACAACTTTTGTATTAATCTGCTCTGGAACCTGTCTGCTTCTGTGATATGCACAGGCCTCTTCAAGTACTGCAAAACCAGTAATATATAAATAACAGTACTACAAATACAGGACAAGAGGAAATGGCCTCAAGCTCTGACAGGGGCTGGACATTAGGAAAACTTGAGTTATATGAAATAAAATTGCATATTTTTCCAAATACTATACAGTATTTTCCCTAACAGCTTCTCTTCCCTAATAATGCTTAGTTCTTCCAAGACATATTCAAACAGATATGGACACGATACACTTTCCTTTCTTTGGCAGTGATAAATATGTATTTTTCTTTTGAAAAAAAAAAAAAAAACCACTACAGCACAAATCAGTCCATTCTTACTTTACTTATTAGATACACTATGTATTTGCAACCTTCTTATCATCCAAGGAGAAACAGCTCCATCTAAAGGTTAATTGGCTGCATATTCTCCTGCTTTATGTTTTCCTTTTTCACATTATCTATGTCAGAAACATAATAAACAGCAGTAGCAGTAGGATGTTTATAGAAGTTAGACAACAAAGGACATAGACTGGAAGAAAAAATCCTAAAGTTGGAGGGGGTGGGGGGTGTAGAAGTCGATTTCCCTGTCTTAACAGAAAGTTGACCCCAGACGACCCATTAACATTTTGTTCTTCCTTTGAATAACCTCACACATATTCATCTTGTCAGTTTATTTATGTTTTCACGGTGCTTGCTGTATTGAGTGGCTTTTGGTTTGCAGCTTATGATCCAATACGACAAACAAACAGTGGTCAATTTTCAATTCATTTTATTATGAAAACAAGAACACAAAACTTATTCCAAGAACCCTGTCTTTTAAAGCCATCCAGAAGTCAGCTTATTCCTCCTGAATTTTATTGATTTGAATGAAAGTACATCTTAGAAAGAGACTTTTTAAGCTTGCAAATATCTGATAATTGGTACTGGAAAACATTATTTTTTACAAAATTTTGAACAAACAGGAACACCTAGCCACAGCGATGCTTGTATTTGGAAAAACTGCATTTTAGTAAGGGTATGCTACCTTCATCTACCAACATATTTTTACTTATAACGGTACCATGAAGTTCATTCTCAAGATAATGTAACTGCATTTCATAGAATCATAGAATCACCAGGTTGGAAGAGACCCACCAGATCATCGAGTCCAATCATTCCTATCAAACACTTGAGGCCATTCGCTCTTGTCCTGTCCCCTGTCCCTTGGGAGAAGAGCCCAGCTCCCTCCTCTCTACAGTCTCCCCTCAGGTAGTTGGGGAGAGCAATGAGGTCTCCCCTCAGCCTCCTCTTCTCCAGGCTGAACACCCCCAGCACTCTCACCCATTGGAATGTTACTTTTTACTCCCTATTCAGCAGTACACCAAGTTAGCCACAGCTAAGAAGGAAATGGGAAGTTATTGTATGCAACTTCAAGAATATCTTGACTGAAGGCTTTTATAAAACAGGCAAATTTTCTCCACTATGCAACAAAGTGTCATTTCATTCTTGATTAGTTACCAATTTTAGTTCAACTCATTGTGGAGATTATGAGTTAGATACACCAAATCCAACCTTGTAGTCACTGAGCACCATCATTCAGAAAAATGTAGGGGAAAAAAGTGGCTTACTTCTAAAACGGAATTAAAATGCCTCCTCACACATTCAAGTTTGGCTGCATAGCCGCAAGGTCAGTTATTTGATCAACCTAATTTAATTTCTCCTTCATAACCAAGATGACAATCTACTTGAGATATTTAACCTAATGACATTTATAAATGCCAAAATAGTGTGTCTGCTATTACTATAACTACAGGGTTACAATCAACTACTGCATTTTCAGGTTTTTTAATCCTGACAGGCTACTCTTTATTTAAATACACTTTGCTCTGAATATGAATTATAGATATAACCATTTTGTTACCAGTATTTTCTTTACTCATTGCCAATAAGCCTGAAATAAAGACCTTTCAATACCACAACATAACCATTATGTTTAGAAACACTGTGATTTGGAAGATAATTGTCCCATGCGACAGGTCTGTGAAAGCAGCAACCATCCTGTAAAAGACAGAAGACAATCCCTTTTCCCACTACTGTCCTCAGTCATTTATATTAATGTTCTGGCTCCAGAACAGAATAGGAAAAACGGGATGAGTTACTGAAGGTAAATCATTAAACGAGGAAAGCTTCAACTTACTTCACACAAAAATTCAATCTGTTTAAAGTCAGCATAATTCCTTTTCATCTCCTCTCCAATATTATGGTTTGGGAATGATGGCATCTTGCTCCCCTCTCCATTATACAGTATCTGTAATTGCCAGCTAAGAAAATCAGTATAATCCTGAGCCCACGAATTCCTCTTAGAAATTATATCCTATTCTAAAAATATGATGGACTTACTGACAGACTGTAAAATATGAATCCTATTTCCATTTAATCAGTTCTAAGGGACCCAAAAGTCAGAACATGAGGGGCTGGAAATTGGTTACATGAATACTTTTCACAAATGTCATTAATTTAAAATCACTGTCAAGTCAGTAGTTCCTACCAGCTGTCATATCATCTATCAGAGGATTAGTAGATGCCTGTCACTGCTTGAGGCGTCACATTTTCTTCTCCACTTCTCCTAAGACTAAGAAATCCAAAGAGAGTTTTTCCACCTATGAAACAACAACTAACTAAAGTAAAACACTGGTCATTTTTGTCCTCTCTTCAGGTTTCACATGAGAGGTATTTCAGGCAAAATTAAACAGCCAGAAAGTTTTTCTGCACTTTTTCCTCCCCTTCTCACAAATGTTACGATTGCACGAATCTGCACAATCTGTCTTTGTGTGTGTTAAATCAAGTCTTTCAGGAATCTTTAACTCTGAAGCAAAGAAAACTTACTAAGCTTTGTTTCACTACTGAACAAATACTTTGAATAGTCTGCACAAGTTACAAATTACATGGGAATTCACCTTGTCTTTACTATCTTTGTCCTCATCTGGTACATTCAACTGTCTTAGAGATTACCTGGCATCTTGCATCACAGTAAACATTCTCCAGCTATGGCCTGGCTTCCATAAAACTCAGATCCATGTGCCAACAAGGTGCCTTATAAAACTTTAGCTGCCACAAGAACAGTGAAAAGATGTAGGAGCACTTCATACATGTTTTTATCATGCCAAGAGAAAGAATGTGCTTCTGAAAAGAAAGTTAGTATGCTCTCAAAAACTGTGCAGATTTTTTTTTAACTTTTATCCTAGAATAAGATACAAATTATCCAATTAATGGTCTTCTAAAGCTAATTTAACCTTTCTTGTTCTTCAAAAGGGAAGATAATAATAACCAGCATCGTAACTTCATGTTACTGGACACATTTAATTTGAACCATAGTGGAAAGCAGGAGATGAACAGGTTTTCAGCATCAAAGGAAAACAATCTCTGAAGAAATCATAGAAAAGAATTTTTAAACGCATCATCAAATTAAGCGGTATTATAGCCATATGAGGAAATTTCCCTACAAAGCAGTACTTAACTAGAAAAAAAGGACTCAGAAGTGCAATTCACAGTGTCCTTGGCTTTTTAAGCACACAGCATTAACTTCACATTTTCGGTCTCTGGAGGAAAATACCTGTATACTTGCTAAAATTTCAGTTTAGAGGTTGGGGCAGGAAAAAGATGAGCCTTCTAGAACTGAATACAAAACTGAAGTTTTATATGTTATCAGTGATAAAAGAAATTAAGTTTGCAGTAAGTACAGTTCATTTAGGTACAGATTATATTAAAGTGTTACATCCTGCAGTATTTTTTAAATGCCTATTTAAACCACTTAAGACTGAAAATATAAAAAATGAACATGAAAAACAGATACTCAAATCTGTCCAGTACTTTGATAACTAGTGTAGTAGTGATATATCATTTGGAGGGGCTTTAATCCTATATATAGATTAATGCTTTCTAGGTTAGAAACATTATTGTAAAAACCAAGGATGTCAGCTTTACCTACATAGGTAGAGCAAAGACATTTTGGGTTGTGTCTTTTTTAAAAAAGCCTTCTAGATGTTTGATATTTTTATCGTAACAACAATCTGTATTAACATTACAACAGCAACCTTCGGAAAAATTTTCACAAGTACTTCAGAAAAGTTGGACTTCTGAAAAACCACAGGAGGAGATCTGAGTTTAAAAAGAAAAAATCTAATAAAAGCAGGATGTGTTTAAGTATTCGAGGCTGTAAGCATTTGAAATCACTACTTCATACTGACACTGCAGGGCAACCACCAATTCCTAGTCTTATGGAAAGTTCTAAAGGAAAAAAAAAAATCTCACTAAAGAGATCGCTGTATTTTGAGTAGCCCTTGATAAACTCTTTCCACCAGATGATCAATGAAGTTAATTTCGGGAGAGTTTCTTTCGGGTATTTGTTGTTGTAGAACTGTTTTAACTGCAACTGAAAAGCTGATTTTGTGCAACATGAGTAGAATATATTCTGTATAAGAATTGTCATTATACAGTATATTTTCTGCCTCTGGTATATTTTCATGCCATACAGTAGTTTGAAATATGTTATTTACTTAGCAATAAATCAAAATATATAATAAGAACTTGACTTTTCTTACACTGAATCTCACTCATAAAACATGAGATAGACTATTTAAATAAGTTATTTGGCTTTTTGTTTGTTCTTTTAGTAGTCCTCCTTAACAGTATCATCTAAGCATCCAGCATGCATCCTACTATGGGAAGAGCCTGTTAAGAGCCACCACCTTCTCCCTCTTCCATTCTCGGATCGTCACTACTTCTGACAGTTACAGTGACAACACTACTGTGACAGTGCTTGTACATTTTATCAGCTTAGTTTAGCCACAGAATCATCCAGCAGGAAAGAATCTAGCTGCATTTTTCTACTGCAAACATTTTAAAGGATAGCACAGCAGACACTTCTAAAAACGCTTTGCAGGTTTAAAAAAGAGCCCCACCCTCACCTACAATAAGACTTTATTAAAGGCACTGGCACATCAACCTGTCAACTAGTGTTCTTTTTTCCATCTCTCTTTTCAACAGGATAATTTACAGGTGGAATGCAAAGCTCAACCATCAATTTCCTCCTTCCAAATGAAATCTTCAGCTGTTATTAGACTTTTCCCACCGTTACCAACTTCATTTTAAAACAGCTCAATTAACCACATCGTTCCAGCACATTTCCTAGACGTAAATATCAAGCAGTTTTTATGCAACTCTACTGCATGCAGCCGCTTTCCTACTTCAAAACATACCTCTCAGGTAAATACATGCATTTTTGCTGCATCAAAATGAAGCATTTTTTTAACAACTCAGCTTCATTCTAGTAACACCCTTCAGAAATGTATGTATTGTACAGTTTATTGAGAAATTAAACTAGTCCTAGTTTTGATTGCAGCAACTGCAAAAATCACAGTAGTAGCATGTGCATTAGACACATGACCACAAAAAACCCTAAGATTAGGTGGTATTTTTCAACTGAGTAATTTTCAGCTAGTTTGTGTCTTCTCAAAAACATCAAAGTGACATGTTTTCACAGTCAAATATTAATTATTGTATTTTGCAGACCTGTTGATAAAACCTATGGGAATTTTAATTAGCTGTGCTTCTGCATTACTGCTCCTGCTATATATTCCACTGTTCTCAGCGTGTGTTCTCTTGCAGCTTGCTCAGTCAAGGGTGAACACAACTATCGAATCCTGTCTTTCAACCACTTTACAAAAACTGCAGAACTTATTTATTGTTTTAATCACCTATTTAATCATCTTTTCTAATTTTCTATCTCCTGGTTAATATATTCAGAGAGCGAAAGAAAATCTTAGCTCCTTAAAATCAGGTAACTCTTCCTTTTAAAAAGTTATTTTAAATAATAAAAAAGTAAAAAAGAATAATAGTAATAAAATGACAGTAATAAAGTAACAATAAAATGTAAAGGACTAAAAAGGAAAAGGAATTTAAAATAATTATGTAAGGTATTCAGACTTAATATGAGCAAAGAGAATTCAAAGGAGATGTTAAAGAACTACTTTCATCTGCTTTTTGCAATGAGCTATCTCCCAAGGAAAGAGGGTTTATTATACTGAAATTTGTATTTTTAATATCTCTATTTTTATACTAAAGTACTCAATATCTTAAGTTTTTTGGATGTCACACATGAAATGAACGTTCTTATCAGTTTTGTGATCTGCAGTAAGAGTTGATTTGGATTTTTTTTGAAAGTAGAGTTTTATAGGTAATACTCCCTGAGATATTCTGCTAGAAGAACAAAATATAAAAACTTTATCTGTAAACAAGGAATTAATATCATAGAATTCTTCATCAGGACCGGGTTGGGTATCTGCTAGGTTTTTTATTTTTAGTTACTTTTGGGGAGTTTTTTGGTCTTGTTCTTTTTTTTTTTTTCCCAAAAAATAAGAGATGAAAAAAAATCTTCAACAGAAGTTTGATTTGACCATTTTCTTCAAGAAACAGCAACAGCAGATACTGTGATGAAAGGACTCCAAGTAACAATTGACTGAAGCCTGACCCAAGTGCTGTTGAAGATACGTGGATTGATACTTCACCCTAGATGTCACACATACCCATATCTTAGCACTAGGAAAGCTCTGGATGACCAAAACATGGATGTCTTGGAGCTTCAGAAATAAAGTGACTAGCTCGTTGGGAGACAAAGAAGTAACCTCACAAGACACAATATGTATTCTTCGATGTACAACATGAACATACCCATATTATACAGATTGGTGATCTAAGCATTTCATCGCACCACAGAAGGACCTTAGAGGTTGATGGTTGTTCTTCGGATCATATTTTGTCTTGGAATTAGGCTCTTGACTTTCCAGACATGCCTTAATGCAATGGTAATGCACTTAGCAAAGCTTTCTAAAGCCTGATGATTTAACCAGCTGGAAACACAGGCAGCTGACAAAAAAACAGCAACTGATTTTGAGAAGGTTGCAGAGCTTTGTGGTAATATTTGCAGTATACAATCACAATTTAAGACATTTGTAACTACTGTAATATAGATTATCTGAGGCTGAGATCTACTCTACTATGTCTTATAATAGCTGCTGGGCTAAATCCTCATATTTTCTGTAACACCAGAGTAAGGAAAAACAGTAAAGGCAGATAACGTGAAAAGGAGAATCATGCTAGGCAAGGAGATGAAAACCCTATATCAAGCACAACATGTTTAATCTTATGGCTTACCTTAGAATCACAACCACTGCAGAGATGCTGACTGAGTTCACCACTTACTGTCATGAGGAACAACAGCGAAAACTACTTCAAATTATCATCATGTTCAAATTGCTAATTACCAAAAAGCATTAGAAAAATTACAGCCTTCAAGAACATTAAAAATGGCTTTCCACCAAGCTCAGAGAAAAATATCACTATACTAAATTGTTCAACTCTCCTGCTATGTTACTTGTACACAGAGTAGTGATGATTTATAGTCCAGCTGTGTGACAGACAACTATGACTTTATATAAACTCTCTAGGACACCTTTTTCATAAAAGTGAAAAGTGATTTAGCTGCATGAGTTCCATTAACTTTAATGGGCATCACATGGTTAAATTCCTGTGTCCCACTCTCAAATCTTATCTGTCTCTGTAATTAGAAATAATTTTCACTGAACTGAGTTCCTTTTATGAATGATTGTGTGACAAGGCAACGCAAAAATATCGCAGTGCCCATCCACCATGACACTGGTGACACAGTTCTTACAGAACACCCAAGAAGTGATTGCAAATGATCCTAACCATTTCTCTCTTTTCTTCTTTGGAGAAAATACTCTATAAAACTTAAGACTTTAGACACTTTTATAAATAGGTAGATCGAGCCTAATAGGTGCTTCACTCCCTGTTACAAGCTATAAGTAACAAGTATTGTATTAGCTGCAAATTGAATTGTAAACTTCAAACTGAAGGTCTTCTTAACTCTTCAAGTATCTTAGAAAAGCTTACACATGATCAGAAATTTTGCTCCACTTTTGACACTGGCTGTATTCCATGCCAGACTATCCACTGCTATAAGAGGTCAGTTGTTTGGTTCCTGCACTCGCTATTGTAATCAAGAGCCATTTCCTTCTAACTGCTTCTCCATACATACAAACTGAGCCATTTATTTCAGTTAGTATCTTAATGAACACCCTATCCCCAGTAACACACCTTCTTTCTAAGTATCGGTGCTTTTGTTTATGAACAGATCTTGGACAGTCTTTTCCTCCTCAGTTTACTATTTCCAACTTTTAAGTTTCCTAGCAGTCATCTTCTCCATTCCCTGTCAGTTTCCACTGTTTTATTATTAAATTATTATTATTACAGAAACCCTTCATCCTCTTCTTGTCATTTTTCACCATTTCTATTCCCAAATCTGTATTATTAGTTCAGACTTTCATTTTAATCCTTTGCAGTTTTTATCTTTCTTCTATTTAATCCCTTTTATCTCTGTATCTGTCAGAATTTCAAAGATCTGCACAAGAGGTAGGCTTTGCTTATGCCTATCCTTTAGGTTTCTCAGGCATTCATTAATTAGAAAACTTGCAAATAGACAAATTTTACTGCTCTCTAAACAATATCATCATATTCTCACACAAAATTATGTTTATTAAAATTGCCTGAGAAGGCCGTAATTCTAGATGAACAAGTTCTTAGTTTGCATTGAGAGATTAGTCCTGGCGGATGGAGAAATAAAACTAGCTTGGAACAGACAGTTTTCCTCCAGGACTACTAATATGCCTAATGCCCACACACCAAAACTTTCATCACCCTGCATTCTTAGCAGGAACACCAGTCACTACAGATTGCATTACGTTTATTTGTAAACCATGCAAGATCATGAGGATATTTTCACTAGATGTTCAATGAGAAAATTTTTCTTGCTGATTAGGAGGGGGGGGAAAAATAGGGTTGAAGTTTGATTTACTGATGTAAGACTACAAAAGTTATGGATCACATTTACACTACCTCACTACCATAGTTTGCATCTTCACATTATTAAACAGCTCCTCTGTTTGGGAAACTCATACATAAACATGATTTTAGTTCAAAGTAAGTTCATGCAAGTAGCCGTGAATATGGTTTAAAGTTAACTGTCATCAAGCTCAAACAGACTACTCCCAGCATGGCAGGCACTGCTCATTTACAGCTAGATTCTTGTGAAGTAAGAGTTCAGTTCTATAATGAGGGAGGACTCATCATACTGTTTACAATCGAGGTCAATCCACACCTCAAACCAAGGTGCAAAACTCATGCTGACTTTAATGGCTTCAGGGTCTGCTTATAGATGTCAGACTCTCTTGAAGCAGCTACTGCAAAGTAAAAGAAAATGTTTCTGTTAAATGAAAGGTGCCCCTTACCATATTTGTGCACTGGAGTTGCATAGTAACTTAAGAGTTTCTACAACTCTGTATCACCGGCTGTAAAAATATTATCTACATTATCATACTCTCCATTCATCAGGGTTAAATAACTTGGTTTTGACAAGCAAGGAAAATAGCATTCATTTTTCATTACCATTAGGTGAAATATGAGTAAATATTCTGTCTAAGCAGGTAAATCTCATGATTATTTCTCAACCTTGCTAGCAATGAAGTCAAGTTAAAAAATACTCTGATCCTGGCACTGCAAAAATATAGAGAATGTACCGATCTTAGGGAAAAGGTAATCTCCTTTACTGTCTCTGCTGCTGCCTGTAAAACTCAGCAGTAGTTTGTTTTAAATCTGTTACTTCAAGATAATGTGGTATGATTATGATAGGCAAACGTCTCAAAATTGTGTATTGCTTACGGCCCCTCTGGGGGTAGCAATATCACTTCTTATACTCCATAGACTTATAATTTGACGCCTTCTCCAAAACAGATTATTTAAAAAAAAAATCCAAAACCATCCAAAAATAGTATTTCAACCTGGAAGCACATTTTGCCATTATCTACTGCACATTTGATTGTTGTAATTAAGTACTTTGCCTTCTTCTATCTTTTGCATTACTTCCCCTGGGGAGCATGACCCACTTCAGTAAGTTAACTCCCCTGAAAAACAGAAAATTTACTATGTTTGAAGTTGCTGTTGCCTTATTGCTACATATTACATCAAACTTTAAAGTAACGTGTGAAAATCTTTACTTCATTTTACTGGAGTGTGACCAGAATCTAAGGCGTTCACACAATGCAAGTTGATTCAGTAATGTAAATATTTTAATTAAGGATGAAGCAGATAGAAAGTTTCAGGGCGACAAGTCAGTTCTAGGACAATGGCAGCCAGTGCAATACCTCTGCCTTCTTAAGCGCATCTGAAAGCAAACTAGACATTTAAGTTCCCTGTTCTATTCCATTCTGTGAAGTTAACAGTGTGATTTCTCTGCTGATTCTACAAATTGCGTAAGATATTCATAATAAAATTCTTGCTTCTGCCCTCTTTTCCCACAGCAGTTAATGCACTCTACAGCAGCCTCTGACCTACTAGCACACAGATTCTTTTTACAGTAGGAATTAAGGTGAGGATCCATCCCTCCCTGGACTTTCCAACACTCAATAAAATCCTAGTATGTGCTAGTCCCAGGCCTGGACAGCACAACAGACTAAAAGAGGGAGTATACTGCACCTGTAGAGCAGCCAACAGTAGGGATTTCCCTGGGTATTCTCAAGCTCACTTAGGCATGGAGCCACAGCCAAGAAACTGGAGCACTAGCTCTATTCATACTGGAAGCAAGGACACAAGGGGGAAGCCTGATGAGGTGACTGGGAATGATAACATCCACGAAACCAACAGGCTTCTAGGAAAAAGGGGAAAGAGTAGCAGACAACAGCATGGGAACCCACTATGACTTTAATTAGTCATTCTATTAAAATAGATTTTAATACCAGTATTCCATTTCTGTTCTGGCCTGTTGCAGTAGCATAAGAAAATCTCTCCTTTTGCTGTAACACTATGGAATGATGGACAATGTTTATTTAGATATGGCCATATAATGTACACGTTGACGAACTCAACTGCAGCAATGGTTGGCATAGCCTGGGGACACAATTATTCTTGGATCAAGAGTTTCCATAACAATTCTCCTGAGTGTTCTATTTTTCAGAGAGGAAAATGTACATTTCCTCAGAAAATTTGATGACCAGTATCATCAAATACATCAGCCTAGATAAAAGCATGAAAAATCTCAACATTTAGACATCAAAATATGCAGAAACAGAGTATTTTTGGAAAATAAACCAATCGAATTGATGTGCTATTCCATTTAATAGGAACTTTTCCTTCCAGTCATCATTTGTGCTATCACTGCATATAAGTCTGTGTCATAAAATGGACTCTCTCCTCATTATAACAGTGGTCTTGCCTGTACGCCTGCCTTCTACTGAATCAGTCTACAATTCTCATGAAGTTACTTCTCATTAGAAGACCTACACAGTGTATGAAGTGAGAGTTTTTGGGAGGGAAAATGTCACTTGGTTAAAACCCTCATCAAGATAAATTCACTCGCACACAAAAAGAAGGAAGCTTATCGGTGGGTGACCTGAAGCAAGGAAAAGTATGAGAGGATAACTCTGCAATTTGATTTTTATGGTGCTTTTAGCAATTGAAGAAACCAATATTCAGCTTTCTTACTGGCTTGCACAATACTGCCCCAACGTTCACACAGTCAGTTGCCAATCATATATCTATATTCCTTGAAGAGAAAACAAAGAATATAGAGGATACTCCTTGCAGTTTCATTCTTGGTCAAATGTGTGTTGAGAACTGAAGTAATCTTAAGCTTGTCTACTTGACTAATGTGCTTTAATTAGCATTAGTAACTGGTTTGCTTGGCGTGACAGGATTGCTGAAGCCTTAGGCCTCAGACTGAAACTCAGCAACACAGCAAACTCCAGCTGAATGCACTCTTAATCCAGGAAAAATGACTAGCAGTTTTATACGACTCTTGATAGAATGAAACTTCACTACCATAATAAAATTGTATAAGTAACATTAATGAAAATTGTATGTTCAGCCACATCGGTTACAGTGACCAAGATGATCACAGGAGAAGAAATTGCAACTTTTGGAAATGAAGGAAGAGACCGTTCTAGTTGGAATCAGCAGAAGACAAATCGAATCTAGGTGCAAACGAAACAAAAGATTGAGAAACCGTGTAGGGTAACCTGAACCAAAACTCCAGTCACTAATGAGGATGAGTTACCATGGAACAAGTTGATTAAACAAGACACTGGCATGCTGCGTCGACAGATGATGTGATAGATTATGAGGCTTTTAAAAACACAGGAAAATTATCAGGATAGTCTATTTATCAGTTACTAATTACTCACATGGAATAGTCACATCATATCTTATGGAGTATCATTTAGAAGCACAAAGGAGGTTTGTGATAGTTTCTTCAGGACTGTCTTGCTAGTATTATTTTCTGTCATAATCTCATGCCAAAATACTGGTTATAGTTTAATAAGGTTGAGTTGAGTGAAAGCACCGAGTAATGTTTCACTGAGAGAAAAGTCACATGCATTATATGAAAAATTTTTAGCACTCTTGAGACTTGTTATTGAACACTTTCCTATCATAACATCAGGAAACTAAGCTGTGACAACTATATTGTTTTGATCAACTTAAACAGAATGAAACAATGTTACTCTATATCTTAGAATCTATCTTGCTTAGAATCTATCTTTCTGAGCAAAGCAGACTTTAATAATTCAGTTTGAAAAATTACAATTTCATTTCCACAAGCAAAAATTACTGGATAGAGCCCGGGTTGAATTGATTTTATACTTCTGAGAAAATCAGTAATCTTTTATGTAACAGACCAAAACAGGAACAACATTGTGCAGACATTGCAACAACATGCCAATTACCGTGCTGCAGTCTCTGGTGAAATATATTTCCAATTTTCAAAGTTGAAAGACCTTCAATAATGGTAATTAAAGATGTTCTAATGCTTGAAACCCAAAATACACTGGGGATGGGAAAAGAGATTAAACAGTTTCCAGTAGCTTAACATGCAGCTGATGCTGCAAAAACATACTGGGACACTAGCAGAGAACACCACTTTGCCTCATTTACAGGCACTTTCTGGAACATCTGACTGCCAAGCCACGGCTGTGACTTGTTTTCACAGTTCACTGGTTGGAATGTGCCAAAATCTTGTCAGGGACCTTCCTAACAGTCTGCCAGCACAGGCAGTTGAGTCCCAGGACCCAGGACATCTCCTGGGCACATTTAAATAGAGTACATACTCAGCCCTTATTTGCAATTTACCCGTTTTGCCCTCAGTTGTCTCTATGTTGTTGAAAATGTGCTCTCCGAATCCTCTTCTGTGTCGAAATTGGATAAATTAACTGATAGATATTAAATAATATCCTCAACGACACAACTAAATTTAATTTAAGTCAGTAGGGCAGATCACCAATCACTATTAGTTCAAGTCTTCTCTTTTAATAGAATAAGCAGCCTCTAAATTGAGAAAAATTGCAGTGGAAGTAAAATGTGGTAATCAAGTTCATGCTGTAATCTTCTTCAATTCACTAATATTTCAATGGATTCAAATACAGAACACACTAAGACATGGTTAACCTTTCTTCCATATTCATTTTCTTTCACAACAGGCAATTGAAAAGCTACACAAAAGGAGCAAACCACCCACATTTTATCTGCTGACCCATCACTTAGAAGAAAAAAACATTCTATTCCCTTGCAATTTATATTTGTACTGCATTAATGCCCGAAGCTTGGCTCTATTTTAGTACTTTTTTTTTCCTCACCAAGCTGATTAAAACCAGATTTTTATCCTTATCTTTATTTTTATCAAGACTTTCTACACAGAACTAAAAAAGTGCCTAGTACTAAGAGCTGCACAGATCAAGTATAGAAGTTAGTTAACATTATATGAAACAAAATTGGAGGAGTTCTATTAGCACCTTTGCTTATCCTGAGCTCAAAACTTAGCTCTGCCACTTCTTCCTCCTTCTTCTTCTACATCACAACTTCAACGCACACATACACAAAAAAGTAAACATTTTTTCACTAATCTTCCACTCTTATTTATTACCTGGCCCTTCCCAAACCAGTTTACATCACTAAATGCACTTCTGTTTCCATATTGACATTTGGTCTTATGGAACAGGTAATTTAACAAAACACAAGATGTAACATGTCGTGCAGGAAATTTAAAACCATGTGAGAAAGCTTATTCCCCAAAGCCCCACTTTATGTTGCCCCAGAAATATTATAGAAATCCTGTAATGGGAAAAAAACATGTCTTTACAGAGATGATTAACGTTCATCTAATTATAAAAACTAATATCTTGTATTTTTAATAGTAAATATAAAATATTACAGTAAATACTTCAAATATTTTCCAGTAGTAACTGATACAAATTCCAAATCTGCTACTTTTTAAGAAATTTCATCCATTTATCAATTTTTTTTGGCTTCACAAAGATCTTGTTTATTTCTGCAGCAGTACCCACATTTTATGATTACTACCTTTTCTTTCAGAGCTCCACAGCATTTCATTATTGACTACTTCTTTCTATGAGGTTTTATTGTTCCATCTGGCATTTTAATTACAGACCTAGTATCAATTTTATATACTTGCTGAAGAGGAAAAAACTGACTTTAATACTGACTTCCCTGCAAATTTACATCATGACTCCATTAAAACAATTGATTTTGCAACAGAAGTCCAGCATATTTATAATAAAGAAATATATCTGACTATACGTTGGACAGCGTTAGAACAAGTAAGTTAAATGAAGGCTAATATTTAAAAACCTCATAATTTTCACTTTTACAGGAAATCACTGAAAAAAAACCCTAAAGTTGAGTTTCAATGAGCACATAAGAAACTTCATAAAGATTAGTGAGAAACAAAGTTAGGTGTTCTGAGGACAAACACAGTACCCATCTGTTTACCTCCCAGCAATTCAGTACCAGGCATGTGCTGGACTTTATATCCCATAACATGCACAGAAAAGTATGAAAGAGGAGAAATCAGCAAGAAACCATTCAACCTGCTTTTATGGATTTCACTTGAAATTCAGAGCCTAATGATAGATTTACAGACATGACAATTTCACTTATATGGAAAACGTTAGTTATTTGGTTTCATAGGTCCGTGGATGAAAAATTTGTCATAGAATAGAAAGACGCCACTGCAACTTCATCTGGACAGGTCAGAACTCCAGAAGAAATTATAAACCACAAAGAAACCATCAGGAGAGATATTAACTGTTAACTAGCACAAAGCTTCTCAGAATCTTCATTAAATTCCTCAAGTAACCAGGCAGAAGTTTTCCCACAGCATCAATAAATATACCCATACACATAACTTCAAGGAAAGTGCTATACAACATCCCTTTCTATGGGTAAAGTACATCAACATCCTTGATAAAATCCAACCATTTGTCTATAACCTTCTACATAAAGCATTACATTTGATATGCTATGTCATGTTGCTTCACTTTTTACATGTATTGTGACATTATCCAGTATGATTTGACAGGTATAATTTGACACAATCTAAGATGTAACGTGTCATGCATGAAAAGTTTTATTTCCAAAATCACAATGTCTTTCGTCCTCTAAAAGCATCTTAAATCAGCCATGGCATAGAAAAGTAACTCTGTACTTGTGTAATATTCCTATCTATTAATAACATGAAAATTGCAACTCTGAAAATATCAGATAAGTAACTCCAAAACATTTATTTTAGCATATTTTATTTCTCAATTTACTAGTTACGTAGTGCACAGTACACTGCTCTTTAGAAGGTCAAGTCATTTTCTGCTCAGCTTTTAACTTTTATTCCTCCACAGGCAAGTCCAAATTCAGACACTTATATAATCAATATCCTGCCCACAGCTGCTTCAAGTTTTATATACCATAGCCACTGCCACAAATTAAGGAATTCTGCCCCCCCATCCAGTAAAATACTACACCTGTTCTTGTGTAAGAAGTAGGTTTTGACTGATCCTGTTCTTTTCTACTAATCAGATCAAACCAGCCAATGACAAACTCAAAAAGCATTAGCTTTGCTGAATTTGCTACCCTGACTAAGCAGATTTTTCAATTTAAGGACAGAAGTGGAAAAGGGGGCAAAGACTTCAATGCTCCTTAAATGTAAATTACTGACACAATTGAGACACTTATGCACACGTAAAGTCAAATTCAACAGGACCCTCTGGAATTTTAAATCCTCCGCACAGTGATTCTAATGGGCAGGATGTGCTTTCTTTCACACAAACTGACAAGATAAAAATGAAAAATATGCAAGTAGGGATACATTCACCTCACTGAACAAGTCAGAAAATAAAAATTAACTATCATTTTCTTGTTTATGTCTTGTCCATGGATTATCAATTTCTAAAACTGGAGCAAATGCATCATCTGACTTTTTTTCCATTAGCACAATTTCTATTGAACATAATGTGCAATGAGACTAACACTGAGAAACAAATTTCATTCTCTAACAATAACTGCTTTAAAATTTAAGTAAACTGCAGAAATAGTTTGTTATTCATACTGTCGGATATTTAGTGGTACATTTTATATTAAAATACACGCTGCAAAGTGAAAAGGCTTCCCAAGTAGCGTCTTGGCTCCTTCCAGTCATTCTATTCCATATCACAAAATATTCACAGAAAGCTTAATTTTTCATTAATAAAAGTGACTTCCAGTATGAAAACCCCAGATCAAATATCAGACAGAAGCTGGGAGTACTACAGCAAATCATCCTCATGCTAGGTATAGGAATACAGACTAGAGCAGCATAAATACCTTCAGTTAATGCAACAGAAATTTCCACCGGCACACAGACTGCTCCGTCAGCACAGCCTAAGTTCAGTTTCATTATAGCATCCTGATGAAGCAGCTGGATGCAGCTACACATGGGGCTGACTCTTTAGGGAAACAAAGTAATGTTTGGTCCAGGCAGACTGCTGAGGTGCTTTATTGAAATCCTCATTCCTTTGTGGTTAGCAGTTTGTGCTTTATAATAGGGAATCTTCACTCAGACTTCATCCCTCACAATGCTTTGCCCTTGAGAGTCCCTAGATAAGTTCTCTTCCCTGAGACAATAGTGATAGTCTGATGCAAGAAAGTCGACTTAAAAGAAAAATCATCAGGGGAAGGTTTTGAGACTCTGTGCAGCAGTACTTCTGAATCAAATTATCTTTCTCCTGAATAAATAAAGTTTGAGTTTTACTCACAGCCTAAGCTAAGACTCCCAGTAGATAATTTAGTGATTTTTTTGTTTGTTTGTTTGTTTCCTAACCAGGTTATTTCACCTATAAAAAGTCATTATTTTCTAGATATAAATAATGTCCCTGTGTACTCAGTTTGGGAAGGAATGGAGGTAGATTAGTGTAATATTGCCCTTTTTAAACCGCACTGTGAGTTCTCTCAGTCATAAACAGTACAAAGAATAAGACAACGTCCTAATGAAAACTACCTTCATGCATCTATGATCTTCCATTTACCCAGAGCCATAGGCATAGATGCTCTAACAGATGTTTGGTGTAACACCCTCACGGCATTTCCTTAAAAATAAAACCCCAGCACATGAAGTTTAAAAGTAAAGATACATACCTAGATATCACAGAAAGACATGAAGAATTTTGGATTTGCATTTAGCAGTGATCCTGGCAGACACATGCATGAGCTCAACAGCCTAACTTGAGCCACAATTTTCTTGTTCCCATAAGCACAAAATATAGTCACGATATGAAATTTTTTTAAGGATTTCTATGGGTTGATGGGTAACCCAAAGACACATTTTATGCATCTGATAACATGGCGTAACGTGAAAGAAATATATTGGGCATCTAGGGTAACAAAACTAAATGCCTCTCCTCCAGTCTCATCTTCAAATATGTAAGATGTGATACATCTAAAACACAAAGACTTCCAAGAACTACCTGAGAAAGGAAAATGAATCAGGATAAATTGAGGATCAGTCTAAAATTATGTTATAGAGGAAGTCAAATTGCAGTACATGACAAAAACTCTCCTAATATTATTTGCAAATGAAATCATGAGGCAAACAGGTACACTCTCAGATTACAGAAAACCTTAAGGGATTCACCATCTCCATCAGACTCCGTCTGGGTCTGTCATAACATGGCAAGTGTTAACTGCACACATGAGCAACATTTCATACACAGCATCAACACGGATCATACTAGTTATTCTTTTTGCTGAACACTTAATGATTTTGAGAAATGTTTAGACTTTATTAACTTCTGCTATGCAGCGCTTGCAATTTCCCTAATCAAAGAGCTGACCTCTTAGAAATTCAAAAAGAGCAATACTAGACCTGTGTTAGAACACTCATGGTTGTTATCATTTCTTTAAGAGACCTAACAAATCTCAAAACTCAGTTTCTTTTTTGGAAGCTACTGAATATGCTATCCATTTCACAGTGTCAGAGCTGAATACCAATTTGATTTATTTATTTCAGTGTTACTAGATATGAGATAAAGCCACATCTCAAAGGACAGTCAGAGTATAGGAGCCATCTATTTATTTCCCATTTCTGCTTAGTCTACACCTGTCAGAGTGCATTCATAAATATAAAACTGAAACACATAATTTTCTGGTATACTACAGCTGTAAACTCAACTCGCCAATGGTCTAACAACAGCATTTTAAATTCTAAATAAAGTGTTTGATTTAGATGCAACTAGATGTTTAGTGTAGGCTTATGAGATAATCACTTGTAAGTGAAGTTGCTTTACTTAGGTTACGCAGGTTTCCATCTAACAGGCTTGACTGAATCTCATGCTTAGCTCTTTGAATACATGCAACTACCAAAAATCATTATCTGAGCCTCTAGTGATAGGGGGAGGGGCGGCGAAGACACAGAAGTCATAAAATCTTTGATATCTTAAGTCTTTCAGTCTACAGCCTTTTAGAAGCAGAAAAGCATTTTTAGTCAATACATATTCTTAGTAAATAAAGCCAAACTGTAAAGTAGTTATGATCACAACCTTGAAATGAAGACTGGAACGTTAAACCATCTGGGAGACATTGCTGTCTTTAAAAGCAATTCTGCCACAATACTTACCCGCACTAGTAGCATATACTGTGAGGCACTTTAAGTCAGAACCTTCATTTCACCTTTCTAAGGATGCCAAATGCCAGCCTCTTTTACAATCCTCTTCCTTCTACAGTGCAATGTTTTCTTTTCCCCAGCCACTTAATAAAAGTAGAAAAAGCAGCCAGCTTTAGAAGTGCAATGCTACAAGATGGGCTTCCATGACGACAAGGCTTACTTATTTACCAACAGAGACATTGTCCCACCCTACTCGCTTCCCGCAGACATCACAGCCCCAAAAGGCATTTACAGTCACAAGTTCAGTCCAGAAATCATTTTATGGGTAAAACTTTTGACACATGAATACAAACACCACTGATTCAGCCAAAGCAAATGTGATAAAAGGACAAAAAAAAATTATAATAAACAATACAAAGGCTCTCTTATGTGTATCATGTATTTCTACAAACAGTTCATCAAAGCCCTTTTATAAATCATGCTATCACAGTGACTTATAGGCTACAATGCCTCATACGTTATAATGAATTGCTCCAAACAAATTCTCTGAATACAAAAATTGCAGCCATACAGCAGTAAGAACACTGCATTTTGAACTTCAGACAGACTAGGAAGGTTAAGTTTTTGTTTCTACAACTAACCACATGTCTCAGGTGACCACGTCCATTAAACTACACACACAAAAAAAATCTTGATCTCTCTAGGAATAAAGGTTCCTTTAATCTTAGCTACTTATTTTGACATATTTCTGGTCACTAAGTTTTTTGAGTTATCTGAGTACACAATTAGACTTGAGACTAATTCTGAACCTTGCCCTCAATGAGTTGCACCCATTGAAAATGATTGTCTAGAGTCACCTCCCCCCCCACTTCTGTCCATTCTAGAAAAGTCCCCATGGAAATAGAATCATATATTTATGAAAAAAATGCCCTAAGAATTATATTACCACACAGTATAAAGCGCAGTATAATGCTGCAGTCTCTTCAGTAAGACATCACAAATAATATCCCTCAGAGAAAACAGAATAAGAGAGAAAAGATAAGGAGAATTTTGGTATTTTCTAGTAGTGTATAAAAAAGTGAGGGAAGAGTCATTAATCCAGATCTCATCCTGTGTTCTGTAGCTTCCATAGAACTCTTCTAGAGCACAGTAGTCATTGCTCAGATTTTAATTGTTTGTGTAAGTGTATTTATGATTTTTTTTTTTATGTGCACTTAGCACCTCGTGAAGGCTACGTATTAAAAATATGGGAACAGAAAACATTCTGTAAAGACAGGGCAGAAATGCTTCTGTAAACATAGGGCAATATGTATTAAGCTAAGTAGACCCATAGTGATAGATACATGCTATTAAAATAGAAAACCCTCAAGTCATTAGTAAACCACACAAAACAGACTTCAGGCAGTTAACAGCAAATTTGAGGATGATATCAAAATTCAAGAGGAACTTGGACTGCTCCCAGCACAGAAAACATTCAGTAATATTGCACACTCATACACCTACCTAAACTCATAATTAGGTTTTTTCTGACTTCTCACAGAACTTTGGCTGCTGATGTTTTCCTGATGTGTTTAACAGCCCTTTCCCAACACAGACTCATCGCTTTACTTACACATTACCCACCAGAGGGCACCCCAGGATTTCACAACCAGTCAGACTGGGAGACTGCAGATAGGCTAAGCTCTGTTATAAAAAAAAAGAACAAAGGTGCAAGGTTTCAGCAGGTGTTTTTGATTTATTTAGGAATTTGTCTTGGCACCCACCCCTACCCACTGAGTAGGTTTCTGTAGTATAATTAACTTCGGGAATACAGGAGAAAGCTTTCAAAATTAGATGACCCAGTAAGATAAATCTTTTACATTCAGAAACCAACACCACATCAAGACCATAGGGATGATTTCACCTGTGCCTCATCTCTTTTGAAGTTCAGCTATTAAGCTCAGCTTGGAACCTGAGAACAGCCCATCAATTCATAACGGCTCATTACCAGCATTTAATAATCTCACCTTCAAGCATTTATTAGCTAAAAAAAAAAAAAAAAAAAAAAAAAAAAACAAAACACACACATGCATGTCGAAATAGACTAGAATACGTAAAGCCTACATTCATGTTCAGATTTTCCCTAACACAGCAAACAAGTCAGATGAGCTTTTAGGATCTATATGGTTTGCATTACGTCCTAAGGTCCAGAGTTGCAAGGGTGGACGAGGTACTGAGGGTCATGGTTTAGTGTTTGATGGGAATGGTTGGACTCGATCTGGTGGGTCTCTTCCAACCTGGTGGTTCTATGATTCTATGACCCAGCTATGCTGCTTCTATCCATTTCCTTGTTTATCAGCTCTGTTTCCCCAACAAGTACAGCCTCAGTGAGCCTATGCCTAAGGCATATTGTTCAGCGACTCCTTCTTGGCTTATTTTCCAGTTCTTTTTTCAGGATGTAATGTTCCTTCCTAAACCAACCAAGAACAATTACTGTTTCACTGTGTGGTACTTCAGCTTTTGCAAGCTCAGAGACATGCGGGGGAACTGAACTGAAACGCAGTTCTTGTGAATTCCAACAATCCACGTCTTCTATGTAAAAAAAAAATACTTAGAAGTACAGAGAAATGTTCATTCTTGAACACCACCATGCATAGCTTCAAAGTAAAACCACTGGAATAGAAATTAAACATTAACCCACTTGTATTATTTCGTTTTTCCCAGTGTGTTCTCACAAATGAGTGGCCCATGGCAGCTGCCTGCCAAGATGAGCCTTCCCTGAGTTACAGCCTAAGTACCACATAAAGAGAAGCACACACACACATACAGAGAGAAAGGTGCGAAAAATTTAAATAGCAAAGACTGTTACAAAGAAAAAAAAGTGTGAAAAACTGAAATGACAAAGGCCGCGTTAACAGCTTGTCTCACAGTCACAAACGGGAATAGCTGCTAGCAGTTGGAGTTAGGAAGAGGCAACATGATGAAAGGAGTGACTTCAGCTAGCCCCATGTTTTGCTTTGTTCACAGGTAGTTTATCAGCAGTTGAGGCTTGTTGACACAGTAAAATGTTTCCAGGTAGCATTGCGACTTTATATCTGGCTATTAAAAAAAAAAAATACCTAGAAACTGTGAAGTATCAACTTCCGACTTCAGCATCCTGGAAAGAAAAGAAGCAGAAATAATAACAGAATATTTGCAATAAAGCTGCCAAAGAGAAGGGACAGCAGTAAATGGAGCATGAGAAGCATTTCTATTGTTGCTTTTACATGAAAAGAGACAACATTAAGGCTACATATAAGCAACACTCAATTGATCCAATTCTTGAAGAAATCCAAGTATATCCTTTCCCCGCAAAGAATATAATCAGAGCTATGGCCGATGACCTCCTAAGCTTTTTCACCTAAAGACGACTCAGTATGTAGCAAAAGTGAGAAGAGCTCATTCTTTGCATCTTTTGTGAAAGGAAATCGGATGTGTCATCAACCTCAGTTTATCTAACTTTCTTGGATAAACCTGACTATTTAGATGGCTCATTTGATGTGAAATAATAAGCTCAGAAGTCACTAAGTGACACAAAACGGTAGGCAATGGAAGCATAATTTACTGTTGCATAGAGATGCTAACTGACAATAAATATGAAAAAAAAAAATCAGAGACGGATACTGGTGATTTCTGCTGAAAAGTCACTAACATCACTTTATTTTTCCCACTCCTTAATTCATCAGGAGTTCGAAATCATCACCAGTTCAAAGCTTTCTGTTGCATTTGCTTTTTAAAATAATACTGTCAAAACTGCAGCTTTTTATTTTAATTCTCTCTAAGAATTACACTTAGAAAATTCCTGAAACTCAGACCAAGACATTGATTGATACTATTAACTTACACCACCAAATAAATCATCTGACTTAGAAGACCCACTACTCTACTAAGCACAGTAAGTTGCAATAAGGAGTCCTCCCAAATGTATTAATACAGCTACATATAACACTACTTCAGAAATGGACGTAATAATTGAGTAGAATCTATTATCATAGAATCACAGAACAACCAGGTTGGAAGAGACCCATTGGATCATCAAGTCCAATCATATATTATAATGAATTATATCTTCATTATAATAATGAAGATCGCACACACACAGAATGAAGTAAAATGGCAACCTCGCTCTAGAGAGGTTTAGCATTTAGAGGCTAGAAAAGTTCTCAAGAGCAGAGCTTTGTTGAATGATCTATGTTCCTTCTATGGTAGGGATATTTTTTTAATGTAAAGAGTGAAAGGTTAAAGCGGTTGTGCTCTATTTAGCCCAGTTTTCATTTATCCTTCCCGTGTGTTATTTTGAAAATTTTAACAGAAGCAGTTTAAAAGCAGTAAAACCAAAGCAAAGCTTTCTGTAATGATAATGGAAATTCCTTGTAGAGCACCTATTCTCTGCTCTGCTTAACAGTCCAATGTTTTCAAGTGCCTTGGGGTTGTTTCTGAATTTAAATGCTTACTGTAGTGATTTCCTTTCCCAAGTGGTGAGTGAATATGACAAAGTACACAGAAGATACTCTGAATTACACCTGTTCCATTGCTGAAGTTATCCAGAAGATACTCTGAATTACACCTGTTCCATTGCTGAAGCTATCTGCACTACCAGCCATTCCTTGACCCTAGCAGTGGTATTTTCTTACATACATTAATTTATTAAATAGCCGCAGCAGCATGGTCGCCCAGAGAAGTAATGGGTGCTGGAGAAAGATTTGAATAGGTGACTTCACCTTCGCCTTTGCTATGCAAGAGATGAAAGAACTGTGGTTGATTTTATAACAAGTTTGATTCAGAGAACAAGCAAAGTCATTTCTCTTAACATCGAGGTGGAACAACAGCTACTGACATACATACTCTCATCTGGCCTTTTGTAAATGAAGTGAAATTTCAGTTCCATTTGCAGAAAACAAACTGAACACATACTAAAATTATCTTCTGTCTCCTAATGCAACTTTTCTATTTTTGCTTTATCTGTTTGTCTGAAAGATAAATAGGAAAGCCTGGATTATCTTTGCATCATGCTGCAGAATAGCATCATAAGCTTTCATATCACAGGCAGCAAATTCACATCATTTCAATGGTATTTTTATTACACTCTTTCCAGTCACTCTCCTGGCCAAAACTTTTCATCATTTCCAATAGTCACATACCAAACATCCCCACAAAAAAATCAATCAAAAAAGAGCTTTTAAGATATAGTAGAATCTCTCCACAACTCACCACGCCTTAAAGTCCAGCAGGTGGGATATGCGGTTCATACATTCACCTTTGGAACATTACACAGTAAATTTATTTATGTCTCAGATGTATAGATGCCAAAATGCATTACTCCAGTCAGTGTTTTGCACAAATCAAGCGTATGTGTACATCACAGAGGTGTAAACATTAACCATTAGAAGACCTCTTGCTGAAGATCATAGTTTCAAAGACACTTTTAATGTATATTAAGGCATGACTTGAATATGTTTCCTTAATTTATCTGGTTCCTGTCAATGAGGTTTTGAAGAATTGGAGCAATATGTGTTCTTCAGTGTTCAGGAGAGAATTATTGGTTCAGCTGTATTTTAGATATTAGTGTTCAATATCTGTAAAAGTTGGAAGACCAGAAAGGTAACAGATGCAAATTACTAACCCTGCACATGATACAGATCATTTAATTAGGAAAAAAAAATATTGGCAATCTTCATGCCATTACACCAAGAGGGATACAGCTATATACCTGAGATGTTGGTTTGTATTTTATTAGAAGTCTTCTCTGCCTGTTTTACGTATCAAAACGGAAAACTGAAATCTGTTTCCCTTGTTCCAAGCCAGTGTATATTAACAACTTAAGTGACATCCCCAGGTCCAGATGATCAAAGATATCTGAACATTGTGTTGTAGACTACCTGTACCTCCATCTGCTCAAAACTAAGTTTTCTAACCTTTTTCCAAACAACCATATACATCTAGAAGGGAGAAAATGACAGATGATAAATACATCCATTGACAACAATAACCAAAAAGAAAGCAAGATACATCAAAAGTAATGCAGCCTCAGCTGAGGGATAGTCCAAGAAAGTTATTCAATTTCTATTAACTAGCACTTTTATTTATAAAGACTTAACACACAAAGTAATGAAAGAACTAGTCTTTTTTCCCTTCGCATGGAGACTGCTCATGAGATGTCACAGTATTAGCTCAAAGAAAACTCTTTGATTTAAGGTACAATCTGGGTATTTATTCTGTATTTATTCAGCTTTTTTTTTTTTGCTACTACTATATATTACTTTATTCAAAGAAAAATAAAAAGTAGAAACTGTTCACAAATCCATTCTGAAAACAGAGAACGGATCTAAAATAACTTAATGGGTAATCATACTAACGGTAGGTTTTCTTCACTGCTTTTGTGGAGTTTTAAATTTTATCGTGTCATCCTAAATACAGTTTGTTGATAATTGAGTTTTAATTTTATCATTTGAACATGTTAAAAAGTTTGCAGCAACAGAACTGGAAATCATCTTAAGGCACAAAAGTGGTAAAGCAGTTCTTGGGTTAATCATCAGATCAGAGCAAGGGCTGTTTCTCTTCACAAACAGGCAGAAGGCTTAGTGTGATCTGCACAATAATGCTGCAAAACATCATAAAAAGTCAGACTATATTTTATGTTCTCAAACTTACTGTGAGTTTCCTAACTTCCTGATGAAGTCTTTCTCAAAGCACCTGAACTGAAATATCACAGAGCAGAAAGAATAACATTACAGAGATCACACTAATCCAAGACAAACCTTCTTCCTACAAGAATTATGCTTAGAGGAAACAATGCATCTCATGTTTAAGAATATTGTATTCTGTCTTTCTACATTAGTAATGCAGCCCCATGCTATGATAAAAGTAATACTAGGAATTTTATTGCAAGCAATTTTTCAGATCCACAAGAAGCGTTTTCTACATTTCCTTGCATATTTTTATTTCCCTTTTATAGTTTACTCATCAGTCTGTTGAAAGAACCCTACAACTCCCATAAACTTGTCTGAAAAGTTCTCAAGTACAAAATAGCATCTATCACACGCAAAGGAATGCACTGATTTTTAAGGGGCACATTGTTAGAATAGTCTATGGAAAGAGTGACATGGACAATTTTTAATTTTAGCATACACGAGTACTTTGTGAAAATACACAGTCAGTGAAGCTTTAAAACTGCAAACAAACAGGTACAAACATCCATTTTTAGGCAGTTTGAAGCTATCAAGCCCGATGTCACTTTTCAAGCAAGATCAATGTTTAATCTCCTCTCCTTCCTACTAAAGGAAGCTGAGGGAAGGGTATCGGACTTAGAATCATAGAATCACCAGGTTGGAAGAGACCCATCGGATCATCAAGTCCAACCATTCCTATCAAACACTAAACTACATCCCTCAGGACCTCGTCTACCCGTGCCTTAAACACCTCCAGGGAAGGTGAATCAACCACCTCCCTGGGCAACCTGATCCAATGCCCAATGACCCTTTCTGTGAAAAACTTCCTCCTAATCTCCAGCCTGAATCTCCCCTGGCAGAGCTTGAGGCCATTCTCTCTTGTCCTGTCCCCTGTCACTTGGGAGAAGAGCCCAGCTCCCTCCTCTCCACAACCTCCTTTCAGGTAGTTGTAGAGAGCAATGAGGTCTCCTCTCAGCCTCCTCTTCTCTAGGCTAAACACCCCCAGCTCTCTCAGCCGTTCCTCATAAGGCCTGTTCTCCAGCCCCTTCGCCAGCCTCGTTGCTCTTCTCTGGACCCTTAGGAGCCCAGCCTCAAACCCCCTTTCTTACTGGAAGTTGAGGAAACTGCAGATTTTGGCAGAGAAACTGATAATGAAAGCATTTGCATTTCTTTTCCAGAGGTTCCAATACACTGACAAGAGAAGCAGCAAGCTGAGGAATTAATCTGAAGCACTTCTAATCACTCTTTGCAAAAAGACAGGTGATTCAGTTCCAGGTTATGGAGGGGTGTGATTTTCACTGGCACTTAATGGAGGGAATATAGGTCTGAGAAACCACTATGTACTAATTAATGAACTCCTTGAATTTTGGCAAGTGTTAAGTTAGTCAAATTCCTCTTCTCTTCCTTCTAGGACCACCTGGTCAAATAAACCTGTGCTCCAGTTCACACTCCAGATGGATGCTTGTACCTTCCGCTATTCACAATAGAGAAGGATTCTGTTGCCAAGTTCAGCAGAACTCTACCAAGTGACATTCTTACAGAAATTATGCCAATCCTGTCCATTTTATAGCCTTATAAGGTAAGTTTTGGTTTCATCTTCAGCAACAAGATGATAGTTGTCTGTTATCTTTGCAGAATCACTAAATTTTCAAAATTATTTTCCAAAACAAAGGCATTAGTTCTACAAAGAGTTTCACTTGAGATATGTATTTGAAATCTATGTGTTTAATTCATTGATATGAATAAAGACCCAGCCACCACTGCTACAATCTTTCAGAAAAAAAAGCTTTTTCTTCAGATAAATTCTAATTAAAAATGGAAATTACTTACCAGTAAGAAATTAGTGTTGATACAGGATGTACAACATGAGCACACACTTTGAAATGAATGCTGTTATTTAACTTAATCCCTATAAGACAATGATGCAGTCCCTTTTTATAGAAATTAAAAGCCTTGTTTCAGTGTGTCAGTAGAAGTACATTGAGTGTTTGAGTAGAGCTGGAGTGGACTGCAGAGTTCTTGATGACAGTTCTATACTGGAACCAACTACACGTTCAACCATTTTTCAGCAGCATCTCTGACACAGACAGAAGGTTAGACTGCACCTGAAGTGGTTGAGCTATCGAGAAAACATTAATTCATATCCTATGGGCACGGAGTTATCATCAGATGAGGAATTCAGTACATTCAGGTGACCTTTCTGTGGTTTGAAATGCATTCTTTCTACTCCATAAGCATTTGACAATGAGTATTTAATCTTACTAATCATAAAAGGATTATACTGTGAGACCTGAAGCACTAATGAAAGCTTTTGATGTGCTTCACACATTGAAACAGATGTGATTCACATTGATAGGCATATAAAAAGATTTGATGCTTAAATACAGTCGTGCTTTTAGAACAGTTTGTATTTTACAATTGTTCAGTGTAACGAGATTTATTTTCACTAGGGTATATTTGGGGAGGAAAAAACAACAAATAAATCAAAACAAATGTGGATTCTGATCTAGCGAGTTTTCACATAGTGAGCCAGTAGCAGAATCTGAGGTACAAGCAAAAAACAAGAAGCAAAAAGAATAATTTTTAAAAATCCCTGAACAGTGAAACTATAAACCTCAACTGTTTATTTCACCATTTATCCCCAAACTTTAGTTCATCTCTATTTATGACATGTTTAATTTCAAAATCACTGTTTTGGAATATAGTTTCTGCAACAATGAATATAGCATGTTATTAAAATCCCCAGATGAACACTTTCAGATAGTGGTTCTCCTATCATATTTTATGTGATAAGTGAAAATACTGAGTAGAGAAACCCTACTCTTCATCTAAGGCCACGCACAAGAAAAGAATCAGCAGCTGCACAAGAAAAACATGTTGCTCCTAGCTTCTAAGTCAGTATTCTTAAATAATTCATAATACATGGACAATCCTATATCCCAGACAAATCCTAGTCAGTTATTAGATTCACTTTCCTGCATTACTGTTGATCCCAAATAATTTCCTGGGCAAGGAACTGATATTTCATTTGGAAAATTTCAGAGAACTTGTCATTAGATTAGCCTTCCACGCACATTAGACCACTTCCATCGTGCCTGCAGGAATGTATGTCAGAAGAAAAACTAATTTGTGTGTTACCTGGTCTATAACCACTATCTCTTGAGGGAAAAAGTTTGCCAAGATACCTCTTCTTGACAACAGGCTATTGCAAAATCTTCTTTTGAAAATACTACCCTCTTGCAATTTAAAATATATTCATCACTTTTTGTTTAAAAAAAAAAAAGTGCTCAGTTGAATAGGAGAAATGTACAACCTTTTGATTGTATCATTAAAGTCTTCTACTATTTCACTTGTCACTCAAAATCTGGAAAATATAACATCTTGGCATTAAACTATTGTTACATTACCCCCCTGTTCAATGGATCCAAAACCTGTCCTACTACTTAATTTCTATATTCATTTTAAAATTCAGGAAAATATGTTCTAGATTTTGATTATTTATCCCCAAGATAGAATTATTTCTGTTAAACAGTGAAGCATATCGACACATCATTTTGATAAGAACATGTCAGAGAGTATAACATGTAATATTCCTATAGAGAATTTTGTGAGGTATAGACTGGATAAGTGGACTATGATGGGGGTGGAAAACTATTAGTACCAATGGGTTGTAATCAGCAGTACCAACTGTCAATCAAGCACCAGTGACATCTCTCTGGGATCAATTCTTAGGCTAAAACTTTTGAACAGCTTTGTTAACAACTTGGAGGATAGGACAGGGAACACTCGCAAATTCATGGCACAGGTCAATACACTTAAGGTCAGAGCTGTTGTTCAGAGCAAAGTTGAGAACTCATGAAGTTCAAAAAAAGGCAAATGCAGATCCTTACACCTTGTATGGCATAACCACCCCACAACAGTATAGATGAGGCAATAAATGGCTAAGCAGCCAAAACTGTTGCTAAAATCTTAGGCTATTAAAAGGAAAAATAATTAAAAGAAGTATTTTAACTATATATGTAGAAGTCCAATTACAACCATAGAATCATGAAAACTAAGAGATGAAGCTGCTAGGCACTGACACACCATTGTACTTAACACAAACACTAGGGCAGTTCAATTAATTCATTTTAATTACTGCCAAACAGTTCAAAATATATCGATATTTCACATACCATTCCATGATTCTATGACTGTCTATTAACCCTGTAGTTTAAAGCACACCTAAGCACTGAGGTACAAAAATACACAAGAGAGAAATAAGTAATATAATTCTACACTGAACAAGTAACGTTTCCAAACTCACAAAAGCTGAATCAGGTAAAGCTGAAGAGCTAAAACTGAATATGCTGACTGTTTCTTAAAGAAAGGGAGTTGTTGTTTCCTTCTTTCTTTTTTTAAAAACATCTTTCTGCTATGTAGAAATACAAAAGAATAAATAGGGTATGATTTTAAAGCATAAATCACCAACTCTCAGAACTTACAGTTGTCATTTTTATTTGTTAAGATTGATGAACAATTGCTATTGATTTTGTGGAGTAGAAATTCCTTGAAGTGGCTGTACAGAAACAATCAATATATTTTGACAGCTGTTCCCATAGCATTACTGTCCATTAAGACCTATTGTTCCTCCCCTGAGCCGTTTAGGACAGCTGTATTTTCAGTCTGGCATATAATGATAATTTTTGTTACTTTCACCCAACTTTGCAGTGGAAAACAGTTATTGATTTTCCGTTATTTCAAAATGTAGGCATAACTTACTTTTTTCTTTTTGACATAATAAAAAAAATATTGTATACAAATTTGGATTCCAGCTACAATTTGCTTATATTCCATTAGAAATTATCTACTTCAGCAAACTCAATTTTTCAGTAAAATTCAGTGCTTCAAAGAAAAAAGCATCTCCATCTAAAATGCTTACTAAAGCAGTGTTTGAAGGTATATGTCATATATGCTAAGAACATCGTGCTACCTACAACATTTCTAATAGATTTCCACTGGTGAACAGAATAAGAAAAAGACTCTTAGGTTACTGACCCACCTGAAAGAAAGAATTTTTCAGAATTTAACATTTTCTACAGTAAATATTCATTTTTTGAGCTCAAAGTCAGGGAAACCTTTCTTAGCCAATTCTCTGACTACGTGTCTAGGAAGGTGCAAGAAAAAGCTGGAAGGCAAAGTCACTTACAGTTGTACTTAAAGAAGCATGAAACAACCCCTGCATTGCTCTGCCACCTTTGTTAAAGATCATGTTTCCTCAGAAGTCAACAGAGCTTTAAATCAGTAGTAGGACTGGCTACAGCATGAGCTGATTTGGTCTGATTTAAAACATTCTTTTAAGGTCAAAACTACATATAATCTGATTCTTCAGGTAACAAAGCTCAAAGAAGTCCAAGGACAGAACAGTTATGCTATGTTCAATGGTGCAGGTGCATCCGGTATCATTAATTCCATGATGCTGTTTTTTATTATTATTATTATTTTTAAGGGTACGTGGCTTTAGGAGGGTTTGTCCATCCCATACATATTCCAATTAGTACTGTCGGAAATAAAACTTTCGACTCTACCAGCTGTCTGAGAGGGTAACTTGCAAACTACCAAGCCCTTTAGCACTGTCCCTGCCATGGCCAGGGCTCCTCATCAGCAAAGAACTTTTAGAATCATAGAATCATAGAATAACCAGGTTGGAAGAGACCCATCGGATCATCAAGTCCAACCATTCCTATCAAACACTAAACCACATCCCTCAGGACCTTGGCTACCCATGCCTTAAACACCGCCAGGGAAGGTGAATCAACCCCCTCCCTAGGCAGCCTGTTCCAATGCCCAATGACCCTTTCCGTGAAAAACTTCCTCCTTTTAACATCCTTTTAACATTTCTTTTAACATCACCCACAGTGACACACCTATGGCTACCACTCAATTGTCTTACAAGCAAAATGGCAACAATCGCTCCAAGGACAAAGGCAATTCCATAACCAAAATCCTTAGCTGTTTGCATTTTCAGTGCTGTAGCTGTTGGTACCAACAACTGCCTAGTACTTCTAAAGCAAAGGGGTGTTTCGTGCCCCAGCACCCAGGTACCTATCAAGTGTTGAAATTGGTATTGATTACAAACAAAGAATAACATAATTGTTTTGGTATGAGAAACCACAGATGATGCTGACAAAGAAATGACTAGCTAAGCAGCAAGACATCCAATTCTGAAACACTCTGTTGTAGTTTACTCAGTTTACGAACCTAAGCTTTCCCCTGAGTAAATCTGACCCTCCACAGAGCTACACGCACGAGAGATAACAGGAACCTCACATTTACCTGGAATTAGTGTAATATTTATGCTTTATTTAAAGCATTGCTTTGTCTCCTGAAGCACTGTAGCAGCACAAGGAAAGACTGGAGAGTTAAGAATCCATTACGTGTGTGTAAGATTATAATTATTAGACTCGGATCGGGATGTTTAAAGATAAACAGAGTCGCCTTTCAGTGAATTGATAAACAACCGTTTCTATAAGCATTCAAAGGATACCGTATTTTTAAATGTGGAGACAAATGTAAAGAATACACACACAGAATATAAAAAGAGAGGGTGGAAAAAAGATTCAATATACTTTCCTGATACAGGCTGCTTTACAGGTTGCAGCCTGTAGAAGCAAGAGGGATAAAACGTTTCACTATCAGTTCGCCAGTGGGGTGAATTCTACATGTTCATTAATAAGATTTGACTCTGGCTGATCTACTTTCTATATCTGTTCCCACTCTTCAGAACATTCATGCATAAAATTCTGCTGGCTTGGCTGGAATGCTAATGGAAATGGATATTTTCTTTTTTTCTTGCTTTTTTTTTTTTTTTTTTTAAATACTATCACTAATATATTTTTCACTTTTGCTCAAGTAGGCAGTCCAGAAGTTTTGTTATGCAAATTCTACAAAAAAAGTCACACCATGGATGTGTAAAAACCTGAATTCTATTAAATATTTACTAGCCATTTATAATGTAAAATCATTCTTCAATATTACTTAAAATAAATACATTTGAGGTAACTGTAATACGCCATTAAACATTTTCAAGAAAAAAAAATAAATTTCACTGATTACATTAGCCACTGTGAAGTATTTATTCAGGATGACTCATCAAGTTTCACCATTTTTTTTCCATGCCATATTCAAAAAGCTGATTATGTCTGGCCAGTGGGACTATTCCATCAACAGTATTTCCAGAATGCCTAAAGCACATCTGCTGGTTTTCTGGTTTTCTTCCCAGTAATCATTCCTATTTTCAACACTCAGCCTATTGGCTCACATGCACTGGCTACTTTTTCAATCTCTTAGCTGTTGTTCTGAGATTTATTTTTACTCTCTTAAACCTTCTACATAGAGGTCAAAAGAAGAATCAAAGGTCTGACACACAGCATTTTGCTAGCAAATTACCTTGCTGAAGGCAAACAATGCAGTCTTGTCAACCTCGTTATTCCTTTGAAGCATGTCCAACATTTTTTTTAATTACCTGCTGATTGCCAGAGCTGTAAAGTGCTCCAGTAATTTTACAGCCTCACAGCTTTTTTTTTTTTTTTTGTCCAATGTTAATTCTTAAAGTCACACTAGCCACAACATTTGTTATTAAAAATCCCACAAATATATTGCCTGGAAATTATTACAACTGCAGGTGACCGAATACGGCAGAAATCATTCAGATGGGTCTACCTGAATTTAGTTTTACCAATAACGATTTAAAAGAAAACTAACAAGAAGACTTCATCAAGAACATACATTTGATAAACCAACCAAATGAAAAGGCACTTTAGTAAAGAAGATGCCAGGAAAAGGAAAGATCTCTCACAGGCTTTTTACAATTTCAATGCAACTATCTTTTGGAGTACCCAGCAGCAGCAATTTAGTCATACCTATATCGCCATGGTATATTAGCTGCCAAGATTGCTTTGAGAGGAGGAAAAAAAAAAAAAAGAGAAAATAGGAAGAGGGGTGACTGCTACAAGCAGCCCTTTTTCCACCACTACCACTGCTCTTCATTTGGTACAAAACTAAAAGCTATAAGAGTGGCTTATTCCCATGCATGAAGCAGCATGGGTTTAAGAGCTGAGACTGGAGAAAGAAGGCAACAGATTTCTGTAGGAGATCTTAGGATGATAATTGGGGGAAGAAAAGACAACTGGGAGCAAAAAAGAGTGTTCTGACAAATGGCTATAGAGTTATGCATAGATGAATCTTTTCACTAGACTCACTTCATTGCCTACTTCAGGTCACATGTCAATTGTTACACAGTAAAATGAAATAACATTACCTCAAAGTACTATAGCTTCCCCCCATTCTTTCTTTAAAAGGCTTCCTTAGAAGTCAACAATATTCTACTCATGTTTTTTATAGACTATCCATTTTCTCAGCACAAAATTTTATTACATGCTGTAGCAGCAATAAATTTGCACTACGTGGTTCTTGTTTTTAACTTCTTGCTACTACAGAGCCAGAGAAAATTCAAGAATTTCTAGTAAAACATTACTTTGGGTATCCTTGATAGTGTTTAGCACTAACAGCTTCAGAAGACTCTTGGGGTTATCAGTAAAGCGTTTTGTAAATTTGGCAACTGAGCTTTCACACCAGGCTGCGGGTTTTTTTTGTCATGTAACTTAAAAAATGTACACCTGCACGAGATCATCAGGTTCTGCTTTCCACTGAGCTACCAGATGAAAATACTTGTTCCACAGCACGTAGTAATGACATCCTGTCCTTGCTGCAGTCTCTTCTGGAGAAACAGAATGACAGCTGGAATACCGCAAACTTGTAAGAATCCTTTGCAGCAAGTGTTTCCAGTTGAGGAAGGACAAAAGGACAAAATCCATACAGATAATCAACCTTTCAACTTGAAGGCAGAATGAGAGTGAATTTTAAATATGAAGTAAAATTTAGTTCTTCATTTCAGATGAACCAGTTTGAAAACCTGGTATCCACTACTTTTCATATAGAAGCAAATTAAAAGCCAATCAGCAGAGGCAAAGCCAGAGTTGCTCCAGGACATATTACCTGCAACTGGCTGCAAATAGAATTCCCTGCTCCATGTTCCTACTTTTACATGCTGTTTCACTGAACATTTGATCATCTCCATATAATACATTTACAAAACATGATACCAAATACAGCCCAGGTAAAGGAATCTATACCAAATCTTATTGTGATGTAACTACTGCTTTTAGTCAGCAAAACAATTGGACAATATTAGATTTTCACTAAAAAGTTTTGCTAACTAATGTCTGAGTTCAAAAAGACCTGTATAAGTTGAGTATAACTTAATGGCTAATAAGGTAGCAAATTCTTTTATGAGAAAATTGATCAACTTTAATAGAAAATGCTCTTATCATTTATATTAATTCTAAGTTGAGCTTACAAAACCATTATTTTATTTACATAAGTAGAATGATTAATGACTCTCTTATAGATACTATAAAATTTTATTTAAGGAAGCTATGATATCTTCAGAAGTCCATTATTTGTATATACTACCAGACCTTTTCCAAAAGGGTGTTCCACAGATGTAGCTATTATTCACCCAGTGGGACTTGCTGGCATGGTTCAACAATATTCTAATGCTGACATATAATTCAGCCTGTTCTAAACTACTGGATAGCAAGTAACACAAAAAGACACAAAAAAATTTAAAAAAAAAAATTATTTTTCTAGTGATTGGAAATTAATCTTTTGCCAGGGAAGCAAATTCAAGACTGGATCTATTACTGAAACAGCTCTCCTCTTCCAACTCAAGGTATTATTACACTTCCTGCCATAGAGTTGATTTCTCACTGGGCTCTTAAAAATTCATCTGAAGAGCAAATACTGTTTTTTACTATGTCCTTTAATTTGGGATATTTCAGTAAATGACCTTAGAAGCAGTTAAGGCAGGCAGACAAACAGTGGCCATAAACATATTTAGGTAAGAATTCTGAAAGAGGTTTTTAACTATTTGAAGGAGATATCCTTGCAACTGGAAGACAATAATCAAGATAGTTTTAACAACCAGCACAACTGATTTCTTTTCATTCAGATAGAGCTGTTACATAGACAGCTGACTAATAGCTGTGGAGAGGCGAGCTAGAAACGGAAAGAACTTTTTCAGTCAATGTTTCCAAATTTTTCTACCCATTCATTTGGAAACAAAAGGGTATGTATGTCTGTGCTCCATAAACAATTCATCAATTCAAACAAATAAATGCAGTGTGTATATTTCGAGCATATGATAATTTCGAAGTAATTTATATCACTTTAATTTAAAAATATCTTCTTGGAGATTTTATGATTAAGTATCAGCTGCAGTTACTTTGTGCAAAAGTGGAAGAACACATCTGTTACTGAAAAAACAGCCTTGCAGCATGCTGACACTGTTGGAATCACAGCGAATGGGAAGCAAGCGAGAAAGCAGAAGTTCTGCCTAGAATAGTATAATGAAGTCCCTTGAACATGGTCCCCAAAACAGAAGTTATCACTCAAAATAGCCTGCTTGAGAGATCTGTCTTCTGCTTGCATTTAGACCTTCCTAGTACAAACTGCTTAAGCTTTACTGTTGATTAACACACGCAGTATTTTCTGTTCTTACTCTTGACCTAATGTTAACTTGGAATAATCTGGTGCATATTAGCCACGTGTCTATTTCAGCCATCTGACATCTCCTATTTATGGATGGTCTTGTAAACTGCTAGTGTTCATCTCCCACTGGCTATGAAGTTCATATGATATTAGCGAGTGATTCATCTAGGATTAAAGTGCTTCGACACAGAAGAGAAAGTTCAACACCTGCTTCTCTTCAAATCCTAGTCACAGTCACGTATCATCAGAGTATCCTTAAATTCAACAACTCAGTTGCATAATCTATATTTCTAATTCTGCTTCTCCGATAATCTTAAAATTGTTCTAAATTGTTCTAAAAATCTTTTTATTTTGCAAGATGTGATCCCTCCCCATCACCCCAAAAAACCCCACTATGAAGCTGAGAGATAACATTATAGCACAAGATCTGCTCTTGCAATAAGACTGAATGAACTGGACGATGCTAAACATATCTCACAAATTCAGTTTCCATTATTAAAAAAAAATTGAAATATAATTGAATATGTAAAGTTTATTGACATTTTAAAACATTTTCTTGAGGCTCTCAGGCTCTTTTCCATGTTAACCACTTAGATACACTACAGATCTATTTTAAAAAATAAACAAGAAGTCAGTTATAATTGGCCTCCTCATTTCTAGCTCAGTATTGCTATCGAGGTCATCTATGCAACTGACAGCTCTTAAATTACTCTAGGAAGGCATTATAAATACTAAAGTACTGACCTTTCTCTCGCCTAGCAAAAAGTATAAATTAGCTATTCATATGAACTACATGAGATTAATTCTCCAAGTTACATAAGAAAGAAAAGGGGGGAAAAAAAGAAATTCACCTCCTTTACCAGGAAGCTCTGTAATTGTAATCCCCCCAAAGTGACTCACTAGAGGGCAGGATTTAGCCAGGAATGGGCTCCAGCCAGCGGGGTGAGGGGATGGAGGGATACAAAAAGTCTTCTAATGCAACAAAAAATGGCTAGCAAAATGGCAAAATTGATTTTTATGAGAATTATCCTTTTCATCATGCCTAAAACAAGATTACCAAGTTGCTTTTTAAAGAGATATCTCTCTCTCTCTCTCTCTCTTCAATACCCTAAACTGGAAGATACTGGATGAGGAAAGATACTTGCTAAACTAAGGTTTAATGAGGGCATGGCAAAGAAAAATTTCCCTAAAAGCCACCGTACTCACAAGCATTTCAGGGAAAAGAATGGATTTATCCCAAGGAGTTTCTTGGAAAAACCATGATAAATTAATTTGGTTTTGCATTGCGTTAGAAAGCTGCTGTGTTTAGTTTTCATCATGACACTTGATTGCCAGCAGCCTGAAAGGCAGTACTCACTTTTAAAGCCAAAGTATGCCCCAAGGTGTTTAAAACTAGCAGTTAAGTAAATTTTGATTCATTGTTTCTTGTCTTCCTCCAGTATGAACTTGTCCATAGAGTTGCAAATGATAACTACTACAGCTTAGAGGAATGCAATACCTTCCCTAAAGCCTAGTACCACAGCAGTGCTGCTTAAAAGGGTAATACCACCTTCAATTCCCTCACCTTGTTTAGTTCTGTTCAAGTTGACTTGTAGTATACAGCAAGACACACAACCCAGGGTTTTGATGGCTCATCACTTAAAAAAAATACTTCAATTTACCACCGTATACTGTCGTAATACTAGCAATAGCTCCTCTGAGGTTCTGCTGCAAATTCTGTGATGGGCAGATCAACAAGAGAGACAGAATTGCTCCACAGGATTTAGCTTATCTTCATTCTACTGCAGCTGGCTGTTCAGTGCAAACCGGTATCATTATTTTAAAAGTGTTTCTGGTTTTCAGCAGGCAGATATTAACAACAGTGAAGAAAAATAATGCAGTTGGTCTGAATGATATTTGGAAATGCTCAATGTTAAGGATGTTACCAGGCAAGTAGATCATATTTTCTCTGTAAAGTAGTTTAACCTCTGACTTAACAGCTTTAAGGCAATTGTGCTACCTAATCAGCTACTGTATCTCTCGGTCTCCTTCCTGCAGTTGCTGAAATCATTAGTCAGGGAATTGGTGAGGAAGCCATAGAAACACACTAGCAGCAGGGAATAAAAGTCTCTAATGGTCATAACTCACACTAAAAATGACAATTTATGGGGTTTTTTTCCAGCATGTAATACAATTTATGGGATGTTATACATTGATGTGTATGCCTAATGAGTGTTGTAGAAAGCCATAAATTATCAGTATTTCCAACTTCTGTTGAGAACTCATTTATTACATTATTTCAGAAATATATCCTCATGATAACCACACCCTAGTCTGGTTTTATTGAAAGGCAGGTAAAAGCCAGAGAAGGTAGATCTAACAGTGGTCTGATGCAGTATTAAAGCCAAAACCACATTCCAACTAAGACAGCAGAATAATAATCATAAAACAACAGCTGATTCTTCACTGAGAAATACACTCACTACCCAGATCTTATTTATTTTATTAACAACTGGGGGAATACACAAAGAAACATTTTACCACATTCATCCTCTAAAACGCAAGATCTCATTTAAAGGGGTGGTATAAAAGGGAAAAGAAGACAGGAAAGCCTGTATCCAAAGCAACACAGTTGTGTCCACTGGTGACTATTGCCATACTGGATCTGGTATTATGAAATTGTATAATTGAAATATTCATAAAATCTAAATCCAAACAAAGAGTAATAATCCAAATAGTCAAGGAATAATAAGTACAGGCAATCCTTAAAAAAAGTTTTAATACTAAGGAGAGAAACAAAAAATACAGAGCATTGTAATAGAGAATAACAAAAATATCTGAGCATATAAAATACAGAAGAAAAAAATCAGGATGAGCACAGTTTGACTGAGTATTTGGTTTGGGATTGCTTGGTTTTCTTGCTTTAGGCACTAGTTTCTCAGTCTCTGGTACATATTGGTATAACACAGACCAAAATCAAGTGTAATTTCATACGTTTCAGGTGAAATGTTGCAAGAGGTCCCTGGGACTTTATTAGTGAATGTTCTCAAAAAAAACAAAAAAAAAATTCTCAGGGACAGGATAGAACTTCTGGCTGAACTGACAGCAAGCAGGCACACTCAGAACTGTTAACAAACTCAAAGGAGTGGGAGGAAATCCAACTTTTTGTTCCTGGCTAGTTTAATCATGTGCAAAAAGAGAAGGTATTTTCTAGCAGAACAGACTGGAACTTTAACTCCTACATATACATGCCGTAGGCATTAAATTACCAATTGGGAACAACAGGTGCATTTTCCTGCTCTGTAGGAGTCAGTCACATCTGAGGAGGATAACCTAGCTACAAAGCTAGCAGTGCCAAAGGTTGTTTCATCAAGGAAGAAATTAATTTTTTTCTTTCCATTGCTAAACAAAACAGTTCTACTCATGTCAAGTTTGTGAATTGTCGCTCTCCAAAATAAAAGCTGGCGTACGTGTAATTGAGCATGCACTGAAACCCCAGATCTTATGGTCTGCAGGTTTTTAAACAAAGCCCTCACGTTGCAGCACAGGCCTTGCAACTCTAACCCGAAAGTCACAAATTCTGCAGACTTTCTACAGAAGCTGTCGTCAGGTTCACTTCTTACAAAAGTAAGTGTGTTACAACATGAAATAAGGTGTGCTTCAGATGAGCCATTGATCATTCTCAGCTACAAAACTCAAAATAATTTCAAGACTGCTGAAGTTCATAACCAGAGAGTATGAATCAATTCAAACAGGTCTGAAGCTGAAATGAATCCTAGCTCTACCATGATTACAGTGGATCAGCAAGCTGTTCAAGGTGAGAAATTTCATGATATTTCATAGTACAGATTAACTTTTACTGCTTCCTTGGGTTTAACCAAACCTGAAAATTTATAGGGAAAGGAATTCCTTCAGAAAGTCTGACCATATCTTTAGAAAAGCAGCTCAGGTCTCAAGCAAGGAATTCTGGAACCTAACTTTTCTTAAGGTTCCTCAACCTCTGTCCTAATGTTTATCTAACCTTCATTGTCTTCCTCGAACATAATCAGAGCATTCCTCACCACAGAGTATCTCCTCAAGGCAGACTGTCCAATCTCTACAGCAAAACATAACCTCAGTATGTTCAAGAAAGCTTCTGAATTGCCTGTGCTCCACGACATTTACCTTCCAGCTGAGGCCAGTAATTAACTCCCTCATGAAAATAAGCGGAGTCAATGATCATGAAACTTCTTCCAGCTGTCAAAAAAACCCAAAAAAGCTTCCCCCACTTCCTCTTCTTGACTAGACAGCCTGCAGGTGGTGTTTGACATTGCATCCCTCTTGCTGGCCTCCTCTCTAATTGATTCTGGCTTAAGAGCTCACATGGCCTGTTGCACAGCAAAGCTCTGTGCACCTGAGCTGTTCCACAGCAGGAACTGCACTGCCCCTCTGCTTTATCTTCCTAAAGACCTTACATCAATCCATTGCAGTGCTCCAGGCATGTAATTTATTTCACCAGGTCATTCTTATTCCCAATTAGATTACAGCTCTGCAGCTCTACATAGAGCAGATATTCCACCCAATCCTCCATCCGCTTAAGTGAATCTTTTTGGTGTCTCTCCTACCATGTACTGCAGGACTCTGGCTCTTACTCCTGCTCAGCTTCCAAGAATAACCAGTTATCTCCTGTTTATTGTTTCTAATACTTGTGCAGTTTGCTTATATCATCCCGTATCTCTAGCATTTAGCAGCTCAGTACCAGATCAGAGCACATCTCCCACAGATGAGGCCATCACTGCTTCCAGCCCCTGTCTCCAAGTAAATTACCTCACATGCCTTGTGAACAGAGAGCTGGACAACAGCTTCGCCAATTGAGAATCTCATCCAACTCAAGAGCTCTGATCACAGAATCATAGAATCGGCAGGTTGGAAAAGACCCATAGGATCATCGAGTCCAACATGCCTATGAAGCTCAAACTAGCTGATGGAAGAGACTCGTGTCCTACAGTACATCACCACCACTGTCCCACATCTGCCCTTTTTCCCCTGCAGCTGTTGCATTAAGTGCCAAATCCCAGTCTAAGCAGCCACAAGGATGATACCCTGGACATGACACAGAAAGCCAAACACAAACTTGCTCTTTTCCCTTCATGATCACCTGCTGAGTAAGCAGTTTGCCACTGTGTTTTGTGGCTTTCATCCCAGCCATGATAATCTTGCTGCCCGAATGCCAAGTAGTCTGCATTTCTCCCTGCTTTACTTCATCCTGAACAGCAAGTGGAAAACTGGCAGAAAAATTAATTGAAATAAAAAATAGTCACAAGGCAGACAAAGAATAGCACTCCCAAACACATCCCATTAGAAAATGGATACTAAACAGTGTGTGACTGAACACAAAGCTTCTTCCTAGAAAAATCAGCATCAGAACACTACTTCTTTATATGACAATAACTGGAAAGTATCAGTTCCTCCTTCTTTCACCATTTCTCCTCTTGTAAGTGCACTGTTTGTTTTGATTTCCCTTATCTCTCCACAGATTGAAAAGGCAAAATAAACCCTCTTTATTCCTAGAGATAAAAAAATATTCTTTATAAAGCACTCAGAAGATAGATAAAAAAATAAATTATTCCATGCAGAAGTATAAATACAGGCAAGGAAAAAAAAGATAAAATTCTGGGAAATGTATTCACAAAGTAGAGAAGTAAATCAGTGTTGGGTTTCTTTTGAGTGTTGGGCTGTTCTTGGGGTTTTTAATTGCATTTGATAGATTGAATCTAACTGGATTTAGCAACATACAAAACAATTAGAAATACTGCTACTAGGAATCTTATCTATAATTCACATACAGTTAAGTGTTGAATGACACGCAACCCCTCATGAACTTGAAAAAAAGGATGTATAGATTCTTAAAAGACTTTTTCAGAGTTTAATGCATTAAGTGTCTTAATCTGTGCTGTATGTAAGCATGGAAATGCCAGTTCGCTAGGGGACAACTTATGGGAGACATCAGTCAGCTTAAGCCCTTCAGCTGCTAGGTCTTCTTGTCCTCCATGCCAGGTCTTTCCTTGGTCACAAATAACCACTGCAGAGCAGTTACAAATACAATTTCCCCTTCAGTTTGTATCAGGACCTATGAAACCACAGCACACAGAAGACTGACTCAAGCCACTGCAGAGTTTTTACCCAGATAAAAGTTCTTGTCTTGAATGTCACCTTGCAATGTTTCTGTCTTGAAAATCCATCAGTTTTTTAACATCAGTATCTACAGACTACGATATGATAAAATATTAATTGAATATACTAACAAAATCTTGAAACAGTAATTGCCAGTTTGCAGGGGAAAAAGTAAAACATGGTTAGAGTAACAAGCAAAATACTGTACTCTACCTACAGTACACTCTTAGCAGAGAAACTCTCAGAAATCTTACATTACTCCAAAGTGTATGATTCAAGCCCTTAAGCACTTCATCCTGCTCAGCAATGATAAAGGTTTGAGCTTTTGCTGCTGTCACCTTAAAAACAAGCATCTCTCATAGAAATTCCATTCCACGTAAAGCCATAGATATTTCTGATGCCACATCCTGAAAAGGCCTCTTAACTTCTCTTTATGCAACTGCAACAGCTACAATACTACACCAAGAGCCAGAATGAGCATCTGCTAAATTGCAGCCCCTCCCAGCATTTAAATGCTTTAATGATTTTGTTTAGTTATGTTTTCTGTCAAAGGCCAATCCCAAGTACAAAAGAGCAGTTAATCCTTTTAGCAAGAGCTGCCTAACTGCCTTCAAGATTCTTAGTTTGGATGAGAAAGCAAAACAGGAACCACTAACCCTCAAGAAAAGAAATTTTAAATTAATATCTACGAATTTCATAAGACAATCTCTGTCTGAAACACTAGCATGAAAATTATCAAAAAACTTGAGGAAATTACCAATCTATCTGCTTAAGATCAGCTACCTAGACCTGAAAACAGAACAAAAACACAGGTCTCCCAATATGAAGGTGAAGAAATCTAGTAGTAAAATCTTGGATGACGGAAATAAGCCTAAAACAAGTGTCACTTGTTCACTCTTTATTCTGCCTAGTAGACCTAGTAGAAGTCAGGTTTCTTCTCACATACATACACACAGTTAATTTCTTCCATATACTAGACAGTAGCCATTAAAATGAACACATTATATATAATAAATGTGCACTCTTTAAACAGTTAACAATATTCACCACATTAACGTAAAGCACAATTTACTGCCAGAAGCATTTCTGGCCAAAGCTCCTTTTGCTAAAAAGGCTGGGAGATTTATATCATGTAAGAGTAAACTAATGAATACAATTCAGATAGTGCTTTAACTCACTCAGTAGCACCATGCTGTAAATCCTCTATTCGGGCAAATTAGCACTTGGACTTCTCAGCTTCTCCTGGTTTGTAGTATTGCATCAAAATGAAGAAAGCTGAAGGACCATCTATGAATCACACTTAAACTCAACATTCTGGACACCAGGAAGGAGTCAGTATTCATTAAGAAGATTTTTGTGGACCAAACCTATATCAATACCACTGTGTATTTTCATATTTGTATCTCATCACCTCCAAAGCTACGTACTAAGAGAACTGATCCTTTTGATGATGCAAGAGCAATGCTAGACAGGATAGAAAGAGGAACACATATACACACACATTTCTGCAACAAAAGATGCACTTCCTGCAACATACAAATCAACTGTAAAAATAAAAAGTGGTGATCGAAGCAAGCATTTTTTTTTTTTTTTAATTACTGCAATACCAAAGAGAAAGAAAACAAAAATGGGGGGAAAAAAGAAAAAAGTTTAAACTTCCTCTCTCTCCATTCATTTAAAATTCCACTCCCTTGGAACTCATGAGTTCTGAAGGTAAAAATAAAAACCCACACGAAAATGAATCTCTGGCTTCTGCAAAAGTCATTAAAATTAATGAGAGTACTTTATATTTATTTGCATAAAAAAAACCCAGGAAGTATCTTTTTTTCTGAGTGAGAAAAATCACCAGTCTCTCAGGAGCGGAGTTAAGAAATAAGCTATCAGGTATTGTAAGCCTCTGAATCAAATCCCAACTTCAAATCCTCACTGAATTTTTCCTAGCTCTTGTTGCGAGTTACCTATTTACACTGCATAATAAAAGTTGTTTTTCAGCACAGTAAACTTCATTTATCCTGTTCCTTCTGTCAAACAAAATATACTTCAGCCACACACTGCAGCATATAGCTTTCAAATATAAAAGATACAGGTCTGGCAAAACTAGCAATTGATTTTTAGGTTTCTCTGATCAGTTCCCATTCCAGTTGGCAGGTCACCCTGATCCTGCCATCCTGCAGTATTCAGCCTTCTGTCTAAAATGAGCTATTATGTTCACAAATATGCTGCACATTTCTGTAGCACTCAGTTTCCAAATGCAACTTGCTTAATACAAATAAGAAACAACAAACATTCCATCCTTTCAACTCTACAGCCCTTTCCAGTCTTAAGTTCAAGACTCAGTTTGATCCCAAGTGCACTTTCATAGAAAAATATACCTGCAGTTCTTGTAAATTCAAAGGGTAACAGCCAAATTCTGTTTTATCATCTTCTAGGTTTATATTCTAAGATGACTTTTACAACAGGTGAGATATTTTCCTTTGGTCACGTAGAGCCAACAAGATGCTAAATTTACAAGGGTAAGAGATGTGACTTTTGCAGCAGAGCAGAGGTGCTACATCTCCCCATCCAAAGGGTTTGTGAACTTTAAAACATCCTACACCTGACCCTCCTCAGACCTCATCAGCAAATAGCAGGTGGCAATGCACTGGGCTAGGGATTACTTACCCTATGCCACTCTTAAGAACCACATTTTAGGAGCTGCATTTTAAGAGATGGAGAATACATTTCACTGAAGCTCACAAGGACTTTGAAGGACTTTCTTGTTTAACAGCATTGCCTTTTCCAAAGCAGCTGTACACTAACCACCATGCAGCAAAACCAAGGCATTATTGAAAACTACTTTAATCTCTAACAGGTTATCTACAGAGTCTTCAAAATTCTGCAGTCAGAACTGAAGCTTAAGTCCACTGAATTCTAGAAAATAAGTTAGAAAAAGGAGTTCTACCTTCAAGTTTCAGGCACAGAAGCTCCTCTCCAAGTTGCAGAAGCCATTTCCTCAGCTTCCTGCCCAGAATGGTGCAGACCCACTTGAAGATAAAGCTGCTCTCCAGTAACTGTGCTCAAAGCATCTCCTGGAGAGTTACAGAATTTTAAAGCAACATCGCTTCTTGATCCTGTAGCGAGCAGAAGTGTTCCTCGATTTACCATTCCCTTTACCATCACATTTCTTGAAAATACTGAATCTGTGACTACATACTTAAATGAACTTCCCCTTGCAAAACCCACTCAAATTAGAGAACATTCTAAGATGATAGAGTTATCATTTTAGACTTATGTTACCACTTCCATTACACTCTATAAGTTTCAAGACTACAGCATTACAAACACACCACTGATTTGGTGTTTGCTACACTAGTATGAAGACTGGTAGTTCAACATGCTGCAAAATAAATGAACACCACTAAATTCCAAGAGGTATATTCCTGTCAATTCTAAAGCAATTTAGCAGCCAAACTGAGATCAAGATAAAAGAACAAACTGGAAGAACATATGTCATTAATTTAAAAACTTGTCCTCAGGTAACTGTTGTATTTGTTCAAAATTATTTCCTTGTGGCAAGTGTCTGTGCATGCTCACATATAGGAACTCCAAACAGCTAAGCATTTAAATCTCATTTATAAATCAAATTAATATTTTGCTTATTTAAGTCTGTCTCTACACTCACGTGTTCAATTTAGAAATTTACAGGTCAGCAGTTAGAATAGTTGATGGCTTAGCACTATTTGATAAGTTTAATTGATTTATAATGCAGATAAGCACCAATAAAACAAATTAATAGAATCTGTGGAAATTAGCATGTCTTTCTTCCAAGAGCAATAAAATTGTGCATATAGTAATCTTTAATCATAGAATCTTTACAATAATATTAAAACACATTCAAAAAACAGAGTGAAAGAAATGGTATGCAAATTTATGTAGCATTGAAATCTTCATAGAAGTTTTTTTTCCTTCACCAAAGCAAAAAACTTCTAATCAATTAGGGGTAGTTCTCACTTGTTTTCAGAAAGCAGGTGCTACAGTTCTAAATAGAAGAGAGCTTGTACCTCTTAGTCTAAGTCATTGTGCACTTTTCAAGTTAACTGTGGAGATGCTCATTACTGCAGACAGAGAAAAGAAGTCTACGATTTCAGTCATGGAAGAAATTACTTCTGACGCATAGAAATAACAAGTAAATGCTTTTGGGGTTTACCTTTGTTGTCAGTAAAACAGATGGAGGGACTGAGTGTTTATTTCACATTTGTCAACATGCACAGGAAGGCTGTGACAATGCTGAAACGGATGCCTTATTAAGCCCATATTAAGAAATCTTGCTGTGCATTCTGCAGTATTTAGCTCTTCTCTAGGTACAGTAGTAAGTTATCTGTTGCAAAGCCTTGAGGTCTGGGATATATTTACTTCCTTAGACAGATTATTCAAGCCAGCTGTTGCAGTCAAAGCTACCATTACAAAATAGGAGGGCTAGGGAAATCCATCTCTGTACCTTCACATTTTCTTCCTCACCACAATTGATTTATATCATGTTCAATCTAGAGACTGAGACTATGCAGTAATACAAGTCTAGTTAAAACTGGTGCTAAATGCTGATGGGAAAGCGTGCTTAGTTTTCCTTCCCAAACATGCCAAATTTAAAATGAAAATATTATGAAATATTCCCAACAAAAAATCTCAGTTAGATTCACATTATTCTTCAAAGGTGCCTTGAGGCAAAGCAACTGTCCCTTTTTTGCTTGTTCATTTTGCTAAAAATTAGATTCTCATTCTTAGCAGTATCAAGGTTTAAATAGATGACTGAAAGAGGAATCACATAGTGGATTTCATTTCAATTTCACTTGTATGTTCTGCAGCACCTTCTGACACTTGATCAGTATTTTTACTCCATATTTTCTTATCTGGGGACAGGCACTGGTAAAAAAATACTCTGATATCTATAATGTCTTTTACTAAACAAAGTAAAAGAGACAATGTCTCAAAATGTAAGCAGTAATTGTAGAATTCTGCATTACTGACAGTCAACAGTATTCCTTCACCTTCAGTACTTCAACTATTTTACTAAGCTCAAAAATCTTACAAACTAAGCCACAAATTGTTTAGTAAAACAACAACAACAACAAAACCAAACCCCCAAACCAAACAAAAAAAAAGAACAACAACAACAAAAAAGATAACAGCTAGCTTTTAATAATACATTTTTCTTAATGTTTTCATTTACTGAAAGTTAGGAAAATCTTGAATTCATTAAACTCCGCAATACTGTGAAGAGGTCTGTTTGTAAAACAGAGCTAAATGTGCTTCTGCGAACTTACTGACTGGTTAGCTCTGGCCTGTCTCTGCTGGTTCTAAGTACGTCTTTAGTAATTGTTTCTACATCCAGATGTAAGTTAAAGCTAGGTGGATTTGGCATCCAAATGGCACCTTTATTTAAAAGTGAAATTAAAGTTAAATTTACACGAAGAACTCCCGATCATATTTTGGAATATATAGCACACTATAATATTAAAATTAGAAAATACACATACAGTGCTGTGCATGAAGTAGTATATACACAGGAAATCATTGTTCTGTTATGTCACTTGGACATTAAAAAGAAGAATAAGCTTCCTGGAGCTGAATATTAGGAAGAAAAATGTACAATTCTGAGATGAAAAAATCTATAATTCTCTTGTAAACTTAAACCCATTGACTCATAGAACAGACTTTAACTGGTAAAAACACTGGATAACTTCTTCCATGGGTTTTTTTTGTAGATTTGATGTGCCAGCCTGCATGCTCATACATTGAACTGCAGGGAAGACCCTCTCTAAGGGAGATCATTCCTCTGTCCTGTGAACTGTTATGGTTTCAGTCTTATTTATATAATCCAGTTTAAATGAAAAACACTTCTGGTCTTCAAATCAGTTTTACCTAGAGCTAGCTTTGTAGACACTGCAGCGACTATGCAACTATTTTAGACATAAAGCATAACATAATTGTTCACAGGAGCCTTAGCTTTCCAGCCATCTCACATATCATAGCACTTATTTCCACTTACTAAATCATTGCAGGCAAGCAAGTTTAATGTGCTGGAAGCCAGAAATAGTTGTTGAGTGGTAGCAGGGAGCACAAATCAGTGGCATTCCCTGTATCGTGACCAAGGACTGCAGTTATATTTACAGGGAGTAAGATGAGAGCTGGGTCAACCAGTATCACTAATTTATAAGACCAATTACATGCACTGCTTATCAACTGATACTGTAGCTGCTGGTAAAAGGGGAATGAACTCTAAACAGACATCTGCACATTACATCTCTCAGATTCTATATCTGATGCTGACTTTAACAAATGCTGAAGCACCTCTAGGCCCCTGTCTGTACAATTCCAAAAGCAATGGTTTTACTTGTTAGACCTGCTAACTGAAAATGGAGAAGAGAGTGATAGTCTTCAGAGAAAGTCTCATGAACATGTGGTTTGTACTTCACAATTGGTTAGTGTTGTAAAAACAAATTTTTGGGAGTAAGAATATAATTTAAATAGGAGTTAAACTGTAAAAAAATATATATGCTGTTAGACTGATGGGCTGGTATGTTGGTTGGTTGTTTTTTCCCTAAAGAGTTCTCTAAAGTGGAAGCAGGAGTGTTTGTTCTACATAGTTAGAAACTTCATTGACTTGATCTTGACTAATGTTTATCAAGTGGAAAATCTGCAAGGCACAGCAAATTCTGTAATGAAGCTTTGCCATTTATTTCATGGGTAGCCAACAGAGATCAACTTTATACCTACAACGTTCAATACAAATACAGTTTTCAACCCATCTTGAAAATTAACTAATGGCAGTTGCTGATGTCAACTTCCTGTTGCCCACAGGGAGTACCCAAAATTTGGGCCATGATTAAATCTAGAAGGAACTGTTCAACATAAACCTATATGGACAGTGAAATGCATTACTGAATTAAATTGCTGCTAAAGTCTCGGTACTTTATCAGGTCATTCAACCAATATAATTAGGAATAATTATTATGCTATAATATTGCTGTTACCCAACAAGAGGCTAGCTATTATCTCGGTTCTCAACAGATGTCACCTAAACTAGCTTTGGCGCTCTGAAGAGCTGTCATGTATTGCACCTCTCTTAGCCTGTGGCCTAAACATGCCACACTGCTCTAGCTTGGCAGAGCACCTCTTCTTATTTAGCCTTTTGAGAAAACAGTAACAGATACAGTAATAAATGAATCTGAAAGAATGAATTTTGTTACAAGTCAAATGTTTCCCATCGCATTCAGAGGCTATAGCGCTTCCATTCTCTTGCCTCTCCACCCCACATCTCAATACCATACACATGTAACACATCTCAAACTTACCAGAATGAAATAAGTACCAGCTTCAAAAAGAATGTGATCCAGATTCTTAGAGCTTAGTTGAAATGAAAGAAAAGCCAAAGGTCAAAGAGATTTCTAAGTCAGGACAGTATCAAAGTAGAATAAGTACATGTATTAGCTGTTATTTTTTTGAGCAAAACATTCACAGCTTCTCACAGGAAGGAAATTTTATTTATTATCTCAGTCAGAAAAGAAGTTGACAGTCAAGTTGAGCAATTAAATTCATTTTTTGCTTTGTGAATATTTACATACCACCACATTACATCAACTACTTTATTACTCTGCTGCTCAGCTCAAAGTCGATGGTTTATCTCTCGCTGCTTGGAATATTACGTTTCTAAATGGCATGTGAATTAATATACAGTACCTCTCCAGAGTGAAACAAGAGACGTAGTTAAGAGCACCCTGTAACAGATGGAGAGGAGCTTTACCGACACAGTACGGGATCTTCACAAGGTAGCCCACAGGAAACATCACTTTTGAACATAGCCATTTGGAGAGTGAACCCTGCTGATAAACACAGAGCAGATATAATTATGTGCACTAGTAACACTCCATAGTAGCAATAGGGACTTGACTTAATGGTGCTTAGAGAGCCAGATGAGTCTGCTGTTGATGCCTTGGGTACCAGGAGAAGAATAATCAGCATTTAACTGGGCTCATAAAATTCAGCCTTAGCTAGGACTTTTCTCTTCTAGGGGAAACACTATGGAATAGGGGCAGCTCTTACGACATTAATTAATGTTTATTTTCCCTTTCTTCATACGCTACATAGTATACCTTTACACATTATGACAAAAAATCAAAAATAACTAGGAAATCTGACTTCATATCTTGTGGAACGAAGGAAATAACTGGACTAAGACTAAAAAGGTTTTTCAGAGTTAATGATTCTGTAGTCAAATAGAGGTCCCCAAATATAATTCAGGTCGACATAAGCAAGAATTCTCTGCCTTTAGAAATAGAACTGCAATGGCAAAGAATATGCATTTAGAATAACAAAAGAATTACATCTTTAGGATTCTTCCTGTAAAGTCACTTTTTAAGAAAGATGGAATATTCTTTAAAAACAGAAGCAAGAATATTGTTATCGTACTGTAAGGGTCCCACAAAAGGGATCTTCATCTCGTAGTCACATCTACTTTGCGAGTAAAACCTCACAGTCTCAAGGAACCTGAGGGAATATGAAATTAAGGCCCCATATATTTAACTGTCAATAAAATATAGCCATGAATAACTGAAGTAAAAAAACATATAGGTGGGGGAAAGGGATGTTTTTTATTTTTCTATAAAAACATAGAGTGTATTAAACATGGGGTTTGTGTGCCGTGCATCACATCTGTATTCTCAGACACTACTTAGTCTATTTGCAAGAAAATGAAGTTATACAAGACATGACACCTTCCTCTGCAGATGAATAGGCAACAATATACTCAGTAGTATCACGCTTAGGCAAGACATCGCTAATGTCATTATGTCCTTTTGAAATGAAACATTTTTGGAAAGGTAAGGTTTTGTCGAAAACTGAGTAGCTAATTTACATGGCAGCCTTAATTACAAAATCCTAGTATGAATGAAAAATTACAGTAGAATGGGAATTTGAGTATTTGTCTACTAAATGCTTTCAACAGATACAGTTTAAGAACTGGTGACCAGTTGTCAGTAAAGCTCCTCACGATATCCAGTTTTGACATTGTTTGACCTGAATCAGCTCAGTTTTGTAAATACCCGTTTACAAATGTTTAAAAAGCTTGGAACTTGACAGTAAGCTGTGTGATATCAAACACAGGGCTTTATATTGAGAATACCACGTGTGATGTTTTCTAAACAACTTCATTGTAACTTCATTACTAGCTGAGGTTAGGGGAGTAATGACAGTCTCCGTCATACTTCAGTTGGATGACTCACTGTGACAGAGAAGAGAGTAAACCTCATAGAGAATCAAGCAACCTCCTGACTGGTTAATAGTTAACTGTGCTAGGTAGGGTTAGTCCCAATTTATTCAGTTACTTTTAGCCTGTTACTCACATCATGAAATACTGCATAACTGAATAAGCATCCTCTAGAATATACTTTATTTGAACTCACATTTTACACAGTAGATCATGCCCTTGCAGTACTGACAAAGCCATTTATGTTAGACTTGGTTACAACTTGTTTGCTATAGAGATACCATACATGCGTTGTTCATTTTAATGTCACCAAGTAATATCCTTTCTACTTTACAGCTTCTTGCTCAAGTGAAGATGTAGTAGACTAATAGTTTTTACTAATGGCTGAGGTATTTTTAAACTAGAAGTATTTATTGGGAAAGCTTTTCTTTGCAAATTTACCTGTCAATAAAACGTTGATTAGAAGATGTTTCTTGAGTACTGTATGAACAGAAGAGTAATACTAAGTCAAGCAGAACTTGTTTTTTTTAACAACACTCACTGCTTTTAGAACTAATGCACATGATTGAGATGAATATGTTAACTGCATTTATGCCAAGAACAGGCTGATGATGGATTTTATGATAAGTCTTTAGAGGGCAAGCAGCAGATCGTAGACTCCAACATTTGAAACAGTTTGAAATAGGAAATGTGTCAGTTCAATTACTCTGTAAAAAGAGAATTTGAATTTAAAAGTATTGCTCAGTTGAGAATCTAACTGTTCTCCCATTTATTATAAGATGCATGGAAGGTTTTTTTAGCTGGTGTATTGATTAATTTCTAAAATCCATATTTCATACCTAACAAATTGCCTTACACTGAGGCATCCAGAAAATGCAGCAAATTTTCTCAAGCAGTTCATCACACACATCCTACCAAGAAACTTCTAGGTTCCTTTTATTCGTACTCAAGTTTCTCAGTTAGGTGCCCAGAATGATGATGATGTAGATTAAGCATTAGTAAGTTACTCCAGACAGAAGCTGGAAAGATGCAATTTAACAGAATGTTAATTGATCACCTGGAATGTAAAACAAGACATACATAAAGAACAAAGTAAAACAATGTTGTCTTAAGAAGAAATAATTGAAGACTCACTGAAGGCAGAAAGCACACAGCCATTCTAGATCTAGGGATGCAAAGGGCATAATAAGCCCATTTTCACAGTATTTCCATCACGGAGTATGACCACACATCAAAGGAATCTCAGTGGTAAAATACTAACGTACATTTTATATACAAGGAGTGTGAAATGAAATCCAAAGGTTTCAGGACACAGAAAAGAAACCTCTTGTACTGTGTGTAACGATACTCAGATGTAGAAGTACATCGTACTAAAATGAGTCATCTGACAGGTGCAACATGGGTACTGCAACTGTGTTTTCATTGTACTATGTTTCCAACTCTGAACTCATTATGAAACAAACAACCTCTCAAACAAGGTTGCTCAATGAATAAAATGCTGATGCAAGTTACTGGCTTGAGAATACAATTTAAGACACTAATGCTGAATAGGTCATGGGAGCTCTAAATAGTTTAATACCATCAGGAGTGGTATGATGCGATCCTTACTAAGTGAGAAAAGCAATTTTAAGCATAAGTGGCAAATCCTTGTCTATATATGTACTACCAGAGAAGAAAATAGGATTTTTATTATTTTTACTATTGTACTCAGCATATTCCAGGTTGGTATGTTTGTTCTATCCTCAGAAATCAAGAGTACTGTTAACTGTGATATATGTTATATTTTGTGATGATTCCAAAATAGACATTTCTCCATACACTTTCCACTAGGGACCATGTTTATGGCATAAGCTTTAAGACACCAAATGTAAGGCCATAATTATTTCTGGAAAAAGAAATGGAGACATAGACTTTGTACACTATCAGGAGGATTCAGAGTCCCAGCCTACTTACAGGCTGATGTACATTCACAAATTTGTAAGTTCTCTTTAAATTTGGTTCTGAGACCGGGAGACCAAAAATGTAGTAATTGAAATAAGAGCATTTTTTGACATTGCACAAAATCTACATAGTTGTCTGAAACAAGTTCAGAGGCCTCAGTTTCTGTGATCTGATGCCTTTGCTGAGGGTTGGTAACTTGATGATCAGCATATGAGCTTCCTTCCTAGACCAGGACACTGCTGATCATTACTGAAACCTAATTCTAACTTCAGGGAAGTGTGAGCAAAGACAATTCTTCCTTATTTAGTTATAGAAAGAGGAGTTGATTTATGTTTTCAGAATCCAATTACAAAACTGTATATGGTTACTGTGACTAAATTAATAATATGAAGCATCTAATTTACTCCCCCACCATCTCTACAACCAGAAAGCTGGCTTTTATCAGTGTTCTTGAGTTAAAGAATTTGCAAATCATTGCTGAGGTTGTGGTACATCCTTAGACAACAAGTGTATACTTAGGAAAGCTAGCCATGTGGCAGCCTGCGATTGTTGCTTATGTTCCACTAACAGAAGTGCAAACAAGTAAGACTATCAAAGAAAAAGAAAGGAAGGGAAAAAAAGGAGAAGGAGCTGAGAGGGATATACATTTCTACATGAAGATTAATAAGTGTTCGGTTTGGATATACAAGCATGCGTTCTGGTCTACTTTAAATTATCTTCAAAACACTTCATCCTCCTTTCCTCTGTATGGAGTTTCAAATTTCTCTGTCTAGCAGCAAGCTTGATATGCTACCATTCAAAAAATGCCATTAATCTGCTTTTGCTACTGCTGGTTAGTCAAGCATTCAAAATTCAAAGTTCAAATTCAGTATCACGCTACTTCAAAATGAGAGCTACAGCCTGAAAACAAATTCTAGTCAATAACTGCTGCAGTTTGAATGTTCTGTTCCCAGCCATCTATTTCTGTGTTTGACATACTTCTAGATGTTTTTGTTAAAGGTATAACAAAAGAATGATTTCTTCTACAGTTAACTTCTGGTTAATGTCGGGATGGCAACTACACCATCCGTACCTCCTACTGACGTCAGGAGAGGACCTGATACTAGTTGTATCTTAAGGGAAACTGGCTGTAGCAGTTACAGAGCATTACGAACAAGTCAGAACAGAAAGCAAAATTCATACTTTCTGAACAACAATATAGTCTCTGGTGCTGGCAGGAACAGTGCAGAGATACTGACTGAAATAATCTGAAGAGAAGTTTCTAACAGAGAGTTTACAGGGTTTTTACACAATCATCATATAAAGCTATCAAGGAATGCTTTCAGAATAATTACACCATGAAAACTGAGCATGCAAGTTTTAAGACTTGAACATAAAGGGCATCAAAGCATTCTAAAGATAAACTAGGGCTACAAATTGAATCTAGTGAAAAAGCAGCAGACTGGTAACGCGTGAGCCGAGGTTAAAGTCAGCCTATAAACCAATGAAGTGGATCTGAGGTAAGAGCCAGAATAACTTTCAAGCATCTTTTGCCTTGTCTGGTTTCAACTAATACAACAGGACTACCAATAGGACAATAGAAATTTAATCTAGTTTATTGATAACCTCTTAAAGTATCTGTCTTGGTTCATGATAAACCCAGTGTTTACAGCGAAAGCTTGATGAAGCTTTCATTTCAAATTAAAGTCAAGACATAGTAATTTTCAAGCAAGATAGGTGTGGAATACCTCCCAAACCTGAGCTGTAATGATGTTTTTGCCTCAGGCAAATGACCTAGACAACTACTGAAAAGGGTTATGAGCAAGAGCAAAATGAATTGGAGATGTACAGCTGATTGGAGTGTAAAACTGCCCTGTACTCTGTGTACACTGTTGCAGCTGAATAATACAAGAGCAAGGAAAAAAGATATCTTCTCCACTCTAAATAAAATAGGAAATTTATGTCAAATCATATACAGGATGGAGGTTACAGTATATGATGTGCTTTATACAATTTAAAGCTTAAAACAGCAAGGTTGAACAGAATAGACTACCATTAGAAGGTAATATGAAAGCAATTTCTCATAGTTCAATAAATGTTTTAGGCATTTGATGAAGTAGGGAGGCTGAGCATTAACTCTGAGGATGTTTTAACTCCAAGGACATTAAAATGTTTATGACGCAAAAATATAACTGTTACATGACTAATAATATCTAGTAACACCAGTTAGTTATGTGGAGTATATTCAATTTAGTGTCTTTTTGAATAAATCCTATTTAAATTTCCTTAAATAAAGAGAGAATAACCTAACTGCACAATTTCACAAAAATATGATGATGACTGCCTTATGGCAAGGGCACGGTGCAAGTTTTTCTGTATAATTCATCACCTCTCGGGACCTCCAGCATCTTTTCTCTTCCAAGCTATGATCTTTGGAAAAAAAAAAAGTTTTACTGTAATGTTCACAGAGTCATAGGGATGATGACAAAGGGAACTATGTGCTGAAATGGAGGTAGTTCTTTAACACTGATAACAAAGTAGTATATGTGTATATACATATACACTCACACACAACTCCTTTTACTTAAACTGAAATTAATCGCATTATACCTATCTCTATATAAGAATATGCTTATCTTGTATCATTTCAAAGCCAGAAATAATTACAATTCTATTTTAAAAGAGAACTAAGTGTGAGTTCTCTCATACTGTTGTCAATGGAAACTCTGCTTACTGTACTCCCTCGCAGTGTGGCTTATGGTTGGCACATGGTCCATTTAGTTCATTGCTGTATCTGGTTTGTTTTGTCAAAAGAGTTTGAGATCAGATAAGAGAATATGTCCAAGCTCAGCAGTGGTAAACTTCTCCCAAAACCCTGCAGATATTTTGAGCTTTGACATAGGAGGACTCCTATCCTTTCCTAATATATTTCTTTTACCCCTTCCAAGACATACTTGATCACGTAATATTTCGGATGTCTAACAAGTTTTACTGGAATGCTTCTACAATTTGTGTTACTTGCTTGTCAACAGGAAATACACAAGTTGTAAAATATTCCAGGTAACAAAAAATTAAGAGGTGAAGAAATCAAATGGGTTTCACTAACAATTAAACCTTATGGGAAGTTCTAAAAAAATGGCATTTGATTTTTTAATACTATCCACATATAGAAGATCAGTAGAAAAGTGGGATACTTAACTCCTAGGGCAAATCAAGATGAAATAAAGAGAGAGAAATTAAACAAATACTCTTCATTTCCAGGTAGGATTTTCTGTGCAGTGTAAGTTAGTCTTAGCTGAACATCTAGTAAACTGCAAAGTCAAAATTATGCCATTTTGTTCCAAGAACATCCTAAACTCAAGTAATTCTTTCTACAAAATAAGTAAATAGTATCATTTCCAGAAATGCTGAGGAAATATTCCAACTATCTTCTTGTTTAGATTTCACCTTTTAATAGAACTCCTTCAACACATTGCCTTCATTTTAAAAAAAGAAAATGACCTAACATCAAGTTGACTGGTGATGTATCTCTCTTTTCAGTTGCTGCTCCTCCCTGCCATAATGGTTGTAATGTGACATCAGACCATTCCTGGGGTTTTTATTATAGTGGTCTTTTGCTTTTATACCAAATCATCCAGATCATCCAAACATGTTCAGAATTCAATTAGATGCCAGCTCGGCCTGTAAGCTCATTCTTGTACTCTTAAGGTGGTTTATCCCATACACACACATACACCTTCCTTCCTGTATGAATAAATCAATTGCTTTTTTAAGACAATTTTTCATGCAACTAGCATACAGATCACATGTAAGTGCTTGTGTAGAAGCCTTGCACAGCTCTATATAAAAGCTATTTAAGAGGGATTTAATTGTTGTTGCCTTGAGAGATTGTTACTGCTACGTTCAGGGCCCTTTTTTTTCCCATTCCACTAAATCACAAGATCCTGTGCACGGTGTTCTTCTGATTTGTTTTTGTACATCTTAAATCTTTTTGAAGTTTTGCTTTCTCAGGCTATTACCACAGGTAGCTAGTGAGGGAGCAGCTTTTATCAACCACTGAGGCAGCTTTAGGTGGGAAAAAAATACAATGGATCTTTCTATCTCTGTTTCAGAGATTGTTCAGCATTAGCGAATTTCAGGAAGAACGGTGCCATAAAAGTTGTGTTTCTGGTTTTAGTTTATTACTGCTAAATGTTTATTAACTCCTATGCACAGACCAAAACATACTTCAGGAAAGGCAGTAGCTCTCACTGCGGCTTTTCCTCAATAAAGCTGGCACTAACTTACAAGGGTTACAGTGAAAATGAGAGTTTCTGATGATTTCAAACATATGAAAGCATCCCCATCCCTTTTTCAATGTCATTTAACTGCTAGTGAAGAAAATGACAGGCTGAGGGAGTGCCAATTATTAAAACCCCTAACCTGATTTTGACAAATGTGCTGGGAACAGAGTTCACCTACTCTTGGAAGATTAAGAAAAAAAATCGGTGTCTTAAGGGGCCATATCTGTGTGGGTAAGATAACTGTTATAATAATGCATAGCTATATAGATCAGCCTTCAGGAGCCTTTCCATTGTGCTGTATCTACAGCATGCTCAGGATAACATGCAGCTTATTCTTTTTTACATGCTAAGTGTTTCTTTCAATTTATCATGGGTTACTTGATGTTATCTTTGCTTTTGCGAGAAGCACAATTGAAGACTGTCAATGCAGCAAGACACAGTTTTGAAAGACTGGTTGGGCTTGTTGTTGCTGGATTTGTCATAATCAATGTTCCAGTTACATGATATTGAATTTGGTTTCGTCTTGAGTTGACTCGATAGTATTCTAAAAAGGTTTTCATAGCCTGTACTTCAGGAGATAAAGGTGTTATTAGATGTAACTCCCTAAGAAAGGAATACACACAGTACATTTATTTAATTCATTTTAAGTTGGTTAATAGTCAACACACTTGATGAATCCTCCTTTACCATTCTTTGTAAATAGAATTCATAGTCTACTGTATGTTGCTTTGCATTTGGTTGAAGATTTTTCCAATAAAATCTTTCTGTGCAGCTGAGTGCTGTTGGTGAGAAGTTTCTGTTAGATAGATAAATAGGAGGTTGCAAAGCTCTTCTATACAAACGTAATCTGGACAACAATATGCCTACAGAAAGAGTGATATTTTAGACCAGTATTCTGTTTCTGTAGGGATTCATGGTGACATTAATCATGCAATGTGTGCTATTCTGCACAGCTTTATCTTTTGTTTAAGTCTATGAGCAAAATCTGTAACAGTATCCCCTACTATATTGTTAAAAATCTTGAAATGACAAATGAAAACTCCAGATACACATGGACAAAAAGCACCACTGGTATAGATATGAAAGAAAATAAAGTTAAAATCATATTAGAAGATTTCAAGCACCAATAAACACTGCCAAGCTGAGAGCAAAGTTAATTTTTCAATAGTCTAATCTATCACAGAGCCTCAACATATGTCTAGACACAAAAGCAACAAGCCGCAGTTAATCTTGAAGAAGTTTAGTGGCATATCCTCTCATAAAGCAAAAGCATTCCTTTGTCCCCAAAAGGGTATAAAAAGAAAATTTGTGGTCCAAGCCATCACTCATGAAGACAATGGCTGAATCCATCTGTAACTTATATGGATCTTTCTTACAGGTGGGGATAGTGACCTGTAGTAGTGAATTGATGAAAACACTGGTTTCTGAGATGCAGTTTAAATTTTGGTAAGCATTGAGTAAAAGCATTCAGTAAGTGAGTACCTTTAGGTTTTGGCAGGGAAACCTTTGAAAACAGGGAAAAAAGATCCCAGATGCAGTGGAAACATAAAGCATTTATGTGCAAAGTCCTATGTGTCGAGAATTTAAAGAGAGAGGTCAAAAATCTAGAATAAAGATCTTTTGCCCTTTAACTTCTGTGAGTTTTCATCATTGCAAACAGACTGATTTGGCTTTTATTATACAATTAGAAAGTGTATGAAACAAGTGCTGTTTCGGTCATCTTTGAAAATCTTTGCAAGCTGTGCAAGGCTTAGCGCTATAAATCTTTTAGCTTCGGTGTCAGATTCTACCATGATCACAATGGCTTGAGAATTTGAGAAAAGATAAAGTATAGCATATGTCTTTAGAATTAGTCTGCTCTCTCTGTCATGGGACTCAGCCTTGGCAGGAAGATGCTATGGGATACATAAATCAGGAAAGTAACCTGTATGTCTCCTGATTTGGTATGCTAGAATACAGCTGTCTCTGTGGTAATATGTTCTTTAATGCTTCGTTGAACCTGTTCTTAGAGAAATGAAAATGCATGTGTTTGACACGCTCGTGTAGTTGCTTGGTAGATCAAAATAGATTTTTCTTAGCGTATTTTTCTCACTCAATTTTTCATGGGCATCATTATCCATTACTAAAAATTATTCTGAGAATAATGTCTGAAACTTCCTTCCCAAACTTCTTTGAAAGCGTCTGTATAAGCTACACAAAGCAGTGTCCTTTTGGACATGTGATAAAAAATTAATAGATCTTCAAATTTTCTAACAGTCAGCTCCAGCTGCTAGATTTCTTCCTGTATTAAAATCACTTAAATTCTCTTTTCAGCTCTGTTCAGAAAGAAAATTATCCATGAAGGGTAGATAAAATAAAACTGGCAGATCTAGTATTTCTTGATGATATGTGTGTGTATTAAAATATGCACTTCTCCGAGGCAACCTATAAAACATGCATAATCTATTATAATGAGATTCCAAAAAGTACCATTCACAAGGGCTGAGATGTTAGGAAGTCAGATGAAGGGATGTGCAGTGCAAGCCTGGCTTCAGATGGAAGCCTGGCTTCTGTGAAATGACTGTTGGAGATATCCATGTGGTCCAGGACAAAATATACCTGTTTCTATTGACACCATTTGTCTTACAGCATCAGAAAATTCACCATCCTTAATTTAAAAAAAAAAAAAAAAAGAAAACAAACAAAAAAACTTAAACCTCATTTTACTAAATATCACAGATATACACTGCAAAAATCACTACAGTAGAGAGTCCCTCATCCAGTGTTTTTCTTTCTAATGCAATGTGGTAGAAGGTAGAAGAGGAAAGAGCATTTTTATTATCAATATTTTGGAGGCTGAAAGATGTTAGCAGAATTTGTCTGGCATTAGGCAGATAGTCTGACAGGACAATGGATCATTTTAAAAATCTGTGTTTTCACAGTATAAGAGCAATATAGTTCCATATTCTGCACACTTCAAAATTTTGAATAAGATAGAGCGATGTTATAAGAGGAATAAGAAGAATAATCATTTAGCTCAGAACTGCACGACCCTTTTCAGTAATCATTTATTTTCAAAATATTTGAAATTGTAACATAATGATAAGTAGTATCCTGTTGCTGCCTCACAGTTGCTAACCTATTGCTGCTAACCTATTGCTAGTATTCTGCTAATTAACCCATCTTTTCTCTTAGTTTGAATCTCCCAGTAGCTTTTAAATAACCTACTTGGGACAAGACATTACGTGTTGTGAACATAGGATTTCACATGAAACTTAAACAGATACCAGGATATAATTATGTCAGACAGTCTAGCAGTAAGAATGATGACCCTGAATAAACCAGAAATTCAAGAATGCAAATCAGAGATTTGTTAAATGAAACACATAAGGCAGCTGATGGCAGGTAAATTAAGGGAAATCTGACCTCTATCTTGAGTGGGGATGGCCTCCAGGTAATCATCAGTGTCACTGGGTGGCTGAACTCTTAAACCTCAAATAACCCTGTCGGCTGATATGTTTCAGTCTTCCATTTAGGCACACAGTTAACCACCTTCTTAGAAATACAAATTGGAAGGGTGACTGACCAAAGCAGAAAGCTCTCTGGATGAAAGGAATCCTGAAGGATTCTTCAGTAACACAAGATATGCTAAAATACTTATCTATATTTTACAGGTGCTATTTATCAAAATTAATAATAAAAATAAATATATTTCATATAAGCATATCTCTCTTCCTATTTACAATATGGTTGCAGAAAGTTGAAGGTGCAGAGGTTGGGAGCACTTAATATTTTTTTTCCCATTTCAGAAATTCTTTATCTTACCTCACATATATGCATATATTCACAGCTGTAACAAATTTGCTCTAAGGTCTTTGGTGTTTTGTTGTGATTTTTAAAGTGACCATGAAGAAATTTGTAGCATTGCTAAGAAAAACATACATGGGATATTGACAAAGATTCTGCTTAAAATGAGAAAACATATGGTATTTCAGTGACCTCAATACCTGATAATTAATAGAAATTCAGATTGAATAAGAATCTAGGTATATATTTTTATTTGAGTTTCTGCATTTTTTGCCAGTGGTTCAGTAACTGCCTTCATTGTAAGTAAATGCTGGTTGTACTCTTCAGGTAACTAGGTTCTCAGAGGATACATTGTGAGAGACTCAGAACTGCTCACATCAATTCTTGTCAGACTCTTGGCACAATATTGCTGGCATTTTCTGTGAATATTGTCGAAGTCACCTTGTGATTTGAAACACTACTCAACTTTTAGGTGACAGCATATAATTAATATAAAAGAATATTATCTGCCACCTTTGTAATACAGACATCATATCAGTGTTACAACCAGTAGAAAAATCACTCATTTCATAGCACGCCCATCATTCTTTCTTTTGCCTACGTACTTACTTGTGATGTGCTCCTGTTGCAAAAAATTAACCCTTGTTTATTTGTTATTTTAAAGATAACTGCAAACTGTAATCAGAGAAATAAACAGAACAGCATTTACTGCAGGAACTGAGCAACGTGTATTACAGGGGGAACCACATGGTAACATAAAAGCAACAATGATAATCACATTGTAATTTCTTTTATAAATCTGATGTGTTCGCATGATAATTTCTACCCTGCCGTATGCATCTTGAGATGACTATCAATGCTACTTCCATATAAGCCAGAATAGATGTCTTTTATTAAAGTGGAAGGGCAATACTTTACAATGAAATAACACAGGGCAGGACTAGGCTAAATTTTTGTAATAGCTTTCTAGGATTTGCAGTTCCTGTAAGATTAAAGTAACAGCTTAACAGACCCTGTACTTTTGTAACAGTTGTGGAGGAAGAAGACACCCACTTCAGCAGTTCTCTCCAGGCAGGACTGTAGATCCATGAATTGGGTTGTTGTTAAAAGGCAGATTCTATACCAGGGAAAGAAGCTAAATTCTGTATGGATGAGAGAATCAGCAGTTGAGGAGACTACTCCACCACACATTTCACATTAGCCATTTTACCGCTTCTTATATTCTCGTGTCAAAATCTTATGGGGGCAAACCACTGCATATGCTGTGTTTTTATTTTTTACTTCTTCAGCATGCAGCAATGAACATTTTGACAGCTTAATCAGCCAGTATTATGTAAATGTGTGGAAAATTACAGTAGTTGATGTTTGAAGAGGGCTGTCAGCAGTGGAAGTGTTTATAATGTTTGATAAAGTTATGGCTTTTTTTTTGCAAACAAGTAAAAATAAAGCATGTATCACCACAATTTTCAATACATTTATGTTTTGGATTCCCATTTATATTCAAATTCAAGTGAATCAGTTTTGTCTAATCAGTGTGACATGGTCAGTGTAATATAGTTCTAGAGTATTATATTTGTGTGTTGATTGTGTTCAGTCTTTTCAATTGTCATTAAAACAAAGGAGAAAACGAAGGAGAAAAAAGCTGGCAAAAGGCAGAGATAATCATCACCACCCAAGTATCTTCAACATCATGATTACTTTGTAAGCTGTGTGGTGTTGTAAGCATTGTTAGTTTGGTGTAGAAAAACGGACAACAAAACCTTGAGATGGTACTTTGGACTACGGCTGGTTTGAGGTAATACAGAAGCAAGCATCAGCTGATAGACACAGCAGCAAAACCCACTGGTGCAGTTCTGAGGCTGACAAATGCGCTAACTGCTGTATCAGTGCTCATTGGAAAAACTTTTCATGGTATATTAATATTGGCAGGACAGGAACAGTGTGTTAGGAGATGCTGTGATCTGTGAAGTCAAGTAGAGATGCAGATTTTTTACTGATGTGCTACACTACCTTATTCTTCATGTTAACTTCACAGCATGGCTGAGAAGGTAATAATTCAAGCTTATGCAGAAGATTAATCTTGATGAGGGGGCTTATTATGCTGGGACACACTTGTACGGCTGTTTGTTTTGAAAGAGGCAGAAGCGTATGAGAAAGTAGGGATAATGCCTTGCGAAGTGCATTAGCTTTGCAGAGTCCAATTTATGCTCAAGAGATAGTGCAATCATATGAAAGAAAGCAGAAAATATGGAACCACTTACCTGCCTCCAGAGAGATATGTATAGTTGTGATGACTTCTCTGCGTTGTGTTTTCAGATGTTCTTCTTTTGACAAGTAACAGCTAAATGTCCCTGAAAAAATCAGAACAACCAAGATTTAGAAGTAGCCTTTCCAGTCAAAAAAGAACCATTGTGGTTTTATGTATTACAAATGAAATGCATTAGAATAAGCTGTACTTATCCAAAGTTATAGAATTCAATGCAAAACGTGGAAAGTAAGAAGCAATGAATGGAAAATAGTTGCAGTAAATGCATCACTGGATATTAAAAAGAAAGACAAACAGCATCACTTTTTGGTGATGAGTATATCAGAATCATTGCTGATTTCATCATGAAAAGTAGAAGAATATTAAGGTTTTTACACTGAAAGACATTTGTATTGCACTTCAGAACATATGCTTATACGCACAAAAAAAAGTAGTCTGGCAGTATAACAGAAACCCAGTACTGTGGTTCAGAACTGTTAAACAGTTTCATTATTTCAATAGTTCTCCACCCTGTTGATTACATTTCCTTCTTGCCAGCCTTGAAAAAACGTTAGTTCATAGATTCTTTAATTGAGTTTCAGCCTAGAAGAAGTCTGTATAGCATAATTCAATGAACTTCGATTTTTCATTATTCTGAGATTGTAGGCTGAGAAGGAGCAGCGTACTGGGTTGCATTCTACAGTGTCTAAAATCTACCTCACTTGCAGGTAGATCTTCTTTTTGGTGTCGTAAGCTACCTGCACAGTTTTGAAATAGAAGAAAAAAATTAGATAATGAGCATAAAAACAAGTAGTTAATGTACTGTACTGCTTTGGACTGCCTTTTTTGGTACTATACGACTGCTTTAGCTAACTAACAGCTCTGTTAGTTTAGTTGTGTTGACATACATCAACAAAAATAGATGCAGACAGTCAATTATTTGAACTATGTTCCCAGAGATTCTCATCTCTGTTTTACGGAAGAAGTAACTTTAATGGGGAGAACCATTTTTATGCCAATTACTACTAAACGGAACTGCTGAAAGGAAGGGGCAACTCAAGTCAGGGTTGGAGTGGGGGATCATTTGTTTGTTTGGGATTTGTTTGGATTCTTACACTGATGTCAAAATTCATATGTATTGAAACATTAGGTTATCTTAGGGGGGAAAAGTGCACTTTGAACACAGTGATAGCAAATTCTTGGTCTCAATTTTCAAGTATAAAAACAGCAGGGAATGCTTTCTGTGTAAATGATAAAATAGCATCTAAGATAAGTGGGTTTTAGATCTACATTACATAAAATGAGTCTAGCACTCTTACACTGCCTTATAATGCAAACTTTTATAATAATTTTCATTTTCTTGACTTGAAAGTCTTGATTTTATTCATCAGAATGTTCCAGTCACACTTTTATTGTGTATATGTGACTGCATGTTACATCATGGCTTACTGAATGGAAGGGAAAAAGCTGTGTGTGTTGGAGTGCAAGTAGGAAGAGCTGCAATAATATTCCAAATAACAGTTCCTCTTTATCTGATTTTTTTAAATTAAAATGAGAAAATAACTGCTATGTGAATATGTATTTCTCCTGCTACCGCACAGCTGTAATCAAAATTCAACAGAGATTTTTTGCCTAAACTGTACATGGAAAAGGAACTTCTGCCAGAGATCAATTAAATCATAATTGACAGTACCATATCTCTAAATAGGAAGTGCCTTTATTTAAAAAAATAAAGAATCAAACCCTTTGATTTGCATAAAAATATGACCTACAGCTGTAATACATTTTAAAGATAATTATATAAGGAGAAAAGAGAGAATCCTTGTAAAATAGAGGGTTTATTTGCCTTATTCTTGGGATGAAAAGTATTCTAAAATGTGTGTTTCTTATAAGCAGTTTGCATGAATATGGAAGGCTTTCAATTATTAAAAATGCTTCCTGGCTCCACAGTTGCATACTTCTGCTCAAATTGACTGTCAAATATTTGACATCCAGATTATTCTCCCTGTTTGAGTGCAACTGCAGGGATTGTTATGGAAAAACACAAGCATTCAGAAATTCAGGCTTTTCACTGGAATTTCATATTAACATTTTACAATAGTATTGCTAGAGTTATCAAAGCTACAATAAAGAAAAATAAAGGTAAACTAGTATGTCTTCTTTTGGTGACCTACATCCTTGTTTGAAGATGCTGAAAATTGTTTTTCTAGATCATATCAAAGGACAAAGTCGTAAAGCTCTCAGGTGTTCTTTAGATTATTCCAAAAGAGAGTTGATTGCTGTTCTGGCTTCTTTCCTGATTTTCATAATCTTCACTATAATCATCTACTAAAGAGCAAGCTGAATCAGCATTTTGATTAAGGAGATTGTTCTAATAATAAATAAAAAGCCTTTTCTCTATTGAGCAAAAGAGCAACAAAAGAACTCTGAGAGCTTTTGTTTCTATGAGACTTATCTTTCCAAACAAATACCGGATTTCACAAATTTCCTGCATTTGATTGCAGGATGAGAATAACTGCATTCCATGGCAACTGTGTTATTTAATATTGCCCTTATTAACAGAAAGGTCTAACTGGGAGTCACTGAAAAAAAAAGTTTTTGTAATGAGGAGAATATTGTAGGTTTATAAAATGAAGACCTTTTACTTTTTATAAACAAAACCAGCAACAAAACCCCAACAAAATCTCTGATTGAAATGAATAGAGATGCACATTAGGACACAAGCTGGAAGTATTGTTTATGCTACCCTGTTTCTCTGTTATTCTTAGTTGATCGCCTCCTGGTATTTTAAAAAATCTCTCAGAGTAGAGCAGGCTTTAAGAAAACTGTTGGCAATAATATGAAGGACTTAGCTGTGTGCTATTAATGATCATCTCCACTGATTCTCTCATTATCAGGAACCTTTAACAAGTTGTCTACAGAGCAGAGTTAAGACATTTTTTCCTCCTATGCTTTTTCTGTTTCAGTTTCTTGTGCATTACTGCTTCCAAATTGGACATGTCAGTCTTCTGCAAAAAAATGTCTATGCTGCTCTGCCAACTCTGTAGCTCAGCACAGATGACTTGATATTAGATAGGGAGGCCTTTGCTTGTGTCCTTAAGCTAGAATGCCATTCTTGCCAACCTGACAATCAGTTTTGGCTAACTTAAAGATGTTTCTCTTTGCCCGGTCCACCAAGTGTTCCTCTGTTATCTCAGCCTTTGCAGTCCCAGCATGAGAGGGACTGCTTAGAGTGGCTTTTCTGACAAACCTAATTGCTTCTTGTGTGGGACGAGGAGCTGGGACTGTGAGATGTCACCCTAGCCTGGCCTATCTTTCTAATTTTTTCCCCTGGGAAACAGTAAAGGCTATTTTTCATCTTAACTTCACAAAAAACAAGGAAATTATAATGAACTGTCACCTAACAGAAATGCAAATGTGATCTGTTTTAGTTAGTTCCCTGCCCTTGCTCATCAAAAGATACCCATAAAGAGTATAATACTGCCTTCTATTTATCTGTTTATCTCTTTATTTAATCTCCTGGGAGTATTGATGCCTCCTGATTCTTTACAGACCTTATCTGACTTACCTCAGTAATTTAAGATGACATTCATGACTTTCACCCCAAAAACCACATTAAATATTTGTAGCAGTCAGAGCAATGAGACATTGGGTAAAAAGAAAATTCCAGCAATCTACTCTTCAGAAAAATAGACTCTAAAGATGGACTATAGAGATAATCTTATTTCAGCTTATTAATTATGCCTTGTAAGCAATGAATCAAATCACTTTGCTGTATAATACAATTACTGCTGTAATTTGTAGTCATTACCGTTTGCGCTGAAGTATAATTGTATAATTCATTTTATGGAGGTTATTGACAGAGAAGTTCTTAACAACTTTAGCACGGAGACTTACTTTGGGTTTACACTGTTTAATATGCAGAATATTACCACAGTAGACCTAATAGCTTGTTGTGCCTACCTCTCATAGAGTCATTTGTGTTTGCATTATACACACACAAAAAAAAAAAAAAAAAAAAAAAAAGATAAGAGAGGAAGGAAGAGATCCAAACTAGAAATGTTACTATCTGGTGTCTCGTTCCCCTTGTAGACCATCAGGTTCTGTTGCATCAGTGCAATGTTTCTTGTGTAGAGACTTAATTTCCTGGTCAGCAGTATTTTTATAAGAGTTTGAAGACAGTAGATAGCTTTTCTACATGGCGTGAATTATTTCAATTAACAGTTTAATGTTTTGGCATAGTCTTCTGCATCTGATTGATGTTTATTAAATCTATTGTGATTTGATACAAATAGACTTCTAAATGTCAACTTTCACATTTAAACTGAGCTCTTACTTTGTCCTCTATGTTTTCTTCGTTTCCCTCTGGCTGATATCTGAGATGAAATATTACAAACTAGTCATATTCCAGTTGTAGGGGGTTTATTTCTGATTCTGTGCTAATTCTATACCCTGAATGTTATTCATGGTGGGGCTTGGGGTGTTGTTTGGGTTTTTCATTCACCTTTGATGTCCCTCTTCCTGTTAGCCATATAGTAGTTTAATACTGCTAAGTTTTACATTTAGGGCAGCTCCTTCACTAATAACAGTGAAATCTTTTCCTTGCCTAGTATCTCTTCTTATAAATTAAGGAGAGGGATTAAGTTAAAAAAAAACAACAAAAAATACTGCCTGTTTGATTGCAGTCAGTGTTCTGCATATCACAACATACAGGCTATATAGACAACACTTAAGAAGATGTATGTGGGTGATGTGTAGGAAATAATTCCTGTTCAAAAACAGTGAGGAGACGATCCTAAAAATCTGTCATGTGCTGTGGAACTGATATCGTGGCAAGTTTTGGCACTTAGATTGTTCAGTTCTCAGTGGTAAATATACACCAGTTAGTCCAGATAAGCTTAGTTATGTACTATTACTATACATTTTATTTCAAAGATGCCTTATTACTAGTCTTACCTAAGGGTTGGGTGCTTTGGATTTCTTATGTAATCTCGAAGTTTATAATTTTAAAATGTTTTACAATCACAAACAATTACTTCCAGAAGCTTATAAGCAGATCAGTCTTGGACTAATTTTTGGTTTCAGTCACATTAAGATTTTGAAGTTTTAGAAATCCCTAAGTTATTCGGATGTTGCTGAAATTTGTCATAGCGGCAAAACAACTGCCTTTATACTTAGTCTTGATTTATTTTTGAAAAAGTCAGAGATACATATACCTGGCCTCCTACATAGCATGAAATTAAATGAAAGGTTTAAATGTCAGAAAAGCAAGACATTGAGTTATCACAGTGAGTTGTATACATGTTGCTATTTGCTTACATCTATAGTATAAATAAAATATAACTTATATACGCTGTGTGAAGCTGCAAGATATTCATAAATTGGAAGTGTTCAGTGAGAATGATATTGTGAGCTTATGCCCTCTTGATTAAAGTCTTGGAATTCCTTTTCCCAACATTCCTCACAAGAATCTGTCTTATGAAGTTGAAAAAGAGAGCTTCCCATTATGAGAAGTCAATGGAGTAGGAAAAGGGAGAAAATTATTAGCAAAACCTATCAGTATGAGTTAATAATCATGTGCCTTAGAAATGTAGGATCTGATACGAGTGAGCTGATGTGTTATGAGTGTATGATGGAAGTTGCCGTCGTTGCATAATTGGAAGAGAGATTGCTTATCACCTCAATGACATTATGCAAAGGGAGTTTGTCGGCTGAGAGCAGATGTAACAGGCAGCAGTTGCAAAAGAGACTGCACACTTTTTGGTTACCAACAAGTGAGTAGAGCTGAGTCAGTGCCATCAATGTTCTGACTTGAAAAAGTTCTGTGCACAGTTCATTCTGTTGGAGTAGCAAAGTATTATTCGTACATCCTGCCAGAGCATTGCAGAGATGAAGCTACTGGGAGAAGTGTGGGAAAATATGGGGTTAGGGAAAGACTTTGATGGCAAAATTACTGGCATGCAAGGCAAGACTATTTAGTTTTGCCATCAGCTGTGTTTCCAGAGTTGTGGCCTCCCTGCTGAATTCAAATCCTGTGGTTAACACAAACAGTGATTTCAGTCTATATATCTGTAATTTTCTAGTTCAAGTAGTTGCTCTAACCTTGCTGTTATTTATTGTGAGGATGACATCATGATGTGAAGTAGGGTTTATGTATGATCACACAGCTGACAATTTGCCAGAAGCTCAGGTAACTCGATGTTCTATATAGATTCCTCAAAAACTTCATTTCATCTTGTTCTGTTTCAAGTGGATGCTCACAAGGAGCAAAGCAGTGGATGAAAATCTTCCAGAGGTAATTGTGCAAGTAAAAAAAAAAGGTTATCAGCTGCAGCTGCTTGTAACTGCCCTCATTTTGGAGATTACACTGTCATGCACCAGCAATCTGCTGATTAAACAGTTCATGCAAATAATCTCTCATGTGCCTTGGACAGAATCGGACAGAACAGTTTTTGCCTGGAGTAAATTAGTGAGCTTTGAATTGAAACCCACTAAAGAAGATAAAAAGGCATAGTAACTTCCTTTCACTTATGTAGCTGAATCCTTAAAATAGTCAACGGGCTCATTTGGCCAATCCTTACATCATCAGCTTTGCCCAGCTCAGGATCCCAAAGTGAAATACATTCTCTTTTCTTCCATGAGTGGTTGCAGCATATGTGCTAGTTTAGAGTCAAATATTCAGTTAACTTGAAATTGCCAGGATAAATGAATTATATCAGCTACGTGCAGAGCTTTATCATGTGCTCTATTCTAATATGTTCTCATAAGAATTTGAAAGAATATTTTCCTTATTTGGCATGAGGTATTAAAATAAATTGCATCCAGGAATTCTAGCTCTTTTGTTGCTGATATGACCATCATGTAAATTCAGATCTGCTACATATAGCATAGATTAGTCCTTAAAGGATATATAGGTTCTCAGGTATACAAAAGGAAGGCTGGTAGCTCAGTTTTTCTGGAGAACAGCTATCTCATCGGAGCTACATACCATTTACATAAAATCCTAATGCTTTATCTTCATTAGGTAATTAATCACATAAATTTGACCACCTTGAGCCTGGAAGAACATTCTTAATTGAATGCTCTAACAAGACATGTTAAGAAAGATAATAGAAAGCAAACTGGACGTAAGATTTTATCAAGATGCGACACCAGGATGTAGAGACCTCTTGATAGTATGTATTGACACCTCATGATGGCAATTTGGTGGTAGTTTGTGCCTTACTGACAGCAATGTAGGCATCTTCAGTTCACTAATTCACTTTGAAAACAGGAAAAAAATTATATAGACAAAGTAACTTGAGCAACGGCTTCTCTATTTGCACTTATGTGAGCTGTCGAACGCATATTCCTATTGATAAGCTACTGCCCATTTCCTCCCAGAATTCTTCCTCTGGATAACTAGAACCTATTTCAATGAATAAGTTTCTTTCTATAACCTTCTCTCTCTGCATCCCTCTATCAAGATATTGCAAAGGAACCTAAGGCATCTCCTAGAACCCTTGAACAGTGACCTCAGCTTATCTGAGCTGTTTGCTTATATTGCAACACTGAAAAAGTAAGTTCAGATTGCCTCATAGAATAAAATAGTTAGAATTCGAATGTATTCAACCTTCAATATTTCTAAGTACTTCATGTGTTAGTTTATATGGCTGTATATTTCCAAATATGTTTTTTTCATAAACAATGTGTGTTAATTGTGATTAAGAAGGAGCGGGTGGTTCTGGTAAAAGAACTGGCTATGCTTGTAAGCTACTGTGAATATGCTTCTTCATAATAAATGTAAATTGAGATTCTATATGCCTAGTAAAGGGAAGAGAGACAGAAAGCTTTTTGTATGTGACCCAAACAAGAGTATCTAGAAAATTTAAAGATACTCCTGTTCAGAAAAAAAAACAACCAAAAACCCAAAAACTTTTTAAAAAGTTATCATAGTTATCATGAGGGTCTGCAAAAAAACTGAAGTTATTCTCTTCTTTTCCTTGTTACAAACTTTATCCTCAGGATGCAGAATCCAAATTGTAGTGCTGCAGAAATTCTTTGAAAAAAATAATGGCAAATGTTGCCATGGTTACAGAGCCATTCCTATTTGCTTTTCTTTTCTGCTTTAGTAATGAAAGTGGAAAGAAAGAATTTTTTTCCCAAGAATTTGTATGATGCTCTGCAGAGGAGATTAATATCCTCCTAATTACTTCTCAAACAATTTTTTAAACCATAATATTTGTGCTTTGAGTCTTTACTGAAGATTTTTATCCCTGTTTTCTTAATAAAATTTATTAAAACCAAACGTAATCTTAAAGAGCTATAGCAAAAATTTGTGTTTCACTCACAATTCAACTTGGATGAAGGACATAATTTCCATTGTTCCTCAGGTATAAAATATTCAACTTGTCCTGAGTTCCCTTCATTGACTGAGTTATCCTGTTCTCAGGGGTGACTGTCACTGATAGTTTTTTATTTTTTAGAAATAAAAATATTAAAATACAAGATATTCTTAAGATCTCTTAAGTGCATGTGGAACAGTAAAGCAGTGTTCTAGGATACTCAGTTTTATCTTATTGGGTTGCTGGGTTGTTTTTTTTTTTTTTTTTAATTTGTACTTTTGAGAGAAACTCTGTTTCTCCTCCTTTCACTAATACAAACCTCTGTGAACCCAGAAAAAGAAGCCTACGATGCTTTGCTTTTCAAAGATATTTTCATAGGCTGACAACTAATTTCTAGTATGACTGAATTTAAATGTTTGCAAAAACTCTGCTGATTTTCTTATCAACAAAACATCAGCAGCAGCTCTTCCTGAGAATGAAAATACATTTGAAAGCAACCGCTGCCAGGGTAATGCAACTGAAATGTTCTCCTGAGGACAATAAGCAACCTCTTTTAAGGTAGTGAAGATATGGCATAAATGTACTCTCTAAGGACAGAATAACTGATGCATTTCCCGGGGGGTTGTTATGATTCTGCTGCAGAAACCTTACTGTGAAAAGGTAATGCAAATAAAGGCTGCTTTTCATGGAAACACACAAGAGATCGTGTAGACCTTGGTTTGTTATTTTTCTTCCCAAAAATCTTCATTTGGGAATGAGAATAGGCTTATATTTTACAAAAGCAGGAGACCCAGGCTACTTTATACAGCTCCATTAGGAGAAGATTTTTTGCTGGCTGTCAATAGCATATATATTTTAGATGACAATGTCAGCAGGGCTATCATTAAGTTTTCTGATACTTTTTTTAGTAACATGTAGTTCTCGCTACCTCAATATTTGAAGAAAAAGTTATAGTCAAACAACGAGGTGAATTTTTCCATTCTGAATGTTTTTTCTAGATATTTACACACATACATAGAGATACATATTCACTTTAATATTTTATTTTACTTTATTGTATTTTTTTCAGCCGAAGTAGTCACAGATCTCTCTGAAAGTTAACCTAAGGAAGTAATATATCACCCTTTTGTTTGGGTTTTCAGCTTGGATTTTATTTTCCCGTTATTCTCTTGAGCCTTTGGAAGACGTAGGCTTTGGTGCAGAAACTTAATTTGACGGCTGTTAGCACTACCCTGCCCTTGCTGACCCTGTGCAAACCCATGCATATTTTTTAAATCACAGACTAAGGATTTTGGTTAATTCTTGGAAAGGTACATTGTTATTGTAGGCGAATCCTTCGCAACTTTCTTTGCCTGAGCAGACTGGATATTGTCTGTTCTCACACAGCAGCTACATGTCCAGACTCTTAATGAACTACCTCTCCAGACTAACTGAGCCTGCACCAACTGCCACAGCTTTGGAAAGTAAAGGACTGGAAATGTGCCATCTTGATGTGCAACAGCTGCTTCATGATGCTTAGAGCTGGAAGGAGGGGAGCAGAGAAAGGGCCCTTGGTTAGAACTGGGTGCTTGTGTTCTTGGTAATTCCCTGCTGAAGAGGTGTCAAAAAATAACGGATTGAAACAGACATGGTAGTAGGGCAGGATTTGTGTGTAAGGCATATCAACTGAAAAAAGGAACAGATAGTGTGACCTTGGTCTGGAAACATTAGTTTTAGAGCTGAACAGCAGAAAAGAACATGAAGCAGTGCCTGATGGAGATATAAAGCTTGCTTAGACTTCATGGCATTTGCTGACACAACAGAAGTGGTGAGATAAGAGGATCTTTTGTGATGTGTAGATAGAGCTGAAGATTTTTCAGCACCATAGCTAAAAAAAAAAACCCACATAACTTCTTCTGCACTTGCAGGTGACTGGGCTCTTGAGAAATGGGCTAGTATGCAGGGAAGAACTGCAGAAATGTTAGAAATGGAAGTTAAAGGTTGAGAATTCAAGAGGACTGCAGATATGAAGGCGAGTAAAGAGGGCTGAGAGGAGTCTGAAGTTTCAGGAGGGGAAAGCGGGGGACCCAGGAGACTTTCAGGCTGCAGTTGACAGAATAAAGATTAGGAAGAACAGAATAAAGATCAGGAAAGAACACAGTAGAAAAAAAAATCAAGTTTTGAAATAGGACAAAGAATTTATCCACATTATTTTCTGGAGTAAGGATTTATAGCTGGACAAGAGTAGACAAATTGGATGCTGAAAGCGTCAGACTGCCAACTTCACCTATGCCAGAGAGACGGTGACCTGTTTTATTATTTTACTGCTGCTGTTATAGAGTCAGATAATCAGCATCCCATGTCTAGCTGTGTTCCTACAGTCAAAGTCAAACTAAGTTCCTTAAGGCTGTTCAGATTTTAAAGTAACCAGAAATAGGTTAATATACAGCAGAGTAAAGATTATATTCTCACCCTAGTGTTTATACTAACTGAGCCTTCAAAAGCACAGAAATGGGCATTGGAGGCTTGACAGACAACTGCAGACCCATTAGATATGCTTAAGAAAAAAAACTCAAAACAACAACAAAGCCAAACAAACCAAAACAAACCCCAACTTTTCTTGTCCAAACACACTATGGAGGATGCTTTAAACAATAAATGGTTCTGATTCTTAGCACCTTACCGGGTGACTCTCGGCCAAACAATTTGGATACTGTGCAATGTCATAATCTAAGATTCGTAGTTTAAAGATTCTAAGTAACTTAGTGGCTTAAAGCTTCTTTGATAGAAAGAGTAACTTCTGCAAGTTTATTTTTTTGTATTTCTGTGAAATGAATCATCAGATGTTTGATTGATGTTTTGAGAGGTCTCTCTTGATTTCATGAGAAGTGAAACATTTAATTAAAATTGACTTAAAATCCAATGAAATACATGGAGAGTTGTTTCAGATAACTTAAACATGGGATAGAGAAAGATTTTATGTATTTGCATATTTCATTACTGGATATAAAAAGCAATTTTTCAAATAAATGTTAGTTCTTCTGAGTCTTCTGCCCATTTATCTGTAAAAAGATCAAACAGATTATGCAATGTCTAGAATGCTCTGACTTCCTAAGTTACACTAAAAAAATTCTGGTTCTGGCTGTCCAGTGCAAGTTGCTGGGGAATGTTCTGTATTTTAATTGGTCTCTACTGGTTTAATCCTCTAAAGTTTCTTTAGAGATAGCTAGAAAAACTCTTCTAAGAGAAATAGCAATCAATATCTAAGAGAGGTTTATTAAAGGAAAATGTTATTTTCTTTGTCTAGCTCAGTGTAAAGTTTCTACATTTTTCAATGTTAATCATTGAAGAATTTTTATATTATTAATACCGCTCTGTCTATAATTTTATTTCCTTTGTTGTTTTCAACAGCTGACTTCAATATAAGATAAAAGTAACTGAGTGACTGAAATTTAGATTGAAATCCTCTGCCATTTGTAAAATTAGACAGAGCTCCCACCTACCCCAATACCTGAACTTAAAATTGTGCCTATAGTGTTATTGCTGTGCATTAGATACATCAGCAGAGAGTTAAAGAAAGAACATCTTAATGTCTTAAATATTTTCCATTTAAGACTTTACAGCTTATGATACTTGTGTTTCACTAAGAGCATGCTACTGCTATCCAGTTATGCAAGTTTATTAAGTACAAATCAATATTCCAAGTGATTCTTTGCCTTGGTTTTTCTTGTATGTATCTGCAGAGAACTAACAATTACCATGAATTTGTGCATATTATAGCTGCACTTGTCCTCTACCTAATATATCTCACATCACATATTCCCTGATGTTGAAAGCTTTATCGACATGAATTTTCAGATGTCCACACTCTAATTACTGATTGATTACTGCTGATTAATGATTTTCACTAAAACAAAGGTTGATGATTGATTTACAATAAAAAGGAAGATTATTTATTGATTCTTTATATAGTGAATTCAGCCCAGTGTGTAAAGTTGGAACATACCGTTTGAATGATAACTTTTTAACAATTGGAAATAAAGGTATAGCAGGGGGCGAGAGAATCTGCAGAAGTTCAGATTCGGTTGGCAGATGGAAACTCATTAAAACTGCACATGCTTGAGGAGGTAGTATATATATTCTGTACTGCTATTGAGACAATTCTCACAGAAATATTCCTGTTTCAGCTGTCTGATAAATGGTGATCTAGGAAAAGAATGTGGTTCTTCTCTAGGCAGCTGTGCAATTCACTGTTTCATGCTTCCTTTCTCTGCATGCTATAAAGATGAAATCAATTGCCTCAGACATTTACAAATCAAATCTTTTCATACGTCACTATCTGCTTTTAGAGAAAAGCATGGATGTAAAATCCCTGTTTGTCTCTGAAGAGAGGCTAGCAAATAGGCTACTGGCAGCAAGGCTCACCACTGTTTAATCAGAATCTATACTCAAGAGTTATGGAGATACTGTGCAAGTATGTTGCTTAAAATAGCTTTTCTTTTGAACACTGGAAAACACCACCATATCTAAATTAAAACGGGCAAAACCCATAGAATATTTTCCTTTTTAAGTCCTGTACTTCAAAGCAAAAAAATATCTCTCCATCTCTCCTCTTTGTACAGCTTTGTAAGAATTCCCATTGCTGCAGCTGGGATGCAGGTTTCTAGCTGCACTGCAGGAATGCATGAGATTTGGAGTGGAGGGGGAGGAAGGTGTGTTACAGCCTTGTTTGGGGGTTGGTTTGCTGTTTATGGAATCATAGGTATTTCTTTTTGCTGCATGCTTGTAGGGCTGCCAACTACACATTTGAGGGAAGGACTGCAGGTTTTGAGAAGGTTGCTGGAAGGTGGAGGGGAAGACCACTGCCTGAATTTCATTTTTTCTATTTAGTCATTGTTGCTAGACATACACTTACATAAAGACTCCATACATTTTAAAATAGTTTGGAGGTTTTTAATTCTGCTGCTCTCTATCCGTTTCTCTTTCTGAAGGCAGATAGAATTGAATATTGTTTTCTTTTCTGGTCTTACATTGTAATGCTTCGTAGCATGACTCCACTAGCAGATTACTTAAAGCTAAAACAATAACACCAATTTGATTTTAGTTTAATCTAATTTAAAGGGATAAAGCTTAAATCTTATACAACACATATGGTAATCTTTATCTTCTGTTGTAATGGAAAACTTAAACAAACAGTTTGAGGCATTTTAAACCTTTAAGCTGAGAAAGAAGTCAGTCCACAGATTGATCAAAATTGGGACACAAGATAATTTTTGAGTCTTTCAGCACATCTGGAATTGCTTTCAAGAACTGATCTGTGGTTTAATATTTTTGAGATATAAATTTAAGAGGTGGTGTAGTGATGCCAGTTTATAAAGTCCTTTCCTCCACAAATGCACAGCATACTCTAATTGCAATTGATAGAGCACAGGAGTTTTTGGCATGTAGCAGGAAAGGTCTTGAGTGACTACAGCATGGTTTTCCTCTTGTCAACAAGATCATTCGAAGAAAAATAGTTGTGCTTCCAAAATAATGGTGTCTCCTGTCACAGAATTGCTGAATGCTCAGTTCTGCTACAAGGATTTTTATGAGACGGTAGCAAGACTAATTTACAAACATCAGAAACAGGACATGATAAACCTAGCTAGACTTGGATGTTTAGAGAATCTGCACTGTCAGTTTAGCTACAAATGTGCTGCAACAGTCAAGTACACTTGCTAAACCTCACTGCAGCCAAAGTCCACTTTAAAAGGATTTTTTGGTTTTTCTGAGAGGGAAAAAGTTTATAAAGTCAGATTTGATGTACTTTATGTCTCCGTCATCTGGGTTTTCAAAAAATATAAGTTGACACCCTTAAAATCCTTCATAGCTATTCAGTTATGTAGATATGAAGCATAATCTTACATTTCTTTCATACTGTATTTGACTTTGGGAGTCTCACGATATACGGGAGAAGAATGAAGGAGCAGCAGTAAAGGATTAAAAAATTCTTATGAGCTCATCTTAAAATAATAAATTGCATCCATCCATCAGTTACATTCCCTATGGACATTTCTAAAACCCTGAAAATATACTTTAACTGTTCTAACCTATAAATGTGTATTGCCATTCACTACTTAAGTTTTTGCACTGATACAAAATGTTATGAATTCGTAACTGTTCCTACCCTGGCTAGAGACCCACATGAGTTTTGATACTGACATTTTCAAAGAATCATAGAATCACTAGATTGGAAAAGACCCACTGGATCATCGAGTACAACCATTCCTATCCATCACTAAACCATGCCTCTCAGCACCTCATCCACCTTTATTCATTATTCTAAATTTTAAATGTTAATTAGAAGAGCATCATCTCTGTTTTCACTGGGATCTGACTGCGTTATCTCCCTGCTCTCATCAGTTCCTGCTCCATCCCAGGGTGTGTAAGGAGGGACACCAGAGCATAGTCAGGACTCCCCTGGGACATGAACATGGAGCCATGGAACAGCCTGAGTTGGAAGGTGGTCACCCAGGGGAAGGGATTGACTGCTTTAAATAACTCACTAGACATCTCCTCTCCCAAAAGCGTTAACCTCTAAAAGTTTCACAAGTTTCTATAACTGCGCCAGCATAGCTTTTAGTTATTTGTCTCCCTCTGTATTCTAAGTATGGAAATAGTAACGAAGACTAATAACATATGCTCCTGGATCTGTTTACATATCATAATATTTCTGTCTTCACTTAGGAAGATATATACATTGTTCTGGCTTCCTTAACACCTTCAAGAAAGCTTGCTATTACAGCTCTGTCTTCTAAATATAGAGTATCTTGGATATTTTTTGGCATCTGCATGTCGACTTTTTTGTTATTGTTAAACTAGCAATACCTTAAGACATTTCCCAAAGTATTCCCCATCAACATTTTGTCTTTCTGATGCAAATACCATATGGCATTCATGCTGTGAAGTTGGATTAATTTGTTGCTTCTTCGCCAAGATAACTTTCTGATTTTTTATATAAGCACATTCTCTAGTCCCTAGCAAATGATGCAGTACTGTTAAGTGTGCTGTGAGTTAACGAGACCGCAGTGCTGCAGTTGGAAAACTAAGCACAGTATAATTATGACATATGAATTGGATGTTATGTTTAATCGAACACATATGTATCTCAGCTATTGAGTTATAAATCAGTACTAATTTATACAAGTCAAGGCCTATCTCTTTGACTTGAATCAGCTGCTAAAGGCAGAACTCAAATACATGGAGACACCTGACAAAAATTCAGATGCTGGAAAACTGTAGTAGGTGCTTTTCAATCACTACCAAATTCATTCACCAGTATTTTTGCTTTGATTTTTATCAGTATACAGGCACTAAATGATTCCCTCATAAAATAAAGATATCTAACAAAGATAAAACAAGAGAAAAATGTATAGGTGACTCTATTATTTACCTCTGAGAGATTAGTTCATTGCTGCAGACATCTACTGAGCCACTCTGTCCTGCCACTTGACTTTACATTCTTAATAGAATATTACTAGTTGTTGTCTCTCCAGTCACAAGCAGGATTTTTATACTAAGTCACAAAGACAATAGATTTCACTTTTGAATTCACAAGAAAAACTTGAAAGTGCTCAGAACTGAAAACTTCGGCAAATCTGCTTGGACAGAATGAACCAAGGAAAGGAAAGGGAAAGCATTTTACAATTAATTTAGAAGTAGACACTCACCAAAGACTAATGCATATGGCTATTTCAGGGTTTACTGATCTTCATCTTCACTGGGTACTTCCCTATTCATTCATAAAATGATTACTTTTGCTGGTGAAGAGGCAATATAGAAAACAAAACTGCTGAAAATTAACTAACCAAGTTAGTGTTCAAAAGTGAGAGATACGTTGTTTGGAGGGGTTCTGCTCATGTAAAACGATTGACTAGAGGTATACACATTGCTACAAGACAGCCATGCAGATCTTTTTTCTTACTAACTTTTTGTATTTCCACTAACTTGAAGTTTTCCAAGGGAGAAGGCAGGAATAACCACCAAATAAGACCTAAGGCCTTGCTTCTCTCAGCTCTTAATGAATGTCATAGGAACCAGCCTGTGGGGTTTCTCATTATCAAGTATTCATGATGGACTTGAAATAACTTTCCTTCCAAAGCTTTATCAGAAACTGACCTTTTCTTAAAGCCTTTTAAATAAATTGTCACTTTCTGATGAAAGCAATTGTGAAAAAAAATCCTGTCCAACTATAATTGCAACAGTTTGCCTTTAAATTTCATTTTAGACATAAGCTTGTGTGTGTCTGTGTATATGTACATATATATGATTACACATCTACAAACTCACAAGCCTTACAGCATTACAGATAACCATTATTTTCCTGGAAAAAAAATTAGGAAACCACTTGGTTTTAGGCTGCACGTCAGACAGCTTGTATGATTCACCACAGGAAAGTAAAGTGTACCAAGAAAATACATATAAATACCTGAAAGATTTAATATTTTGAAATCTTAGTATAATCTCAGGACAGATGGCATTACATACACTATAAACATCCCTAAAATAAATGTCTCCTCAGGAGCCCAGGAATACCAATACATCATATTTGTTAACTGACAATTGAGGAGGAATTTCTGCTTCATCAGTACAAACACAGGCACCGAAAGGGGTTCCTGGATCATCCAATACTGCGTTTTGTTGCTGTAGGCAAACTCTCCATAAAATGATACATTTCATTTTCAGTTAATCAATTTTTCTCTTACTTCTCCTCTCAGTAGTAATTCTACTTCCTTACTTGTCTCATAGTTAAGCAGTTTCCAGTCTAAGTTTATTGCAGGACATGTCATTCATACCTGTTCTTTGCTAAAACCAACCAACAAAAAAACCCAAAACAAACCACCTTCTCTTTTCAAGTTCCCTGAAGCCATTTGTTTGCCTGACATAATAACAGACTGATTCATTGAGATTTCAATTCCAATTTCATCGGGTTCCAATCTGATCTAGTTTTTCCAAACAGAAAGCTAAACATAATGACAACATCCCCCCCCAGACATAGTAGACCTGGATTTGAATTATACCTTACTACCTATGTTGATTCATGAATACTCCTTAGGTTACTTATTGCATGAGCGGCTTTATGGTAGAATATAAATGACTATGGATACCTAAATATAGTAAAATGGAATGAGACAATATTTGGAGATTATTTTTGGTTTGATTATTGTAAGGCTGAGTTGGTCATTCTTGAGTCACTGGACAATTTACAGACTCTTAACTCTGCACACAACTCATAATTCAGGAGGAAATGAAATTTATTTTTCTGGCTCTTGAATCTACCTAATCCAACACAAGTCAAGATCACTTAACTTCAGCATTAATTACTTTGATTCAGAATAGCACATAATTAATCAGTCAGAAGCTACTGCTAATACCGGCAGCATTGAGATAGTTAATTTTAACTTAATTAAACACAACTTTCTGTACACTCCCTCACAAAGAAACCCCAAAACCTAAACCCTGCAAATATGATTCATCATCTTGTAACTCTTGCTTCAGTGTCCTACTTCTTGAAACAAGATGTTTTTACGTGATGTAAAGTACACAGCCACATCACACCGTGGAGAATTAAGTTTTACTGCACTGGGTCTACAAAGGAAAAAGCTATGAATACTTTATTAATTCATTTTCTTTTCAAAAGTGCATAGTTAGACCCCTGAGAACGTATTCCTCAAGAGTAGCAATTTATGATTGCACTAAGTTAAACATGGATTCTCTAAAAACTATGATTTCTCCTGGAAATACTCATCTTCTCCAACAGAGGGTTCTCCACAGGCTGCACCAGGGGTTTCTGCTCCAGTACCACAGAGCACCTTGGGGTTTCCTCTACCACATTTCACTCTTTTCATGTCCTTCTCTCCCTCTTGCATCTCCTTCTATGACTGGGTATTTTTATCGTACTCTGTTTGTGAACTATCCTATGATCTTCAAGGGGTAGCAGAAGTGATTTTAATTTTTTTTTCCATATAAACTTTAGATATTCGAGATGTTTCTCTACAGACTGTCAGGCAGCTACAAATTACTTTGCAGTTGCCTATCTGCACTTACAGATTGGCCTTCAGGGAGGGCAGAGAGGCAAAGTGAGAAGATGGCATTAATGAAATCAAGAAAAGCTTTTCCACATCTTGCATTAGACTCAATCTATCTGGTTTCTGCCAGATCTTTTCCCCGAGTAAGTGCTTATGACAAAAACTTTTCTATCCACTCTGCTTTAGACTAGGTGCTATAAGTATGTAAAAAGGAATAATAATTTTAGCTGATTTTTTACCTTTATTTTAGTGAGCCTATGTATAATTTGTTTATAAATAGTGACACATTTGCAGTGCTTCCTATTACTTGTAAGTGTTCTTTACAGAATTGTTCAAGTAATATAATCACAAGTTACCCTTTGGTTTCTGAACATTGGATGAAAGAACAAACCAAAACACTGCATGACTAGTAATTTATAGCCGGTGAAGGAAAACAAAAACTGAGAAAAGTTTAAAAAAATGTCAGAAAATACAAGAGGATGGTTTTTTTCTGAAACAACAAATAGAACCAGTTTAAAAAAAATTAAAAAATCAGGCAGTATTCCCCAACTAAAAAAGAATGCTCCCTAAATGATAAGAACTAGGAAATCTGAGAGAAGTGTGCAGAATCATCCTTCTCAATGTATCCTTCAATGCATCCGCTACATTTCTATTTCTGTCTCTGCCAATGAGTGCTTCCCACTCTCCCATGACTCTAGACTACATGTCTATTTCAGAAGAGATCATAAAATACTAGTATAGATAACATTTCATCTTTCAGGGATGTTTCTCGTAATAAGAGACAGGTGAAAGTTAATTAGATTTAATATAGCGCTATTTTTTAAAAAAGCAGAGCACAATGATTGCCAGCTGGCACAGTGGGCGTAACTCAACTTTTAACTTCTTGACATTTCTAGAAGAGCAGAATTTGCTGCAAAGACATTGGGCTGGGATACATGAGACTTGAAATTTATTCCTCACTCTACCACGGACCTGCAATGTGACTTCTATAAAATCTCTTCAACTCATTGCCACCTTTTGCCGTAACTTCTTTATACAGGTAGTGAGCTCCTAAGGCAGTAAAGTAACTTTATAATTGGAAGTTAGGATTTTTAGCTCCCTCAATGTAAACACTATCACCCTCTCTCTTTAATAGTCTTGATATCAACTCAGTCCTGGTAGAAGTATGATCCATAAGTAGCATAACAACATTAAAATGCCTTCACCTTTATATCAATAGCAAAATTAAAGGCAACAAACTGACAGCTACTGTGAAATTATGGTTATGAAGGGGCTTATTTTAAAGTAAGTTTGATGGAGGTGCTCCGGTTGTCCAGTCAACAGCTAGGACTAAAATCTTAATACTTATGGGAATCTGTGTGGGAATTCTCAGCAAAGGAAGTAAGGTGCTAACAAGCAGAATAGAAACTAGTCCCTTATTTCCAAGCGTGGTCCTTCTTGGACAAGACTGCAATGTTCTCTGTGTCTTAATCACGCACGCACTCCCCCCATCACCTTGGGGAGGTGTTGGTTGGACAAAGGGAGAAAGACCTCTAGACCCAAGGCTTTCCTTAATAATGACCTAATTAGAAAATGTAGGTTCCTATTAAATGTTTGTTAATATCTGCTGTGATAAAATACATGTGCATTAATTTTTATAATTAAAGTTCTTATTTTTCCTTTCTGTTTCTTAACAGCAATTGTTACAATAATTTTGCAGTCCTCTAAGCCATAAAAAGTAGAAAACACAGAGAATGGCAGCAAGAAAAAAAAGATGTGAAGTGATGAATTGCCTTCAGCACCACAAATATGTAGGGAGAAGAGTAAAAATGGCTGTTAAAGAAATCACATCATGAAAGATAAGAAATCTCCCAGAACATCAGTCATTCTTATTTCTGCATGTTTGTTGGCACAGTAAAGGCAATAAAACAAAACATACGCTTTCCATTGTGTAGCACACAAAAGCAGGATCTGAGGAAAAATAACGGTAAAGCACTAGATGGTAGTCAGCTGAACTAAAATAGATTCCTGGGCTGCAGTTTGCAGTATCCTGCAGTGTTTGCAGAAGTTTTTTTCTCAAGCATTACTAATGTTCGAACTTTAGACAGCTTCCTTGAGTCTTTGTGGAGCACGTGTTAATTCCTACAGTGTTGAAATGATGTTTTGGCTTGCAATAGTATGCAAGCTCACAGGACTGCTGTGTTAAAAACATTAAAAGCTACAAGCGATTCTTTCTAAATCGTCCCCTCCTGTTTTAAGATATACTGCACTTTTGTTATGTTGCCACATAACAATCACCATAGTATATACATAAGAAATGCAAAAGCTTAAAGTCTAGTCAGCAGTCTACTTCTATAGTAGGTTAAAGCAAACAAGTACTGCAAAATTAACTTCTAACCTGTTCCATGATTCCCCAGGTTCATCCTATGCTTCCCAGAGAGATCATTTCTTTTAATAAAAAATAAAACAAATGATCATCTTTGTATATGGTAGCGCTTACATGGTAGAATCAAATCTCTTTAGCAGGATGGTTAGTTGCTGTCAGGGAGACAAAGGGAGTTCATCACAAGAATCTTTACAACAGTGGTTTCAGACTGATCAGGTGAGAATTCCAAAAACATGTAGCATTTATTTGGGAAGACAAATGCTATAACTCTGAGTATCCTCCCTCCCTCTTCCTTTCCCTTTTATTGATAAGCATGATGTCATATGGCACGGGATAATCTTTTGGTCAGTTGGGGTCACCTGTGTGTCCTCCCAATTTCTTGTGCACCCCTAGCCTTGATAGCACCCCTAGTTTTGATAGATAGAAGTCCAGAGTTTTTTAAAAAAGAACTTGATATATGATACTCATTTAAACTCATTTGATCTAAAACTCATTTTTGATCTGAAATTTAAACTTTCTCTCCTTTAAAAAAATTCTTTTCAGATTTTTAAGAGAAGCAGAATTCCCTCTACAATAGTTCTGCAGCTATGAGAGAGATTGATAAGTATCTGCAACTGTGACCAAAACTTGAAATTGCCAAATTAAGGGAATTCTGGATCCAAGGTGTTCAAAACGACAAAGCATAGGCCCTATTAATTTCCATCATAAAAGTTCCATCTCCATCTAATTCTTTGATGTATAAAAAGTGAGGTACATCCAGAATAGGCGCTTTTCCATGAAACATGGCAATTACTTCTGCATGAAAGCAATTAATTGAGTAAAATTCAAGAAGAGGAGCGAGCTCTTCTGTATTGGAGATATTGTCCCAGAAGATTCTCCTTCCAGAAGTATGTTCAAGAATGCTGGGAAATGTTTAACAAAAAAAGGAATATTTACTGGAAAAATGTAACAGTGGTCCTCAAAGCACTCAGATTTAGTCTAGAGGTTTTAGGAAAAAACAAAACAGGAAAACAAAATCAAAACTTTTTAAGTGTCAGGTCTGGAAAAAATGGAAATGAGGTGGAATTTGTATTCTGAAGAAGAACTGAGATTGAGTGAGAGAAGAAAACAGCTGCTTCAGGAATACAAATGCTAAATTTATTAATGCAAGAGAGGACAGTATGATTAAGATGCTTAATGTACTGTGTTAAGCACCAGAACAGTTGGCTTAATATATTTAATCAGAAGGCTAAAAAAGCTGAGAGTCCAGACTAGAGTAAATTCATAAGTGGGCTATCTCCCCATTCTTTGGCTGAGATTGTCCTCACCACCACCACCTACTGCTCCGCTCCCCTCCAACCCCATTCTGGCAAAAACAGCGTTAAAAAAAAACACCTCAATAATAAAAATGCTAGTTCCAGTCAATGCTGAGTCCTGGGTGACTGTAGGTATTCTTCTCATTCTGCTGTACAGCCCAGGCCAAGTTAATAGGGCTTGCTCAACAACAGAGTTACCAGAGCATTTAAATATAAATATGTTACTGTATTCTTACACAGTTAATCTACAAAAGGCTCCTTCAAAAAGCGAAGTAGAGCAGAAGATACTAAAACTTCCCATAAATACACACAGAGCACGCAGTGGAAGAAAAAACTAGCAGCACATGCCAGGAAGAAAGCCAGATGAACTTTAATATATACACAAGAACAATTTCAGTTTTCACAGCCACAGCACATTCATACAATCAATAAGAGTTGAATTTGGATCACTGAGTATTGAAAGTGATCCATGCATGCCTTAAGGAATATATCACTGATGAACAGGAGACTGCTTGTGACATAAGCCAATAACTGGTCCTCTCAAGAGAAAATGCTGTAGAGAACAAATGTCATATCTCTGTAGGGAGTAAACGAGCAAGTCTGCTCACTGGGACTCTCTTCTCCTTCTACACTGAAGAACTTAGTTCACTGGAAACACTGTCTTCCTCTACATTACATACAGTTCAGTGAAGATAGGAAAAGGTCTTACTTCGTCCACCTTAAGGACAGAATAACCTTAAAGTTATTCCAATGAAGTTATGTCTTAGTAGACATTGTAAAAAGCCTTAAGAATTAAAACATGACAACAAACGGCATCATTCATGAAGAATGGATAAACAATGAAGTCATGAGCTTGCAGGCAACACACAAACCCACACTCACACAATGTGCTATAAAACAGAGAGATTTGTGGGGATGTTCCACTAATGTAGTTATGGGAGTTGTTGGTCCCTTCCATATTCTGTAGAGTTTAACCAATGTAGAGTACTGTTCTCTATTCAATATAGACAAAATATAAAATTAAAACAAACTATTGCAACTATCGCTATGTATGCTGAAATAATCAGTTTTATTCTGTGCTTTCATTTACCCCAAAACATAAAAGAAAGTCTGGATACGTTATTAGTTACAAGTTGCTTGCCAGTCTTAGCTATTCACTATGCTAAATTACAGGGCTTGAGTACAAAACCAGAAGTTGCCAGAAACCAGAGAATATATAAATTTGTAAAGCAGAAGGGATGGTAGTGATAAGCTAACACTACTAGAAGCAACAGATACTCTTCTTCACAAGGGTAACCCAACAAGTTATTCCAACAGGTAAGTAATTCAACACTTCATTTATTTGAATACAATTTAACTGACACTGCCTTGCAACAGCTACTGTCAAGCAAACTACTAAATTTTTGTTGGTCTTATTGTAATGATTTGTATTTGTAGGATGAGTCCTAATTTCTGAAAGTATCATAAATTGCAAAACCAAACACATACTTTCATTTGGATTGTAAATGCAGTCATTTTCTTTTATATCGTTTCCTAGTTTTTCTTAATGTATAAACTTCCTCTGTAACTAGTTTTCTTTAGATTTTAATTTAAAAGTTAATCTTCTAAAAATAATATTAATTAATATAGTTTTCCTTCTATTCCCCTATTACCTTCTGTCCTTTTAATTCCAGGTTTTCAGTCATAATGGCCTACAGCTCTACTGCAGGCTTCCTAGTGGAGAAACAAATTTGTGCCAGCTTGCTGAATAACCTCAGTAATGTTCAGTCACTCAGAACTTCTCCATCTGTGTGTCCATCCATCCAAAGAACCAGATGCTCTAAAAAATGCCTTATCCACCTTGCCTGATGTATCAATATCTGAAATACGTTGCTACTACAACTGCCATTTCCAGCCCTACAATCCAAGGCAACAACTGACCTACCTGGTGCCCTCAGTACTTCACTTGGTCAGGTGCAGTGTTTTCTTCACAAGTTTCTGCTGTTAGAGCTAAAAGGAAACCTGCAAAAGTTTCTGTGTGACTTCCCTGTCCCACATAATGCCCGCCCTGAAAATGAAGTCACTTACTGGAAGTATTATAACAAAAACTAATAGGAAGCAGTCATTTGACCAAGACAGAAAAGAAGTTTGGGTAAAAGGCAGATTTTATCAGATTTTCTTCTGAAAACACCTTAGAATAAAGTTTGGTACATTACTTCTGCCATACACCTTACACTGATGGGACAGATCTACTAAGAAGCCACATGAGCAACGAAACATGAGCAAAATGGAGCTGTCAGAAGAGTTAGAGCTGTATTATACTCAGTTCTTGCCATCTGGAAGTGCTGTGGTTAGAGGCATAAGATTTGTGCTGAGCAACTGCAGCCTGTGTAGGGTTTAGATGTCTTTGCACGTGAAACTGCACTCTCTGACATAGCAACAATCCCCGTTTAGAGTCTGAACTGCAGGCAAACAGTGTTAAAATCATGAGAAGGGAAAAAACTCCTATGCAGAGAACATCCTTGCTAATGCAGCAGTGTGCCTGTGTGTCAATGGGGTCTAGAGAGATACAGGTTTTTATGTAAGACAGAACTGTTGGTTTTAGTCTTACAGGTGGATTCATTTATAAATGCTGACCCTGACATATAATCTTCAATAAAAGCTGTGATTTTCTACCTAATTTCCATCTCTCAGCTGAGGCATTAGCATTCCTTATTCAATGTTCTTCTCTCTCAAGCATTACCTCAGATTAATTTGCACTGTATAACATAAGTTGCCGGCTGCACAATGGTAACCATGGTAGCCTTCATACTAGCTTCACAATGCATACGTAATTCAGTCCTCAGGAAAACATAATTGGTATGTAGCATAATATACCCTCTCTAAACACATCACCATGGTATGGAATACATACAATTAAAGCAAATGATGCCTACAACCTCCATAGGACTGGGCTCCCATTACTGAGCTGTTACATTACAAATGAATCCACTATCAAGTGGTTTTGCTGCAGCCTCCCCAACTTGCATAAGCTGCTTCTTTAGCTGCATGTCGTTTCTTTCTGACCGAAAGGTGGCAATGTTCTACTTATTATCAGCTGGCCTTAAAAAGTCAAAAGAACTGTACTCACTGAGGAATACTGAAAGCTCTTTCCAGCCAAACCAGAAAGCTCTGCATCATTAACTTGTGTGCTTACTAGGTGCCCATACTTTGGTGATGACACCTTCAGTTAAAGTGACACAAATATTAAAATACTGTTCAAGTAGTAATCCAATGAGCTGTGTGAAAGTACATTAACATGTATCTTCTTATGAGGGAAATTAAAAAGCATATGCAGCTTAAAAACAAAGTGTGTTCCCTGTTACTCATCACATATAGTGAAACCTGATGCAGGGTGCTCCCAATGTGTTTGTAAAGACAATTGCTGCCCTGCAGCAGGTGAAATTGTTCACTGGCCAGGCCACTCAGAAGATGCCCCCCAGCCACCTGAGATTTTTACAGAGGCTTATTTCAAGAAATGTAACTCATTTGAGGTGACCTCCATAGTGCATTTGTAAATTTGCCAGTCATGAATAGTGAAGTAATCTGAAATATCTGCCAATGAAGCTTTAATACCACACCCACAAGGACTCTCAGTACACTTAACAGCATGGAACAGTGTGCAGCTGTTATTTTTCTAGTTAGTGCATCAACAAGAACTGCATTACTTATCACACGTAGGAATAAATTGCTACCCTGTTGCTGGACCCAATCCTATGATTAGGAAACACAAGGTGTCCCACATCCTAATATCCAGACACTATTTCTGTAAGACAATAAAGGAGAAAGCAAAGCAACCAAAGAGCGTATGTTTTCCATGGTGTTTTACATGGAGATATTTTTCAGTATCAGCAGTAAAATGGGAATGTTAATATTATTCTGTGTAAATTGTGGTATTTAGAAAGACTGACTGCTTGCTAAGGAGCTAAAGCAAAGGCTGGCTAAAGAAGGAAAGCCAGAAGAGGAAGATAGTCTATACAAGGAGCATCTTTACAAATACACTGAAATAATTATCAGGTACCTGAGAAAAAGATGGCACACTCTGAGCCCAAATTTAGCATTATGATCATTCTGCAGAGGCCGAGGAGAAAGCTAAAGATCAGGAGAAATAAATGTATTTTCAACTGGTGCCGGTTAATATCTGTTAAATTAATGTTAAATAGCTACAAAAAGGAAAATGAGATCTGTTTCTCCACAAAACAGGAAAAACTAGAATAAGGAATCATCCAAACATGTGCAGTATAGTCAGTACTAAGCAGACATTAAAGTCATTTAATTCCTTGTGTGCATACATATTGATTTAGTTTATTGATGTACAAGAAATGTTATTTTCATTAAGTGTGGGATACCAGTGTGGTAGATGAAATGCTACTCCACGTCTGGTATAAATTTCAGACAGCTTGTTTTGGACTCCAAATCAGCTTATCAAGTATGATATGAAGTAGCTGCCTGGCAGTTAATTCATCTTAGCCCAGAATCCTTACTAACTTCCATGTTTACAAGATTTATCATGATTACACTCCCTCTACATGAGCGTGAGGGGAAATATATTCCCATTCATAACAAAGAACTTTGAAATTGTTATAATGGCAGTTTTTAAGTGGCTTTGATAATAATATTTAACCTGTCCATTTAATCAACAACAGGCTATGGACGCTTTTCCAGACAAATCCTTGCAATGTCGTAGTATTGTTGTCAACAATGAACTGACATTTCTACTCAAACATTGCAACACCAAGTGACAACCTCTGTCCAACAGATACAGATCTCCATTTCTGATCTTTATGGCAAAGGTAGCACTATGATCAAAAAATTCCAGCCACACACAGGCTGACAATTCATACTCATCCGATTCTCATTTTGACTTTCATATGTGGTGGAATGGAAAGAAGCATTGTAACACCACAATAAAAGAATTTTTGGGGTAAAAAGTCATTGATTTCAATTAAGCAGAATAATAAGAAAACACCTTCTTTTGATATTATAATGCTTAAGCAGACAAGCCTTACAGTCTATGAGGACTGTAATAAATTATAAAATTTATTTAGCAACAGTAGCATTTTACGTGGAAAAGCTGCCTAGTTCAGAAAAACTATCATTATATAGGTGATTGCAATTATTTCATGCACTTACATTGGGTTATCTATCATCAGATAAATGTTATATGACATAAATTTTACATTTTTCTTAAGAAGATACATTATGTTATTAGATGTTTTATCATCTAGTCTCATTCATGTCATCAATTCAAAAATACACTCTCAAAGTAGTGCTAATTATTGCTGGGCTCACTAGACACAGATCCAAGTACGACTTGCCATACATTAGATATTCTGTTTCTATTACATAAACTCAGCTTTGATTTATGCAAAATGGCCAGGCAAGACCGTCACTGCAAAACATTTTGAACCAGATCTACTAAAAACTGGGTTAACTGAGTCTTCAGAATGAGAGTTTTTATAACAGCAGAAGTACATATAGCATGAGGTTGAGTGGAAATGATGAAGTGAGTCTTGAGAATGGTTATTAGGTAAGGCCAGCTGTCCTACAGTGGGTAATACCAATTGTCTGTGGGAAGTCTTATAAGGATATAAGTAATAGAATTACAAGTTAAAGTCCTATTACTATCCTAATTAATATAATTTAACCATTAACACAGTAAAATATTGGAATATTTTAAATGCCTTTCAAGTGCTGAAAACAAATTGCGGCAGTCGTTTATTGCTTAACATGAGAAATCTTATTTATTCATTAAGGTTATTTAGTGTTTGTGAAATTATTTGACTGCCATTTAATTACTGGCAATTCAAAATCACTATCCTTTTCAGAATCATACTTTTCATAGAGACCTTCAACTGCCAACTTATATATTTACTAACCACTGATAGCCACATACACTGAATAAAACGTAAAGTCATATACAGTCTCTAGAAAGTCCCTTCAAAGCCTGTGGGTTTTGATAATAAATATTGGTTATTAATAATAATATTAATTAGAAAAGAAATTCCTGGAAGATGCAGAAACACCTCAAGAAAATCAATGGACATAAACATGATGAGTGTAAGAAGGTAAAGTGAAAGTGTAGTAAAAAAAAAGTCTTATTCAACAGAAATGTAGTGGAGAGACAAATATATCAGCAATAGTTAAACAAAGAAGAAGAAGCCACCACGACTAGAATTTCTCACCAGAGATCTAACATAGAAGTTGTTCTGTCCCTTAAGCCTTAAATACCAAGTTTCCAGAACAGTGTTGTAGAGCCACAAGTTTCAGATGCAATTCCGAGGTATAATATAATGGTAAGATGCCTAAGGATACTAACTCAGAACCAGGCAAAGTCGTTAAAATATCATAATGATTTGCAAACCAGTAAGTTTTTATGAACCAATTCAGATCATCTCCAAGATTTTTTTTAATGTAGTACATATATATTTATACAACAAAAGAAATATTAAATCAGCATGACAACAGCATTAAGTCTTTTTAATGTCTGCAGCATACTTATGTTAAGACTTTGTTTTACTACATCTTAAAACTTTCTGAACGTTTTACAGACTTTCTGAACATTTTGAAAGTGTTCAAAAGCACTTAGGATGTTAGGAGTTATTTCCTTTGGTTTGGAGGGAGGATCACAGATACCTTATTTAGAATTAGATACCTATTTTACAGCAACTCACCTAGTCTGCTAGTACAAAGGAGGCTCATGCTAGCTTCCTTACAGACATTCTATAGTCAATACCTTATCTCAGCAGCTGAAACTAAATACAGCCAATGTGGAGCACTGATAAGAGTTCAAGCTTCATAACTCATATTTAAAATACATAGCAAACCTTATGTTGATTTATATTCAGAGTTATAGCTACATTCATGAGAAGAAAATCACTTGAGAACTTCCCAGTCAGCTTTCAGTACAAGACTCCTTTCGTATGCTCAGCGACATTAAGTATGTACTTCACATTTTTTGTTAAGAAAGATGCCATTAAAGAAAGTTAAGGATAAATAGAATGAAATATCATATACAGCAGAGTTCCACACAAATGAACATTCTGGGAAACAAGTCATTGCTTACGTTACATGAAAAATAAGGTCTTCATTAGAAAAAAAATGCTAGTGACAGTTATTCCCCAATGACAACAACGGGAAAGGGGAAAAAAAAGCCTGTCACTAACATCAACATTTACAAACTCTGAGACCCATTACTACTGACTTGTTTTTACTAGATCACATTATGGAACATGTAGAATGTCTCTGAGCATTTTATAATTGTTATCAACAACATTACATTGGTAGGTGCTAGTGTAGCATATTCTGTGATGCAAAATTATTTGCCATTCCAAGTCATTAAAGGAGGCCAACTGGTTCCATTGTTAACCAAGTATATTTAAAATGAGTTCTAAAATGCAGTTCTGGTTAACTGTGACACCACTGAGAAATAGAGAACTCACTCAAGAACTGAGACTTTCCTTTAAACACACTTGGTTTACAAATCCTGTCATTTTTCACTATAGCTCTGAGTTGTCACTCAAGGGAAGCTGTCACCGTACTGACACATTACAACATGAGCTCCAAGGTAACGTGCAGACTAAGAATCGAAATATTCATGTCCCGTTTGAATGAACAGAGAAATTGTAAGGCAAATTTGAGTTTGGTTAACTTAATAGAGTAGCTTGTCTTCTGACACATTCTCATGGGAACTTGAAACCCAAAGGTACGCATTAAATGAAGTGACTTATTTTGGGTATTACTCATGTTATTGCCAATTCAGGAGAAAGATTTTCCCATGTTACACATTGTCCTATACAGAGCTTTAATCACTTCAAATGTTTACTACAGATTCATATATACTGGCTCCTAGAAACCAGACAAGGTAGTGGATCAGGTACAAGTGTGGTACCTGAAAATTGAAACAAGCAGACATACTTTAAAAAACAAGCAGAGATTATAAACAGAAGAAGTGTAGAAGTAAATGTTAGGGTTTTTTTTTTTCCAGTTCCTTATAGATTTGAGAAGACTTAGCAATCCCAACATTTTAATCAAAACCAAGTAATACCCAAATCTGTCATAAGCGCTAATTTTACTGTAGTTTACTGAATCATGAGTAAAAAGAAATTTAATAAAGATTGGACACTTGAGTTTTCTGCCAAGGTAACAATCTCTGTGTAAGAGCCCCTAGTCTATCTGGAGAAAACTTGAAAAACATCAGAAAGAAGGCAGAAAGGAGCTTATCTCTCTATGTTAAAAGCTGCTAGCAAGGGGATTACTCTCTTCTTTTTCATTCACAATGGTGTTCATGGGAACAGATTTATTTTGTACTTACGATGTCTAACAACTGCTGTTATGCATTTATTTTCCCACTATCCTGACACAGTAATATCATCCTACTTAACTCTGCAACTCTTTCTGACATAAAAACGCACCCACCATGACATTCCTTAATACTGTAACAAACTGGCAGTGACCTAGGACTTCATGGCTGTTACCAGTGCCCACTCCAGCTGATTTAACTCCCCCAGAGTACTAATGCATAGAAGTCATTACAATATAATTGCTACCAATAAAACAGAAAACACGAAATTTTAACAGCAAGGCTGGCAGACACTCTAGAGACAAGTATTTAAAGCAGCATTTAAGTAGAAAAATTGCTACAGTGTTTTTTTCACAGTAGTATACTGATATTTCTCAGACACATTCACAGCTCCATCTGCATCTCATGTCAGTTGTTGGGATTCAACCAGTGGCTGAAAGAGTTTTGGAAAAGCCGGTAATGAACACCTCTATCGGAACTCCTTTACTATCAAGAATGTGAAAACAGAAGTTCACAGCCCTTAATTAAATTTCAGCATTACTCTTTCGGTACCAGAAGGATAATCTGTTTTCCAGGCTACTTGCACCTGAAGTCCAAAAGCAATAAACCTTTTTGAACAAGTTTAAATTAAATTGTAGGAATTATGATGTCTGTCAAATGAAAGTACAGATCTACTGTCAAAATGACACTAGAATGATGTTTTATCAATCTTTCTCTACAGTATGAAGTACAACATTAGATTGGCTTTGAAACCAAACACGAACAAGTTTCATCTCCACAGAACTATGATTATCTTCTACTGATATTTCCTCCATGTTGCTATTGATTTGTTAGTTTAGCTATTTTGCTCACCACATACTTCCAAAGATAGAAAACAAATGATGGGTAGAGAGACATAATTCTCTTAAGAAAACACCTCAATCACTGTGAAGCACCACAAAGGACATTTTTTTTCTAATCAGATCTGGCTGGGGGTTAAAAAATTGAAAACACTAAAAGAATAACAGCCTTGTCCACAATTTTTTTGCTTCTGATATCAAAGACATTCACTACATATACCTAGAAATGTTCATTTGTTGCAAAAGATTTTATGCATTAAAAAAAATGTGAATTAATAGAAACAGAGAAAATGCAACTTGGATAAACTTATGAGCTTTTAATTTATCGGCAATTATAAACAAACAAACTACCAAATCCAACCAAAAGCTCTTAGTGACGCATCTAACTTAATACAAATGAATAACACATGCTAGAAAACAGAGAAAACCATGGGAAACTAGAAAGGAATCTAAAGTATCAGAACCTTATTGGAAGCAGAAATGTTGAGAAGGGGAAAGGCAGGGAAAATGAGACCAGTCCATTAGAAAATGGAGAAGAGAAATGAGCAGCAATGACACTAAAACAAAAGCCTATGTATGTAATGTCTTAGAAATCAGAAAAACTTAACTGTAAAAAGAAGTACTAAAACTACTGAGGCACTAAACAAAGATATTTAGAAAACAGAGGTAATACAAGAAAGGATCAGCTAAGCCATTTATGGTTGTAGGTGAAGAATTAGTTGGATGACTTCTGAAAAACTTACTGAGGGTTTATAGCTACTACATATCGTCAAATGTGGTACTTGAAAGAAAGTTTACTCGTATTAAAAATTAAAAGCCTATGTCTCTCTTACTAGGCAAACAACCTAGTAGTTCAGATGGCATTCAAGTTTTTTTTTTCCTCAGTCTTGTTACCTATTCTGTAAGTTTTTGTAACTTTCTAAAATATGAAGCAGCACACTACATAATAGCTTTTCCAGTTTTCTTTCAAAATCCTTCCCAAACAGTAGCTTAATCTCTTTAAACGCTTGTCCAACATTCCCTGCATGCACTGACATATCAAATGTCTTCCAATAACAAAGAAATATAACAACATGATATTTATTTTTCATTTCTCTTGAGCTGTTGTATTTGTAAGATAATGATTACTTCATGAATGATTAAACCATCACGTACATAAGACAGACAGAAGACACAAATTTTGAGCTGTTTATTCTGTATTTTCATTGCCAAAAGAGAAGGATGGCTTTGTTTTTGTAATTTCATACATACTGTATGACTATGAAAATCTTTATCACTGGGTCTACCTTAAATATTTCTAAAGACATAAGCCACAGAGGAATATGTTATACTATTTTTTCAATAACAAAGTTAAATTAAAAAAAAACAAACAAGGAAATAAGCTGGAATAACCACGTCATGAGTATTTTTCAACGGACACTCTGTTTATACAGTATTTTTGTTTCTCAAACTGACTGATAGGCATAAAGTATGTGAGCAGTAGGAAGCCTACTCAGACTCCTCTTGGATTTTCTGAGATTATTTTGCTCTTACTGGAAGAACCGAAATGACCATTCAGGGTTTTATTGGCTATTATTTTTTTGGTTTGGTCCATAAATGAAAGCTTGACTTTCTCTATAACGGAATGTACAAACAAACTCAAGCTGTGGACAGTGATTTCTCTTTGTATCACAACCATTACCAGGAACAACACAAGCAGTTAGATACAGCAACACAATCCAGTTCTCCATCTCTTGGCTAAATCCACAAATGAATTTGTACCAGTTATAATCCAGGGATGAAAGGCCTTATTTTAAAAAAGGCCATTAGGATGAGTTCCTCATCTACATTTAAAACATAGCAGAATGAAACCCAAGAGACCATTTAAAATAAAAGAAGGGCATTCAGATTGGGAACTCTTTAACATCAGGACAATTTACAATTCAATTTTCATACTTAACAAACATGCCAATGAAAAACTACATTCTTTGAAGAACTACAGTTCAGGGTCACATAAAACTTCTGAAATATCAAGTAATGAACAAAGAACTATTCTGAAGTCCATACAACTCAAATTTTATGCAGAACGCACTCAAAAATTAGTTAAGCTTTTTGTACATTGCTTGGAAGACTATCATTATGTCAACTGTGGTTCTCTGTAATTTCAGTGCATACTGCTGGAAACTCCTACATAATGTAAAAATAAAAAGAAAATTTTAATTGTAGAAAGTTTTCCATTCCTCAGAGCGAGGGATAATGCTTTATCATGTAGGAATTCCATTTCATGTAATCTTCCCCTTAATTCCTCCTGCATTTTCTCAGTTTTATCTATCCTGCTTGTTTTAATACGGATTACAAACTACTAAAGTGTTACTCACTTGCAGGGACCTTTACACATAGAAACACATACAAACTTAGGTGAAGTGAGACAAACTGGGGCAATGTGAATGCAGTGGAACATAGTCATTACATAAGCAGGAACTTCAAAGTATTATAAACAATCCTTACTCTTCAGAGGTAAGACTAAGAGCAAATAAGACAAGTCAAAGTAAAGAGTTCTGTGCATACCTTCACCTCCTCTTGCTTACTGGAAAACAGTTGGGTTTTGCCTTGTTATGTAACTTTGCATCACTCTTCTACTAGGAGGAGGTTGGCATTTGTTTTTCTATTTTACAGTTATCCTAGTCAAAGATGCAGTTGAAATTAAAGATCATAGCTGAGCTCAAGAAAAAGAAATATATTCAGCTATAGCGATGTTCAGGCAGTACTGCCTTCTTCACGCTTGCTTCTATTTAAACATGAAGTAACGACTCCCTATAAAAGAAGAGAGAATTTGAAACCACTTCGGATCAGTGGGATCAGAAAACAGCTATTACTTCTTAAACTGAATTGGTCAGAGGAGAACTGAATCAAAAGTAAAGAAGCAGTGGTAATACCTAGGTGAAAATTATGAATACTGATCAAGTTTGTACCATAACTAAACTCAGTAGCTCAGACACTTTAGGCAAGCAAGAGCTTTGGTAGGTAGATTGTCAAGCAACATTTCTTCAAACAGCTCTAGTGAAGCTGACTTACCCAGCTTTACAGTAGCATTTGATCTCTGAGAATGAAGGATTTTCAGAATTCTTTGTTTCAAAGCAATATACTTACAGATCACAATGAGAGGAAACATTGAAGTGAAACAGAATCCATTTTCTGAACATTTTTATTCAATAACTCCTATATTTTAATGTCTCTTTCTTTTCTCTTTTTAAACCTGCATAAATGCAATCCACAAAGAGTTTATATGTTCCGCTGCCTATTCAGATCTTTTTTTGCAAAAGATACCTAGAAAAAATGAATCATAATTATTTCATAAGGAAACCAAGACAATATGTAATCCTTATTGCCCTATAGCCTTTCCTCTCTACACTCTTTCAGGAAACTTAAAATCTGAAAAGCCTGTGAAATTAACATAGTGAGAATTACTTCCAAGAGGGAAGAAACTTAAGTTCAGGAACGAGAAACCTCATTCCCACTGTCCTTGAGAAGGAGAACAGAGAACCATGCAACTATACATGCCTAAAGAGTCTCAAAAAGGAAAAAAAAAAAAAAAAAAAAGAAAAAAGAAAAAAAAAAGATTAAGTCATCAATAGACAAAAGTATTTTATAATAAAAGCAAATAAATTATTCACCATAGAAAAAATACATCTAAATAATCACAAAGAGGAACAAAGATGTTGATCACTTCTTCTGTTCACTTCTCTGGATTTAAAACCTTGATTTCATTCTGACAATACTGAATTTCATTGCACATCTTTCATTTTCATTATCTCTGATTTACTTTATAGTCACAATGAACAGTTTGAATGCAATAAGAGAAAGTGAAATGTGGAGAATGTTTTCAACATAATAATAATAAAAAAAAATCCGGGTACAAAAACTCTTCCTAAAGAAGTTGCAAAACCGAAGGAAATCCAGTAATAAAGTCTCTCCTCCTTAAACAAGTTTATTATTATAAACAACTAATGCATTTATCTGCTATTTTGTCACAAAATCTTTCTTCTCACACTCCCGTACAAAATTAAAGTAAAGCATGCATAGTCATATTGAGGGTCTGAGTATTTTAAATAATGCTCTGTGTTAAGGCTACATTTGAAGACTGCTTTTATATACTAAACATATAATTTCTGGTAGTTCTCTAAAACATTCAACCAAATCAACAAGGCTGAAGGGCACTCGATAGTTCAGATTTCTGGGTAGCATTGTAACTGACAGCAATTGTGTGCTACAAAGTCAATTTAATGTGTATCTAGTGAACAATACTTTTAAGAAAGTTACTGAACTCATGCTCCCTAGGAGACCCAGCCAAGGTATCAATTAGAGGTATTCGATGTATCAATTTAATAAAGTCCTAGTCCAGCTTCTACTGAGAGTTTTTTGAATATCAAGTTTCCTTTCACTCGCCACCAGCACAGGAATTTCATAGTAATTACGGCCTCCTCACTCCCCCAGAGACAAGGTTTCGGAGTTCAAGCAGTACAAAGCTAACACCTCCTACGTGGTGTTAACTTGTAGGAAAGGAAAGGCAGAAAGCTGTTGGAAGTGTAATACTGAAAAAGAAATGAGAAATAAATTTTGTGTCAGCTGATTTTTTTTTCTGGCAAACCTCTTCTCCTTTATGATGGAAGCTATATTAACAGAAGTCAAAGTTACTAAAGTAGCTCTCCATACGTTCCAGTCCTCAAAGAATTACCACAAGCACATTCAACTGATAAGTCATTTTAAGACTTTTGCAGACATTTGGATGTAGATATTTGGTATAACTTTGGGATAGATTTTAACAGGAAATAATCTTGCTTAAAGAACTTGTTCTCCAGCGCTCTAATATCCATATCTGCATGACAAATTAAGCAGCACATGAGAGAAGCAAGATAGCATTTTTCAAGGTGGTTTTGCTACACTACTAATGATCCTTAACCATCAACTTTGCCAGTACAAACAAATGGGAATGTGTTAAAGCAACACCTGATATACAGTGACAGAGACAAATGAGACAGAGGTATCATGAACATGGTACTGTCACAGCGCAGAATCTGAGATTCTTAGTGTGACAGACACAAAGCACACTTTTAACTAAAAAGACTGAACCTAGATAGAAAAGGCAGTAGTTACAAACAATATGTAGTTAAAGAATATCTAAGAAATGTTGATTAAAATATTTTACCCTGCTTATTACACATACAGTATCCAGAATTCATAGATTGAGAACTCATTCTAATTCTAGCATAATGATCTTCTTAAAGATGGCAGTTAATTGAGAAATATCATGGTTACTCGGGGGCTGAATTTACATGATGAAAAATGAAATACCAAGCAATTCAGTTTTTTAGATGCTGAGCTAATTTGACAGAAAAGAAAGCTTGCATATTGAGCAGGAAGCCATCAAATTTCAAAATAGGGCACAGTTTGAAATAAATGATATCTTATTTTAGTGAGGAAATTTTGTTTAATTGTGCTTCTGAATGGAATTCAGCTTTTATTGGAAGATGAATATTTCAGGGAGCAACACATAATAAAAAGCATAGCATAATCACAGCAAAATACAGAACATTCCCACTGTACATATACTCAATCTAGACCATTATGATTCAAAGATATCAGTTATCCTTCCCAAATCAGGGGAATGCTTTGACATGAAATCCAAGTCGAATGCTTCTCTGAAGGGCATTCAAATCCTTCTATAACACTTAAACTCAATTCACCCTGGTGCTATTCCCATTCTGTGCTTCTACACTGAAATCAAACAGCTATTTTAATTATTACAAAATAAAAAAGTATTTCCAAAAGCTCAGGCCCTTTGGAAGAGTTCTGTATCAGAGTTAACATATTCAGTCAGAGAAACTCAACACTATAGATTGCCACACAGAGGAAAACCAGAAGATTTTATGCCTTCTTATGGGGAAAAGTCTCTCTGGCTGCCATTCTTCCCCAGCTCTCTCCCCACTAAGAAACAATAGATCTGTCAGAGCTTCAAGATGAGCTGATTAAACAATCCGAGGGTGAGGATCACCGTTCTCTTGCCACACTTCTTTCCCCACTTTCACAAGAGCTATTTACCACGTTCTCTTATTTTGTTTGTTTTGAAGTTTGTTGTCTTTCCTCATTAGAGACCTTTGCATTCCTAGGGAAACATGCACCTGATTTACATATTTGTTAAATCCAGAAATATAAAGAGGTTTGAGTATTAGCACATTGACAGAAAGTCGTGATGAATATAATGCAAAAGAGCCTCATAACAATTCCAACACATATCTCTCTGGGTAATTTGTGGAAGTCCTCTGTGTTGTGGCAATATTAAAAAAATACTTTGATTCAAGCCAAGAAGACACAGTTACAAACAACACCATATTAAATAATTACTTTGTCCAAATTATTACAGAAAAAAATATAAAATGGGTGAGGGGAAAGCATATTAAAAGTCAAGGGAGAAATTTAAAGAAAGAGATTTAAAATTTCTATTGCCTTGTGAATACTGCTGTGCTACTGCCAGAATTGCAGAGATGCCTCTCGAGGGCATAACGGTCTAACCACAAGAAATCCCGTTGAGTCACAACATTTTGAAGATTTGAGTGTACACTGCTTGAATCCATCTAAGCCTTTCTTTGAACGCTGTACACTTTTACACAATTGCTATGTAATTCTCCTTTCAATAGAGAAGAACATATTAAAAGTTAAAAGGAGTTTTTCACAACTTCTCGGCCCTTGTTACCCTCAGATATGGTGCACAGGGCATTAGATTTTCACAAAGACTGAAAACAGTCCTTCTATAGTGATTTTAAGTTAGAGTTGTTATAGTATGAGTTCAAAAAGGCTTCGGTTATTTTATTATCTCTTCTGTTCTGTAAGCTATATAGACACTATGATGTTGCCTCATGCTCAAAGACAATAACGCATAAGTTTTAAAGATAGAATGGTTTATGGTATCCTTGTTACATGTGTAATTCTGGTTTTGCATTATGGAAGTCAAATCGCACCTTGATTTCCAGAGATCTGCCTTCCAGTCCTCCCCACAAATGACAGGCAGTTTTAAAGATGTTTTCCTTAATGGAAACACAAATAGTTTCCTACTGTTTGAACATAGGAAGAACACTGTCAAAGCACAGAAGTAGCAAATATTTCTTTGTAGATAAAGAAGCTGCTGAGAAACATTTCATTCAGATAAGAGCAATAAGGCAGATAGGCGACTTCAGGCTATGTCTATCTTAGGAGATGTGTCAAATATTCTGAGGGGATTAGGGGCAAGAAGCACACTGCCCTTTCCCCCAAAACTGAAGATTTCAGTCCTTCATGGATGAGATGGAAACTATGCATGCAGCTGTGCTTCTTCTGCTGAATGCAAAAGAGAGCAAAGGAAATGGCCAAGGGACCAGTGGTACAAGGTTTGATTTGTTTTCAACAAATGCAGGAAAGTACGACTAGGAGCTGGGAACTGGACACAGAATAAAAAGGAATTAAAAGTTCCAGGTAATGCCTATGAGAGAGAGAGGGAAATCTGATCTAGTGCGACATGTCCCTGCTCATCACAGGGTGGGGTTAACAATATGATCTTTAAGGTCTCTTCCTACCCAAACTATTTAATGATTTTTTGATTTAGTAGTGGACAGGTACGGTTGGACTTGATGATCTCAAAGGTCTTTTCCAACCTAGCAATTCTATGGTTCTATGGTTCTATTTCAGAAACACTCAAAGCCTGAGTCTGTATGCAGTGATAGTGTTTACTTATGGTAGGAAATAAAAGTATTAGCCTAGGCATGAGTCATGAAGAGAAATATTTTTCCCTTCAAAATATTAGAAAATTTTCTTTGTTGTGCAACCAACAGTATTATTTAACCTTAAGAATCTGAAATTGTATAAGTCACAGTTTTTAAAACCTCCTCCAATCTTAGTTACACTTAATAAAAAAGGGTGGCAAATAAAGTTAACTCTGTATAGTCTTAGAAAACAGAAAGCAAGCTTACTTTTTCATAAAGCAATAAACATCATAACTGTGTGTTACCTGTTGATTTAAAAAGGTCCATGATCATTGTCAACCATAGAACCATCTCTCTATTTTATATTTATTCCCCCTGCAAAATAGGGGTCATTTTAAAGACAGAAACTTTAAAAATATATAATGACAATATATTTGTACTATAAACACAATGACACAATTCTGGCTTTGAATTAACTTTTCAGAGTAAGTATTTTGAATGAAATGTGTATAGTGAAAAAATAGAATACAGTCACTCAGAAGAATTATCAAAAATAGAAGCCAACTTGAAAAAAACATGAACAGCCAAACAACAAACCAGATTTGGCTTAAAAGATAGGCTTGTAATCTATTTTCTCCCGCAAAATTCCTTTACATGAAGCTAAATATGAAATGTGACAGATTAAACAACCAAAAAATATGCAGAATGTAGTATTTCTTGTAAGCTATTGATACAACAGACAACACTTTCAAGCCTTTGCTCATGAGATCTTTACCCTATTCTGATCGAAATGGCATACTAACTTTTTTTTTGCTTTTTAAGCTCAAGGGCATACTGGGAATCAGAGTATTATATAATTTTCCCAAATAAGATTTCCATGACAAAGCCAGGCAACTTAGCACAGTGCTATGTGAAATACAAAGTTGATGGCTGAAGCTGGAAAATGCCAAGGCTGAAGCACACAGCTTTTTTTACATATTGACCTCCTGGTTTTTCTTCCCAAGTGTGCTGTGAGGTGACTGTGGCACCAGCAGAGAAGCCCACGAGGGAACAGGAGTTACAGAGATAGGTGCGGGGCTGCAGCAAGTGGTGTTGGATTAAATGACAGATTGCTAATGGAAACTATGGAAGTCCAGGACAAACAAAGGAACGCCTTAGAACTCCTTAGCAACATCTCTTAGCATTTGTTTGAAGGCAAAGTACTGAGTTACAGTAATAGCCTCTCATTAGGAAACTGCACAGTTTTAAGCTAAACTGTATTTAGAAGTAACAGTGAGCTAACATATTAATGCCAACACCTGTCTCCTCTCAGCTACTACACAGCAAGGCTACTAAACTTTCCTGATTTTTGTTACTTTATCATCACAACTACTGTGTATATCAAAGCTCTCATGCCAAGGGTAATTAATTTCTTATGTCTGACCTAATTGTGACTAGGGATTTTTGGAATGGGGTTAATCATACAGTAATTCCTTTACACTTCCAAACCTGTGACTTGCCCACTCAACCAATCTAAATTTCAAATGATCAAAAATAATCTGGATACTTACAAAGTAGAAAGAAATAGCCAATTTGTAGTTGTCAGTTTTCATCATTTTGCTTGTCTAGAAAAAAAAATATCCCACCACTGAAGAAATATCTATGCTTCTTGACACACCGAAAGTACAAACAGTCTACAGCCACAAGCAAATCAATCTCTTTGGATGCAGTTTGCTTTATAAAATTAGTTTACTATTACATGCATATGATGAATAATTGCCATGCTGAGAGTTTATCATCTGCAAGAGCATACAGACCTTTGTGTTCTTATTTGAGTTACTATTACCTTAGTTTATGCAAACACACGCAACGAACATTTTCTCTGTAAAGCTTCCTCCTCTATGCTTTCCAGAAGAATTTCATCATTTCTAGTTTTGCCCACTATTTTATAAAGGCAAGGGGCATTTACAAAGCAGATTTACAGAGCTTGCAGTCAAATGGATCTCCGCTAGTATGCCAGCTAAATATATTTTCTTAGTATAGTGTCTATATAGTTGATGGCTCCAGTCAGATAACGAGAGAAAAGTAATAGCACTAGAAGGACTGTGAGTAATCTAGGGAAGTTATGTCTATTTAATGGGGATGGATTTTTCCCTGTGAAATTTTTATATCACAGCATACAAAACAATGAGTCACTGGGTGAGAAAGCAGTCAGTTTTGTTACAGAAGAGCTTCAGAAAAGCTGTTATCACCTCACTAAAAGAGGTGAACCAGAAAGCTGGAACATTGACTCAGCAAATTAATGCTTGAGCACATGTTGCCACAGATGCTGGAACTCAGAAGACCGATTATCAGTTGCAGTTATGCAACACAAAATTTCAGAATACCTTGTAAGTTACTGAGAGCTAGAAAGAAATAATAGTTAATTAAAAGCCAACAGTGACTCTAGAGCTAGATTATATAATGTCAATTTTCACTAATAATTGTCCTAAAAGCAATTTGAATGTTAATGAGAAAGCTAAGAAGGGAGTTCTCAAAATCAGTAAGAATTCTGTTGTCTGCTTGAAAAATACTACGACAGAATGATAGTCTCTGCTAAGATTTCAAACACTGTAAGTATTAATTGTGTCTTCTCTTACCCATAAAATCACACATGATTAGGGAAGACAGCATGCTGTGTTGTCTGTATAATATGCAGAATTAAGAATGATTTATATTAGGTTTTACTTTTAAAATACAGATAGATGTTAGCATCCGCTACTGTGCTTGCCACAGTAAAAATGATACCCTCGATTTCATGTTTTAGATGAAAGTCTTAAATCTCTCCATACATTACTATAGCAGTTGCAGGAACATGCATGTTCGATAGAAATGCTTCTAGAAATCCAGCCCCATTTTCCTTATATATATAATGCTTAAATTTCCATTGCTTTGTTTTCAATTCTTTCCTTGCAAGAAATTAATTTATTTGAAAAGAAATCAATGCTACAAGCAACACGAACTTCATAGTTTGCTGTGAAAATGAGAAAAAGCACTGCAACAGTTCTTTATCATTGCTCATTCTTCCAAAATGACAACTTTATATAACACCAAGAAGAGCTGACTGCTTTCTACTCTGCTGTGCCGACAGCTTTTGGCATAGGCAATTATGACTCAATTTAAAAAACACGAGAGAGACCGTTTGTGTGTGAACACTAGAGATGGGCCAGCTCTTTTTAATCACCTATTAAATATAACAAAATGGAATTTGAGCTCTGTCTGGTCATTCTTCACCTTTCAGATGATTTGACAAAAAGCTAGCAGCAAATGAAGAAAGTTCAAAAAATGAAAGTACAGCACAGAAACAACAGAGTGAGAAAGACTGAAAAGCAAACAGTAGGGGAGAATGGAAAATATTGTAAATCTTCCCATAACAGAATGCTTATTCTCAATGAAGTAGCGCTTGCTTGGCCTTGAAACTGTCATTTATTTTTCGTGCATCTTTCCAAACAGGATAACTGGTGGACAGAAGTCAGCAAACTTTATCTACGTAGTATTTCAGGCATTATGTGACAGCATATTTCTCACCAGCTTCTCATCCTATTCTACATCCCACAGATCAAACAGAAGCCTGTCACATTAGTAAGATCACAAATGCTAAGGCTGAACATCCCAAAATCAAAGTATTTGTGACCAAACAAAAGAGAGTTGTAGCAATTTTTTTTCCCCTGTGTGATCAAACTTTCTTTTTTTTTTTTACTCCTAAAACACATTAGCTTCCAGGAGCAATGCTCTGTGTTACCCAACTGGTGAATCTTTCAGCCATGGGGGAACCAGGTAGTCCAAGGGAGTGTGTGTGCTAATTGTCACCTGCTATTTGTGTTTTCCTTAACAACCATCTGACTTCTGACTAAACAACTAGCAGGGCTCCTGATGTCAGTTACGCTCCTAAAAAAAAAAGGACTAATGGTAGTATTCCGCTGCTGTTAGCTGACCAAGATATTTCAGAATACTCACTATTAAGTTCAAGTCTGGTGTCTTTCTTTAGGAAATTATTGCACTAAATTGCTTCACAAGTTTTGCTGACCCATTACCCACCCTGTACCTGTGACACGGGGCCCAACAATTCAGCACAGCAGAGAGTGAATACTGGTACTAAGGCTGCTCTAATTTTTGCTGCCACTGAAACTGTCACCACTGAGATGAGAAGACATTTTGCATTCTGTCTTACACAGGGGTGCTTTCAGTAGCTTTTTCATCTTTAGAAAGTGATAGCTGAAGAACAACATAGCAGAATTTACAGCATTTTAAAAAAATGAAAAGCATTTTAATTGACTATGCACACATCTGTGCTGCTGACATTATATATTTGGGACAAGTTGCTTTGGAAATGCAAAGAGAGCTGACAACTCTTGGTGTGTCTGTTCCCAATAGCTCAGACAGCTCCTAGTCAAGAATTCTGTGGTTTATGTCAAAGCAAATGTGGACAACACAACTGGTCATAACTTTGGTTATTAATTTTCATTACCCTTGCTGCACTTTCCTTCATCAGTCCTTCTGGAATCATTTGCAGGCTAGTTCATGGCAAATCCTAAGATCTAGGTTTTCTTTCAGAAAACTAAGCCTTTTGCTTTACAGTTCCTAGACAAATTACCTACTGGTTTCTGTGAACTTCAACTATTTTTCCTAAACATTAAGAATATGCTTGCCTCCTTTCATCAGATCTAAACACGAATTAATTGATGTTGAAGTATTAAAGAAATATTAATGCTAGATTTACACAAAAATATTTTCAAATGCCCCTAAAATTACTAGGTATTAAAGGAGATAATTAAGAGATAAATCTTTCTATATCACATGCTTCTGGTAGGTATTGCCAGTGCTCAATATCTACTTAATTAGGTACTCCTATTTCAATAGCCTTTTAGGTACACATGGGATAACCTCCCTGTTGAAGGATTATCTAATTTGGAACTGTTAGCAGTAATCAGAAAAGGAACCAGGCAGTGTCACAGCTTCAGAAACATTTCAGTGCCTTACAGAATGTAGATATATTTCTGGTGCCGTATCTGGATGTAGTCATTAGCCCTGGATTGCAGAAATATAGAACATTTATTTTGCCAGGATTCCTGATCATCTACAGCAATAACTTTACTTGAGCCCTTATTCCAGCTTAATTCCATCCTCTTATTTCTAAGTGCACATTTTTCTCTGAGGTCAAATCAAAACTCAAGAAAAAAATCAAACTCAATCAAGGTTAAGCCAGAGAAAATACCTGTGTTGAGGTAACGGGATGAGAGTTTGCCTGGTTATTTCTTTTTCAAAGATTCCGACAGTAAAATTAATTTTACCTTGTCCAAAGTCTTTACTGATAGCAGCTTATCACAGAGAATCAGTAGTCTAGAACAGCTAACGATCTGTCTCAGCCTATCTCAGACAGCACTTGGGGGTGTTATTTATGCTATTTGTGTCTGTGTATCGTTTTTCAGACTTGGCAGTTGAACTCTATTTCCAGGTCTCAACTCAGGATTCTAGATTATCTTGAAATTAAGTAAATCTATATTCTGCTCCTTTAAGTATTATTTTTTTTATTATGCAACAGCATAATATAATTAAAAAAAATGGTAGCTCAGTAAGATATTTTTTGTAAATAATTTAGAAGCAACATTTTTAAAATTAAAGTTGATCTAAAGTTGGTATTTTTTCTGTCACTTGAAGACTATACACTGAACAATTTCTTCTGCTATTGGAAAGTGACAATGGGATTGCTCTAAACAGCACAAAAGCTCTGCTAATAACAGCAGTTAAAGGATCTTTTGCCTTTGTTATCTTCCAGATCAGTAGTCACAGCTAGAAAATAAACATTAGTGTACATCTATCTCATAACAAACTACACAAACATGTAAACCAAGAACTTTACAGATTTATGAGTATACAAATAATTTTAATTTTCAGGCAAAACACTTATACATGAGCCACTTTTGCAATCTAAACCCCAGTAAATAAGCACAATTAAATGTCCAGACAGTCATACATGTAAGTCAATGAACATATTGCTATTAGGATAAAGATAGAAAAATAGTTCAGGACACCCTGAACCCTAGAGGACAGCTGTCATAATACATCTTTTACATACTAATTATAAAATATTGCATTTTCATCCTACAATCCACAGAGCAGAAAAGAAGAAGAGCCATCCATCCATATTCAAATAACAACTAAAAAGAACCCAAACGTCTTTTGCTGCAATGTGTTAGAATTGCGTATCCAGTACATTACAGATATCAATACATTTTCATGATCAAAAATTTTACAAACAAATCTCACAACACAGTTTGCCCTGAACCTGCTAGAACAAGACACTTTGCATGACTAAAGATTACACGGTTATTATTGATCTATTTTTATTTATACTAAATACCCATTAAATAATGCATGATTAGTCTGTTGCAATAGCTTATCTTTCCTACCGTTTCTCTTTTTGTCATAATTCTACTCTTCACTCTTGAAGCATTTTATCTGCTTCTGCTCTGCCCTGCAAAGGTATTTTTCTAAGCAATTAAGTCATTTGCAACTACCAGATGAACAAAGTGAGCATTCTTCATTTTGCTAGAAGCTGAAGTGATATAAAACAATAGAAAGTTGCAGAAAGGGGCAACTCACATTGACAAAGACAAATCCCACGCTGGCTTACAGTTCTACAACTCCACTAAGTTTTCTGCTTTGATTTGCGCAATTTTTATATACGCATGAAGAAAAACTGACAGAATCATCTGTAGCTGAAATTAATATTTATATTTGTGTCTTGTTAATCCTACACATTACATAAAGCATGTTTACATGCTATGTATCAAAAGCATAGAATCATAGATTAACCAGATTGGAAGAGACCCACTAGATCATCAAGTCCAACCCTGTATCATAATGCAGTTACAATCAAAACTTCTACTCTTAAAATTTGTTCTTTTTCAAGCTATGTTCCATTAAAATGAAACTGCCTTTTATATTCTGGGTTCTGTACATTTGTATTTCAGTGAAAGGTAAGTTGATAATACCATTTTGTATCTGTGATCACTTCAATTAGAAAGTGTGTTTTCCCACAGGATAACAGGGTGATGCCACGTGTGTAGAGCCCAAAAATTACTCCATAAAACCAAACTATTTCATCTGGTGGCAGCAAAAGTAAGAAAGGTGCAGTTCACCAGCTGGGCAAAACACACGAGATTCTAGTTACATCCTTTTATCTTCCAATTCATCACTTCTTAAAGTGCTGATCAGCTCTAGCATTTAGGACTTCATATAGAACCATCCTCTGTGATCCTCACTGGATAAAGGTGATGCACTTTTTGAGAAGCAGCTACTAGCATAGCTCCACGATGACCAGAAAATACTAACGCAATACTCCCTTCAGTTTTAACTGTTTAAACTCCACTGCACAAACTAATTCCACAAGGTATGTTGTACCATTGATTTAAGGATCCAAGCTTCAGAAGCGGAAAGCTCAAAAAGAAGTGAATGAATTTGGATTTGCACAGACTTTCTTGCAACAGTGTTCATGCTGTTCTCCTCAAGGCATTGTCACAAGCTCTTACCTAAATCCTTTCTTTACAGATTCTTGTCTTGCTCTCAGCAACACACTTTTGAGTTTGCTAACATAGGAGCATGCTGGGAACGTGATTCTGTCACATTTCACCCTCTCTTTACCAAAGAGGGGAGAAAAAATAAAAAGCCTGCACATTAAATTGTACTTCTAGAATATGCCAGTCACAGGAACCACACTGGGCTTTGAAAAATCATGCCAAGCTAGTGATAAACAGGGTTTCACTGGCTCCTTTTTCTTCACACATGCATTCATTGGTTAGAGACTCATTAACAGATGACACATGAGAAAAAATTCTACCCTCAGCCATTATCTCAAAGTGAAAATACGTCAGGTAAGATTCATCTGGACAGCCTCTTTGCAAGAACATGCAGGACAGGATGAAGGATGCCCCATAGGGGACATCCTGCAGAGTTCCCACAAGTTTTCGGCACTGGTTCAGTCTGGATACGGTATTTCTTCAAGTGAATGCACCTCCCACACCCCTGAAGCTACAGCTCTCCAAGCTTATAACTACAAGTCTGGTAACATAATGAGCTCCCTGCAGATTTTTATCTAACACATGCAAAAGGATGTGCAAAATATAAAGCAATACTGCTAATTAGGCAGAAAAAAAACCTCCAGTAATTCCAGCTGTTCCCTTCCACTGAGGTCATCAGGATGACCTTGCCCCTGTAACGGTTAGTCCTACTGCAGAGAAAACTCAGTGCACAAATTCTCACACGGCTTTCTGAAACTCAACCTTCAGTGTTGCTGGGAGACCAATGTCTTTTTACAGGAACATTCTCTACTATCTATGGATGTAAGCTTTCCAACAAGTGACCATCTCCTTTATTGACAACTACATTGATGACTTAATAGCAGAAACAGAAAACAAAGATAAACTAGCACAACACACATAGCTGTGTCCTGTAGCGCATTGATTAGAGGATGGTCATCAATGGCAGTCAATGTACAAAATCAAGTTACTACTACAGTCCACAATGATGATCTCTTTCCTGAAACTCTTAGCATTTTATAATTTAATCTACCTTTTTCTGTAAGAGTTACCTTTAACAAGTTATTTCAAGCCCTCGTAAGTCTCATGCTGAAACATGAATTAAGAAAGGCTTATTAAAAATCCGAGTGACCATCCATAATTGAATAACCCTGGATGAAGGGAGACAGGGCATAGAAGAACAAACTATAATAAATACAACTTTGTTGTACCACATTGAGAACTTCTGGAAGTTTTCAGGGAAAATGTTTTCTCTGGAAATTTTGATACAGTAAAGCCCAAATTTCCCACAGAAACAGAAATGCTCATAAGATGGATTGTGCTCTAAAATCTTTTCACAGAAGCCTGAGAAGATCTCTCTGAGGAATAAAAGAGATCAGATTTCAACTTCCTTTCTTGCCTTTCTGTGGCATCTGATCTGAAATTCATTCTCCTATATTAAATAGTGGAATTGCAAACATCCTACCTATTCAGGGCGAGGAACCTGTACATCTGTCCTGGCTCAGTTATCTTTATTCATTACGAAGGTCTCAAAGCAGAGCATCCTTTAAAATCTTGGATTCAGTATGGCTTGGAGTATGACATTTTGAAACACCAACTTCTGCAGGCCTTAAATTATTTTGAAAATCAACTCTAACATGACTACCATGGTGATCCATTTCTCTAAGTAGAGATATTAATAAACCTTTGCCACTAAATACTCACATTGAAAGTGGAATATTTATAACTTAAGGATAATAAAATTTATGTAGCTGTATAATAAGATTTGATATATTAAGCTTGATCAGAAATTTGAAGCTTGTTAGGTATTTCTTCGTGTTTCCTTGAGCAGTACTACTGGCAGTAGACTACTCAGCAGTAGGCTGAAAGAGGCTTATTTAAAAGGAAGGAGCAGAAATCCTTTCCCAATGCAAATTCTGGTATTGTAAGTCAGGCAAAGTTTCACAGCTCCTGAAGCAAAAGCAATAGAATGAGAACCACGAGAATAGCCCTGCTGAAGACTGCTCTGAGCCTGAATATGTCTCCTAGGTAATTCTCTCTAAGAATTTTCTCCATATATAACTTGTACTTTCACACATAATTAAGAGCTGTCATGATTCAGGTAAAGGGTTGATGCATGTAAGATAGTAATTGCAATCCTCCACCAGGGATAGATGTAATAAATAGTAAAGATCTTGCACGAAACACCACCTGCCTCGAGAACAGAACTGCTGCCTCTGTCACCTTCCAAAAGCACATGGAAATGTGCTATGCTGATTTAACTCAGAAACAAGTAGAAACTTTGCTGGATAGTGCTTTGCATACAAATGCATCTAAGGTAAAGAAGCAAGAGACGACAAAAGAGATTCAGACTAGCTGAGCATTCTGTAGGAGGGGCTGGAGCTGTGGTTAAAATGGTTGGCACCTACCAACAGAAGTAACTCTCCATATCTCATCTGCAGCTCATTTTTTACCAATTTTTTAAAGAAATATAACTTGTAAATTTCTTTTTAAATAAGCAAGGGTGCATTTTTTTAAAGTCCAAAAATCTACAAGCAGCATTTCCACTAACATTTCTTTCTTTTTCCACCTAAAACATCTATATATATATATATGTACAGCCTGCATATGATTTAATACTACAAAAAAAAGTGTTCTCGTCTCCTTTCCTACCTTTTAATAACATTCAGAGCTCACATGTAAAATCACACAAACCCTCAGAGGGCAGTTTCATTGTTATTCTTATTAGATGTATTTGGAGTAATGTGTCTCTCCTCTGAGACCAATATCTCCAGTGGCATTTTTATAAAATCTGTTCAGCACTGATGTGAATCCATATGCATTATACCCTCCTTCCAAGATGTGCTACTGTTCAGAATGAAATTCCTCATTGCTTTCTTCTTAGAACTGCTTGAAGTCTCAAACATGAAACAACCGCACGGAACTTTATCAAATTTTTAACTATTAAGATGTAATGCATTGAAAGATGACGCAGGAAGCAAGATTTTAAAGGAGATTTTTGCCTACTACAGCTAAATGAATGCCTATTGTGGCTGAAGAACAGAGAGGAAAATAATAAATACTTCACGCAGAAGGACTGAATTATTTCCTCCCCTTGACAAAATAGCGTTCACCACTTTCTTAATGCCCTGCTATATTCCTATATTTTCTTCAAGTGATGTTTCTGAAGTTGGGCATTTTGCTTTGCCATTTTATCGGTCAAGCAACACAACGGAAATGAACAATCTTATTGCAAGGTACTAATGTCCACCAATACTCTGTTTAAGTTTATGAATCAGCTCCCTCTTCTTGGAGGTGGGATGGAAGCAGTGAAAGCATTTCAAACTGAATTTGATGTATCAGCAGTGATTCAGACTTCTAAACAGTGCAGAAATAAATGCTATCGCGTAATTCTAACTCACTTCCATAACCTTCCCGTGTGTAGCCTGTTCCTCAAGGACTTCTCTTTCTTCCTTTATTTTCTTTGGGAGAGAAATTAAATTCTCTTTCTCCCTTTCTCCAGTTCTGGTAGTTGCTAAACTACTGATCAAAAGAGCATATTGGTTAGTATTTCCAGTAGTTTTACTCCACTTGAAGTTTTAAACATCCAATAACTTGATATATCAAAGAACCTAATAAGGGCCATCAGAAAAGCTGACTCCAGTCTATGATGAAAAATGCAAAGATGCTCAGAGGAACTCTGGGAGCTTATTTCTTATTTCAACTTACAAACTTGAACAGGATCTATTCCCAGGCGGCTCAGAGAGCTGACTGATAAATAATTTACCTAGAAGAAGACGGTCTTTCACCTTACTTGAAAGAAGAGCAACACTACTTAGACTGTGGGCAGCAGATTTTTGTTTGTTTGTTTGTTTCTTCAGTAGATTGACATATTCTGTTCCTTCAGACTGTGCCTGAAGTAAACTCTGGAAAGGAACTTTATGTAGCACGGCTGGCAAAATAACCTTCTCTGCCAGCAGGAGGCAAGAACAGTCTGCAGTCTCATAGCAGATTAGTGAAGAGATTCTAACAAGACTAATCCAACCAATGTCTTAAAAAAACTGGTAGCTACAAGCAACAAACCAATCTCAATATTACAGGTGAAGTAAATCAGCTCTTCTAGATTAAGTCAATGATGGCAAAAGGAATAAATGAAATATGTGATCTTCGATAGTTTACATTTCACAACACAGAAACTTCTCTTCACTTTCACCGATATAAATGTTAGTTCCTTTCAGCTCACTCATATAACACTGGCAGACATTCCTCTAGGTTCCTTTTTAACATCAAAATGTGTGAGCATGGGACACCTACAAGATAAATGTTCTTATAGGCCTTATTCTTCAGACTGAAATTCTCAGGGCCAGTATTCTCATAGTGATCTAGGAGAGCCTTAAGTTATATCCATTTGGCCTTTGAAAGTAGAGCAATTCTGAAAGTTAGGTGCCTCAGCAGGCACCAAAAGTGAAGTTTGCAGCAGTTTGAGTGCTCCATTTAGGCCAAATTTTGCCTCTTCCTTCTGCTTAAATTTACCTTAATGCTTACTTGGCTAGATGTAGTCGAATTTATAGTTAACTCAGTTAAATTTAACTGGAAAATAAGTCCTTTTAGAGTATTTTAATAGCTTTGAATATAGAATTCAAAATAATTAGTACTATTTTGTAAGAGTGCAGTTCTACCAAAAACATCTTCCCTAAAACATGCCTTAGCACATAATTTATAAATTGACCTTGGAATACAGCAGCCCCTTTCTTCCACCATACACCTTAAAAAGCACTTTGATTATAGGTTGTCTGAGGTATGAATGAGTTTGGTTGGAGAAAATAAGTTTAAGAGAAAAGCCAGAAAAGAATGAACTTAAAGAATAGGGAAAGATTTTAACCTTAAACTAAATGTATCTGGAATGGGGGAGTTGGATGGAAAGTGTTGCAGGGAGTTGTTATTTAAATGACTCTTTCCCATGCATCATTAACAGGTTTTGGTTTCTTATTAAAAGGTCTAGGAGTTGTCTTCAGTTTGTATCTTCAACCTAGAGAGATTATATTCACCAATACAAGCCAAAATATCTGGTATAGAAGAAGCCATGTTTATTAATAAACATAAAGGGAAGCACTGAAGTGCAGAGCAGTTCTGCCACGGAAAACATTGGTTAAATGATGCAGGAAATTAAAGGAGGAAGGTAAGAAATAGACTCTGCAATGAAACTTGACAGATCTCTTTTGGGAGAAGTCAACATGCTTCCCATCTAGTTGATGTTTCAAGCGCTACACTTAGTCTGTCAGTATCTATCCCACCATTCCGCCACAGCTAAGACTGTCCTTACATTCTGGTCAGTTAGAGCAAGTAGTGGACAACCAGAATAATCCCCAAGCAAAAATCTTGGGCAAAAATAATCCCTATAGCCATACCACTAATTGTTTTACACAAGGAACCATAAAGAAACAGATGCCTGCTTTTCCTGTTCCGGTGCTGAAACATTTCTTGGAGGAAGCTTGGCTGTGAACTTCAAATTACGAGTAAAAGGTAACTTGTATTGATTTCTCTCCAACAAATCTAAACAGGTTTATGCAGTTTTTGAAAGATGCGTTGACAGAATCCTCAAACGCATTACAATGCCAGAGAACAAAAAGGGAACTGTGATCTTTTATTGAAGAACTGAAAGCCTAAATTCAAAGACACTTCCAGCCTTAAAGAACCTTAAGGCAGGAGACGCAATTTTTCACTTGTCAAGGTATATGTCTTTTTTTTGAAGTCCTGTTCAGTTTATGCTGGAGGACTGGAGAGCAGAATACAGAGGCTGATGTTCAGCACGTGGACTCCTTAATCGATGCATCATGAAGTAGTGTCTGTAATTCAGGCAGCACACAAACCAAATAATTTGCGAGAACTAGTCAATAAATATGAGTCTGGAGTGTTTGAAATCCTGCCCCTTGTTTAGCTGGCTACTTCTTTTATGATTGACTAGCTGATTTGTCCAACCCCATGTGCAAGCCTCTGGAAGCCAACTGTTCAGATAAAATGTTCTTTAAAAGAACTGAAAGAAATTCATACCTTCATGAGGAAGCCCTAGTTAAAGCAACACTCTCCAGTGACCAATGGCTACCACGTTATACTTGCAAAGGCAAAGCTTCATATTCAAGTTCTGCACAAAGCAGAAGTGTGAAATGCACTTGGAATTTTGACACTCCAGAATTCTATGGAAGTTTTGGAGTTTGGGAACAAATTGACTCTAGGTAATTTTAAATACAAATCATTAATCGGACACATGCAGCAAAACAAAACCACCTCAAAATCACCCCCTCAAACCCAACAGAAAACTGCCATCCTGTAACAGCCATTAAGGAACTACTTCTGTAAAGTACACTTATAAATTATACCCACGTAGGGCCTTTGGAGCAAGATTTAAAGTGGACACCATTGTTTTCTAACAGAACAACATCAAGACTATAATTTTCATTACCTTTTTTCAAATAAGAAACAAGATAAGTAAGAAGAAATTAAAGATTTGAAGTGGATAAGGACTGCATAGGGTGGGAAAAAAAAGCGACATATTACTGTTTGGAGAGACATCTGCACTTTTCTTCCAGAATTCCTGTGGATACTTAATTGATAAATTTCCATACTATAGTTCAAAGCTCACATGCATAAATCAACAGTTACAGAGTTTAGAACTAAAATCATGAACGTTGGCTTAGACATATGTCTCTCTCAGTTATCTTCTTTGGGATTTTGATATCTGGGTTTTAATATTAACACCACCATCCCCAAAGCTTCTGATCAGCATAAAGCTAATTATATGCTGCTATTAAAGGAGATTACATAAAACGTTGACAGTTGGAGAGGTCTAATGACCAGCTGGATAGAAAAAAAAAAAGAACCTGTGTTGTTTTATAATGAATCTGCCAGAATTTTTAAGGGCATCTTTTATCATCATTGTCATTATTTAATTCTAACACTAAAAAAACCATCAAAACAACAAAAAACCCCAAACCAACCAACCAAACAAAAACCCCAACCCCAAATCCATAAACCACAACACAACTGGAAAGAAGTCAAGGTTGAGAATGCACTGAAATCTTTACTCTCAGCAGAATGCTGACTACAAAAGAGAAAGATAAGTAAGTATCAACCAACTACTCTCATCAGTTGCAACAAATCTATTTAGAAGTTAATATACCAAATATTTTTTATTCCACATATAATTAAATCATTTAGTCCTAGAATAAGGACTAAATATGTTTAAAGGGACTTCTTTAAGTCATTTGATCCAATTCTGGACACAAAGGAGTGCCAGTTTAAAGGTTCTTAAGTGCTTCTGCATTTTATAAGGTTTGATTAATAAATTTCAGTAAAAAAGATACATTTAAAGCCCTTAAGAGAAGAAAAAAAAATCTTAAAAATTTAAAAAAAAGAAGCAACACTCAAATTCAAAAGTAACTACTCTTTTTTTTTTTCCCCTAGCCAAGATCTGCTCAATTTCTCTTTCTTCATATTTCACATTCTTTCTCTCTCAAGTCAATAACACTTCCTATAGTTTGATCAGGGATCAAAATCACGATGATTTATAGAACCTCATCCTTTAGACCTCCTTTTAGAGCTCTGCAACTTGATGCTGCAGTTAAATATCCGTGTATCAACAGAAAGCCTGTCAAAAAAACTCCTTCCCGGCTCAGTTCACCTTTTTTCACATCATGAAGAAACGACTTCTGCTGCCTTTCTTGTTAATATCACTGTCATTAGCATCCCTAATCTCTACTGCTTTGTATTATGCTCACAATAAGCTGTTTTAGAGATTGATTAATAATCGAAGCAAAGCCAAGACATTTAATCAATCTGAACAACAGATTATTGCTCTGTGTACCACAAAGAAAGACAGATTATCCTTTTATTATTGATTAGGTTAGCTACACTCCTGCCAGTTCCATTGCCCTTATTTCTAAATATTTCTGCTCAGCAAGTTTTCAACTTGCACCAGTCTTAAAGACAAAAAAACATTTCTTGGAGCTTTAGACATATTGATCAGCTTTCTCCTGTAATCCCCTACCTTTCCTGGATGATACAATAGTTGTACAACACATGAACCTATTTACAATGCCTTCTTCCCTCATAGAAAATACACTGAAGATACTTGTACCTTTCATAGTTTTTTTGCCTTCTTCCCTTTGTTCAGATACAATGCAGTCGATCTTTATTCTTAATGCTTCCAGAGAAGTTATTACAATGTCCTATGGTTCTAGGTGTCATTCTAGGTGTTGTTCTATGGTTCCCTTTTTTCAGATACAATGCATTCAATCTTCATTCTTAATTCTTCCAGAGAAGAGGTTACAACAAGCACCCAACTTGCATCATTACAAAAAAACCCCAAACCCCAAATAACAAAAAAGGAGGCTTGGTTCTGGACTGCAGGGATGGGAGAAGTGCTACAGAAGAAGTAGATGGTACTTCAAAAACTGGATAGAGTAGTGCACTTCAGTAAGAATAATCGAAAGAACTAATTCAAAATGAGAACTAACTTGAGTGGAGCAGAGATAAATACACAAAACCACCAACACAAACTACTACAGATGTTCAAATAGCAGCAGATATAAGCAGGAATGTCACACGCAGAACATGATACACAACTTTCAGCCCTCCCCAGTAGTGTCAGTATCAGTAGATACACAAGACCTTCACAAGCACAAGAACAAAATTAAGAGCTTTAGAAAACATGTTTGTAGGGAAAAGGGAAAAAAAACAAAAAAGGAAAATAAGAAAAATCTTTACTGTAAAGAATACACATTAATAAACTTTAGACTGCAAAAAAGCTATTGCAAACGTAAAAGAAAAACACAACTTCCATAACCACTGAATAGGACAAGAATGCTGACTTAGCACTGTTGGCAGGGAAATGAATCAGAAGTGGGCAATTGTTTTTCACTATAAATTAGTAAAGAACTGTATCATGCCACTTAATGCAATTCTGGAAACTATTTCACTAGAGATTTTTAAACAGAGATAAAGATTTATGAGGCAGTACAATGGATTAGATGACCTCTCAAAGATTCCTTCAGCACAGTTTTTTTCTGATTCTGTGAACATTTTCAAATAACATATTTACAGATATTGGTAGTGCTAGTATTTGCTTATTCTCAGATTTACCAGAATGAAGCAAGTCAATTTTATGTGAAACGTTTGTATTAAGAATTTACTCTTTAACCTTGACTTGGACTACAGAAGTAGAAAATAATTACTCTCTGCTCAAAGTTATCTGCACTACATGCCAGGATACTGATGCAAAATTGAGACAAGATTGCAAATGCAATTCTTCATAATTCTTTGGAGAGTTAAACAAATATACTGTTTTTAATCTTGCTTATTTACCAATGCATCCACTGTCTTTCAGAAACCTGTGTTCTTCTTGAGTGACCTACATGGATTCAGCATTTCTGAGACCTACCAAAAGTCTAAGTAACATACGGCCCTGTGGGTCTGACTCCCTCTTTAACTGCCAGTCCAAGACAGAACTATTTTAAGAGAACACAATATTTACTGATTAAACAACACAATAATAAAAATCAATCAATCAATTAAATAATAAGCTAGCTAATAAACATGCAGCTATTGCTCATTTAGAATTCTGTCATTTCATACACTATCACAACTGGAGCATCATTATATATCACTCTTAAATGTTACAAATCATACACAACTGCTCTGGAATGAAATCATAGCACCCTTTAGGCACTGTTCACAGCAGTGAATACTTGAGCATGTTTCCATCGACCCTGTATAATAGAGAACTGATAAGTGCTGGCAGTGAAACAGGAAACCAGAATAAAGTTGCTGGTTTAGTTGCTTAAACTTGAGACTCAGACCAATGCTCCGTCCTTCTGGAGGCCAAGATGAAGCCTCTCTACACTAAACCTCTGGTGAGAATAATGGTGTTAAATGCCTAAGGCACAGACTGCAGCTGAACTGCAAAGTGCTCTTTTTCCAAACAGGAGCATTGGAGCACGAGGCCAACAGCTGCTGCCGGTAAGAAGGAAGGCACAGGATGCTGTGAGGCCACTACTGCTGGAAAATAGGACTTTTCCAGAAGTAGCAATCAGCATTCACTCCTCATGCAGCAGCAAAATGGAAATTTCAGTCTCTACAGCATTTTTGTTCTTCTTTTGCAGTTCTCTTGTGCTTTGTCATTTCTCACCATTTTCACTTTCAGAGCAGGGGTTTTGTGCACCTGACCCTCTCCTCCTGGAACCACCAAGTTCTGCCTGTACTGCTGAGAAGCCTTGCAGCTAATGGCAAACCAAACTAAAATAAAACAGCTTTGAAAACAGTAGCATCTCCTAACAATACAGAACCTGAAGCATGTTCTTTGCCAAGAGCATCTTAGTTCCAGGATTATGCATTATGTTAGCCAAAAACTCTGTGACTGTTTCAAGCCATTTGTAGCAAAAAAAAAAAAAAAAAAATGCTATTCAGTACAATTTTTTATATTTATTTTGTAATTCTGCCAAATCACACCCTCAGGAATTTGTCTCTTCTCTGCCTTCTTGTTCAAACCTACTATGCAGTGAGGCCAGGTTCTTCCTGTAGAGAGCATCTTTTCTGCTAGAAGAGGAGATGATTCATCTCACTTTGCTGTTTATCTAATATCTAGCTAGTTTCAAATTACTTTTCTTTCTTATCTCAAAATGTACCTCCTATACCTGATAACTGTCATCTATCACATATTGCTTTGTCGACTGCTTATTTCTGATGAGCAGATGGATATTAATGTTAAAATGGACTAAACCAGTTCCCTGTGTTACATTCCAAGAAAAGAAAGACAGAGGTAGACCTCTGGTGTTAAGCACCTCTTTCAGGGGAACAGTGGGATCATAAGATGCCAGAAACTTTGTGCTGTACTAAGAAAGAAAGTCACAGCAGTTTGCTGAGAAGCTGTGGCTTGAGAGTGGATTATACCTTCCCTGGCAGGGGAAAATACAGACTCCATGATAAGGACAAGGGAAAACTTGCCTGTGACTAGACCAGGCTGTGTGGAGTTTGCCATTGGTGGCACAAGTTGACTGAAGCAAGGATGCAGCAGAGAAAGCAGGAGTGGACAGGGAGATTTATACACCTTTACCAGTTGTGCTCTATCTCACTAATGTAATTTAGTTGGACTTAGTTTGAAAAACCTTTAGATCTTTGAAGAGCTTCCAACAATGAAAGACACCTCAAAGTTCTGACCACATCAGATTTTGACTCTGTGGGCATTACCAAGAGTATCTTTATACTGTTCCAAGGTTACAAGTATAGATTAGCTTTATTTCAGCATCACATCTAACTATGGAGAAATTGATAACATGCTCACAAAAAAGGCCTGTATTTTGAATACTGTCCCACTGGATTTATAGCAATGACTCCTACTCAACTGTCATTTGTCACTAGTCCAATTGAACAGAACATTTTATCAATTAATTCTGTTACATCCCTTTGGCTGACACTCACAGGCAGAAAGGTTTGACTTGCACATTTTTCTCCCCTTCTCTCTAAAAGCTTGTAACACCTACAGTTTTGATAATGCTTGTTCATAAGTGAATTGTCTAAGCTATGTGAAATAGCACTTGTTGCTTGTTGTTCAAAGCAGTTCAACAATGAAACAAAGTTTTTAGATGTGTATTAAAAATCAAGGCCACATAATGCACATTTTCTACACAATAAACAATTTGTTTTTCCTGCCAGACATTTAAATACTAATGATGCTGTTAATTCTGGGTGATTTCTGAAATATTAGCATGAGTCTATGAGCTAGAAGTGGTTATATTTTCTACTAAACTCATGTCCAGCTCACTAGTAACTGTTGGTAAGGAGCGGAAACAAGAGAGTTCTTATTTATTACATTACTATTTCTCCTAAGTGGTGGCACCAGTAAAAGGTTACATAGGTGGCATAACTTAAGCACCACACAAACTTGCTCTGAAAAGTTTTGCGTCTGGCCTAGCTTTGGGTACACTAAATTTTGTTTCAACTACTATGGTAAACTGAGGCACACATGAGACCATTGTTGGGGTTTCTGCCTAGAGAAGACGATAGTACTAGGGTACTATTTATTACACTGAAATAATGTTTAGCTCGTAACTAACGCATGAAGAGAGTTTTCAGTCTCCTGTATGACCAGTAATACTCTACATAATGCTAAATTGAATAATAAATTAATCTTAGAAACAATGGACTGCTCAGCTCCCAGAATTTTCATTAGCCATGTTGTCTCACTGTGGAACTGTAAGACTAATGGCATCCTTTCATAAACTGGAAGAGGTTATCTTCTCGCAGTATTGGTCTAATTATGCTTTTAAACTGCTTCTTCCTTTTCTCTGGGGTTCCAAGCCTCTAGAAATCACCTTTTTGATCAGTGTTTTCATTTAGCAGTCACACTTTGCACCCGTAGTTCTATATAATGGTAGGATTAGGAGTATGTCTGGAAAGCATTTTGCACACAAAAGCAGTCATCACTCCAAATCAACTGGAAGCTGCATGGAGTAAGTTAGCACAATACAGGAATCAAGTCAATAAACCTCCTGAAAGGCAGGCTAACGTTAACTCAAATTTGTTTCATATTGCCCACATTGCCGCAGCTTGTAGTTGGCTCAGTGCTGGCTTGGCAGACATTCCTGTCTCCCTGAAAAATGCAGGAGAGAAGAGATTTATCTCCTGTTCAGTATCTGCAATCATTTCCAGAATCTATTGGTAACAGATGTACGGGACCAAAAATTTAGACAGACTGAAATAATTCTTAAAAGTTACTTTCTTCACATTGAGGATGTGTTCACAGCATCATTTCCATTTGTATGAGGAGCCCACTTCTGAAGCAAATCTCCTGATTAGACTAGAGCTTGTTGGCAACACACTGTCCTCAGCATCAGGTTCTAGCCTACATATTTACTCTTACTGCCTGCTAATAGAGACAGTCATTTGTTCTCAGGAGGCTGAACACTCAATTCCCATAGAGAATTTTTTGAAATGAACAGAATGAAATAACTTTTTGTGATGAGATGACCAGCATATGGAATACTAACTACTTACTCCTGATTTATCAGTTCAGACTTTAATTCAAATGTCAACATGCAGAACACGATGACTTAATCGTAGTGGAGAGAGACCTCCTAGAACCTGGAAGATAGATGAAGGCCAAAGTAGACAACTACGCTTTCCTAAAACAACACATTTAGGACAAAATGATCTTTTTGTATCATTGGACCTTGTTATGTAAGGAACTGATAAAATAACTTGTACTTTATGGGAGTTAGGGGCTTTGTTTTGGTGAGGCTTTTTTTGCTTTGTTTTGCTGCAAACAAACCACAAACCAACATTCTCCTGTTTGCAGTCAAGTTTCTTCTGAAGGCAGAGTCTATTTTTTTCCAGATAAAGTGGAAGAAAAGTAAATTGAATTTGCTACACTTGAAACTTTGTTATACTCACAGTAAGGGTGTGTTTGGAGAGAAGTTTGATCAGTACATTAAAACATGGTCAGGTTCTTTCTGGTGTGGCAGAGTAAGTGAAATTAGCAGATCTTCACTGATTTTGGGCCCTGGAATTCAGCCACTAGAAAGTTCAGTTGCCATAGAAAACACTATAATTGAAACTAAAGAGGTTTTCCAGTTTACACCTCGCTATTTCCAAGCTAGATAGTGCCTAAAGCAGGATAAATCTTTATTGGAGATACACAAGTGTGCTACTTTCCTCCCTCTCAACTTCATGAGTCTTCTACAGTTGCTCCTAGGCTCGAATTATAATTCATCCAAGAAAACAAAAGCAGGGAGAAAGCTGTCCTCAACAGCAGCGAGTCCTTTGAAGTTAATGCCTAGGTCTTGACTTGACTGGTTTGATCACTGCTATGTGAAGCAGCGTGAACAAAAGAACCCTGAAACAGGATCATTCAGAATCAACAGTGAAGTCCTGCATGACAAAGAAAAGCAGGATTGTAGACAGACAGTTTCTGCAATATTCTGCAATATTTTCCTTCCTCGACAAAATTTGTCACCTGTCTATCATAACACCAACATAAAAAGAATAAACTTTTCACACTGAGTTTTGGAATATTTTTAACTTTGACAAGATACCAAATAATTTCATGTCTCACAGCTTTAAAAAGTTAAGCGTTGTGGGATGCAAAAGTTACAGTTCCACCAAGATCACCAGCCCTGGTAAGGAATTTAAAAGCTCTGGGCAACTAGATCCAAGAGAGAACTGGCAGCATTTCACAAACTGTTTGTGTGCCAAAATGACAACGTCAGCCAGTGAGTCAGCTGTACGCCTCTCTGTTCCCTGTCACACTAGAAAGAAACCTCATTATCAGTGCTACTACATGGGGACCAATAATGAAATCACTGATACTGCCTTCATGCTCAAAGTCACAGCAGTAGTATCTGAAGCCTCATATTAGTTTTCCTCTGTTTTCTTACGTCACCCAGTTCTGTGTTAAGGCAGAGACAAAGAAAGTTGCAACACATTATATATTCATCACAGACAGTACATCCTAATACAATAAAGTCAGTGCCACAGTGTCACTTGTCACTTTCAGAGCATGAGATGAAATGATGCCATCTGCAACAGAAAATAAAATGGGGAAGTGAGTCATAGCACATTCTGATAAAATGGCACAGCCACTCGGGGGCTGGAGGGAAAACGATGGAGGAAGGGCAATCAGAAAGCCACAGCACTAGTGGTTACCTCTTAACATTTAGTTTATAGAAGCATCACTTGATAAACCTGCTATGCACACCTGCACTTTTATCTTATTTTTATTATATCTGCTAAACATTCCTGCATTTTTATGACTGTGTTTGCCTGAAGGCCTGATAGCATCAGGGCCAAGAATATATTTGAAAAACTAGAATATCACTGAGAAAATTCAAATTCATGTGAACTATGGCTAGATTGCCAATTAGAATTTAATTAATCTCAAAATCTACTATTTCGTAGTTGATTAAACTAATCAAGTATTTGCAACTTACAGGCTTTCAGTGTCTGAATTTCCTTTTAGGAAGTTCTTTGTCTAAAGTGAAAAATCTATCATGATGTCCATAGTCAAGATAGGGATCCAAGTGAAAAAAAATCTTTTCATTATATTTATCATTTTCCTGTTCTAACAGTTCTATTTCACACAGATCTGTAATAACTCTAAAGATAGCAGGAGTAATATAAGCTTAAAAATTCAGGTATATATTGCCTTTTAAAAGCATGTAAGAAGCATATTTTTCCATGAATGTAGGGGTTGTTTGACACTTACGAACAAATGTAGCATGATATCCAAAAACATCTGGTATAAAACATGCTTCATTACTGGGGAGGACAGTGCATATTTTCTTTATTAACCTACCTAAACCCAAACTGCCAAACAGGCTTTAGCTTGACCACAGATGATGAACTGGCACCATGTTAATCCCATATTTGTTCACAACCACCAGAATGCTGCAACTTTGACCTTCAACAGCCAGACACTCCAGACCTCTGAAGTCCTAGTCCGAGACTTAATGCACAGTTAATGTCTAAAAACTATATATGAGCAGTCAATCCTTTGTATTGCTTAGCTAAGATAACCAAGTTTTCAGAGCACTCGTTCTCAATTCGCTTACTGATGCCTGCTATCCCTCCACAGGACAAGTCTTTCTTCCAGCCAGTACTCCCCCAGCTTGCTGCCCTCCTCTGCACAAGTTTGAGTACATGATTTCCCAAGCAGATGGCTGCTGCTGGTAAATAGATAAATTATAGCCAGCAGAAAGCATGAAGCTTGGGATCACTGCCATGGTGAAAATTTGAATCCACAGGAAAAAAATTACATATAACTTAAGACTCCATCTGAAAAAGCAAACCCCAAATTTTTAGAGCCCAGTATGCTTTATGCAGAAAGCTAACAGTTTCCTTTCTCATGCCTGAAGCTTTGCAATCACTAGGTTTCTGAACTGTATTTTTTTCATTAGTCTTATGCTTCCAAATATAATCTATTATTTGGCAGCAAAGGCAGTAAAACATTTGTTCCCTTTCAGTACAGCTGCAACCAATTGGATTTAAAAAAACGGTATTGGAGATCCAACAGTTTTCTATCATGTTGGTTTTTCCCTGGTAACAGGGTTATATTTTCTCCTTTGGGGGTGGGTGGGAGCAAGATGAAGAAATGCATTTCCTGTTTTTTCTGCTTTTCCAAATCTCATCCCTCCACACACTGACAGAATGGATTAGACTAGACTCCAGAACTGCATACTATGAACTTTTAAAAATGTATATTTGTATAAAACAACCTTTTGTCTTTTTCAAATCTCAAGCACACAAATATAAAGAAACTCCAAACTCTGTCATTATGTCTGTCCCATTCAGATATATAACAATACACCCAAGATGGTGCTGCACGTAGCTTACAGTGCTATTTGCTTGAGAGAAAAAAATGAACAAAAAATTAAGGGCTAATATTAGTGCTAGGCTGGACTGCTGGCCTTGCAAAACTGCAGACACCTAACTATATGGCCAAATAGATTTAATTTCAAATAAAAGGTTGGGGGTTTTTCATACTACACACAAAATACAAAGCCAGCATAGTACATAGATTAGTACAGAAATACAGCACAGTACATGCATAACAATACATTCAAGTTCTGGCAGAACACACAAGAAAGCAACAAACATCAGCTGAAAATATCTGGCTTTTTCAGAGAGTGCCAGGGTCAGACCAAGCCAGACAAGTACCAGATTTGGACTACATTTGCATCTCAGACTAACAGTTGCTCTGTTGCAACGATATCAGCCTCAGAAGTCTGAGAGCTGGCAGAGGATGTTTCACTTGTCATTTCTACTCCACCAGGAGCTAAGGCTACACCAAGTCAACCTGAACCTGTTTGAAACACAGAGTTAAAGAAAACCACAGAACAGCTCAGTCATGCCATGTCTATAGTCTTTAAACTTTAAACCGTGAACACACTAGAACACCTGTAATGACAAATTCATGTTTTATTTCTAATTAGGATTTTTGTGTTGGATATTACAGAGTAAAAAAATGAAAATGAAATTGTAGGTAGCAGGTGAACTAACAAGCTGCACTTAGTCACTTGGTGCAAGGCGGTGGAAGGGAGCTCCTGCATTTCCTAATTGCAATTTACCTCTGAAGAACATTTAAAGGGAAAAAAATGCTAACTACAATTTTGGCGATAATTGAAAACAAGGACATTCATTGGAGCCAAGTGATTCAGAACAATAGAACTCATACATCAAACACAAAAGTAGACTTCTGGTTAAATGCTGAATTAGTAAGGTAAAAAAAAAATGCAAACAAACTTAAACAAACCCAGAAGAAGTCTGAGTGGCTGCTCTCTGATAAAACTTCAGATAAGGACTAGAGGAGTTAGAAGGGTTTTTCTCACAAGTGTAGAAAAAATTGAGAATGCTGCAATAGCTCCTTGGCCTTTCAGAAAGCATTGATTTCATAAACCGAAATTTCTCACTAAGTTTCTGTGAATTTCTGAAGTTCACTAGAATGAAATTGGATTCTACAGCTTAAAAAAAAAAATTTCCCAGTTTTTGACATTGATTCTTCTGTTTGACTTCATCAACACTAAAGCTAGTCAACTTGGACAAACATTTCATAATGTACTTTCTGGCAATTGTTCTCCTTATCTATAATAAATTTTCCTATATATTATAGTTTAATTAGCTATCCAGAGTATCCTGCCAGCTGAAAAACACTAAGATAAGCAGGATTTGACACTACAATTATTTATCAGTCAATGTAATACAGAATTAGAAAGACATGTTCATGGCATAAGTGTAACCATTTTGAGATTTTAAAGACAAAAATAAAGTTAAAATATCTAACTAGAGTAATACAAAAGAGCAAGTAGATCAGACAAAATCCTCTCAGGGCTTCAATGAGTAAATTATCAAAACAGGCCCATAATAAAGGAAATTGAAGCCACAAGAGCATCATAGCAGCCCTCCTCTAAGTTCATAAACAGCATTGCTCTGCAAGACATCCACACAAAAAAAGTCTTTGGAATAACGAGTGATATTCCCCTGTTTTTTTTTATCTACTGTCTTGCAAAGCCTAAGTAAGTTTTGCTGCCTTCATCTTATGTGACTAACACACGGACTTTTAGTATCTTAATTAATTTAACTTTTCTTGTGCCTCATGTAATTTTACTTTCACATCATCATCCTGCTTTGGAATAAAATTCCAAGGCTTGAATATCTTTCTTCACCTTAGACAACAGAATCACATAGGTGAGAGTTACAAAATGTAGACGGCGCAGTAGCTTTTGTGTAACACTGCATTCCTATACTGTAATTTCACTGCATCACTACAGTGCTCTAGGACATAATGGTATTGCTACTAACATACCATTATGTGTTACAGAGATGAACAAAATCTAGTTTTACAACAAGGTCTGAAACATTTAGAACCTCATTAAACTGACATTATTTACTTGATTGTTCGCCACCCTGTGGAGTCTTATTGCTTCATTAAAATTAAGTTATTCTACTGTTTGACAACTTCATACAGTTAAGATTCTACAGTTATAACCTTTTCCCTGTTCTCCTTCTACTGCTACTTTTGATAGCTCTATGTCATGATCTATTTCTCAAAATCATTACCTAGCTCGCACAATTCAAATCACTCTTCTTTTTGACCTTGCTCCATGGGAACACACTTTAAGCCTCAATCACGCTGCATTTATAATCTGAGGAACTTGAATGTATGTATGTAACAATCAAATACAGAGTTTCTGAAACTACTCTATTTCTTAATTACTTTCTCTTCTTTGCTTGTACTCCCCATCCTTTACTGCTCCCTATCTCCCTATCCCTTGCAACACACTGTCTCCCAGTAAAGGATTAGGTACCTGATGAGGTAGCAGTGGCTTATCCAATTTTTCTCCCTGCAAAATGTAATCAAAAAGAACAGAAGTGTCACTGAACAAGTGAGGAGCCACTTTTTCATTACGCCAGGCCCTCAGAAATCACTTTAATCTATCACATGTGCAATTTCTGCAGAAAAAGCACATGGCCCCATAACAAGCTACTGTATCCTTTTCTCTTGGGCTTACCTACTACAGAAGTCCCTTATGGCTATCATCACTGACAGCTTGTTGGCAATCCAAGCTGTGGCTCTTGAGTAACAATCTCTTGTTTACTTACATTTTGATTTTACATCCTCATTATTGACTTAATAGAAGCAAAACAGAAGTAGCAGTTTTTACCTTCTGTACGAGTTTGCATGCCATAACGTACCAGATGTATTGAAATATGTTGCATTTGTATACTGAAAAAGCAACAACTTATTTTCAGGTACCATGTTGTGATTTCTATGCCAACAGTAACATATTCACGAGACTGATACTTCCCACTTATGAATAGGGAATCCAGATTATCTACTGCAGGAACCCTCAAGAAGATAAACTAATACTTAGAACTAAAGGTCAGGCAAATCTTTAAGTGGAACCTCAGACTACAGAAAGTGCATGTGTTTCCTGACCTTGTACTGGTGCCCATTACAGCAGTAATCAGTATCTCCTTCAGAAGTAGTCAAAATTTAGAATTATACCAAAGACAGACCCATACAATTCATTTCATGGTACATAACTGCAAGAGACACTTTGTCATTGTTATGTGAAGAAATCCTGTGTTGCCACTTGAAATATCAATACATGTCACAAGCAACCTGACCACAAGAAGGTTGGGTGGAGAATGACAAATTGACAATTGTGGTTCAGTCACACTATTAGAAATTGCAACCCTCAAGTCAATTATACAGCATCCCCTAAGGAGTAAGCACTGCTAGTAAAATCTGATCAAACTTTGGCTATACTGTGCAATTAATATATCACTTAATATAACTATATGAAAGGAAGGATTAGCACTTTGAATTCTGTTTCCAATACACTTCAGAGATGACAGTTTACATGTCAGAGAGTGGACCATGCCATCCACAGGCTGGGGTTTGTGCGTTTTTATTGGTTGGTTTGGTCTTTTGATTGTTGGGTTTTTATTTTATATATACTATGACTAGCTAAGGATTAAGTATTGTTAAGCACATGATCAACGGACAACCAGGAAAGTAATAAACTTCATGCCTGTACTACAACCATTCCTATACACTTTGTTGATAAGTTTTCTCCAATACAAATTGCAGAGTGAATATTAGAATATGAAATGCAGCTGTGTTGCCAGAGATAACATCCTCAATCTGATCTTCCTGAAAAATTCAAACTATTCTAGAGAGCTCCATACTGTGCCAAGAAGAGTACCTAGATCTGAAAACATTCATTCAAAAAAAATAAGAGTTGTTACAAATGAATAAATTGGGGAGAGGCAGGGGGAAGAGAGTTCCAACTAAAGACCTTCTGTACTGGTTGAACACCTATGGGGCTCTTGCTAAGAAATGTTATTTTCGAAATATAGTTTAGCTATGTAAGGGTCCATTTTAAATGACAATTCAAACTTCTGTTAGAACTCTTAAAGGATCAACTCAATCTTTGTTAATTCGTACATTTTTCTAGACTGTTGTGTGAATGTTCATTCCAGTGTTATTTAACTTGAGTTAAAATAGCAGTCATTTAAATAATTTACCTTATTTCTGTAGGGAAAAAAAGATCAGTAATTTAACTTTTTTTGATAAGGTAGCAATTTTCAGAAATTTAAGCTTCTCATAGCTACAATCACATGAATATATTGAAGCACATGATCAGTCTTCGTTGTATAACAAGTTCCGCAGAGATTGTTATTAGTCACAGATAGTAATTCCCACTGTTACAAAAATCTGTGTTCAGAATAGTACCTCCCAAGGGAAAAATTCATTGTCACACTGCAAAAGCACTAAGGATTGTCATCCCAAATCTCACGTTGAGGAATAGTGGAGAAACATTCAGAGCCTGGCCAAAATAACCTGACACTTAAGCAAAACCAGCAAAGCAAATGAAACTATATTCTAAATCACGTTACAGATACAATACTACAGCAGAGAGACAATACCCCACGTATACTACCAGAAAATGAGTATATTTACCATTTTATGTTAATTCAGCTATTAAAGTATCGTTTTAAGCTCACTCTAAGTATTAACATGCTCTAGAATTTGGCCCTATTTTATGGCTTAATTTAGGAAAACTTTAACAGAATACACTGAACAGTTCCAGAAGAAAAATCAGCACATTAGATAGCAGGTTCATCACTTCCTAGCAACGAGAACGACTTAATATGTACAATCTTAGCTGTACAGTGCTCTTACAAGTATGCTTTAACCTAGAAAAATATCATTAGTACAGAAGAACTACACGCTTGCCAGGCAGAAAGAGGCACATTTAGTATTTACTAGAGAGGACTAAAACGAACGCAAACAAGAACATTCCACTGCTGATAATTCTTAACTTGACTGACAGAAGAAAGCAGGTACAGAAAACATAGATGGAGCCATTGTTAGAGAACAGATGTTAGTTCTTAGATAATACAGTGTGACACCTTCACTCTCACTTTTCAAGGCAGGTTAAAGCCAAAGGCCTGAGACTAGGCACACTGAACATAACTAGTAGTAAAGTAAATGGAAACAACAACAACAAAAAGCATTTATTCATATGTTTTGCTCCTTTGAATCATGTATGTAATAAAGACATAAACCAAAGGAGAACATGTTGTCATTCGAAGGTTCAAATTTCTTCTATTAAAATACTCTTAAGCTGCATCCTTGGCCAGCTCACTTTCACAGAGCAACACATTATCCATTAAAAAACATTCTTCAACAGCAAAAGCAAGTAACTGCATACAAAGATAGACACACTAACAAAATAGCTAGCAACCACATTGACTTGATTGAGTAGGATGATTTCTGAAACATGACCATGCGTGGACAATTACCCTGCAAGGCTAGATGAAATAGTGCTTGCTTAAGCAAGATGACTTCAGGAAGACAAATCGTGCGTAATGTTTTCTTCAAAACAAACATTCCTAGAACAAGTGATGGTTTTTACCTGAACTATTCTAGCAGCAGGTCCAGCATGTACAAAGGCAAACAGCTGATACAAAGGACATGAAGTTAACCATGCTGTTGTCACAAATTAAGACTAGTAAAACTTGAACAAATACATTTACCATTCATGCTTTTAACCACAGAAAAAGATGTCTAACACACCAGAGACATTGATGTGTTTACCAGATTGCCATTTCTACATCTCCATGTAGGTCACTGGAGTGAGAATTTTCTCTCCTGATCATTCCCACTAGTGGATGCACGCTGCTTCATGTTTTGAAGTGATATGTTATTCTGGATTCCTTCTCTCTCCTTTTGATCAGCTCTTGTCCTCTCAGTCTATATATTTATTTATTTAAAAAGCCTTAAAAAAGCCTACGTATTTATCTATTTTGAACTTAAACAAGAAAAAGGTGGAACCCTTAGTCTCCAATTACCTAAACACCAATTGTCCCTTCCCCAAACCACACTAGACATCATTAGACAGAATTTTTTAAAAAAACACCCCTCTGAAAATAATTCATCCTACAGCTGAGACTCCCCATCCTGCCTCACTCCCTCAGACTGCTGGCAGCGCTGTTGTCACTGGGAGTGATGCTGTTATATTCCCCAAGAGCAGTTCTTTTGCAGTTCATGTCATTTATATGATAAGTTAAAAGCCTCATTACGTTAGAAGAAGCAAATGCTTGAAATTCTCATTTATTCCACGTTCTCAGAAATAAACTTGCTACAGGGTAAGAAAAAAAAGAGAGACACTTGTCATCTGAGCATGTATTAATAACCATTTATGTACAATTTTGATTCCTCAGTAAATAATAGCAAGCACTAAAAAATACCTACAAACAAATGACAAAAGCTGGGGCTCTATGAAGAGGGAAGAAGTGGCAATATATTACTGGAGCTAAGATGTTTTAGAGCTTCTGATGGTAAATTTCTTCTGGATAAAATAGGCTGCTTCCAGTTGCAAACATAATCTCTGTATATGCTGACACAAATGCCTATATATCTCAACACTGCAACACTTTATTACTCTAGTTATTAATATTTTTTTAAAAGTTCTCACAAACACTGTATTCAAACTGAGGCATCTTCCTACGTCTTCCTATAATATGTAAAGTTACCTTTCTGATTATGATTTACAATTGTATAACCGTCTAGGCTTTACCACTTCACTACTTAAATGCAAATATAAGGTAATGGCTTCAATTTTATGCACCTGTGAACGCAACCTCTAATTTCAGCAAATATAGAATTTCTGTATTGCAGTTTTATTTCATCTTCCCCTATATGCAGTATTGCTTTGCATTTTCCAAGGTGCTTTAGTATTTTGCCTCTGCTGAGTTCTGTTCTGGGATTTTGGAAGAATTACAACAAAACCCAAGAAATGTATATGCCTTAGGAATGTTTTAAGCCTTTTTTTTTCCTGAATTACTGTCTTTTGCACTAATCTTTTTTAAACAAAAATATGTTCCACAGGAGAGGTAAGATAAGTACTTTCATTAAAGCATATGTTTTTTTCTCTCTGTTACTTAATGCTTCAAAATCTTCTGAAATGCTTAAATTACTTCAATGTACTTACTTAGGAGAAACCATTTTCTTTCTTTTGCTACTTTTCACTTCATAAAATAAGTATTTTTATTAGCATGCTGCAGCTTTCCCCCACATATAAATTAAACTCAATGAAGCAAATAATATGTATTAATAGCACATTATTTTCATAGCATTTCTAGCATGAGTTGTTTTCTGATCTACGCTTGTCAAGTTTTTTGGGGATATCAGACTGATTCCAAGCAAGTTTTGTTGTCTTCCATTTATGCAGGCTTCCATCCCAGAAAATACACACACAAAAAAAACCCCAAACCCAGAGCACAGGACTTGGAGATTAAATCTCACACACAACGCATAAAACCATTAAAAAAATCCTACCCAAATGTGTTGACTTTATCTACTTTTTGTTCTTAACAATACCCTAAGCAGACTCCCACTGATATTGCCTTCCCTAGTTTTTACTGAATTACCCCCTAACTTGAAGCGGCTGCTTCTGTATCCTAATGTCCTCCATGCATTTAGCATCTTTTTCCCATTTTGACATTCAAAATTCTTACACGAGTAACCACTGCAAAGCTCCTTATCCTACTTTCATAATCACCAAGAGGTACTTCAAGGAAGCTGTAGAACTTGAAATGTATTCAGTCTTTCAGAATATGGTAGAACAGGTCAAGTTTTCTGACAATCACTGCAGTCAGACAAGCATCAAGCAACATGGAAACAGAGTGAACTACTTTGGAGCATTCCTCTTGTAATAATGCTGAGGACGCACATCTAAGTACTAATTTGTAATCTGGATTGTTTTACAAGAAAAAAAGTAAACGAAAGGAGCTAGATGGTAAGTGCCTAAATAGGTTGCTGCAAAAAAAGAAGGATATTTTAGTACATTAGAGACAGTAATGTCTGCAGCAGGGGATTTTCTGTTGAGCCATTCAGAAACATATTCCAATGTGATGGATAATCTAGTCCCACAGAACATAGAAGTGTTGAAGCCTTTACCAGATGTCTGCTTTGACCCTGGAAGAAAAGACCAATATTTTAGATTGTTCATTGAAATTCACTTTTGGATGTATATTCCATCTTTCTAGGAATAGTAGCCTGAAATGTAGCTACAAATACTTAATCAGTAATTGAAGTGTCTTTTTAGAGGAAAAGTGAAACATAAGACACAATAACATAACTGTATGATGCTGTGAATAGTTCATCTCAGTATAAGAATAAAAATAACAGTTAACTTTCAGTCCAAGCACGAATGGCTGTCCAGTGACGAGTTTTTTTCCCCTTCATCATCAGGGGAAAAAAAAAGGCATTGTGTCTTGAAGTAAACACCTTCCACAACTTACAGTAAAGGGTTTAATTATGATATCTTGCCTGTCATGTATACTCTCATATCACATTAATTATAACAAACACAAGTTGTGCTGTTTGTTATTTTACTAAGCTTGCCTTCCAACTCTGATGGATTATTTCCACCTAAAACACTAATCATCATCAATCAGGACCAAAGACACCAATGGAATTTACAGTAAGGACACTTAAGTATAAAAGCACTTTATAAAATAGAGTGAAAGCAATTTAGGAAGCTTACTACAACAGTCATTAAGTGCTATAGCTGTACATACGAGAAACTATTTGAAAGGATTCTTCTTTGCAAATGCATTTTTGAAGAGTACACTCCTTATCATTTGTTGAAAAACCTGGAAAAGGGAGTAAGACTATGTAGCTTATTTATGGGCTACATTCTGATTTTTTTCTTAACTGCATGAGTAATTCTTTGGCAATAGGCCTTCAAAGTTAAAAGGATGAACATTAAATTATGCACAGAACAATTTAGCAGAGACTTCTCAAGCAGCACACAGGAATAAGAATCCGCATTTAGAATTTTATTCAGTTTCAGGATTTAAATTGTGGCAGAGACCAATCTATTAGCTCTGAATCTGTAGGTACTCTGCTGTTAAGTGCTTCATTTAATGCCCCTTCCACAGACACTCCCCTTGTTCTGATTTCTATTTAACAGTTTAAAGAAAATTAAGCTCTACAGGTTCTTGACAGATGATTTTAAATTCTAGACAGAACCAGCTTCCATATCAAGCATGTGGTCGTTTATTGTAAATCCACAGAGAAAAAACAAGTTTGTGCAGTTTTCCACTGCTGCTTTCATTCTATTGCTGAAACAAATCCACTTACACCAAACAGGAATAATGATAATTAAATGGTAGGAAAGAGAAGAATGAAATAACTTGACTTTAACAAAAATGAAACACCAATGTAAGTGCTTCAGAGATCCTAAAACAACCCTGAGTGTAGACGCACTGGGTGACAGGGCCAGTTTTCTGCATGATGTGATGAGGCTCCTCCAAAGCACCAAAATAACACTGTAACTTGTCACATGTGCATTAGCAAAATGTAAGTCACTTTACAACAGATGATAAACGCTTCGTCTTTGACAGGGGTTTGAGCTGCTGCTCAGTCACAAAACACAAAAGTGTGCTCTTTCAACATCACTACAGGAAGGCTGTGAACGTGCCAACATCACAATGTAACCTGAATGGGAATACAGAATGACAAAATCATTCTCAGCTGTGAAGGGTAAATCAGCTAAGTGAAAAACAGACTTTACGTAATTTTAAAAGTCTGGAAAGGTAAGCTAGCTGTCCATCCAAAGTGAGGTTTAAGAGACAATGGCAGCTATCAAGGATGGTCTCTCCTTGAAATTATTTAAAAGGCAGGAAGAATTAAAAATACTTGTGAAGCAAGGAAAATAGTTTCCATCTTAAAATCTTTGCAGTAAAAGTTGAGGAGAAACTGTAAACATTTGAAGACTTAAAAAAATAAGTAGAAAAATTAAAGCTGTACATGTTTAGTGGCGATTAACTTAATAGTAAACACCACTTGAACTGAACAGTTATTATTGATCTTAAGACAGTAGAGGTCTTTCATTCATACTTGGTCTGGGGTCATTATAATAATGTTATAACGAGCCATCTGCAAACTTTCTGCAACTTTTCCTTTTCTAGACATACTTATGGGCCTATTAACTCCAAGGAGCCTGAAAGTTGGAAATTTCAATAAGTTAACAGAATCACAGACCCTCTCATTTCTATAAAATGAGCTGTATAGTCACACCATCACTAGAAGTGACAGGAAGGCATATGAAGCAAGAACGTTTCACTGATCTGCATGGAACACTTTGATGGTCTGAGTCTAGTTGCCTGCATGATCTGTAACACTAATTGGCTCCTGTCTTGGCAGATTCAAATAAATAGATGTAATGGAGATTGAATTGCATTTCATTCATTTTGGAGGTAGAACACTTACTTCTTTGCAATCAGTCCTGAAAATTCTTTTACGGTCTCCAATTTAAAGGACAAATCTGAAAAACTTAACGTTGATGAATCATACAAGTTCATCTTATTAGCTCTTGCCTAAACCCATATTCACAGAGAACAAGTTGTACTTTGTGGGTTTCTTTCTTTCCTTTATTACAGAAATTACCGGGAAGTCTAATTGGAATACACCAAACTACTCCTGTGTCTGCAGAGCAGGGACAGATTTAGGCACTATGAGTGTGGACAGAAAAGGGCTGTATTCATACATAGAGAAAAGAGGCTGCAGAAGGAGGTTTTTGCTTTGAGAGAAAACAAGAGGAAGTTATACTCAAAAGACTAAAACCAAAAGAATGGTGTAGCCCTTCATTAAGTATCAGTACACATGTAGGAAGCAGGAGGGAAGGAAACCAGCAGGAGGTACAAGAAGCAAGATTACATTACTACACCTACATAGGGGTTTGCAGCTAACCTAGACAGCCTTCAATTGTTCCATTTTGTCTGCATTTCCAAGAGGTTCGTTCAATGAAGAATAACAGCTCCTACCCTCTGTAACACCCACTAAAGACTAAAAATGAAAGAGAAGGAATTTTTAAGAACTTGCAATTTTGAGTAATCATACTGTGCATCTACCTACAGTAAAGAAGCAAGTTACTTTATGATCTATCCTAAAGGATGAATTTTATATTATTATAATAAAAAGTTTATGCTAAGTAACAGCAGATTCAGAAAGCCTTACCTCCATTAGAACTACAGAGGATGCAATACGACAAAAGACTTATTTCATCATTTTAATTTATTTACACCACTTACGCCCCACCCCATGAAGTCTCCTCTAAGAGTAATTATAAAATTTCATGTAATAAAGTACATAGGTTTAATGAAATAATATAATTCTTGGCAAGAGTTAATCAAATGCTTACCAATGTCACAAAACAAGAGCCTCAATCACCTCCCTTAAGCTTCCTAAGCCAGACTTGCTTTTATTTCTCTTCAACGCTTCTCAGTAGGGTTTTCCCTGCCATTAAGCAATCAATTATTACTACTTTTTTTTTTTTTTTTTGTTGAAACAATATAAACTCTCAACAGCCACCACTTCTTGCAGCAAGAGGCCCCAGACATGGACAGCATGCTGCAGTCAAGAACAATCTTCTGTTTGCTTAAATGACTCAGCTACACTCTCCTTGAGATAGTACAACAATTCTTCCACAGTAAGAGGAGCTCATCTATGATACTTTTGATGTTCAGAGTCCATAACATACTATCATTAGTCTTGTCTTCTGTAAGTGGAAAATGTTATGCTACCTACACGTTCCTATTATGGGAATCATTCTGCATCTTATTATTCTTGTTGGTCTTCTTGAAACTTTCTTGTCCTTCTATATCCCTTTGAAATTAAGATAATTCAAGACAAAGGCGCTTCATAAGGATTTTACAATAACATAGCAGATGCTTTCTGATATGTTGTTTTTCAGTAGTGTATAATTCCATCAGCAAGTGGATGGCTAGTACTCATCATGTACTATTTTGTGAGTTCTTAGTAACTGATATTTCTTTCCATTCCATTCTTGACTTCTGTTCTCCTAATCTGTAATTTTCTCTAAATGACCAGTAGCCAGATAACTATGAAACTCCTTTGAATTGCTATCCATTCTTTAAAAGTTGGAATAACAGTGCTGTTTCATAAAATGACAACTTAGAAGAAATTTTCTTACATAAGTAGACTGAAACACAAAAGGCCCCTCATATACACATATTTTTAACAGTAGAATTACTATAGTTTGTGTCTGCATAATCTGGATATAGCCTAATTGTCTCACTAAGCTTGTTGTTTTGGCGAAGGCTTCTCATTGACCCCAACATTGCTATTTCGGTTATTATCTAAGCTACTGAAAATGCTACTAAAGCTTTCAGTTCTGCTCCAAAGCAAAAATTGCTAGCATTAGGCACCATAAATTCTGACTGTAGTCATAAGTGTTTGGATAGACAGCTCAGTTCAAACAAACTTTCAAAAGTCAGCCCCACATTTTCAAAAAATAATAAGAAGAAAATACATATATATAGACATATAGTAAATATACTTAAAGCATGTCACACAGAAAGTGAAGGTAAGAGAGTTTTCATCCCCTTTGCTTGCATTCTATTCCAAAGTAATAGCGTATTTTGCTCCTCCACATGATGTAAAGAAGAACAAAAATATTTCAAACTGAAATAGTCAGAAGATACTAGTACCAGAGGGCCAATTTTGTAACATTTGTAAAGGACTTAGGTACTAAAAGCTACTAAAAGGACTAAAAGTAATCTTATCTAGGTTCATGTTCAAGTCAGCTTGGCAGTTTTTATCCCCTCTTTTTGCAGAAGTTGTCCCTTTTCTCCCCTTTAGAGTCCCCTGAGCAGCAATTATAGATTGTTGCTCACCCAGCCTTTGACTACAAATAAATTTGTACAAAATCACTCTAAACTGCATGCAAGCTTGTGTTCGGTAGTTGCACTTGGAATAAATGTGTCTGTAAAAAAACCCTACCATGACAAAATTGCCTCAGCGTTTTCTTTTTAATTCCATACTTCCTGCAGAGGGTACATCAAGTACTTGTAGATCAGTATAGATGGTCTGTTAGCTTTATCAGTTGTCCATAGTTACAAAGACCAGATGAATTACTTCATGCAAAATCAGTAACTCTGTTTGTCCTGATTCTGGCTGGGATAATTTCCTTCCTAGTAGCTGGTATAGTGCTGTGTTTTGTATGAGATTAATGTTAATAACACACTGATAGTTTTAGTTGCTGCTGAGCAGACAAGGACTTTTCTTCATCTTGTGCTGTCCTGCCAGCAAGAAGGCAAGTAGTGCACTGGAAGCTGGGCGAGGACACAATCGACAGGTGAGGACACAGCTGACCCTAATGGAACAAAGGGACATTCCACATCATGAAATGTATATAAACTGGGGGCTAGCGATCACTGCTCAGAGATGGCCTGGGCATTGGACATTGATTGATGAGCAGTTGTATTGTGCATCACTGGGTTTGTGTATTGAATTATCACCTTTTTGCTGTCCTATTAAGCTATCATTAGTTTTAGCTCCCATGCCCCCCACTCCTCCCCTTTCCTCTTTATAGGGGTAGCTGAGCAGGTGGCTGCATGATGCTTAGATTGAGATTGAACCACAACAGTGTTCTAGCTCAGTGATTTCACTACACCAGTGATAATCTTTACATAGGTTCACTTTTGCTTGTGCACTTTTTATCAGGTCTTACAATACGACTACGTATTAAATAAGAATTTTCTAATACTGTATGCGAATCGAAGTTGGAAGTGTGACCGCAGTAAGTCAACATTTCTCTTAAATAACTTGGAAAGCAGAAGAAATACTTCCTCCATTTAAATATATATTTGAGTAAAAAATGAACATGAAAGAAAATCAGGATTGTGGAGAAATCTACCATTAAATATGAATCAAAGTTCCTTTAGAGATGAAAGAACATACCTAGTCAACTCCACCATTTATCGAGCCTGATTTAAATAGTGGGTTTAGCATTGAAAAATAGCTACTATTCTATGTAGTCAGATACTATCTTTTAGAACTGTTAGTTTTTCAAGATTTTAAGGATATAAATTTAATTATGCTCCTAATGTAGAAAAAGCAGCAGCTCAAAAAAAAGTGATCCAGACACCATGAAGACACTTTCTTGCACCTACCTAAAATAAATGAATAAATTTAAAAATAATCACAACTAGTTTTTTTGGAAGTTGACCTGAGAAGGTCACTGGCTAGATTTCCAGCCCCCCCACCCGGCATCATGGCTCAAAACTCTGTTGAATTTAGTTTTGAAGTAGGTTGCTCAGGAGCAAGGCAGTCTAGTTCTGACTATCCACAAAGAGGCAGAGTTCACAACCTGGGCACCTGTTCCAGTGTTGTTCATCGTCACTGCAAAGTTTCTGTTCTTAACATCCTGCTGGATTTTAACTTGATGCACACTTTATTTATTATCCCTCAACTTTATCAACTTAAATATTGGCAACCATATTTTATTTTGGACTGGAAATTAAGTGGGTGAACCCCTTTTTCCTGATGGTGAGCATCAACTAGAGGCTGCCTAGGCTTTTGTTATTTACCAAGGATTGGTTTTGTAACTTAACAAATATATTCCAAACGACCCTGACTGTTGATGCTTGCTACATGCTGAAACAAATATTCAAAATTCTGTCCAAACAATGTAGTTGCATCTTGACAGCATTCATTGTGATGACAGTGTCAGCCTCTTTCTCATCCGACCTCAATATTTTATTTACAAATATCTACTAAATAGCTTCGGACAACTTTTAGTTCTCAACACAGTAGAAATTTTGTTCAGGCTTTCTTTAAAGGAATTTTACCATTCAAGTGGTAAAGTCATGTTCAGCTCTTAATGCTTTCACTACTCAAGGGAACACACACTATTTAACAAGAACCTAATTCCAAAATATTTTCTCATAGAGTGATTAACAAAATGAATCATCACGTTGTTTGAATTATGGGACTTGTAACATCAGCTGTGTAAACTCAGATAAGTATCATGGCTGATGAATCAACATTTATTGTTTCCACTTACAGCCAAGAAATATACTATTTCATGAAAACTTTCAGCTACAGCACAAACCCTGGCATACGCCAATAAAAGAAGGAATAACAACTATTAATTATAAGTTCTATCTGTTCTCATTATCATAGAACATCTTACATCTTAACATAGAAATGCGGTTATTCTTTAATAGTTTAAATCCATAGGCTCCTTGCTTGCCTCAGTTTAGGGTCTCCATAATATAACCTCTTATTAAAGTATTAGCTCTTAATAGCATTGATCACATATTAGCCCATAAAAAGTTGGGAAACACTTGGAGGATTTTTTTTTTTAAACTAAATTAATTTTATACTTGGATAACATTTCATTCACTGCACAAAATTCATTTGGTTCTAATTATCTTCAGTCTTTAACTGACTATTTCAGAAACATCCCTAGATTAAAAAAAAACCCTGGGCAATATTATTTTCCATTTCACAAAGTAATTGGCATTCCTGTCTTGATTTGCTTCCCTCTGGATAAGATTAAGTATCCAGAAATATGGTTAACTCCAGGGTTGAAGTATTTGGTTCAAACTGATACAACCAATTGCAATTTAAACATAGGAAAATGAGCAAAAGAAAAAGTTTTAATTATTATTAGGTAGAAAATAGTCCTGATGCACAGTTTGATTGTCCTTTGTGTATCATTTCCTTGATGTTTCGAGTTCATTACAAAGATATTTCAATTGAAGTTGTTCTGTATATTGAAATTGTACGTCTTGCGTAAGCTAAGTACTTCAAAATACACTACAAGCCTTGAAAATTATGTTTATCATTTTTCCCATAAAAAGACAGGCAAAGAGGAAGACAGACAGACAAGCATCTGTTGTATGATCATTAGACGCAAAAATCTGACATTTTCATAACAAAAATCTAAAGTTAATAAGTCTGGATTTCATAAACAAACCAGTTGGGCTACAGCTGCCAGGAAAACCATAATCCTGAAACAAAAATAAACTTTAGCAAATCAGCCTGTTCTATATTGAACAGAACAAAGAAAATTCTCATTGTTCAATTGTGTTTAAACAAACAAGCAGATCTCCCCCAAGACCCAAGAGAAGTCTTAAAAATCCTAAAATTCAAAGCCATCTAATAAAGTCCAATGGCTAAAGCATTAAGTTGAATTACAATTGGGTTTGTCATAGCCCAAGATCTGTCCTCAGCAGTTGTTATCCTACTCACAAAGTACCTTTCTGATGGAAAGGAAATTGTCCCACATGTTCAAAATATATATTTTGCAGCATTCATCTAACACCTACGTATACAGAATACTACCATGACAACGTGGATGCTGAAAGTGAGTGAAGTAGATCATATTCTGTAGTTAGATGCACTGTCCTGATATATGTAGGTATGAATATTTCAACTTCTATCTAGCAACACATTTTTAAGCCAGAGGAAAAAAAGAAACCTGTAAGCATATGGATAATCTTTTCATTACACACCCGATCTAGTTGTTAACATGCTCATGATATCACTTAATGGATTTACTACTGCCTCAAAAAGTTTTGAATTTATCTATTTTATCTCCAGTAGCTTGGTCCAAGCAACCTCAAAACATCCAACAGTCAAATTTATGGCTTGGACTCTTACAAGCAAGACCTGTGTTTGCAGAAAAAGATTTAATCAGAATTTATCCTAATTTCTGATTGCATTCTTAGTATGAAGCCAAACTTTCTAGTTCAAGGAAGTAAAAAAAAAAAAAAAATTAAAAATCCCAACACACAAAAGGGATTAATTTCTTAAACTTTCTCTTTTAAGCTTCTTTGATACCAAATGAATTTTTACAAGCACAAGTAAACAGCCAGTATATTAGAAAGAACAACCCAGTTCATTAGACCATGGGAGCTACCCAACTGAGAGTTTCAAAAAAAAAAAAAAAAAATTAAAAAAAAACCAGAACAAAATACACAGTGAGATTTCCCAGCTAATATAGCCGCTACATCAAAACTTTAGAATTATAGATAGAAAAAAAGCTAGTAATAATAGAAGTCGGAATACTGTTCTTGGCCACGACCTGGTGACAGCTTTGAGTAACAACTAAGCATATGTGGAACTTCTCAACATGGGGTTCCCTAACTGTTGGCTACACACCAGCTACATCACATGTCCATTGATAAGTCATTGTTGAGATTGAAGGGAGGCAGGGGGGAGACCTTGGAGCACAGCTGTCACTTCCTTGCTGTTGCAAATCAGTTTTTCTCATCTAAAGCCATCAGACTTCTCCCATTCCTAGATTGACAGCCTTAATCTCATTACATCTTCTTTCTAATTTGGGTCAATCAAGATCCCTGTCCAAATTAATTTGTAAAACTAAGGTAGATTCAGCTTCACATTTGATTTACTGTAGTTCAATAAGGAATGGTGATGCTCAGATGAGACAGCTGATAGTGGAGTAATTACACCATTAATGTTAACAGCTCCTGATTGTAAATAAATTTTCTTTGATGCAATTTGGAAACTGTATTTCAGAGCACATAACATAGTTACTTTACATTTCTTAAAGTCTTTGCCATCTTGCTTTGATAGTGTAGATCATATTTTGTGCTGGAGTTCTGGAAAAGTCAAGTAAGTAGTCTGGTAGCTGCTACCCAACAGAGATCAGTTTGGCTTTTAGAGCTAATCGATTTGTAAAGTACCCTAAGGGGATCATTTAGTCCTACATCTTTCCTTATGGGGAAACTTCTCTGACAGATAATTGTGCAAGACCTTAAACTCCAGTGACTGTGCTTTTGATTTCATTTAGGTTCTTACTGTAAATACAGATTCTTTTGGCTACACTACATAAAATATTTAGAACTATTTCCGATTCTTCAAAAAGAGCCACAAACTGGCCCAATCTTCATTATTCTTTATTAATCATTACTATTAAGAAAAGATCAGTCTTAACACCTGCAAAACCTGATTGATCATATCAGTTAGAAATTCTAGGACACACCAATCACTCAATTCACATTTTCCCCAATCAATGGGTTTCCATTCCTATCATATTGGTATTCAAAGTAGTGCTACCCTTAGCACAGAAGTGCTTCAGTTCCTACCTAGCAGAAAATAGCATTGAACAGACCCATCAAACAACAGCAACCAAAGTAACCAACCATATAGAAATTGCCCTAGTGCCTTGGGAATCTCTGGATGATTAGCTACAACAGTAATACAATTAAAATCTGAGCTACAAAGCCATCTGATTATATTTTAGATCTTTATCAGTGTATCTCCAGATTAACAGTAAGCAGTACATCCATAGCAAGGTCATTTCCCACAGCATGCTGATATTAGAAATCTGACATATAAGACTACTCTCAGGTATCAAACAAACAAACAAAAAAAACCCAAACATGCATATGAGCAGCAACTGTGTACAGTGTATCCTAATCACCATAAAAGGAAGCAATAAGTTTCAAGAAACTCTAGTGCAGTAACAGTCAAAGCAGCAAGGTGTCTTAAAGTTTATGCCCTTCAGTTAAGGGAAAAATTCAGCTACATCGGAAAAGTGAGCAAAGCATACAATTAAAAAAAATTATAACATCCACCTCTTATGTTATCATCTTGCTTTCAAGTGTATTCCACATGTACAGAGCTACTGGTTTAGGAAGTCACTTAACTTCTCCCCCTCCTCCTACTTTAGCACCTACACTATTCTGAAGCCATAGCTGGTGGTAAAATGAAGCACTGCTGCAATACTTGTCATCTATCCTTAGAAAGTATACTTTTTTCCCCTTGCCACTTCTGTTCACCACTGGTCTGAACAAAGCTGGGCCCTCTGATATCATATACTGCATTAAATCTTTTTCTGATGCTATTGATGAAACGGGAGAACAAGTTCCAACACACTCTAGCAAGACAGTCATTGATAATCAGTAGCTATCTCATTTCAGTTATATGTTTGACTACAAGAGGGGTGTAGCCAAAGAGTTAACAACCATAACACAACACCGTTTGAACTTTATTCCATATGGCTACTCCCACCATAACAGATGGAGGAGCTATTTGTTTTCAGTTTACTCCTGATGCACTGTTTTCTGTCTTCTGTTCAAATGACTGTGGCTGAACTGTAAAAATGACAGCTGCCCATTCGTGTTGTCCTTTCCTTGCAGCTAGCTCTCTTAAAGCTCAAGGAGAAGACTACTTAAGGAGGGGATTGCTCATATGCTGCAAGCTTTCCAACTGCTGTTTTTCCTCCTTCCCACTCTTCCACATTGCAGAAGATTCTTCTCTTAGCTAAACAGACTCACTGCTATCTGGAAAGAAAAAGTAGGAGACTCCAGAGAGGAGCCAAGAACTTGCTTACAGCAGGAGCAGAAACAAAACAAAGCTGCAGAACTGATAAGGGTTAATTAATTAAATTCCCAAATTGTGGTATATTTTACCTTATATGTCAGTACAAAAACAATATGAAAAACCATATAGATGTTTGAGCAAAGTTCTACCACTTGCATTTCATAACTTCAGACAAAGTTACAACTTTCCAAATAATTTATTTCTAGATACATTGTGTGCCTCGGGAAAAGCTTTATGATTTCAATCTCTTCCTGACTCCTCCTCCATAAAGATGAGGTTGATATTTAATTCAAGCCATTCTCAGTCACTTCCTTCTCTGCCTTAGAAATGACATTCGGGCCGACAAATATCGGAGGAACATGGCAGCAAGCAAGAGCTGTGATCAATTTTCAAATTGTACTTGGATAACGGATACAAGCATATTTCATGTAGATTATGGAACGGGGAGTTCTTCACTGAATTTTTATCATGATTTATTTTACAAAACAGAGATGAGCCTAGAAAGCAGGGCAAAACCCCCAATCATTTATAGAAGTTAATGACAAAAATATGCATTAATTTACAATGTAAAAAGACATCTTTTGGGATTTTTTCAGCCACTGCTCAATTAAGTCATTAGCTTTCTTTCCTTAGTAAGATCCTTTTTAAAATCATCCAAATGCCGACATCAAAACGAAATAAGAATTATATACTGCTAAATTATAAAACAATCTCCTTAATGTAGAAAAATCAATTCCTCAGGCAAGGTGAAATTTGTGCAAATGCCTGTTTGGCAAGAATTAACCATTATTCAGTCTTTTTAATATTTCTCAGGAGAACTTAAATTTATACATCATCTATTTACTTGAATTTATGCCTTTAAAACTGCAGACAAATGACCTCTGTAGTATTGTTCTATACAAGGGTCAATGGTAGTTGCTCAGTAGTGTGAGCATATTTCCTCCCTTGGAACTAGTCAGGAGGGCTCACCGCCCCTACATCCCAAGACTCTGTACAGATGCTCCACTCAAGCACACTTTAACAAATATTGCATTACACATGTGAGAGTTTTGCAAGCATTTCTATTTTTCATTGCTTTTAGAGTCACAACTACAGCAGCTTCACTGTGAAAACCAATTTTTTGAAGACAATTTTCCCTTAGCTGCAACCTATGTTCCAAGTTGTTTACAATCCCAAGATTAGCCTCCTCAAAGAATATTGAAGTACATTGTGACTACATATTAAAGCTTCCAAGAACAACTTGGGACTAAACATTCATTTCACCTAACATTTTCTGTGCAGTTGAGGTGACCTTGAATTATTGACAGTACCAAGGAACATGAAGCCTTCCTAAAGCTGCCACTGGTAGAGCTATTTTTTTCTTCTTTTAGATCTTACTTAACAATTTCAGGGACCGCATTCACTCATTTTGGGATGTTATCATTTTGGAACTTTTGCTTTGGCAACTCTTAAGTCTTACACAATCATCATTTGATAGTTTGTACTACTATATAAATACTTTATATTTCAAATGGAACGTGTTTACACTCCAGGATGATCACTAGACTTGCACACTACCTGAACAAAGAATTTCTTCTACTCAGCAATTCCATTTCACTCTACAGCAGGAAAATCTTAAGTAAGTTCATGTTGCATTTGCTGCAGCGTAGAGAATTCTACATGCCCACACTAAGCGCTGCAAAACTTTTGCTGCTATTCTACATTATCTGGGTTGAATCCACTATTTCGGTACAGCATTTTTACAGAGCATAAACATAATCCATTTATCAAGTCTCTATTGGCCTTTACATCCTCCAAAATGCCTGATGGTTAATCAGAACTGGCCAGCCAGACACACGGCCACTGCCTGTTTTATTGCAAAATGACAAATTTTCAATCCAGAAAAGCTGATATCCTGCTCTTGTTTTGAATCTATTTGCAAGACCAAATATGAAACACTAATGGTTCAGTGCATATAGTGGATACTAATCTAGTCAGATGTAAACACATTTGCAATTTTTGCAGAGGCTGAACAAAAACCAGGTATGCTAAAGGAGATCAGTCATTTTCAGAATTACTTCAGTTACTTATTATGTGCAATGCATGCTGTCACCAGGAAGGTTGTGTTTCCTTGGCAACTATCAAATACGTTGTTAATGTCCCTGAAGAATTTCTAGTCAATAATGATTTCCATCCTTTAAAGCCTATTTTTCTAACTAACTTTTGGTTAGTTTAATCTTGCCTACATTTTGTGTTTTTAATTGATTATTGTCAGGTAGCTGAAGATTTTATGAAGGAAAGGCTTTGACCTATGCCTTACCTCTATTCAGAGAGCCAGAGCAGCACATCTGATGAAATTGGAGGTGTCAATGAGAAATAAGAACTTAGAAGGAACCTACTCCATCTTTCATAACAGATGTCTAGAATCAAATTGAATTAAGGTGAACACTAAAATTACATCACAAACACCAATTCCCATTTATGTATTTCTCTCTCAAGTAACCACTGCATTGAGAACAGGAAAAGCATGGGCAGTTTTGTTGCAGAAAAGGGACAATGATTGCAGATACTAAAGTGAAGGGATATAAAGCAGCTTTAAAATCAGCTGGTTCTGAACAACTGAAAGCCACTATGGACTACATCCTCCTGAAAATTAAGATTTCATTCTTAATTAAAAATACCAAGTTCCATATTTAAGTTAGCACAATTAGAATAGGTATGCAAACTGGGGCATAGGTAGAGTCCTATCAATTCAAGAAGCATCTCAAACCTGAAAGCCTCATTCATACACTGGGGAAAAAAATAATGCTCTTGAGAAGGAAAAAAAAAAAGATTAGAAGAATAAATAAAAAAACCCCCTTTTCTCAGGTCCTCCTGTTCCCTAGCATCATGCTATTTCTTCACTTTCTCAAAAGAAGTTCTCCGAAACTAGTTTGATCAGACTCATAAGGACTACTGGAAGAGAGAACTCTTCTCCTTACCCCTTGTTACTTATCCTCTACAGCCATACACAGATACGAAATTCCAGTTTCAGAATTATGTTGCCAACTAATTCAAACACTATCCTTTAAAAAATAATATAACAATTAAATAACATAACGATTAATTCAACAATAAGAAGTTAAAAGCAACCTGCCAGAAAAAGAACTTCCATTCTGTGCCAAATTGAGACACTTGGTCTGTTTCATGTAGTTCAGTAGGACAATATAATTTTTTTTGTTATTCTTCATTTGTATTTCTTCCAAGGAAGAGAATCCTAGCTAAAAAATAGATCTACTATATTAACTGTACAGCGCTTAGTTAGCATCTGAAATACAAACACCAGAAAAAAACCTGAGAAAAATAATTCCTCTGGACTTTCAAAACAGCTGTTTTTTATTAACTATGGGTTTTTAGAGGGGTAGGGGAGAGCATGGACAGATGACAACAGAAAAACCAAACCAAGCACAAAAGGATAATTTATCCTCCAATTTACTCTAAATCAGATCTACAGTTATTAAGTTTTTCAATACAGACAACTACTGGACACTTGAAAGAAAACAACACTACATGTTTCTATGCATTTTTCTGTGCAATAGCACAGAGATTTCAAGTCATAGCATTGAAGCATGTGAGCTTTATGTTTGAGGATTTAAATCACCAAGTCAAATTCAAAATTAAACCAAAGCAGATGACATCCTTTGTAAACAGTTACTGAGAAAACATTGCTAGAGTTGAACTAAGCCAAATTTAAGAGACGTACTATAGAGAGGCAATACAGGAACCCCCCTTATGGAAAACAATTTTAAAAATAACTTCCAACAATGCCTGCAATAAAGGCAGGGTAAGTAGCACAACAGAAAAGGAAAACGAATCAAATCACACACTGCAGAAGGAAAGAAGCAGAGGAAGAGATCATAGATAGTACTGAATAGCTTGAATTAAGCATCAGCCAGTGCCATCATCGTGAAATCCAGTACTTTCACACTTTGATGCTATTGATAACAGCCAGTAACCATGTTTTACCACAAGACTTCTAACACTACTGGGAGTTACATTTCCTTCTCCAGTTCTAAAAGTTAATCTTATTGTATTAGCAAAGAGCTGGACTGTTTGTAATATTTCTCATGACTTCTGCCTGTACATGCTACCATGGACTGTATAGATAGCAAGTGTCTTGTTTCCTTTGTAAGTTTAATGATAGAGATTAAAGGGCCCCATGTACACTAGTGCCTCATGCTGAGCACTATAAATCTTCACCAGTGGTCAGCATCTTCAGGAACTTCATCATAATTTGCTGATGCAAGGTCCTCCTGCCACCATCTATATCCCAGCGGCCTTGAGCACTGCTGCCGTCTCTGTGTATGTTTATCCTGTCAGTGAAGGTTTCTATACCTCAATTTATGTCACACCTCATCAGTTATCTATTCCCTTTCTTCAGCATCTTTGCCAAGCCGCCACCCAGAAAAAAGTTAAAACTTATTGCCAAACTCTTCTGTTTATTTAAGGGTTAATTTTGCAAGCGTTCAGCTTCTTGTAAAGCCTGTACCAAACTTCACAGCTCTTCAACTGTACCTCCACAACATGAACACAGAAAACTGCCTTTCATGTAGTCTCCAAAGAAGTTTGCAGACACAAGTTTACAGTGCTCTACTATCATTTTACCCTTTTTGTTTCAAAATCAGTGCACAGCATATAGTACTAAGATCTTTGCATATGCAGTTGTTTAATTTCTAGAAGATAATTTGAATCTAAGAGAAATTTTTTTTCTCTACGTTAAAATCTTAAAAAAAAGAGTGCAACTTCTAGGACTCTAACTGAAGACAAGAGCATAGCTATGAAGTTCTGATTCCAGAATATAATTTGTGATGTCATTTCTATTACAGCATGCTGAAAGGAACTAAAAACCCTCACTCTCCGCAGAGTAAGTTTCAGTGCACAACGTGAAACAAAATGCTTCAAGAAGACTACCTAACACTGGGAAGTAATAATAACAGTGATACCAATGACAGGTTTTGATTTTTATTGTAGCTCAAGTTCATGTTGAGTTAAGAGAGTCATCAGGAGATTATAGTGACAATATATATCCTTACACGTAGGTTAAAGTCAGTGTCTGGTGAGATACATGTATTTACAGAGACCTTCATATTTTCTACTGACAAGTGGCAGATACAGTAAAGTGAAGTGTGCATTAATACTTTAAATACTTGCTATTACAACAAGATAATTTACTTAGGAGTTCTAAAAATCAGGTCTGTTTATTTAATGCAAAATACTTAAATCTCCCACACCTCACAGTATTAAGGTCTTCACTAGATTAATAGCAGTTGTACTTCTGGAAGTGTCTAATGACACAAATCAAATCTAAAATTAAGACTATATTAATTTCCTCTGTACTTTGTCACTTGAGAATTTCTAAACTATCCAAATACTAATCCTGAAACGCCACCAGGGGAGTTTCAGGCTGAACATTATGAAAAAATATTTCACAGAAAGGGTCATAGGGCACTGGCAGAGGCTGCCCAAGGAGGTGGTTGAGTCACCTCCCCTGGAGGAGTTTAAGGGACGGGTGGATAAGGTACTGAGGAGCATGGGTTAGAGACTGATAGGAATGGTTGGACTCAATGATCCAATGGGTGTTTTCCAACCCAGTGATTCTATATGATTCTAACACATAATTAAATGGTTCTGTTGTCACACATAATTTTGCTCCTTAGTGGTAGCACTTGAGTCAGGGGGTTGTGGTGTTGTTTCAGTTGGTGGTTTGTTTTCGGGTTGTGCACTTAGAGAATTGCACTTCTAAGTCTTATATACTAAGAAATATTTGTGGGTGATAGATACTAAATTTGGAACAATATGATTCACTTGAAGAGATGAAGATTTGGGTTTGCTTTTTTTAAATAAAAACAATCCGTAACAACTAAAACCACTAGAAGGCAGTCCAGTTATTTTCTTCAGAGCTGGTATTTTAACTCACACTAAAGCTTTGCTGTAGAAGAATCACAGCCAAAAAATAGTTTATGGGAAAAAGGAAGTCAATTGGTTTTGTTAGCTATAAAGGTCAAAGTACTTCTGTGAAATATTCCCTTTGGAAAGCTTGGAAACAACCTTTTTTTTTTTCCCCAAATTTTTATGGCAGCTGGGAACACAAGAAGACATAGGGTTTTTTGTGTTGCCGGATAAAAAAAAAAAAAGAAAAGAGTCCTCTAACTTATTAACACTGATATTCTCAAGACAAAAGCAAGAAATTCCAGCAATTTTATGCAGTTCTTATAACACATTAGCAATATCTGCTTTTAGACAAACAATATTTATTCTAAACATCTGTTTGGAGGATCAGTTAAAGGATTTAGAAATTATGCTTCCAAATGTGTTAGCTTACATGGAAACTATTTTTTAGTCTATTGAGAATGATTAACTGATGCTTTTAAAGCTACAGAGATGAAAACAAATGGTAAGGTCTGATAAAAGCTATGCCTATAATTATCTAATTCATAAACCAGAGAAGTTCTTACATTTTGGAAAAAGCTTTAAAGTCTTCTTTCCCCATACACTTTTAGATTGCAAAGGCAGGGAAGAGACTAGACTATATATTCTGAAAATAGGATAATAAATTCATTGAAGTAGATAAAATCCAAAACAACTACATAACAACACAGACGCATACAAACAGCCTAACAAAAATATGCACAGTAATAATCTTTACATCTTCTTGAACAAACAACAGGCAAGCATAACAGAAATAATTAAGAAAATCCATAATTAACTTGAAATATTTTAGGAAAATGAGTGTTAAATCCCACTCACATTCTCTAAAATATAGAAACCTAGAATAGCTAGATCTTTTCATTTATGAAGAAATCGTCTTCTAGGCAGAAAGTGAGGAGTAGCACTAGAGAAGCAGACTGCAACTACTGTGTCAATGAAGTTTGTTTATGGTGTTGGTTTTCACTCATGGCCACAGGAACAGCTGAGAGGCTTGGGTACACTGGCTGCATTCAACATTCTATCCTAAGAGACGTACATATGCAGGAATATAGAACTTCCCATCGAATAGGCCAGACTCACAAGAATCCTGAGGAAAGACACTTGGCAGACATGTTTTATGCAAAACTTGCAAGCTCCCTGTCAACATTCTGAGAGATCACCAAAATTTTGTTCGTATAAAAGCTGCTTGTCTTAAAATACACCATAAACAGGAACTGTAATGTTATTAACAGCTTCATAAATAGAAGCTGTCAGTCAGTTATGCTACTTATAGTCCTCATATAGACTGCCTCACTTTCTTATTATTATTTATAATGACTCAGATGCCTAAGTGAGAATGCTGCATTAAAGGACATAATTAGTACAGGTTTTTTTTTCCTAGGGAGCTTTTTCTACCTTCTCAACATCATGAAGCAGCACAACAAAGACTAACAAACATTCAGCAAACAATCATTTTGGTTCTGACAGATAAGAATGGTAGCAAACCAAGTTTTAATGCAAGTTTTTCTTGCATAAGCTAGACACAACACACGCAGCTGTTGCAGTAAGACTCCCAGTAAATAAGTACCTGAAGCACAGCTACTTTCTCCTTAGCTTTCCACCAGCACACCACACTATAAAAACCCCAATTATTTTATTAGAAATAAAACAACCACACACACAAAAAACCCCTCAAAACCAAGAAAATGGTAAATAGGCAAAAGCTTAGAGTTTCTAGATCAGAGAGACCAAAGTGCAAGGGTTTTAAAAACTCCCATCTATGCAGAGGGAGATAGCAGGTTACATTTTTTTTTCTCTAGTCCAGAAGACATCAATGGCTGAAAAAAGACTTCTTGCAGTGCTTTTTAATCCCTTTCTCCTGCTAGATCTGTGTCCCACTGTGCTCTATACTCCAAACTGGCACATCCCCTATCCGAGCTCCCTACTTACTAGCTTGCCCTACTCCCTTTGCCAGAAGGACACACAAATTTTTTTTCATTTAATCTTAAACAAGGTGCACTATCCCTCTCTTGCTCAGCAGGCTCAGTTGTGACCCAGGGCACACACACAACGTAAACTAGAAGCTGTCATCCTTGTTAAACTACAACAGTTTTTTGAAAGATTATAGGTAACCATTAGTAAGTTCAGCAGCTTTACCACAGAGGTTCCAATGCTGATAAGCTCTTTCAGCTACTCTGAAGGCAAACCCCCTGCTCTCAAAGGACATGCACTGTGCTCAACTACACACAGCAAGTCCTCTCATAACAGTTCAGTGGCTACTTTCCTATGTTACTTTTAGGAATCCCTTACTTCCCTCTGAAGAATTCCTGCACTCGAAATAATTGCAGAAATCAGCTATTAAATTAAAATCCATGTTACCTTTGCACTGTTTCTCTACTTTCCTTAGAGAAAGTGTCAAGCATCACAGCACAAGCCACACAGAATACTCTGATAATTTTGCATTTCAGAAGCCAGCAGAACTTTGTGTGATGCTTCATGTTAAATGGGATTAATAATGTATGAGATTGTCCTTTGGTAGCACTGGATAGAAACTAACCCACTCAACAAAAGAGGAGAGGAACTAATTTACCACCCTCAAAAGGGCATGTTTATTTGCCCAGAAGTTAAACTACTGAATGTACTTGTGACTGCAGTCTACCCTGAAACTTTCATTACTGAGTCCAAAAATTCTACCCAGAGACAGTCTCATTGCTGCTTTGCCCGGGCCACAAAAAAGCCCAGAAGAACAAATGGGACTTAAGGAAATACATATCCAGTTTTCACACAGCATAGAAAGAGACAAAGTTCCATGAAAGCAAACACAACCTGTAGATGTCATGCAATTGACTTAAACTTCTAGTGCAATCTTGGTTAGCCCAATGCTAGTTACCATCTACAACAGACAGTTGAGCATGTGAGGTTTGAGGGCTACAGTTGTGCATGCTAATTTTTGCAAAAGCACCCAACACACCAATATTGATTTATTTCTCAAATGACTCCAAGAACTGTGTGAGAGATCAGAGCCAAACCCAGAGAAAGTAAAAAGGGATAATGACAGAACAAAAGGATAAAAAGAAACTATTGAGGAAAACTGAGACAAAACATGGAGGGTCAAACATTTTTTTGCACAACCTTCCAGTGATCCCTGTAGTCCTCCAAAGATGAGATGAAAGTCTAAGGATTACTTGATTGGTATCTTCACACATACTAACTGTAGCCAATGTTTTGTGTCTGAACAGATGCTTTCTTAGCCTCAATAAAAATGATATTAAAAAATACTGATAGAGATGTATTCACTCATTAGTCACATTATGCATTAATCACCATTTAATATGGGTAACTGAGGATGAGTTATAGTAAAGTGGAAAAAAAGAATAAATCAGTATGTTCAGAGTAAGAGAAAGGTACTACGCTAAAAATTTACCCAAGTAGAAGTCATTAAATTACCTCATACTACCAAATGAACTTGTACATCAACTCATTCACATACTAGAAGTGAACTGGTGAATACAACTCCCATTTTCAGACCCCTACCTATGAACATAATTGCAGCGTAAGCCCACATGGTCTTCAGTTCCTATGTCATTTCACTCTTCTTCTGTACTAAGTTCTGAATATTTCTGTGAAAACCCATGAGATACCCCATCCTGTAGATCATCAATAGATCATACTTACTGAACATGGGCTTGTCGGTAGCCTGCAGGAGACAGATCCTAGAGCTGAAAGACAGTCTTGACACCTAAAGTTCTAAAGGCCATTTAGTTTCTATATAAACAAAGTAGAAAACTTCCATATATTTTAAGCTCAGTTTTGGCATTCACTATCATCTTCTTCACAGACACATTTAATGGTTATTTATAACTATGTTAATCTCACAAGAATTTAGATCAAAAAAAAAATATTTCTCCACGGACTGGAAGTCATTTGTTCTTATTTTGACTATTGGTAATTTCTAAATATAGGCCAAACTTTAGGACAGGGTAATTAATAAATAATAACTAATGGTTTAGTCTGCCTTATTCTTTGCTACCTCAGTAGCAACACAATAATCAGTTAAAATATATTCCCAGCAGCCAATGTTTTTTCAGGTTGAAAAGCATTTAGAATTCACATGCCTACATTACCGTTTCCTTCTACTCATTATTGCCCTATTTCCAAGATCTTATTTCCACAAATATTCTCCACACACCCTGCTAACTTTTTGCTTATTTCCATCTTCCTTACTGATGATACAGCAAGGAACTGATGCATGAAGTTTGTCATCCACATGATGATGGAATCCTTTCTTCAAAAATAAACAAAAGAATTCTGCCTTCCGAGGGTATTATTTTTATTGGTTCCTATTTCAAGATATTACGAAGAAAAGGGGAAGGCATAGGAAACTCACTATTTGCTGCTGAAAGCTATACAATTTAAATGTACTGAGTAGAAAGTAAATGGAGACAGTGGCATACTCAAGAAGAACAAGGAGTATTTCTTACAAAATCACATTTTTTTTGAGGGGGAAGGGTGTACATTTCCTGTATTCCTACACATGGCCCTAAAGCTCAAAGGGATAGGAAGTCTTTCTTGTGAAATATTGCAGAGAATTTAAAGTACGTTCACAACACAAGGATTTATAATCAGGCAATTACTCTGTAAATAAAACAGTTATCTTCACTTCATCAGCTGATAATCCTTGTGTCTCACAGAGTGGCTCTCAAAAAGAAAATTTGATACAATTCCCTACTGAGAAACTAATCCATATCCAATAAATATGATCTCTTTGTATTAATTTAAATTATCAAGCATACAATTTTTCGAAGATTAATGTCCTAACTATGCAAGTGATGTTCTTCAGAGAGCCTATCTCTATATATTCAGTAGGATGCACTTAATATCAGATTTGGGTTTGTGTGGGGTTTTTTTTTCCATAATGCTTATTTACACCCCAAAAACTATTTAAATGATTCCTTTCACCCTTCCTTTTGATCTCTCTATCAGTAATTAATACTGAACTACAACATCACCTTTTGGGATCATAATCTGTTGCCTAGGATACCATGATTTTATTGTAGACTAAATGAAAGACTTCTCTTTGTTGATAGTGCAATTCAGATTCATCTAGTGTTAATTGCATCTACACACCTCCTTTCATCAAGATATTGTGGAGTACTATGAAAATTATATAGCAAGACTCCTGTGACTCAAATTCTGTTTCTATTCTATAGCCACGGAAAGCACAGCACAAAGGCTCTGAATGACTGCTGAAGGTCAAAACTTCAACTGGAAATGATATTCAAGCGTCACCCTTCTTCTGGCTGCTAATTCTAAGAGGCAGCAATGGGCATATTTGCCTAGTAAAAGACAGCATACCACTATAAATTCTTGCTTTGTGCGAGTTCAGCCATAAAATTGTGAAAGCTTCCTGTATTCCTCAATTCTATCAACTTCCTATTGCATGTGACAAGGCAGAAATACCACTCTAATATAAGTTTTGTCATTCCTCATCAGTATGGGGCAGCTCTTACCTTGCTTGCCAAAACTGCCAGCCCTCAGGAGGAAACATCATTTCACTACCTTAGGTTACAGTCCAAAAAGCACAGAATTTGAGGGAAAACTAAACCAACATACCAAGCATTAAAATGTTGCAATTGAAGTGAAAAAAAAAATGCTAAGGAGACTCAAATTTGGGGCATTTCACTTTCCCATGCCCTTGGGGCATTTCCCCTTCCCATTCCCTCCCCCTTTTTTAAATAACAGATTTAACAATATTTTTATGGAATAACAGAATGTCATCCCTTCATATAGGAAAAGCTTTGACAATCTGTACAAGCCCTCTGGATTCATTCTTTTTGTCATCGCTCATCTTTCAAGAAAAAGAAGAAAAATGTGAAGGGAGAAAAAAAAATTTAAGAAAAAAGTATCTTCAGTCAAAGAAGAAAAAACATGCATTTACCAAAGGTGCAATTCAACTCAAATGCATTAATCAATATTAGGAAAGATGAGAATTATCATGTTACAAATGGAGAAAATAAAAAATGAAAGCGTTAAAAACAGTTTGAAGAATTTTAAGCAAGTATTTGGAATCCAGCACTTAAGATTTACTGCTGCAGGACTTCTGTGTCACAGTTCAAGGGCATAAATTTTGTATCTTGCCTTGCACTGAATTCCAGTTAGAATTTCAGCAGCTCATTGGAACTGGGACGGTTCTTTTGCTATTATTCAATCTATATGCATCCTGTTCTGTGTAGTTCGACATGTCTTGGTAGCCCCAAGACTGATTTGTATCAAGCAGGAGTAAAACATGAATTACAAAATAGCTTTAACCTCTAATGAACTGCCTCAAGAAAAAAAAAAACAAAAAAACCAAAAAAAAAACAAACCCCAGACCCGCAAAAAAACCCCAAACCACAAACCCATAGTCAAGTAACTTAACATTTTCCAAAGAAAGAGTTACGGGGGACTCAGCTAAATCAATATTTTCAGATAACTTCCATGCATAAAATGAGCCAAGCTTTCACAAATGTATGCATTTATTCATGTTTTCTGACTTAAAAGACTTTGCTGCTGAAACTTTGCTTTCTCTCTTTTGTGACTTGAAAAGTTAGAAGAGCCATCACTAGAGGACTCTCATGTAAGAGCAAAGCATGAGAACAAGTCTGGAGAAAAATAATCCTACTACTTGTCAGAACTTTTTCAGCAGTATTTTGTTAAAAGTTCCTTAAATAAATAAACAAATAAATAAAATCACCTTTTAGCCGATAATAATTGTAGCTGCAATGTCATGTTTGGACTACTAAAAGTATTGTGGTTACATTATTTAAACATGTCATCACATATTGAACTTTGAAAGCTGAAATAAATCTTTAGTCTCACAGATAGTTGATTAATAAACAAGAAAAAAACCCCTAGAAACTAAGAAACCCCACATCTTCATGCTGTCAGAACTATAGTTCTGCAAAGGAACTCTTAAGAAGCCACAAAATTAAATTCCTACTTGAATTCCATTCAGAAAAGCTTTTGTGTCCGGTCATTTTGGGTTTTTTCCAGTTTAATACATCTATCACGCTATATTTAGCTATATAGATACCTGATCGCAGGCCCTGGAACATTCAGCAGATAACCAAACAGAAGTTGGTTTACTAAAAAAAAAAAAAAAAAAAAATCCCTTTTCAGCAGGAATTATAATTCAGATCTGCCATATATGAAGAATTGAAACTCAGCCACATAATTTCCCAGTTTGCTTACTGCTAAGGAGTGGCAAGAAAAATGTTCTGAAGACATTTCCATCTACATCCATGTCTTGCACCAGCTAACAAGCAGGTGCATTCTGTGCACTTAATAAGTAGAAGCCCACTGCAAGAGATACTGAGCTCCTTGGCCATTCCTGGCACAGTAATTTTTTCTTAAAATGTGCACTCACAACACCAGTGGCAATCAACCTCTGTGCCTATTACTACAGGATAAGAGCTGCACTTTGGAAGAACAGCAGATCCAGCTGAACAAACGTACAGTCCTGAGTGAAGCCTTCAGTCTCTTTGGATCTCAGGGGAACCCACCTGAGCAGCCTCTCAGTAGCTACAACCAATTTAACATAAGAACTTACATTTTAAAGGAAAGAAAAGGTCTCAGTGAGCTGTTCATCTCTAGCTGTAAAGGTGAAGAATCTGCAACATTACACATGACAGAGGAAAAATGGCATCATTTAAGGAGGTGGAATTGGTGGTACAGACTTAGAAGTCTCTTAATCACTTGAAAGAACATCCTGTGATATGCAAGGGCTTTGACAGCATGAGGTTCTCATATACAATGCAGTCTTAAATTGTACTAAGCGCCTTCAAATGCTCATGTTAATTAGAATATTACCATCACAGGTAACTCATTTCGAGGAAGATACAGTACAATCAAAAGCTAAACATGTTTCCTTGGTATCTTAGATACTGTGAGTGACCACAAGATTTATGTAGGTTTTGCATCAACTCATAGAATGAGATTTATGCACAAAGTCTCATCTGGAGATTAAAGGAGCATTTAAACTTCTGAAGTTCAGCTGAAAGGTAAGTCTATTTTAAATACTGGTCGGAAGCTCTCTGGTTCAAGGGTTCCATACTGGATATGTCTTCCTTGCAAAATTCAAATACTTTGCTGCATGTTCTTTGTAATGTACTGCAAATACTTAGCATTAGTGTAAGTAGTAGACATGAAATGGCTTAAAATATTAGTGTACTTACTCTTTCTCAAAACCGATTGATGTAATTTTAGTCACTTTACAACATAAAGCTGTTTTGTGATGCAGGTAGGAGATTTAATTCTTCGAGTGTAAGAGACTGCACTGACAATCCTCTTATCTCGGTCCTAAACATAGACTGCTCTTTTTACAGTATTTTTTAGCTTGTTCCACCAGATAAAATTTATTCTCTATGGGTCGGCCAGCAGAGGGAAGCATCACATTCCTAAATCTAACAGTAGAATCACACTGTAATACATCACCACAAATTTGAATGTTTCATGATTCAGAACATAAGAAGTTCCTCACAAATTAAGCTTTTTAAAACTACAATTTAGTAGGCTGTATCCCATCAACACATTTTCCTAAAGCAATACCTGACATTTAATACTGAGTTGACTATTACAACAGCACCTCTCTCAGACTTGTGAAAAACCTTCCTGTTCATAGCATATTGATTTTTATTATTGCCTCCTTCATTAAGCCAAATCTTTAAGGGAGGTCTCCACATATTTATTACCATATTTCCTATCAGTAAAGCCAAGCTGTCTGACGTACCTCTGTGCCCCAGCCGCAAATCTATAGCGTGACAATTAATTATCATTATGTAAGAAGACTCCAACGCATTTAAAGTTTTATACATAAGAACTTTAGCATCAACCCCAGGCTTCTATTAGGCCATCCACAAATATAACAGAAAAGTACTCCTAGCAAAAATAACCACATTTCAGATCTCAACTCACTCAAGCTCACTTAACACACTAGAAGCAAGCATACACAAACAATGCAGAACCTTTACACTTGTCTTGTTTCTATCATGAAAAAGTAAACAAAATATTTCTACTATATTTTCACAGCAATGCCTAACCAGTTTAATGACTGTTCAATGGCAACTAAGACCTTGATATAAACAGAACTAGTTGAGAAGTATATTTGACCAAGAATACTCATTTCAGCTTGTTATTGTCTGCCTTAATTTGCTGCCACAAACTGCCAATTAATTTGAAGGTAGAGTTCCTCTGTCTTCTGAACTTCATGTAGTAGTTTGGGATATTTGCCTTCCTGTGCCTTAGCTCAGATAAACAGTGTTAAACTGCATGGACTACCTTGAGGAGACTTTCATATATTTTCCCTCCTTTCTGTCACCCAAAATTTAAAAGAAAGTCACAGATTTCATTTGTCTTAACGTCAGTACTCTCTGTAATGTTTTGTTTGGGAACACTGGAAAAAGCTGTACCAGCTTTAAGAATAACCCTTCTTTTCTTCAAGCTACTCCCCTACTGGTTTCATTTGATTTTTCCTTCAAATAAACCAGAACCTGCACAATCTATCACTCACAGTAGAATAAAAACTTACGTACCCTTCTTTTTCAGAGTTCAAAAGCAGCATGGGGATACAAAGTTACCGGCAATTTTCTCCAACCTTATTTCTAACCATCACATATCAGACAGGTAAGCCTTTCTTTATTACTCCACTAATAGTCAGTCTACAAACAGCATATTTAGGGGTCATACTGCCAACAACTTGCTGCAAACCTTCAATAACAAACAAGACCTGGAAAAGCGAATCACATTTCAGTGACATTACCAGTCCAAACGTAATTCTGTCTTAGACAGAGATGATAGGCATTCTCTGCTGAGCATTACCACTCTAACCAGAATTATTTCGGGTATACATGGAAGCTGAAATCGTCATTAATTGCTTTCTCTCTTTTTTTTTTTTTTTTGACATCTAGAAATGTTTTGTCCCAATGACTTCTCCTCCTATAGTTATTGCTGACAATCCACAGTCATTTGTTAGCTTACACCAGATGGAAACAAAAACTAGGTTTAAATTAACAAAACCCTAGCCTCTAAGAAGAATTTATTAGTAGTTCATAAAATTGTACGTCCAAGTCCACTTCCTAAGTACTCTTCAGAAAACTTTAATTATCAAAAGTCAGAGAAAGCACCGGCTATGGGATCATTTAGTTCTTTCTACTTCTTTCTCTGAAGCTGCTCAAGCAAGACTCTTCCCTCCCCATATCCTTATTAAATAAGGATTGCTGCAGTGCTCAGTTGCAGGCAACATTTAGTTCAGTGTAGCTATCCCTTAACCTTTTCAATCTGTAGAGCAGGCACATTTATTTTCAGACAGGCTTAATGACTTTAGTCCTTACCTAAACACTATTACTCATTATAGCATTGCCTTGGTAACCTCCTATGAATTTGATATTTTAAATTGAGAACAGAGGGGCAAGTTCTCCAAGGAGATGAAAATGCGGAAAAAAATAGAGAAAGACAGGTTTTCCTGACATTCATTCCTTCTAGCATGGAATCTGGCTGTCAATCTTTAGTTTGCCATTGACAAGGAAGATCCAGCTAACATTTGTATGAAAACATATCTGTTTTTAGCTGATTGGCAATGAATTTGCCAGTTTTAGTTATATATTCAATATCAGTTTTGGTTCAATTTCCCTTCATTTAATTGCCCCACCTGGATTTTAAGCAAGTGTAAAGCATGTATAAGTTTATGAATACCAAAGAAAACAATACGCTTAAATAAGTTTGAAAGACTTTTCATTTGTTCGCATTCAGTATCTATCTTTCTTTGGCCCTGATTACAGCAAAACATGGCTACATGTGTTGGCATCTTCAACATAATTTTCTTCCTTCCCTGAACCCTTAGGTTTTTAATTAAAAAGACAGGTTTAGATGATGTGAGTCATTTGCATTATTACCAACAAATACAGCATCCAGCTGTGCACAACACTAAACGTATTATTGTACAAAAGTATACAGCAATATCTTTCTTAAATTATTTTTGCAGGTTTTTCCTCTAGTTACACACTTATGGATGTTTTCATACAATGCCTGGTTTCCTGTTTCACCACCACTTCCTATCTAACAAAGCTCCAGAGGACATAAGCCACAATGTTATCCATAAATTAGTGGTAACACTAACGTCCTCTCTGCAGACTCAGGAAACAGTGAGGTTGTTAGATGCTACTAATATCTGTAATAGCATACTGACATTAAAATATGTGCTAGACTTATACATGGAAGAGTAAACACACACAGAGTAACCAACCATCCCATTTATTACATGACTTCATATTCCTGGAAAGTTTGCAAAGTTCCATGGCCTGGATTACAAAAACTGTGGAAAACTTGAGGATCAGGCATGAAAGCTATGAGAAGATATGATAGCTTTTACAAAATTTGTAACTCATGCTGTTCTCCATCTCTTTATGCAGTTCTATGCTTACAGAGGGCTCAGTTGTGTTATAGGAACATTGCCCCTAAACTCTATATAACATAAAGAGAGCATCCATAATTGAGAAAAGTTGTGGTGTCACATAACTGGGATGGACTAAGATAAGCAAATCTCAACAGATGTACTTCGATTTTCAAGTTAGGCCTCAATAATCCTGCTTCTACTCCCTGCCTGAAGAAAACATACTGCAAAAAAACTCCCATTCAAACACATCAGCAGCACTACACAGCAGCACAGTTTGTAAAGGACTTTAAAGACAAAGAAAGACAAACTATATGAAGGTAGATTCAGCTGATGATAAAATTGTCTACCTGTCTGTTGGAAAAGTTGTCGCAATGAACACCACATAATGACTTGTATACAGCGACAATGCTCTGTTTCAATTTAATGTTTATTTTCAGAGCAACAAGTAGTAACATGAAACAAAAATGGAAAACCTGGCATATAACAAAGCTGAGTGGAAATCACTGACAAATACTCAACTGTGAATTTGTTTTAATGTGGAGAAAATTAAAAATATAGGGCTGTAGCCCCTAACTCTGGTCCTCTTGGGTACATGGAATGGAAGATACAAGGGTCAAAGTTAAAAATAACACTCAGGCTAGTGACCCAGATCTACTCTATTAACAGGTAGAGGATCACATTGCTATCATAAGCACCTGGATTATTTACTCAATGCATTTATTTGTCATATCAATGACACTATGTCAGTTAAGCACTCAGCAGTCCAGTATCTCATAATCTTGTTGTACTTACATGGAATAAGTATCCATTACCACTTGGAAGACTCATTTAGCCTGCTCAACTGATTGCTTAATGAGGTCTGGAAAGTAAAAGCCTTATCAGCAAAAAGCGAAGGCAGAAAGAAACACACATGAACTCTTTTGTTTCAAAGCAAAGAAAAGTATTTGTTCAGTCCTAATGTGAAAAGGAATTAGATCGTGGAAAACGTTCAGAAAGATAAAAATTAAATAAAAAATTAAATACATATATGGAGTATTTTCTAATAATGAAAGCAATGCTCTTCTCCATTTGTTTAATATTATAGTATTAGAATTTTGTTGTGTTTTTAAAAATCCCATTAGGCTTTCAAAATCTCTCCTAAAAACTACAATTTCTCCCTTACTCACATCAAACAAGTTCTTTAGGAATTCCACACAGCAAGAGTTCTAGTGCAGCTCCCTTGAGCAGCCTTGTTGACATGCTTATAGAGAGTTAGACCAGCCTGTGTTTCACGTCCTGAAACACAGAATGAGATATCACTACCGACATTCACCCAGATGTTCATTAACATACTAGTCTTACTCAAGTGTTCAAAGGATACTGTCAGGAAATACTGGCTACCTCCCCTTCACTCACTTCTCATTTGTAGCTACATGTAGGACTTCCAAAGCAAACCTCTTACTGTTATTCATTCCTATACCACAGTATGAGTCACAACCATTTGCCATCTAAAACTTTTCAGATAGAAGCACAGATCCTACATTGCAAAAAATTGTGTTCACAGACTCCAGAAACTTAGGTTTCTTTTAAGAAGAATTCCATTAACTTATACTTATCTGCCAACTGGAAACCAACATATTAGGTAGAATAATTTAAATGAGAGTCATTTCAATACCTTAAGTTCATGCTCAATTACATATTTATTTTGTTGCTTAACACACCACATTGGTATTCTATTTCGATTTCAATTTGTTTTAAAAAAATTATATCTTCCTTGGTCCTGCAGCAAACAGAGCATCTAACCTTCTCCCATAAAATGTCATCAATTAAAGATCTGGTACATGGCAATTCCTACATTTTGGCACTACTGAAAGCTCCTTTTTAGTTCCTGCACAAGCAGAATCTGAATAATTGACCAGTTATTCTAATGGGAGAAAAAAAAAAATTACTTGTCATTCCAGCAACTGAAAGTGATTTGCCTATACTCGCTTTCTTCAGTGTGAGGCATTGGGCATCTCCCAGAGCTGACAAATTAACACTGAATTTTGAGCACTGTCATGATGAAGCATTCCCCAAAGAGGAAGTGTGGCAGAAAGCTGTTTCCTGTTTGCTGCGAACTGTGTGGTCACATCATCCGTAACATGACTAACAGCAGCTTTGTCTACTGAGAAAGTACTTGGTTTTGCATATAAATATACTCAAACATAAGTAAAAATACAAACAAAAACCCTACCAAGAAACCCAGGAATTGTTGTATAAAATCCATAAGCTTTCTCTTCCTCTACTTGTTCTTTATTGTTCATATAGGTCTAGCCTGTGCTTGTGACACTTGTCATTCAAGGTTGCTTTGGTTTTGTTTTTTGTTCCCCCCCAGATAACTCATTCATCTCCCATTACAGTGACATTCTTCCTAGTGTGACACCAGTTTAATATATTTGGTGTGACAGTAATACGAAGTCTCCACACTTCTGTTGTTATTTCATGAGAAAATCAGCTTCATCACAGACAGAATACAGTGAGTTTCTTGGTTAATTGTTAATGAGGAATGCTAGGAGCAGCCCAAACCAGGAGAACCTCTGAACTAGCAAAACTGAACTGCAGCCAGAGGTTGGTTAGGTATATAATCTTTTTGTAAAGCAAAGAGCTGAGTGGGAAGCCCACCTATTCCCAGGATCTCTGCTATGAGGACAGGCTGAGAGAGTTGGGAATGTTCACCCTGGTGAAATGAAGGGCGATCTTATAGCAGCCTTCCAGTACTTAAAGTGCTATACGATAGATGGGTATGGACCTTTTTTAAAAAAGAAAAAAAATAATTTGAGAGAATCCAACTCCTCCATTCCTTTGTTCAGCTGTCTAAAAAGGGTACTAGATTTCCAATTAAAAAAAAAAATAACAAACTCCAAAATTCTTCAGTTCAGCTCACTAAAACCAGATTAGCATAATCTTGGCTGCTGTGCATCACTAACACCTCATTAGCTTTAGTTCAAAAGAAGAATAAATAAACCCAGGAACTTATGTTAAATTACTGTATTCTACTAGTTCCAATGCTTATTCTATTTTATTTCCTAACTTAACTAGTAAATACAATATGCAGAAACTGCCAGCAAAAGGCATCAAATTCTGCAGTTGAACTACAGACGTGAAGCTCAACAGGGTGGGGGAAAAAAAGTGACTTATCAAAAAATAAGATGACATACATCCTGCTTTATTGCTTTAGAGTGGGAAGTGAAGTGTGGACATTGCAAACCGTTTCTAGATGGCAGAAGAGCAAAGCGCAGGAAGTGCTCTGCTAAGTACTAAACCCCTTTGTGCCAGTTTAATCAGTGGTGCTGACAGACTGTCAACAGAAATGTGAACTGGGAAGAGCAGTAGTCAAAGCACAGCAATACAAACAGTATCTAGAACAGCAGGGGATACGCAAACTCAGAATGACACGCTTTGGAGAAGAGGTATCAGTTTCAAAAAAACCTTTCTCATCTTCAGAATGAAGCATCTGGTACCTGCCATCCTGCAATAAGAGCATCCAGCTTGGCGCTGGAAGGCCAGTTCTGGCATTCTGCTGAACTGAACTTGGCATTTTAATCTCTCAGATATTGCACTGGACTAATTTTTGTTTTAATCATGCCGATCACTTCTAATTTTCTTCTTGTTTCTGTGAAAAGATTATTAGATTAAGATAACCCATCTGCCAGGGCAGTTACACTGTAAAAGCCCAAGGTTCAGGTAACGGGTTGGGAAAAAGCAAAGATTGCTTCCACTGTCTCAGTCAGGTGTGCAGCTATTTAGTTGCTGAGTAGTCTTGATCCACTAATCTGAGATGATAACAATCATATTACGTTAGCTTATTTGAAATATTAAAATATTTATACAGAGATAAGTGTAAGCATTAGACATACTTGAGTGATCACTTGCCTTTCAAAGCTACTAGTGAATTCAGAGAATTCTAGAAAAGGAGCTGCTTGTCAGCAGCTTGATATTTTTTATATTACGCCAAAAAATGGAGAGATACTAGGCAGGAGATACACAAACAACTGACAGGAAAATCACTCCCAAACAAATATTAGAGGGGGAAATTATTTTCAGTCTCTGTAAAGTGGTTAATTAATATTCATATTATATACCCCTTGATTTTAAAATGCGAGTTTAGAGTGCATTTTTCACACCTAAAACCCAGCAGCAATATCCAAAGACTTTTGGAACCACTATAAAAATTATATAGTTCTAGTTATGGATATCACTGTGTTTATCCAGTAATTTGTCTTTAACTGCTGCTCTGTATGGAAATTAGATTCATGAATATTTGAAAGCCTAATTACTAATCAACCATGGATTTATCACTGTAAATTTCCAAACTTACTGTGTATTACACTCTAGAATGCTTGCATGGTGAAGTTGTATTTTCTCCTCCCCTAGTTCTTTATAAGCATAAGCTTACTTCAGTGAACATTGAAAACATTGCTTGCTGGAATACAAACTCAGAATATGAAAAGTAAGATCAAGAAGTAGGTATTTGTCCACATAAGGAACATGACAGCTAGCCAGTAAAGTTTTCACTGATATGCAGCACAACTATCTACCACAATCCTGACTCATAAGCAGCTTGCTGGCTGTATTTAGCAGCACAGGAATGTTTAGTTGATTAGCTCTCCTATAACAATAAATAACATGTTGAAGTCTGTAGAAAGTACTGTTGAGGATTTCAGGGAGTGTGACATAATTGATGTAAATCCCAAGATTCTCAATTAACCAAAGAACTCATTATGGAACTTAAAGCAATGTCTCAGTTATTAAAAACTGGAAGTTGTTCACAATTGCATCATATCCCTGCTTTAAACATTCATATGACTGAGATATTTTTAGCTTCAGTCCATACAACCATAAACAAGTGACTGCAATTACATTAAGTGCTTCAGTGACTCATCTCATTTGAATGACTGGTCTCACAAGAACTACACAGAACAGGGGTAGGGTACTCCGAAAACTAGTTTTACTGAAACTGTTTTCTGTCATGAAACAAGTCTTTATAACTAGACTTTTCTGTTAAAAGTACTAGAAGAGGTACTCCAAAGTAAGCACAGTAAAAGTTCTCATACACTCCACTACCACGTTTGCTTTTTTTAGGTGTGCCTACGTGCTAGCTAGGGAAAGCCATGACAACTCTGACTAATCAGTTCAGAGTCTAAGCAGCGTGATTTCATTGCTATTGGTAATATGCTGACTAATGTTTTCTTCAGTAAGACAAAGGTAACATTGGATACTGCTGTGCTGAAATACATATTCCTCCTTAGTCTGTTTGAGCACTCACAGACAGTGCCTGCTTAACCAGCTTCCAAAAGAGAGAGAGAAAAAAAAATCTAAGAAATCCAGGAAAGCTATAATGCTCTGACATGTATCTACACAGAAGATCAAGAAAGCTATTCCTCAAAAATAAACAGCTTAAATATGCACACAGACTTACTCACGTCTGCCTAGATGTTATTCAAACCAAATAAGAACACCCCACTGCACACTTGAGATTAGAAAACTACCAATGCATTTCCATCTCTCTTCTGATAAAAACATTATTTCACAGTACTTTGAGAAAAAGAAGGTGTCCCTGCCTATGCCAGAGGGAGTGGAATTTTATGATCTTCATGGTCCCTTCCAACCCAAACCATTCCATGATTCTGTGATAACCACAGCTTCCTTTAACAGCAATATTGTATTAATGAGATTGTTTTAGGACAGAATTTGAACTTGCTAAGTTAACTCTCATGCTTTTTCACTCAGAAACTAACTTGGGATTTTAGCTCAGTATACTACTATCAGTCCCTCAGTGAGCGTTTAACAGATTTTTACCTTGAAAAACTGCCTTGGGACATGCATTTGTTTAGTAGAGATAAAAGAAAAAAAAAGATTTGTTAAAGTGGACATTTACTTCAGATACATTATTTCAAAAGTCACTTCAACTGGCTACCCATGACTAGTAAAATTATACTAAGAGTAAATCAGTAGATCACAAGGGATAAAGAAAGATATCTGATTTATACTAAGAAGAGTGATATATAACTTACAAGTTTTCAGGAAACTAAATGCTTCACAGCTACACAAAGTTCATTAAACAGAAGGGAGGAAAATAACTAACCAAAACACAATGCTGGCTGGGTATCAGTCAGTGGGTGGTGAGCAACTGCATTGAGTATCACTTGTTTTGTTTATACTTTTACCATTAATATTATGACCATCTTCCTTTCCTATCCTATTAAACTATCTTCATCTCAACCCACAATTTTTACCTTCCCCACCCCCGCAGTTCTCTTGCCCATCCTACTGTGGAGGCAGCAAGCAAACAGCTGCATGGTGTCTTGCTGCCTGCTAGGTTAAACCACAACAATGACCCAAAAACATTACTTGATTTAAAATACCATGTAAAGATCCAATAAGGTCCAGAAACAAACAAAACCTCTTATCTCTATATAAACTGATTTCTCCAAAAAGAATTCAATACAGAAAAACTCTTCTGTAGTCATGAAATTGAAATCCTACATCTTGAGACTTTCTACATAAGTGAGTCAAGACACATGCCTTTCTATTGCTACACAGCACAAACAAATAATACTGTTAAAACACACCCTCCATCACTACTTGGGTCACTTTTAGAGACATCTTCATCCACAAAGAGGAACAGCACAAGCAAGACATGTATGCAGCTTATAAAAATAAAGCAGTCATCTAGAAACTAACACACATAAAACATAACTTGGATCTAAGGCGTTACTTCATGAAAAAGGAGTACACTCACCAGTCTAATAAAGAATCCTCACTGGCCAAACAAACAAAACTATGGAGATTAAAAACTAGTTTTCAACAGCTACAGTAATCCAGCCTTACTACTGCTCCATAACTATCTTTTCACTGAGCCTCTAGTCTTTTCAGTCAGGATTTCATGTGTTTCCAATTTAGTATTTTGCCTTTTTAATCCTTAAACCACAAGCAAGCCTACCTCGGCCTGTAATTATGTGTTTTTCACCTCACATGGTTGTTTCACAGGCCTTCTCACAGCTGTCCCTCATAATTTAGCAATTTCCTCAGCAACCTGAGCCAAGATGATGCAGCTGGGCCAGATCAGAGCAGTGAGCTGGATTCCTGAAAGGGACTGCCAAATGACGAAGGGGATTTACACTGCTCTCTTACCAACCTTTCCTCTTGCAAGCACTTCTGAAACCACACGATAGGCAACATTAAGGAACCGAGGCTAAGTTACAACCAACCATTTTTAAATAAGGTAAATTTTAACCCAGATGGCTTTTGCAATCCACTTAACAACAGTCACATGAATGTTTGCTGTACACAGAAGGGAACACAGAAACAAAATTCTTGTGACGGCGGTGCTCACTTTTCAAAATGAAATCACAGTTTGAACAAAACTTAAGGCAAATTCCAACAACTTTCCATCATCAGAACAGTAAGAGCTATACATAGAAAAGACAAAGTAAAAAAGTAAAACAGGAACTTCACACTGAAGACTTTAGAACTAAATGAACTATTACCTGCACATAAACAGTGCCCTGCCAGTGTATAATTCTAATGCCCTCAGGTTGCTAAAAACATTTCCTTACTAAGGGAATGGGTCCTTGGAGGTTTTAAAGAGACAAACTCGCCCAAGAAATAAGCATGATTTAGATCACAGACAGCCAGATTCCAGCAGAGATAGTGCTTGTGGAGCTCTACAACAGTTCTTGTTCCTTAGGCTGCAGCGAAACCAACCTCACTGAGGCCTGGAATGACCTTCCAGCCAAATTGGGAAACCCTGACCTTTCTTGTGCTATTAGACACCTTCAGCAGTTGACTACATAGCTACCTCATTGCCCTCTCTTAGCTTCTTCCTACTCCTCCTGATTCAAACACTGTTTTTGACACTCTCACTCCAGCTGTCTAGACAGATTACAGAGCCCTTTCCTCTAGACTGGTCTTCTTGCTGTCTCCTGTCTGGAGAATTTCAGCCATAGATTTCCATACCACTTCTATTCTGAAATTGTAAATTTGTCAGAAAAATAAGTTTCAAGCAACATAGATAGTAATCATTCCTGTAAATTCAACCAATATTCTTCTACAAAAAAAAACCTTAGCATTCTTGTACCATCCCTATCACTGTAGCATTGTGTCACCTCCCTATGATGCATTAAGAAATGTAACATCTGTCTTGCTCTCATCCTCGTGTTCCTCCAGAGAGGTGTATGTACAGGAGAATGTTTTGTTTTGGTAGCTTTAGATTCATACTCCCATCACTGGAGATTCAATAGACAGCATGATGCCAAAGGGCTCTGACCCAGAAATGGGGAATAATATACACTGCTTTGGTTGACAAGCCCAAGTTCCCCTCAACCTACACACCTTGCTATGCTTGCACCATTTCAATTGATCTTAAAACATATGGCTGTGAATTGTGGCAGCCTAAATGTAGACAGTATTCTTCCCTTTGTCAGAATGAGGTAGACAAAGATAAAAATCTTATCAATTGTTGCAGTATAAACTGTCACGTCTCATGAATCAGGGCACTTTTAGCAGAGAGTTAAAGTAGTGAGAATTTAGTAATATATTACAGATAGTCTGGTAATCTCTCACTGCCACATTTGTTCCCTATTCCATATGTCAGAGCTAGGGATCCTACAGATATGTGAATTAGTTTAGTAGACTAATTTACAAAAAAACTTTCTTTAAATCTATTAACTTTGTATCATATAAGTTTGTTGAACAAAGACACTTTGCATATGCATAAAGAGAGGGAAAGATATACCACTCACCACCTGGGAGTCACCTCCTCTTATACTAAATGAAGTCTAATTTGTCTTCTTATCAACTGAAAATCACATTCTTTTGAACTGAGCCATAAACTCATCTTCAGCTACTTCTCCAATTAAAAATATACAATTGTGCATGTGCAGGATAACACCAGAGTTAAACTCGCTTCTCACTGGTTCTATGATTTTACCACACTCCATCTTCACTCATGTATAGAGAACTAGAGAAAGAAGCAAAGAATTTACATTACATGTTCCAGCAGTATTTAAGGGGTTAACAGACAGAAAAGGAAGAATAATACAGAACAAACAAAAAATGCAGAACAAGAAAAGATACTTTGTTTTCTGTTATCCTCATGCAATATTATCTTGCTAGAACTGTGCTAGAAGACTAGGAAGCATACTAGACTTTCGAGCTAGATTTTCCCATCAGAAAAGGTAGACACAGTTTATTTCTATAGCAGTTATTAAAGATTCTTATAAGTTAAAGACAAATATTAAGTGAACCAAAACCTAACCCGTATAGGGAGTGCACCAAATACATTCCTGCTCAGAGTAATTCTTCTCATTCCTCTAAGCTGCAATACCTGCTTTTCAAGGTAAATCCTTTAAACACTACGAAGAAATTACACAATAAAATACTATTTGTTTACCCACTAAATAATTGCACCATGTAACTAGCTTGCCTCCCTTTAAAGTACCTGCTTAAATAATCTCAGTATTACCTCATGGAAACAGTAGCTTTTACTATGACCTTATTGCATTTTACTAAAATAATATTACATTTTTTTCCTCTTTCTGCATCTATATATTGTTACTAACTACTATGTAGCAGTTTTCAAATAAGTGTTTAATATTACTCATGTGCTAACTTACCATTTTTAACAGTATAGTACATCTTTTACATTTAGAGTCAAATCTAAGCCTGGCCTGGAATAAATTAAAATCACTAAAGATTTGTTCAGATTAAGACCATTATTCAGTGTATTTCTGGATTTATATAAATCACTATGTTAAAAAAAATGCCTTGAAACAAGTAGACTGTAGTTTTAATGTAACATTCAATAATGACATACTTCATCCAGCTCTAGTGCTTTAGGATTTAAATTAGAGGTAGACATAATAAGTGAAATCAAACTATAGGTCTGCTGTGACTACAGAATTAACATCTCACTAACAAATGCAGTACGAAAACTTTTTAAACAATAGGTGGGAAGCTGTCAGCTTCCTCTTCCTATAAATAAGTACAGGCAAAATAAGTTGACTTAAAATGGGAAAGTAGATTAGGCTGTAACCTAATCAGTGAACTGTTTTGCAGCCGTCTCACCTGGTTAAAACAAAATGTAGAGGTAGCCATAGAAAACTAACCTTGCTGAAGCTGTAATCCTTATCCATTTATAGAAATGGTCAGAAATATATGTGCTTTTAATTAACATTTGTGATATTGTTTATGATTGTAACATGACAAGTCACTTTGTTTTAATGGTTAACATAGGGTGTTTTAACATACCTTCAAATCACCAACATAAATTTGGTACAAATGTAACAATAACTTCTGGCAACTTAATCTACAGAAACACTGTAGAATGTACGATTATTGACTCACACAGGCCAGGAAACTATCACTTTAGATTAAAATAAAACTTTATCAAAGAAGTGTTTCTTGGAATTATCTTATCACTGAGTGGATTTTCTCTGGATCTAGGTTTGCAAATTAATTATCTCTATTCAGCAGTCAAAGAAAGTACTTTTTAGAGAGTGAGGTTATTCTGTCCATAGGGAATATCTATTCATATGCAAATAATGCTTTTCATTGACTTTCATTGTCTAGTAGTTAATACTTCTGATCCTATTTTCCTACCCATTAAGATAAGATACACTGTGATTTATTATTTACCACATTCTCATGCACTGTAAAAACCTTAGAGTGATTTCCTTCTGAAGATAAAGTTTCGGATTTTAAAATTTCTGAATGCAAACAGCTTCTAACAAAAAGTGCAAAAACAGGAGAAAAGGGTAGAAGAGAAAAATCTGACTGTGATGATGATACTGATCAGGAAGAGAAACAAGACAATTTGAAGAAAGTTTACAGCTTGGGAGGAGTAATGGAAGGATTGTGGTATGTTTCCTGTGGTAGAGCGGTTGTGCTAATGATATAGAATTTTTGGACGGAAAGCTGGAGATTGTACTAGTGGGTGACTTAGCAGCATGTTTCCTGTTTGTGGTTAAGCTAAATACTGTATGCTGCTCCACTCCCATTCCCCCCCATCCCCCGCCCCAGCCCAGTTAGGAAAAAGATTAAAACCTTGCTAACTTTCTTCTTCACCGCCAGAAACTTGAGAAGTAGAACATTTCTCGAGGACTGAAATCTGAATAACTGGTTCGGTGAGCAGTTGACTTCAGCTCTTTTAGATCTGCTGCTATGAAGAAGACAATGCCTTCTCTGACGAATGGAGATTCTGTGGCTGAATTTATGAAATCTCATATGCTCAGAACCCTTTCTTTTCATGGGAGTATGCCTCTTCAGGAACCTTGCATGATTGGGTTTTTTTATATGTCTAGAGAGAGGATGTTAGCAGAGTAAGTTCTTATATTGCTGGCTCGGACAGTCATCTTCAAAGGCCTATTTTGTTCAAATTCAGATATAAAATCGTGTGTTTTAGGGAGGCTCAAAATAACTCATGCCTATCTATGATAATTTTGCTGTAAGACATGGCGTAACTGTTTTACAGGTGCACATTTGCAGTTTTGTGTCACTATTAGCTGTTGCGGTTACGTGACTGAATGTGACTGAGATCAATTGCAAAACCATAGGGAGAAATGTTAGCACGTACACAGCAATTGCCTTTTGTACTTATATGTTCTTAATATTATGAACTATTTTTTTGTAAAATGCTCAGTTTTAAAAAACATTTTCTTCAAAGACTAGTCCAAGTTAAGAACAGTTTGTACAACTACTAGTTTCCACCCTCAGGCCATAGTATGATGTTCTTGGAGTCGTGCCAAAATTCTGCCTTGCAAACTGACTTCCAAAATGATCTGAGGTTTGCTTGGCTGCCTCGAGCAGAGCTGTGGTTTTTGGTTTGGTTTTGTTTTGGCGTGGGGGAACTTTTTCATTTAGATTTTCCTAATTGGGATACTCCCGTTATTTCACCTCACTCCTTTTGCTTAGAGTTACCTGCAGAACTTATCATAGAATCACCAGGTTGGAAAAGACCAACCGGATCATCGAGTCCAACCATTCCTACCAAACACTAAACCACGTCCCTCAGCACCTCATCCACTCGCACTTTAAACACCTCCAGGGAAGGTGAGTCAACCCCCTCCCTGGGCAGCCTGTTCCAGTGCCCAATGACCCTTTCACTGAAGGAGTTTTTCCTTCTGTCGAGCCTGAACCTCCCCTAGCAGAGCTTGAGGCCATTCTTTCTTGTTGTGTCACTTGGGAGAAGAGGCCAGCTCTCCTCTCCACAACCTCCCCTCAGGTAGTTGTAGAGAGCAATGAGGTCTCCCCTCAGCCTCCTCTTCTCCAGGCTAAACACCCCCAGCTCTCTCAGTCGCTCCTCGTAAGACTTGCTCTCCAATATGCTTATCAGATCATATTCTTATAGTTCTTCTGATGTCCAGATTTTTTCTTTTCTTACGTCTTCATACATGTCAGATTTATATAGACTCATAGAACAACCAGGTTGGAAGAGACCCATCAGATCACCGAGTCCAACCATATATGACACGATAATGAGACGTACAAACCAGCCGCAGCAAAACTTCCTGATTAGTTTCCACAGCAGGACTTTTGACCGATGTGAAGCGATAAGGACATTAAAATTAGTTCTTGGAAAGATGCACAAAGGCTCGTGGGAAATCTATTCCGTCCCAGCTCCTGCCTGGCTGCACATCATAGAATCACAGAACCACCAGGCTGGAAGAGACCCACTGGATCATCGAGTCCAACCATTCCCATCAAACAACATCCCTGAGGGAGAGGGCGGATTAAGGCTGAGGAAGGGACAGGCGCTTTCTAAAACTCGCCTGAAGGAGCCTGAGCGAGGAGCCGCACGCGCCCCACCTCTTCCCGCCTCCCCCTCGCGCTGCTTCCGCGCACGCGCCCCGCACATGCGCCACAATCGCCGCGCGCAGGCGCGTTCCCGCTGGGCGCCGCCGGGGCGGGAGGCGGCGGCGACGAGGGGTTGCGGGTGCGTGGGAGCCGATGTGGCTCTGAGCGACCCTCCCCGGCGCTCGCTCGCGGTGCTAAGCGGACGGCTCGGCGGGCGGCATGGACGGGCAGGCGGGAGGAGGCGGCGAAGAGCCGCCGGGCTCCGGCAGGGCCAAGCGCAGCGGGCGAGCCGCGGACGAGGAGAGCCGCAACAAGCCCAAGCTGGTGAGAGGGGGCGGGGGCCGTGGGTCCCTGAGGGGAGCGCGGGAGCCCCAGTCCCAGCCCCAGTCCCAGCCCCAGTCCCAGCCCTATCCCGGCGCCGGGGGTGGTGGCTCCTGCGGCGCTGGAGCACCCACAGTGTGTTACGGGTGGTGATGCAAGCGGTCTGCTTCCTGAGGGTGGGATGAGAAGTAGTCGCTGGTAGAAAAGAAGTGATAGGCTTCTTATTTGAGCTCGGGTTTCATCCGAGTGGATTGTATTGACTTAAAATTTCTTCCCCGGGATGAGTGGCGAGGCCCTGACCCAGGCTGCTCCATCCCTGGAGGTGTCCAGGGGCAGGTTGGATGGGCCTGGGCAGCCCGAGCTGGTGGGAGGTGTCCCTGCCCAGGGCAGGGGGGTTGGAACCGGAGGATCCTTGCAGCCCTTTCCACGCCAAACAAGTCTGTGATTCTTTTTTTTTTTTTGAAAGTCCATTCTTTGGGGATGCTGATATTTAGTGTTCGCTATGATCTGTGCTGGAAAGATGCATCTTCTCTAATCACCTCCCTTTGCAGCCTTTCCCTGTCTCACCTGCAAGGACAGTTAGAGCGAGCTCTAAATTAGTAAGGCTTTTGACTGTTGTGACTCATAGAATCATAGAATAATTAGGTTGGAGAGACCCACTGGATCATCGAGTCCAACCATAAAGTTGTGAAGTTCGTAATAACATTAAAATTAGTCCTGGGGAAGTAATAGAATGTCTGGGAGGTTTCTGGGAAAGCTTATACGCATGCATGTAAATGGGAAATATATTCTGTACCCAGCTCTTGTCTTGCTGCACACGATTGATGGAGATCACTCCTTCGTGTTGCCCAGGCCGGGTAAAGGGTGCTTGCTTTCTAAAACCCCAAAAGGAGTCTTAGAGAGTTTATTTGCTGGGATTTTTGGTAGGAAGAGAATTTCTGAGTTCAACGTGAGGCCAGTTTAAACTTTTGGAAGTTGCTCCTAGTCTTTTGGAAAGACCTGACAAGCTGTCAAGCACCCAGCTCTCTTTAGAAGTGTGGAGTTTTGTTCATTATGCCCATGCTTTTTTTCAGTTACAAGAAGATATTTCTGCTTACAAACACGATAATTTGAAATGCACATTTCAGTGCTAACAGCACTGGGTTGTATCTTGCTTTCTAAATGCATTAGCAGCAAACACAGCTAAATGTGCCAGTGTTTACGTTTAATTGTTTACTTCTCTTACACTCATTTGTTTTAACTTTGAATGAGCTCGTTATAGCTCAGTTTTCTGATGGATTTTCAACTGCAGTCGTTAAGCAGACACCTAAAACTTACCTGACTTTTTGTAATAAATATTGCAAACTTTGTTTAATCTATGCAATTTCACAGGCAGTGGTAAAACTAAGTCAGTGTGTTAGTGCTCCCACTCTGTGCTCCTTTCATTGAGTGCATTACCCAAGCTAAGAAAGGTGTAATTCTTGGGATGATCAGCGTGAGAACTGTTGTGATTTTTTTTTTGTCACTGAAAACTAGGTTAGAATGCATGTGGGCAAGATGCTAATTAAGCATAAGGTACAAGTCATTAAGAAGTTGCTGAAATTGACAAACTTTTAAAAGAATGAGAGAATAAGGCAGTGACTTGAAGTGTGGTTGTGTTGAAATTGACCATGTGTATATTACCACAAGGTAACAAAACATGATGTGTCTTGTTTTGGTTTATGATGTTAGTGGAAACAAACTCATACTTCCTCGCATGGGTAAATATAAACAAGCTTCATTATACAAACAAGATGTTTGTTTATAATGCTTTTACAATTTCCTAGCTCAAGTAGCTAGGAAGGCTGTTTGAAGAACCCTGCGGGAAAGTGATTTTTAAATCACACACTCAAGTGCTTCTGTTGGTAGCTGGGGATGGAAGTTTGAATGTTAAGCCGGCAGAAGGGAATACCTTGTTCTGGAAGAAATACATTGTTTAAAAAAAATCTAAGTGAAGTAAGCTCACAATTGGTTTGAACGGAACAACCATTTCCATTGCATGTCCTTTTCGGTTATTCCAGAATCACTGGAGTAGACTTTTATTGTCACATTTAGTGGAAAAAGTACATTGTGTTAGTATTGGACTTAATATGCAGTCATATGCTTCTGTTTATTGAGGAGATGATTACAGTCCAACAGTGGTGTGGATCAGTGTGGTGGTATGTTGCTTGAATGAGATGTCTTCTGAGGGATAGTTTTGCCCTGCAATAAAGTGACTGGCCTATCATGGTGTAATTGAGTGAATGGGTTGAATGGGAAAGCAGATTCTTTTTCATTCTGGACATGATGTACAGAAATGGTGTATGAAGCTGATGTGAAGAGGGATTTACCTCTGAAGGAGAAAAAGGATGGGATTTAGGTGCTTTAAGTGGAGGTGCTGTGAGTGGACAGCCAGACTTATTGATTACTGCTATGAATTTACAGTGGAGAACAAGAATGTAGTCAGGGAAAGGCTTAATTGGTTATGTAGGAGAATAATGTTATTACATTTTGCTGGCTTAAATTTTGAATGGGCAATTGGTTCTGTTTAGGCTACGGTAGCCAGAGAGCAACCTTACTTGGACCTCATCCCCGTGGTCTTCACTGAGCAAATAAGATGAAGGTATATTTGGGACTTCTGTAAGAGAAGCCACACCATTCCTACAAGTCAGTGAGTTTACAGAAAGCTGCTCAGAGTTTGGCATGGAAATTTTCTTGCTTCAGCTTCACAACTTATAATTTATCAGGTTTTGGTAGAGTTATGGGGATGAGTCAACCTGCGTTCTGTTGTGTGTAATTCAAGGAACTCCACAGTATACTAAGAAGAGCATGTCTTTTCCAGAACTGGATTTCACACATCAAGTGTAGTGCTGAACCAAGGCTTGGTGGGAGAGGGTGCGCAACTATATGTGGCAGAAGATTTATTTTTAGTTCCTGATGAAGCAGCTGAAATTAGGTAACTCATTGGGAGGAAAGCTAGGGGAGTGATTTTGTGTGATAGACTAAAACTTACTCTATATGACAGGGAGCTGGGGAAGCTGAAGTCATTTTTGGGGGGGAAGGGAAAGTCAAGAAGAAGGTGGAGAATTTTTGTTTCCCCATCCCCTCCATGTGAAAGTAAAAGGCGGGCCATGGTATGTGGCCTGTAGAAGCATAGTGCTTCGATGGTTTTTTTGGGTTGCTATTGATGTGGGTTTTATTTTATTTTATTTTAATTTTTTTGCATTAATTCAGAATTGATGGGAAGTAAGACTAGGCCATAGAGAGGGGGTCTGTGGTAGAATCTGTCTTATGAGTACCCTCACACATTGCAGCTGCTGAAAGAGCTCTGATTTCGTCTTTCATTTTTTGCTGGCACAAGGACTGGAGGTGGGAATGAATGCCTGGTGATTTTGTCATTATTTTTGTTTACAATGAAAAGGGCAGGAAAAATTTAAATTGTTTTGGCAAACAATCATCTGATCCAGTGCCAGCCCTGAGAATAGGCTGGCATGAGATGGCAACGAGCAGTTACGTTCCTTACTCTGTTTGGCAATGTGCTTATTTTGATTGTTTAAAAGTATGCTTGTTATACTAGGGGAAACAGACTAAATTAAGGTTTTCAGGGAGATTGCTGGGATTCCTGTGTTTGTTAATCCTTAACTTAGATGTCATTTTCTCTTTTTAACACTTAAGTGTCATGGGAAGTCTGCAATTCTGTTGGGTACCTGCGAAATCAGTAAGTATGTGGAAGTGTCAAGTCTGATTTGGCATGGCCATCAGAGCTCGGATGAAGCCAGGGTCTTACCAAGTTGCTTGTCTTTTTAGCTGAGGAGTTGAAGTCAGGCTTCTTATAGAAACTCATGGCAGAAGAGTGGGAGACAGAGGAGGTAATGAAGGGAGCAGGAGAGGAGACTGACTGTGATGAAGAAAATAGTTTGAAGGATGATTTCACATTGATTGACCAGAAACAATGGAATCCTTGTCCTTGGAGGTTTCAAGACCTGGAAACCTGGACAAAGCCTTCAGAAGCTTGATTTGAATTTTTTGTGGAGCTTGCTTTTTGGGCAGGAATTATGGCTAAACTGGGAAAGGAACGAGATCCTTTCAAATGTCTGTGATTCTATGAATCAGTGCTTGAAGAGAGTTGTTATAATAGGATTTGTAGTGCTTCCTGACTGCTGGAATATTGGCTAACTGGAAGTTAATATAGCCAATGCTTTTTAAATTAAATTAATTATATATCTTGCTGGTTTAGTATTGGTATGGTAGAAATATTTTTGTGCACGCAGTAACTAGTGCTACGCAAACAGTATACTCCATTACCCCCCATTCACTTCTGGTTTGTCTGGTAGTTGTTCTGTGGCAGATACTGCACTTGGCTATAAACAAAAGTTTTGAATGAGGTTGTCTTCTGAGTGTGATGCTGTTCTGAAAAATATATTGGGAGAAAGATCTTGCATAACATGACAACTGAATCGTGAGGGGTAAGAGAGCTTATCTAATTGGAAAGCAAGTGGATTTGGTGATTCATCCAACAAAAAGCGACACATACTTTGTTTTAAAAGCAGGATTTGTTTATGCTTAATACTGAAGTCTTTTAAACCACGTCAACTTTGAGATTAATCAAAAGCTGTGAACTCAACATTCTGATTAATGTGCCATAAATTAGTATCAAATGTGGGAACAAATGCTTGTATCAGTTAGCCTAAAAACAGAAGTAAACTTCAGTGTGGTTGGGAGGGTAGGTTTCACAGCTCTGTTGCTCCACCCATGTCAGTATAGGAGCTACCAAGAGCTTTAAATCATGCGTCGGCACTATCAGTTGCTGTCAGACAGGTTGTGTGCTAAAGAACCTGCACCACACCATCACCTTTGCCTCCCGAGGGTGCTTGGTGTCGTTCTCTTGTGGAGAGATAGTGTGCTCTGTACATGTGACTTGCTTAGATGTTTGTATAGGGCGTACATCAACTATGAGTCAGGTCGAGCAGAGATTTTTGGCAAACGAGTAAAATGTATTACGTTTGAGATCATAGTGTTTCTGAGTAAAACCAGTGCATGCCTGCAGAGGATTCTGACTTCATGTATATGCTTGAGGAAGAAGTGAACTGAAGTACTTGTGCTTTAGAAGAATCTTTGTCTTATTGTCAAACCCAAGACATTCCAGCAAGTGAAGTTAGTTAGGGCACAACTATTACTGAAGAGTGAAAGTAACGTCTTAGTAAAGTTTGCTTGTGTTGCTAAACAGTACACTGGTAAGGCACTGCTGATATGGTAGAGTAGGTTGTGCTTGGTGCTGACGTTTAAGTAAATGCTTTAGCTTTTCACATGAATTGATACTGATACCATTTAAATGAGGGGATAGATACAGTGATAAGCCCATCTGCTTGTGGTAATTAAGCTTCCTGCTTGTGAGACGTGGCTCTAGAGCTGTTCAGTACAATACAGGAAGTTTTGCAAACAAAACTTCCACCTAGGCAACATGAATGACTATTACAGTGAGAACTGACAGCGTGTATGTGGAATAAGTGAGATTTTCAGCCCTGTGGTGCTGATTAGTGAGGTTATTTAGGATGGACTTGCGGTTTTTTAATTACAGCTAGCCTGTAAGGCATGTAAATGATACTGTGATTGCTGATGATCCAGTAGAAGGAACAGATAAGCATAAAAACACTGAATGGGTTACAGGATGACTTAATGTTTTATGCATCAATTGTAGGTTTTTTATTAACCATTATGCTTACCTCTAACTTTCCTCTATTTCTTTTCATCCCTGCCCAAATTTATGGCAATTGGTGCCAAAGCAACTGGCAGTATCAGTTGCTTGTTCATCAATTTACTTGTTCAACTTTAAAAACACAAGAAGTTAGGAAACTATTAAAATGGATGTTTTTACACAGTTCCTTATGACTTGTATACCCTAGTTGTTCTTTACATTTGGTGTAATTTTTAAATATCTAGTAACTTTATTTTGGAGGAAAAGCTTTTTTTTTTTTTTTGTTATTTTGTGATGGAACAGAATTTTGAGAGAAGAATAGCAGTGGAAAAACTTTAGTTTTTGGGTAACAAGGTGTGAAGTTGCAAGTTGACAAAACTAACTTGTATTAAACTTGCCTGTTATTTTTGTAGCGAAGTGATCTTTTACATAGTATCTTGTAGCTTTGTCCTACAGCATTGATGGAATGAGCACCTCTAGCCTTCCCTCTGTCGGGTGTCAGTGGAATCTAGCTTGTCAAAAGTAGTACTATCAGCAAAACAAATATATTCTTCGTAAGTATTAATTTAAGTGTATGGGAGAAAGGAGTGACAATTAAAAATCTGCATTTTTGAGGCAGCACTATGGGCTTGAACAGGCTCCATACACACCTTTGGTGCTCTTTTGACTTAAGTTCTTTTGCGGCAGCAGGACAACAAGAACGTAAAACTTAAAGCAGTTAAAATCCCTCCTTTATTATTGGTTCTTTGGTTATTTGCTGAAACTAACAAGACTAGTGTTTTGGCATGCTAGAATTCCTCCTTTACTATTGGTTCATCTGAAGTTCATCTGCTGGAATTATTAAATTTCTGCTATCTTCTTATGATAGCTGTTTAGTTGCATGTGGTGTGAAAGCAGCATGTTATGCATGTGGGCAGATCCAAAAAGGATTGCTATGACAATTATTGTAACCTACATTATGATATAAACAATAAACTTGGCTATTTTGTAGAAATTGAGAAGTACCTTGGAAGTTTAGTTCAGGAACAAGCCCACACATTGGAAGCTCTGCAATGTTTCTTCAGATACTGAAGGTCTTCGGTCCACCTGGGTGGGGTAATATTTAGTGTTCAATGTAGTATGTACTGCAATATCACCACACCTTCTCTGTTATGTAAAACAAAAATGTTCTTAATAGATTTTAAATGTTTCTAATAGATTTGAGCTTGTCCTGTATAAAGATGGAACTGTATTTTTTTCATTAATTTCAGACTGTGTTGGGGAGAATCGGAAATAAGGAGGTTCAAGGTGATGAATGTTAACAGGTGGCTTTCTTTAAGGTTTCCTTCTTGGTCCTTTTAGTGATCCTCAGAGTAAATCATTGGAGACAAGATGGTGTTGGACAAAGTATTAAGTGTGCTGAATATGCGATGCATGTTTGCTACTCATAAGTGTTCTTTGCATAGTGCTATCAGATACAGAGGACATCAAAGATGGGAAAAATATTTTTATTAGTTTACACTTCTATGTGAGAATAAATATAAGAGAATGTACTTGAGTAGTGTGAAACCTTCAAAACAGTGCTATCTCTTAGTTTAGAACAAATTTCTAAATAAAAAACTTAAGCTTGGGACACTTGGGTAATAGTACTGTAGGATCCCAATGCTTGGAGCTACGGGACTGTGGCTGTACAGTACAAATAGCAGCTTCAGTTTAACCCAATATGGTTTTACTGTTGAGTTCCATTATGGTCTGTGCCTGCAGGAATTATTCAATCTAGAATTTCTGTTCCTTAAGGAAGTGCTCAAGTTCCTTGAGATGACAGTGACATTGCTCATTTTCCCGAGTTTTAGTATCACACCATTTATTATTAGTGGAAAGTAAAGTAACATTGTTGTCAGCATTTATTATGTAGGGACCAAATACTAGTCTGATCAAATACTTGCTCTTTGTTAGGAAGTTTGTGTCTTGGAAGACAGACAAGATTATTCTAAGAAGTTGTTGACATGATCCCTGTGACCATATGTTCCAAGACTGCTGGGTAGAGACAAAATGAATAATGTTCACAAGTAATTCCTGCTTCTTTGGCTGCCTGTATTCTTTCCACTGCCAGTCCCTTTGTGGGCTGTGTTTCACTTGGTTGGATTTTGTGAGGGCTTTCTTACTATTTAAAAACCACAAAGCAAACACTTATCCTCCCATCCTCCAAGTAAAGTACTTCATTTTCAAGGAGATGTTCGATATCCAATGAAGCTCTTCCCACTATAGACTTTCTGTCAGCTTTTGCAACTTGTTATAGGTGTTCTGCTCTGTCTGAAAATGTATCAGTTGTCTTCCAACAGATACATTTGACTAGTTTTAACCTCTCTTTAGGTGGTAGCAGAGGAAAATTCAAATGGACAGTGACACAAATTTCAGTGTTTCCTGTACCCACAAGAGCAAGAAGTGTTCTACGGAACTGACAGCATGCTCTGTTAGGAATCTTCTTAAAACTGTCTCTGTGTAGAAAGAAGAAAAGTATATGGAAATTGAGCCTGTCATTTGTACAGAGGTATTAGCTTGTACTTGTGTGCACTGTGAAACAGTAAGCAAGTAATAAGAAATGAAAAAAAATGTGTAAAGGTACTGAAGACACTTCTCAAATCAGTTTCTCAAAGCAATTTCTGCTTTGCTTTTCAGAATGTCTTCAAAGTAACTATTCTTGCTGTTAACTGGTCATAGCTCATTTTGAAAGAAAAACCTGGGTTTCAACAAGAGATTAATCCCTGGTTCAAAGCATGTAATTGTACTTAGAAGGGCTGCATGTCAATAAAAGGGTAGAAACTGACTAAGATTGCACTTCAGTAAGAGGGAAGATGAACCTTGTCACAATAAAGAAAGTATCTCTCTAGGAAGTGAAGTCTCCTGTAAAAGGAGGAGGCCTGTTCTCACTACTCTGACCTAACTCAGTGGCTGTGTAATAGCTTTTGCTCAGTTGAAGCAGGTCCATGGTGTGTCAAAATGCAGGCATGTGTACTTAGGAGAGCCTGGAGCAAGGAAGGAAGATGAACAGCAGTTTGATAAACATCCAGTATTGCTGGCTTTGTTCTGCTGCTGTATTGAAAGCAAAGAACTCAAGTCTGCAGCTTGTGTCTTGGGGTAAAACTGAGATATGCTCTCCACTTACGACATCAAGAATTATTTTGACATAGTATTTCCAATTTAAATGATCCAGAATGTTTCAAAAGGATAATAATTTTATACCAAAAAACCCAAAGACAAGTTTCCTAAAAACTCAAAGCTCAGGAGGCAAACAGTTACATTCTTGGAAAAACAAGCAGCAGAAATACAGGGCTGGATGTGGTACTGACAGACCCACTTGATAGAAAAGCAACAGGCATGCAGCCAGTGCAGTGAGCATCAGAATAATCCGTGCACTGCACTAGGAGCTGTTCTGACTTCATTTGTAATTATGTCCTGGATGTTGATCCAGTGACTATTTAAGTGACTGGTTTAGCAAGTGATTTCGATCTGTTCTCCTAGGAAATATCACTTTCTGATTTTATTCCAAACCAAGTGATGTTTGCGGTAGGTGTGGTGAACATTGTATGCCGATACTGACAAGCAGGGCTGCCCAACAGCAGCACAATAGCAACCACTTGCTGCTGGCTGTCCTGGTGCCACCCTTACCCTCCTGTCTCATAACCTGCAATTTTATTGGCTTGCACTGCTGTGGAACTGCAGCTTTGGGAAGAAGCTTTTAATTTTGCTCTGATTTTTAAAACTTACTTATCATTGAACACTAATAAATCATTGTCTGAAACAAACTTGTCAAAACAGTAAGAGCAGTTTTAGTCACTTAGTGTGTTGAGTTGTTTTCCTCAAATCCCTCACTTTCAGTTATATTCAGTTCTGTGTGATTCTGTGCTAAAGCTGTTGAAATTACGGCTGTCTATTTATTTACTGTTATTTCTTTCAACTTCTGTATCAATTTGCTTTTTGGTAAAGAGTTCTTTGAAGTTATCTGGAAAAACACAGCTTTTGAGCAGTCCAGTTGCTTTTGTAGCATGATAGTGCCACTGCTGACAAATATGAGGAACCCTCTTCAGTTTCTCTCAGCTGCTATTTTTATTCGAACGAGACCGCTACATGTCTCTGTTCTGCTTGCACAGAGACACAGTGTGGGGGTGCCCCTTCTTGCCATCCCTTAGGGATCAAACAATGGCCTTTGTGTCCAATATGTTTAAGATGCCTCTGGTTTTCCTCTCCTTCCCTCTTGGGAGCAGTGCTAAGGCACTTGGTCTTTAAGTGTGGTGATTAACGAACGAATTGGTGCCCTCTGCTGTTAATAATTACCAGTCACCTCTGGCTTTACTTAGCATGAGGGGTTGTCCAACTTCTTTTCTTATTATTATACATTTCTAGATGACTTGTGTCCTGTGGAAAAAAAAACCGAGTAATTGGAGAAAACCAGACACCTTCCTGACTGGAAACGTAGCTGCTGTCTTCCAGTTGAAGCACTGACTTCTTGTGCTGCCTTTGTGTTGTCAGTGTGAATAGCTTCCTAGCTTCATTTTGGCAGCCTGGTGTGAGGTGCTGATATACTTCTTGATCTCCCTTTGTAGTGCCCCAGGGAATGAATGCTTACCTTCATGTTCAAGTTATAGAAAAAGACATAGTTTAATAACTTAATACATATTTATTTGTCAAGTCAACAGCTGCAAAGCAAACAAGAATGTGGTGTCATACAGGCTAAATGAAAAAGTACAAAGTTTTAGTGCTGCTAACTTCAGCTATCCTTTATATATGTGGATTACAACAACAGTTTCAGGTTATACTTGAAAATGTGGTGAATGCTTCTTGCAGAGCCAAATAAGTGCTAGAAAGGAAACATTTTGTGAATTACATTTTTGCTAATTTTATCCTTTGTCATGGATAAAGATCTTGAAGGCCCTAAATAAGTGTATAGTTCTAGATTCTGCATATCAGCTAGTGCATTTCTGGTATCTCTCCACAATTTCCTAGGTAGCTTTTAATGTTTAATTACAAAATTGAATATGTTAACAGATGGTTAAATTTGTCTGATGGGTAAGTCATTCATTCTCTGTACTGAAGAACAGAGGTTGTAGGAGTAAATTCTATTTTGTGCTTGCAAGACTTAAAATGAGATTGTGCAAAACTTTCTTGTACTTTAGTACTTTGTAACCAGTTTCGGGGTTTGCCCGTAAACTCCCTTGGTTCAGGTACTTCTATGGGAAGTTATTCCCGTCCTGGTTCTTTCCAAATTTATTTGCAGACAATTGAAACCCACTTGTCCTGGAGTTCAGTTTTACTATGTCTTGCTGATGTTGAAATCCAGATAAATTTTAGAAAACAGTCGTATCATCTTAGTTTAAAAACAAGTTAGTTAAGGTCATGTTTCTGTTTGTCACCCTTAGAGAAGGAGGATTCCTAGTAGCAGTTGGAGCTATTAGTGAATTTTGTAGCATGTGTGCAGAAGCGGGTGTTGCCTGAGCAGTGGTTGGTTTGCCTGAGCAGTGTCCAGTGGCATGAAAATTGCTGTTAAGTTCAGAAGGTATGCAGCTTATCACTGCTTCATTGTACATGTGGTAGACTGTGAGTTGGTTTTGACTTTTTTTTGTGGTGGTAGTGAGAGTCTTGCATTTTGATACTAGGAACTAGGAAAGAGATAAAATATGCTGCTGTCTTAACATGTATATGTGTGTTTATATATAAAAATATTAATTTGATATGACTCATCTGCAAATGCTTTACCATAGAGACTTTTGCAAAACCTTTGCCTTCATGTTGCTCCTAAAATTGAGAAGTTATTGTCCTTAATAAGCTTAGAGAGGTGTGATTTCACCTTGTGATGCTCCGGTTGTCTTAGAGAAGGCTGAAAGGATGATGCTAGAGGACTGACTACAAAAACTACAATATCTAAAACTTCCTTCTCGGGAGGTAAACTACATTTGATTTATGTTCTTAAGTCTGACTGGAAGTCTGATTTCTTTGTTAGTATAAGAGACTGTCAAAATGGTGTGTCGGTGAGAATCTGCAGGTACGTAGCGGCGTTGCCTCTGCCTCCAGCTATGCGCAGTTTCTCTTCTACCTGTTAAATGTATTCCTTGTCCTTAGTAGCTACTGGCAGCAGTGTAGCTTATGCACTGTAAGGAGTTCTGGGAAGTGAGCTTGAGATGTCTGAAAAAATGCTGTGTGGTATATTGCTTTATTATTCTTTGTTTTGCACAGAGGAGTTTGAGTGACAAATACAATATAAATGTAGAGGTGAAGCAGATAATCCTCTTCCAGGTTCTGGGAGAGATTGACAGTACTAAAATGATAAGGAAGAAAATAAAAGAAGTATTTCTAGTTTGAGTGATTACTAAAAAGGATACAGAGTTTTGGAACTTGCTTACATAGCTTTCTCTGTGTTGGAAGTCACAGTTAGGCCTTATTTCATTTGGACTTCTTGCTCAATAATCCCAATTAAAAGTAAAAGATGTGTTTTACCAAGTAAGGACATCTTAGTTTTGATTTAAAGTTTGCTTGCTCTTAACTCTGGACTAAGTTGAAATAACAAAAATATAGGAGATGTAGATTTGAGAAGAGAATTGAGATCTGTCAGTTAGGAAGATCAAAGTTTGGTGTTAACATTGGGAGTAGTAAGAGACTAAGGTTTTATCCCAGCTATCTGTACAGGGTTGGGCTAGGATGGAGTTTATTTTTTCATGGAAGCCCATATGGTGCTATGTTCTAGGTTTATGTTGTGTTGATAAAACACCAATGTCTCAGCTTTTGCCAAACAGGGCTTACTCAGTGTCAAGGCCTTCTGTTTCTAACTGATCCCACCTCCTCAAGAAGTAGGATGGAGTGATCTGGAGTTGGGGAGGGGACTCAGCCAGGACAGCTGATCCAAACTGACCAAGGAGATGTTCTATGGTATGTGTCATGCAAGAAGACAAGGGTCAGTGAGGAGGAATTTTTTTCCAAAGCAGCAGTCACTCAGAGGCTGGTTAGATATTGGTCTGCTGGTGATGAGGGATGGCTTTTGTCTTGTTTGTTTCTTTATATATTTTTTTTCTTCACTTGTTAAACTGTCTTTATCTCAACCTGTAAGTTTACCTTGCTTTTGCACTTCTGCTAATCTCTGTGATCTCGCTACAAAGGAATAGACAACTGGCTGGATGGGGACCACTGCATTGTCCTGGATACCTATTAGTGCTTATCTTCATTATATTTCTAAAGTATGAGTGTGCAATTTCTCCTTACCTTGATGCCTTCTCTACTGTTTGTGTAGTCTTATAAATTTCTTCATTTCAGATATAGAATAATGAGAACTGTAGCAAGGAGACAGAAAATAGAATTGGAAGGAGCACAGTGTACTAATATGTTCTACCAAGGGGAAGAGAAATGCGATGTGGTATATGTTGATTGAACTTTCTCTGTCTTAATGGGACACAGTGGTATGGGGCATTGACTAGAAGCACCCTGATCATTTCAGCTGGTGAGAGCATAACCAAGGAATGTGAAACTTCTCTGCCTGAGCAAATAGGGTCTTTTTTTTCTCATACCAGTGACTTGCAGGGTGGTGCTATTATGAATCAACTGCTACACTTACTCATATACAGCTGGTTGTTTTTTTTTGTCAGATTTCCTCTCTGCCTCTTCCCCAAAGTATTAGACCTTAATTACCTGTTTCTGACTGTTAGTGTAAACTGAACAATGTTTAATATCCATATTTTTCCTTGATATGGTTGTTAATACTTATATGCACTGTAGATTGCTCTCTTTGTCAGCAGGATTTTACTGCTGCTAAGGAAAAAGTGAGACTGTATTGGGGAAGGAGGGAGGGATAGTAGTGGTTGCTTTGTGCCTCACCTGTGAACTGGCTTTAACCAGTCCCTCTATTGGTTGCCAGAAGTTACTATTAAGGAGAAATTGGCAGAAAGCTCAAGAAGCTATGGTACAGGGATTTCTCCTCAACTCAGAGTCTCAAGCTCTGTCAGAACTGCCAGTGTCACATAGTGATCTGCTGACACACTTTGATTCTAGTAGTCCATGTTTGGTTTGGAAAGCTTTTTAAGAGTAGGAGTACTAAAGCTATGCAGGCTTCAGGTCCTTAAGTTAAATAGTGAAAAGACAAGGTGAAATAGGATGCAAGACTTTTTTTTTTGCATTTTTTTCCTTATGTGTGTATAAAATGCAGTATATTCCATGCTGCAGTTTTGTTACAACACTTATTGAAATTTTGGGTGCTTTTAAATATTAGATTGCATGAAATATATATTGTCTTTGTTCTGAAACAGTAGGTAACTCTGTCTTTTTTTTCTTTGATTTGTGTGTGTTTTCTTTAATAGAATATTCAAATAAAAACTTTGGCAGATGATGTGGTAAGGTCTTTGTAACATCTTCTCTCACAATGGTAACTCAACACTGCATGCTCTTTTACTCCAAATGTTGTGGACAATATGACATATGCTTATAAGGATATGAAGGATTAGGTGTCAAAAAATTGAGTTAGAATTCCCAAAGATCTTTATTTGCAACTTCAGTTGAGAGCGAGTAATTACTGATATATATTTGAAGAAGCTTTTTTAACTCTAAATATTATTTCTTATAACCTTCTTTTTAACAGTAGAGAATTTGCAGTGGTTCTTTAGGTTAGTTGCCAGATCATACAAGTGGAACAGTTTTGTTTAACAAAAATACAATGTTTCAAACAAGAAGTTTGAATTCAAGTTCAGTAGCACTGACTTTATAAATCTGTATACTTTGAAACCTGTTACAATTTTTTTTTTTACAGTAACATATATCACAATTGATTTCAGTGAAATTATGAGCTTTTATTTTCTGTATATAATAGTTGAGCCACACCAACCACTTAGTTAATAATCACATGTGTCTGAAGTGAATAAATTCTATGTAGTAATCATGTAGAAGATTCATTTATGGCTTTAAAGGGATCACACCATTGCAGTCTGATTAAAAAAAAATTGTTTTAATAAGATCTGCTTGAAGCAGATGACAGTATTGTAAAATTGATCTTAAATACCCTTTTTTTTTTGTGACTGCTGGATGGGCATTTTAATGTAAGTTAACTGTAGAACTGCATTTTATGTAATTTTGAGGTTTGCATCATGGGCATGGTGTCCAGTTTTTGGCCTTTTCAATAGGCCATGCTCTAAACTTCCAAAAATGTAATGTAAACTATTCTGATAAGGAAAAATGGGACTAAAGTTCTTGCCTCGTTAAAGACATCAACAGTATCCTTGTAGGTAATGTGTTTCTGTCCACAAATGTAAGACTTCTAAGGAAGACGAAAACCCAAACCAAACCTCCCCTCCCCTCGAAACCACAAACAAAACAAGAAGACCTACGAAGAAATTCAGAGGGGCATGCAGCTTATCTAGGGATACTTTCTATTCAAAATTGGGAAGTTATTCAAAAGTTTAAAATAGTCATGAAGGACCTCAAAAAACTGCACAAAACAAACCAAGAAAAAGAAACAAACCAAGGAAAAGAAACAAAACAATAGTAAACAAAACAAATCTGATTCCACAACACTGGGTCAAATTTCTCCACTACTGATCGGATTAATTGAAAAAGAATCCAAATCTGCAAATGAAATACTCCATTAAAATTTTCACACCTCGCTGAGGTTGTTCAAGTATAGAAAATAGTAATTTTGATTTACGTATCCTCATACAGTTTGCGATAACTGCTATGATACTGGTAACCCTACATAAGCTGCTGTTAGGTGAAAGCGCATCTTCATAAGGCTGTTGAATGCCTGAAACAAATATGCTAGATTTTATTGATGTAAATAATTAATTTAAAATAATAGCTAAAGACATTACGTTCTCAAAATGAACCTATTTATATATAGTTAAAGACAGTATTAAGTAAAAAAAAAATGCTGATTATTCAGAACAGACTTATACATTAATGATACAGTTTTAAATGGCCTTATGAGGAAGTTGCTCTTGTTGGTTGTTTCCAGTTTTAACAAATTAACTAAGTAACCATGCAGAAAAAACCCATAAAGTTTGGGGGTTTGGTATAAGGCATAAACCAAGTTGTCCTTAACTGGTGAAATGACACTGCAGTCTGTGTGGTTCGCTTTTACTAATGTTTGTTATGCATATTTAACTGTGGATGGCTGCTTCAGTGCAAGTAATCCATTACCTTGCTTTTTAAAATTATGCACTAATTTCAGGAGTTTGTACTCAAAAATACTGCAAGGAATTGTGAACTATACTTGGAACATTAATTCCTCTACAAACTTCATTTTACTTTAGCAGGATTTTTTTTTTATAAGCCTGATGAACTTGTGAGTACCTCCTTCCCAACGCTGGCATTTTCAGTTGTCCTCCTAAGACTTATAGCTCTTCAGATGATGGAACACTTGGACATTACCACTGTGGTACCATATTTATTCACTATCAGGATAATTAGGGAGTAATGTGAGAAGAAGTCAAGATTTTGAAATGCTGAGACTTTCATGTAGAGGGTGTACTTTTGAAACTGCAAGACAGTTATATCCTTTTTGCATGTGACTTGTCCTAAATTTACCTTAAACGTTGTGACAAGTAACCTTTGCGTGTTAGTATTTTTAATTACAGTTCAGTTTGAGTTTTAACTCTGCTTCCTGGATTAACTATAAGTGTGTGTATTACTGCCATGCAATTGGCTGCTTTCCTATATTTGTATTTTTTACTTATTTTTATATGGATGTCTTTGCAGCGTGACAGAATAACGAGCTTCAGAAAATCAGCAGTGAAAAAAGAGAAACCTCTCATTCAGCATCCTATTGACTCTCAACCTTCTATAAGTGAAATCCCGCTTGCCCAGGCACTTGTGGATGAACGTTGCATGAACTTATCAGAAAAAGAAGTTATGGATCTCTTTGAAAAAATGATGGTAAGATGATGTGCTACTTCAATGTTACGGATTTTAATTTGTGCTTATGTTGGCATTTGTTTTTTGGAAGTATTAACTTCTTCAGAGGGCATAGGCCTAATAGACCCGTCTAAATGTGAACAGTTGAGTAACTTATAGAATGTTAGTATTATGTAGGTTTAAATTGCTTGGTCTATTTCTAAAGAGCCAAAAGGCAAATTTCGCTGATGGTAACTACGCTTGATGCAATTACAATTTTGGCCAAACCTTGAAATCAACTAACACTTGCAGTAGCAGAATTAAATGCAAAAGTCAGGTAGCTCAGAATTAAAACTGAAGTGCAGACAAGCTGGAAAAAGTCACTTGAGTTTGTTAGAAATGAGCTATTTGTTTAAGAAAAGTATTAAAATAACAAAGACTAAAAAAAACTTGAAATAGTATCTTGATGTTGTGTGATCTCTTTCTTTACAGGAAGACATGAATCTAAATGAGGAACGTAAAGCTCCTTTGAGAGATAAAGACTTGACCACAAAACGGGAAATGGTTGTCCAGTACATTTCTGCAACTGCCAAATCCGTAAGTAGTCACCTTTCCAAGACAGATAAAAGAAGGAAGCTTAGATTCCTGAGCATTATGCTTTTTCAAGCTTGAAACTTCCAGTACTTTTTGTCTGCAATTATCTCCTAAAAGTGGTAGGAAAAAAATGAATACATCTGTACTTAACTCCTACACTTCTAAATGCTTGCAGCTGCTTCTGAAAGGTTAGTTTGCATCTCAGTTGTTGGACAGTGTAAAATCTTGATGCTTGCTTGTAAACTGGAAGAGATTAAATCCAGTCATGTAGAGTAATTGGTGGAACCTGAGCCATATTTCTGTGGAGTTCTCTTACTAGTTTTTGGTACTGGAAGTTTGTGGAACAGATGGCATGACTTTGTGGTGTCATTAATGACATAGGCACTGGATGTGAGACTTCCAGTGTGAGAAACAGGGAGTTTAAGTATTGAAAGTTTTTAAAATTGAGAAACAGCTGATATTATAGTGTAATTTGAATATGTTGAATTCTGTAGAGGGCTTGAAGACTGTTAAATATTCTGGTAAGAAGTATTCTGATAGTAAATGAAGTGATCCTTTTAGGGGAAAACAAGTTTCAGATTACATTTTGAGTAGAAAAATAATATTCAGACCTTTCATTTGTGTTGATTTTTCTCTATGCTTAAGTTGATTTTTTTTAACTGTTAGTTGAAGGGTGCTTCATACAGAATTTGTCAGCTGTCTGTTTTGGGGTGCCAGAAGTGTAAGAGAGCCAAAGTTTGCTGGAATGGAGAAATACAATTTCAAACAGTACAGAGCTGCAGTTTATTTTCTGCAGTGAGATTATCAGTAGTAGTAATTTATAAAATAATAGTAATGCTGTTTGTGTGTTAAATTGACTATTGCAAATATAGTTCTTATCATGTAAAAGCAGAATATGCTACAAGTTCATGAATGATACATATAGGGATATATGTTTTGAAATTAGAAATAAGCATTATCCTGATTGGTGCTACTATGTTTTTGTATGAAGAATTTGAGGCTAGTAGTAAATTCTTTGTGAATTCACGGTGCAGTGGTAAACTTCAAGTAATAAAATGTGTTCTCAGCATAGTTCTTGAATAAAATTAGGTAATGTGTGTTCTTTTAGTTGGAATTTAGGATGAAGCTCATCTTTGTTTCACACCTAAGTCATTGTATGCAATTAAAGGTTACCGGTTATGAAGATGACATGTGGACTAATTGTTTGAATACATAATGGTAGCACTGATAGCAGCTCTACAGAGCTGAGTCTGAGTGCTAAATAGAGATAGTGTTCAATAATAACCTGTTTCTCGGTGAAATAACAATCTTGTGACAAACAATCTTGTATTGGTGTATGCCTTATGGAACTCTAAGCAAGAAACTGCAAGCATGAAACTGCAGGCAGTACAATTGACTTGCTTCTCTTTTAACCTTTAAAATCAACCCTGCAGAGTTAAATTTAAAAAAAAAAAATTAAAGCTGTAATGAGTAGTGATTATTAAATGCCAGTGCTTGGCATTAAACTTTATAAACTTAACTTTATAAACTTTCGTTATAATGTGAAAATGATGATTTACGTTTCCGAGAGGAGTTATGTTCCTGCATGAATTCATCTTAAAGAAAATCCGCAGCCTGCCCTGGAAGGAATCCAGTGCTTGAAACCTAGTCTAGCTAAACGTGCAAGTTATGGGAGAATTATTCAAGCTTATGCAGTGAATATAATGAAATTTCTGGTGGTATACTTTGCCTAGACTGTCGTTGGGAAATATTGACTATGTGTTGTAAGGATTTTGTTTTCACTTGGTGATCAATATTGACTCTTAATTTTTTGTTAGCATGCAAAAAATACCTCATTGAAGCACCGGAAACTTTAATAATGAAAGCACTCGCAGTTCTTTCTCAAAAAATAGCTGGACAATAATGATCTCTCTTAAATACGGCAACATTGAAATTTAGCTGCCTCAAATACCGAAGTTTTCTAGCTGAGTAAGAAAAGCATGGCTATGATTGCATGTCTAACTGCTGGAAGTTTTAATGGATGCATTGCTGCCACCATACATGCTGCAACGTGAAAAACTCAGTGGAACTGGGGATATGTTTGCCGAAATGTTCCAACAATTGAAAAACAAAAATTCCAAACTGTCGTCATACAGGAATGTGTGCTTTGCACTTAGGTCACTGCTGGTATGGCTGTTTTATATGTATGCAAAATGTTTTTCCTAATGGAAAAACAGCTTGTATCAAAGTTTGTGTGCTTCAGCAAGTCCTTGTTGCAATTGAATCACAGCATTTGAATGGAATATTTTAAGGTTGTTCAGAAATATGCATGACCCATCTATAGGGTGTTACACTAATTTAGTTTTTGTTTAGCATTTTAACTGTACTTAAAAAAAAATGTAAAAAGTAGACCTCAATTGTAAAGTGTTGATTGGGATCTTACAGTAAAGCGAAACCTCATTTTGACTGTTAATTTTGTCTTCTTTTTAGTTAGGGTTTTGTTCTGCTTAGTTGAATTCAAACCCTAACCAATTTTTACCGCATCATGACTTGTCAAACTTCCTTTTCTTAAGGCCATCTTCAGGCTTGTCTTCCATGAAAATGCTGATCGTATTCAAAATGATCTTTCTTAAAATTTTCTATGTTTTTCTTTGATCACAGATAAATATTCACCTGGCTTTACTTCTGTTGTGCTGAAAATACTCAGGCCTTTTCTTCTGCTTAGAGCTCACAAAACACACCTAACAGTTGATGTGACTTTTGTTCCAATTCATTTCATGTTTGTTTTAGTTAGGCTCTTGAGCTCTCTCCACTCAGTTGAAAATATTACTCATTTTCTGATGTTGTCTTAACCAAATTATTTTAAAATTTGATGCTTCGCTTTCTCTGCCTTGTGTGCCGTCTGCAGCATGTTCTCCATGCTTTTCTGAAACACCATACTGTGCTCAGAATTCTGACTGAGAAAGAAAACCTTGGCTTTCAATGGAATAAACAAAAGCTTTCCTGTTCCTTGTGTGATGGAGGAAGGATAAAAGCTAATAATCTTTCATGTGTACTGATTATCTGTGCTTCCGATTGCTGTTCTTGCTCAAAGAGAAGTGTTGACCGTGGGTATTATACCTGGGAAATGAAGGCTCAGAATTATGTTTCAGAACTGAACTTGATGATGTGTCATGCCATATTGAATGAGTTGAACATTAATGAGAGAAGAAGGTAGTAGATTTGGAAAACAGATGGTCTGGTGATGACTGTCTATCTTGTGCTTCTAGAGGAAGCTTCATCAGGAAGAGGTGATTGTGAAAGACTTGAAGGGACTTCTGTCTTCTGAAAGACTTCCTAAAAGAATAATGTGAGAGATAAGAGCAGAAAGCGAGACAGGTAGAGGCTGAACAGATAAAATTGCGTTAAGATCTGAAATCGTACTGTGTCAGTCTCCAAATCAAATAAAAGTGGCTATTCACGGAACTGCTGCTATCAAATTGTGGCAAATAGCCAAAAAGGAAAGGCCTATGATACTTAGGCAGAAGTTTCTAATCCTAGTGTCCACAGGAACATGGTTTGTTAGTAATAAGTGGTAGAACAGGACAGAGATGTGCTGCCTTTCTAGAGAGTTTCTTTCATGTAAAGTCAGCTTCATGTTCATGAATATGCAGCAGTGCAGTTCCATGGTAAAAGGGCATGTCATTCTGGAAATCACTGTTTAATTACCCATGTAATTAAAAGCATCCATACTGAACAGTTAAGAAAAATGCCGTGAGATTCTCTGAAATGCAAGTTAGATTTATAACTCTAGGTTGGTTTTGATTATAAAAGACTTAAATTCAGTGATGACATCATCTAAATAGATCAAAAGCTCCATAATAAATGAAGTTATGTCTACGAGGCAGTCAGTATGCCGTTAGTTTTTCTCTAGTTTTCTCAGTGTCAAACATAAAATATCTGACCTGAAAATTTTAACAAAAATGGCACAACTCTTAATCTTTCAAGATGTAAATGTCAAGTTAGGTATTTGGTTATTTTCTTGTAAATGTGTAAAATACTAGTGACTCAGCAGCGGAGCTTACGAATTGAAAATTTTCTCCTACAGTAGAACTACTGTTTTCCTGTTGAGAAGGTGTAACTCTTGAACAGTTTAATAAAGTAATAAAATAATGTAACTGCTACTAATGATTAAACACTGAAACGTTTGTGTGATGCTACATCCTACTAAGTACTTTGCTATGTTTATTTATGTATTATTATTATTATCTCTTTTACACAATAACCTCTCTTGGCTGACCACTGCATGCAGATAGTCGGAAGTAAAGTTCCGGTGAGTACGAACATGATAGTTTTGTTTTTTGTAATGAATACACTTCCATTTTTAGGGATTAGGCTTTAATATTTTGAACTTTTACTTTGGATTTAAAAGTTCAGTGGGCATAACTGAATCCTTGTTTTATCAAAACAGTTATGAACTACCTTACTCATGTTTATCTTGCCAGTATAAGATTGTTGATTGCCCTTCTGAGGGTTCTTAAGTTTTCAGGAATCTATGTCTAAATACTTCAAATTCACTGAGAACTCATCTGCTCACTGTGAGCAACAATTCAACAAGTAATTTAGGCTTCTCTTGCTTTTTATTGAAGGTAATCGCGTGAAGGTATAAATTTACCATATGTAGCTGACTTCATTCTGTTTAGACATGGACGTGTTTGATGTCCTTATTGTTAGTATTCATAATTTACTGTGACAATTAATTCTTGAGTTAAATGATTTAAAACCAGTTACAAATAATTCTTGCTTCTACTTGGTTTTCTTATAAGAGTTAGCCTGAAGAACTGCTTTGTGCAGAAATTATTCCATAAAGGAAATGAGTTTATGCAGCATGGGGAATGAAGGCATTCTATAATATTATCTATTTTCTTTCCTGTGCCTTTTAATTCAGACTCTAATGGAAAGCAAAAGTAGTTCTGCATTAAAAGCATGGTTTTGCATAAATAACTTGTGGAATAGTAAAGTAAGAAACGCTGCTCTTAGAGTATGGCTTCTGCATGGTGCTTAAAGAATGCATGCATCTGTGTGTGCTGCTTCTCAGTGTATTTTTTTACAGGAGTTGTCCTTTGGGAGTTGTCCTTTGGGAGTTGTCCTTTGGGAGTTGTCCTTTGGGAGTTGATTACATCTGTTGGTATTTGTAGTTATTTTCGTGAAGATACATATATTTCCTGTGGTTAGGAAGAAGGGTCTTGGGCTGCTAATGCTAGGAGTGTTGAGCTGTGACAATTGCAGAGAAGAAGTTTGCCTTCTTACAGAGAACTTAAACTTCTGCAAGTCTTACCTGGGATCTTAAGCACTTATGTGTGCTTGTCACTAGGTGCCTGCAAAATAACATTTCCTTGCTCTTCTTGGTAGTCATAATTACGCTGAAATGGCAGCTGCACAGTGGTTAATCTGTAAGGCATTAATGTAGATGTAGGATTAACTTGTTAGTTGTTTTTTTAATAGGCTGAATTAATGTGTTTGGCTAATACTTGTAGATGAAGTGAATATGAATGGTGTAAACCTCCAATTTCTGCTTTAGGAGCCAATAACATTTCCGCATAGCTTGAACAAGGAGATTACTTTTCCAAGTCAAATGTGCAACAGCTAGAGCATATCTGCTTTAGGACTGAAAGATCTAAAGCTCTACTATTTCTTTTCTAGAAACAAACACCCTTCCCAGCCCTCTAAACAACTTGTCTTATCTGACTTTGTTACTATACTTGTAATTAAAAAATAGTGGTTTCTTCACTTGAGAACAAAACAGAATTTTACTGGTAGGGAGTATCCAAAATCTCTTCTGTTAGTCATTTAGGGAGGAAGTAGATTATATTACTTCCTCTTCTTTAATAATTATACTACTCTCAGTTACTTCTGTTTTGTTGGGTTTTTTTTTCCTGTATTACTGAATAGTATTGGATAGCAGTGACCATTTAGGATGTTGCAAGATGTCTATTCCATGTACTGGCTACCAGCATTATCACTGAAATAAATGCTGTCTAATGGAAAAATATACTTAACTGCAACTGAACTTAACTTTAGCTTGAGTTTAGTTCAAGAAAGTTGGAATTGTCTCGTGCCTCAAAGTAGCATAGCTACAAATAGCATAGTTTTCATTGAATTTTTGAAGGTGGCTTAGGGGGTTATGCTGCCAATTTTTCTAACTTTGAACCTACTTTCACTGCTTTCGAAGGAGTCACATTCCTTTTGAAAGCAACGGGCTATGCAGAGTAGAGAGGGCTTGCTGATGCCCTAAACCATGGAAAGTGAAGAGCTCAAGAGCAAACCTTGGTTTACATTTGAATGAAAACCTGGCAAAGACCTTAAATGCCTCATCTGAGTAGGTGTAGCATTTAGAACCTACAGCAGGTTCCAGTGGAAAAGCTAACCAAAAGAAATAATCTTTTTGGAAAAGAATACATCTTGCATTCAAAAGTGCTTTTTGGGTCAGGCTTAACATGTAATGGCATTTCATTGAAGTTTCTGTTATGTCATTACTCTGTAGGTTTTGCGGCTTACAGCAGTGCTCCTGCATTCTTCTTTTACTCTTAGGGTTTCAGGAATAGCTGTTGTCTGAAATGACAGAAAACGTATCCAGTGTTGTGTAGATGGCATTTGTTATTATATATAGCATTTTTTTTTCTGTCCACTGCAATGAATGGCATAAATATTTTCCTGTGTTCTAGTTCTTACCATTCTGGTCTTTTACAGTGATGACTTTTCTGTGCTTTTGTGATTTTTACTATGTACTGCTAATGTACTTCTCTGATCTTAAGTAACTTTCTTTTCTTATAGAGAAAATATTCACCTGTTGCTTTCTTTTTTTCCTTCAGTGGAAGAACATGTCTTTGTTTAGGAAGTTGATAGTGACAGACTGTAGTTCCTTATAGTCTGTTTACTCATTGTTTTGTCTGTCTCGGTCCTTTGATGTATAACTGGCAAGAGCGGTCCAGCTAACTGTGCTGCGCATGCCAGTAAGAAACAGCTTCAAAGTTGATGCTGTTGTCTTAATGTGTTCACAATTTTTTTGGTTTTGTTGGGGTAAATACATGGTGAAACAGTTACATAGTTCTGTTATATGCATTAATGCTGGAATGCACGTAGGTCAAAAAAATGACCTGAAATTTGTACAAGTCATTTTATAGTCAGCCATACACAGTGCCATTTTGGGAAAACAAATGGTAAGAATTCAAATAGAGCAAACTGGAAACTTCATAACAAGTGTAGTTTTTTGAGAGAGAGGAAATGAGAAAATTACAATAGTCAGAAGTTCGTAATACAATTAAAACCAAACACATACAAATACTGTTCTAGATCAGGAACTTTTCATATTGCATTTACACCCATGACACATGGTTATCAGTTTCTCTTCAGTAGAACATTTACTGCTGAGGTGCTTGAGGGTCTGCGTATTAATCTCCTCTGAGTCTAACCTACTTTTCTGCAACTGTACAAAAGATTAGTTGCAATCTTTGGTAAAATGTTTTGTCTCTTGTTCATGGTTTAGAATACTACAGCTCTAAAAACTTATTATCAGATATTTTAATAATGGAATACCTGGTAGGTGGTTATTCTTCTGTAATGGCACTTCAGTCGGGCCATGAGCTTTTTGACAAATCTTCCATGTCATTATTTTGCAACAAACAATATCCTCTAGAGATCACTATTAAAGACCAAATATGGAATTATGGTATAGCAAGAAATGGAATCATGAGGCTGCATGATTTTAAGAAACCTGATTTAACAGTTGGTGGATGCCAAGTCCTTTTCAAAATCATTTTCAGTGACTTATTTTCTTCCTTTCTCTTGGAGAAGAGAATTAATTTCAGAGTCAGGATATGTCCATTGTGATAATGCACAGCTTTTTTTATAAAATAGAAGACAGGTGCAGTGGGAATGATCGGAGATGCTTAATACCAAGTTTGGGGTTTTTATTCCTCTATATATGATTGTTTTGACTATGGGGTTGTGAATTAGATGTTAAATGAGGGTGTGTAGCAATTAAACATGTTAATATAACTGAATAATACAATTAAATTTTTATGTTGAGGTTGTTGGGCATGCATTTTAGTCCAAGAAATGAAGAAGATTACAGAAAAAAATATTTACCCTTGTGAAGCAAACCCTAAACTATTAAACATTTATGAGAAATCGAAGTCAAGTCTGATGTCTTTGATAACTGTACAGGGAAAACAGTGATTTTAAAATTCACATGGAAATACTGTGCTTACATGTTATCATGTCAACAGTACTGTGATCAATAAACCACTAAGCAGCATTCTGTCTTCTGTGATAGGGTGGACTGAAAAACAGCAAGCATGAATGCACACTGTCCTCACAAGAATATATTCATGAGTTGCGGTCTGGAATTTCAGAGGAAAAGCTTCTTAATTGTCTAGAGTCTTTGCGAGTGTCTCTAACTAGCAATCCAGTGAGGTAAGTAGTAATTTCTACTGTAGTTTTCATCATACTGTGTTTGCTTAGCAACAGAGAATTGTGGGGGTTTTTTTTGAAACCCGAGTAATTATGCTAATAGTTGTTGGCAGTGTTAAGTAGTTCTCGGCACACTAGAAAAGGGTAAGTGAAACATTTTGCAGCTACCTGCAACATCTCCTCACCTTTCACAGAGATTTGCAACAACTTGTAGTTGTTGGAACTAAGCATTTTTCTTACTGGTGGATCAGATCTTCTGGGAAGTGAGACTTAAAGCAAAGTCTATGAGGATACGTACAAGCAATACTTGGCAAATTTTACATTTGATTAAGAAATTTTTAAAAGCATTTTTATTCCTTTTTCCAGCTGGGTTAACAATTTTGGACATGAAGGTCTTGGACTTCTGTTGGATGTATTGGAAAAGCTTCTGGATAAGAAACAGTAAGGACTTGGATCATTTGAAGGGAGAGGTGGGGAAAATGTCAAGATTACTTGTACTTATGTTATTTTCCTCCTCCCTGTCAAGGCAAGAAAGTATTGATAAGAAGAATCAACATAAACTTATCCAGTGCCTCAAAGCATTTATGAACAATAAGGTAAGGAATATTGAAATGCAGATACTTATAACATGTTTTTTTTTTATTTTTTTGTTGACTTCAAAATCCATGTAGCATATTGAATCTCAGAAAAAGATGGAAAGCTTATATATTCAGTTTCAGCTGACTCCCTGGAAATGTAGGTTGTAAACATAGTTTATGTAGCTTTTGTTGAGAATCTTGTTCATAAATATTCTGAATATGCATTTTGTCTTAATTTTATTAAATATTATTGATTTTTTTTGGAAGTAAATGTGAATGATAGTATGGATTTAAGCTAAGTGAATTAGGAAATTAATTGCTTGTGAAATTGCAAGGGAAATATTTCTTTCTAAATAATGATTTCAATACATGATTCTTAATATAAAGTACTTTTCACCTGTTTTTAAATTGAGTGTAATTTAGCGGCTTTGTAGATGCAGTTGTTAAATTAGTAGGCAGGAGGTAAAGGATAAACCTGTGGTGTAGTTTAAGTTGTATCTCACTGTTTTCTCACATGGATTGCTAGTTCACAAAGTGAGTACTGCTTCTAGAAGCAATGAGTTAAATGTGGTTTTGTAGCAAAATCTGAAGTTTCGTTATAACAATTCCCCCCTACCCACTCAGTTAACAAATATAAGTATGCATTAAAGTTACTTTTAACTACTGTTATCAGTTCAGTGCAATCTCATTTATAAAATAGCCTATTGTATCAAGTGGGAAAAGTGAACTTAAATGGTCACATGCTTCCCCTGCTATTCCTACACTTCACAAAACTTGAAACAGTTATATAGCTGATTTACCAACTATTTTTTCTTTAATGAAAATGAAAATGACAAAGATACTTTTAATATGTGTCAGTGTTTAAATTAATTTGATTTTTATGTAAGGAAAGTGAAATAAAATATACAAGACGATAGCTGTTACAGAAGATAATTTCAACCTCTATCCATCATTGTGTAGCAAGTATTTTGACTTGCCAGGAGTTGATAGAGTTACAGGAAAAAAACCCCAACAGTTCGTTCATGCTGTTGAGGTGTTTCAGTAACAGAAAATAAACAGGTTTGTCATCTGGTAGATACCCAATTTTATGACACGCTCATTAGAAGCTGACACCTTTTTTTAGGAGAAAGCCTCAACTGTAAGACTGGGGAGACTGACTTGTGTCCCTAAGCAGGGGTTTTAGTACAATGTCACCAAACTTCATATGGGGGAATAAGTGTGTGTGAGGATTCCTAAGCAGCTGAGGCGTAAAGATGATGTTGAGTATTCAAGACAAATACGATCTTTTCACTCTAAGCTTTTTGTTTCTTCAAGTACGGATTGCAAAGGATTCTAGGAGATGAAAGGAGTCTTTTGCTATTATCAAGAGCAATTGATCCAAAGCAACCACACATGATGACTGAAACAGTGAAAATCCTTTCTGCTATCTGCATTGTTGGAGAGGAGAACGTGTAAGTTTTTTTGTAGTTGTTTAAATTTTTTTTGTATTTTTTTCATGTGCTCATGAGTTGCCAATTTGGACACCTGTTAAGTCTTAGCTACTTAGTGTAGTTAAAATGAATAGACTTTCACCTGTTCTGATGAATTAATCCAATATCAATTCAGACAAAAGCAAATGAGGAGGGATTTACAAGTGTACTTGTCTTCTATGCAAAAAAAAAGACAAAGAAACATTTTGATTCCGAAAAGATGATTTCTTACCATTCCTAAATGTCAACTACCTCAGCTAGTACCTCGTGCACAGTCTTGTAAAGGCAATGGGATTTTGTGTTATTGTTTGCTTCTTGGCTGCATATTGCAATAATTTAGAGATTTATTCACCTTTTTTTTTTTTCAAATTCAGCATTAATCTTGTCAATATTTTAACTCTTGGTTCCTTGTTTGAGTTTTCTGTAGATAGATCTAAATAAATGCATTCATATTCACTGACAGTGCATTAATGTGTTGAGTTGTGTGAATAGTGGGCTAAGTATCTTTAAAATGAGGAAGCTGACTGGTACACTTTTTGACAGTTGACCTTTCTCTTAGTCTGGACAAGCTTTTAGGTGCTATAACAACGGCTGCTGAAAGGCACAATAGGGAACGTTTTTCTCAGATTGTTGAAGGACTGGAAAACCATGAATTCTTACAACTGCAGGTGGGTTTACTTTTTTATATGTTTTTTTAATAACTTCATAAATTGTCTGAAACATTAGAAGACCATGTATTATTTTATGTTCTTCGGATTATTTATCACCAAAATCTCTTAGTGCTATTACTCCAATGTTCAGTAAAAGAGGAAAAATAAGTCAAAATGTCCTTGTGATGCTAGATTTTCTATTTGTTCACGGTTTGAAATGAAGAAACTCAGTTCTTTGTCCCAAAAATAAGATGAAAAAGTCTTGACCTTAATAAAAAGAGAGTTGTTAGTGATATTTCTTTTCCTGGATGCCAGATGTAATACTCAGGTAATAAGTCTGAAAGCATCTTTTCTTTGTAACTGCTTAATCTTCTTGATTGGGTGGTTTTTTTGTGGTTTGATGGACCAATAGAAATGCAGCTCTCACTTTCTTCTCTGAAATTTCTTACCTAATGTTACTGGAGCCTTGAGAAGGTTGGAGGTAAGGAATTGGGGGCAGTGCTTCCTGTATATCTTTTAGGTTTGGGGAAAAGCATGAAAAAGGACTTAAACTTGCATTGCTTGTTTGAATACCTCTTAACCACAGTCTTGCCCCATCCAAAATAAACAAAACCTCCTGTATTTGTGGCTTTGAACTGATTCTGTTGAAGTGATGATGTATTTGTACAAGGGCTGATCAAGTTTACATTTTGCTCTTGGGGTGAGTATTCAAAACCACAACTGGAGTGCCTTAGCCGAGCAGACCCTTCACGTATTTCATTGTTTGAAGTACTTGTGGCAGGAACATACTCCCAATATTGTTCATCTTTTTTGCAATATTGCTGAATGAAGAAATAACTAAGCAGAGATCTTGTTAAAAAGGTTAAGTATTTTGAAGGGGGTTTTTTTGTACTGAAATTTTCTAGGAACTGCTGTCAAAAGATTTTTTTGGCTGTGAAGGATTTTGATAACTTGTTATCTTGCTCCCTGGTAATGACGACTTGAGTTAAGTTCTAGCCTCTCTCTGATAAATGGAATGGTTTAAATTTGTTTAAAAAAGTAATGACACAAAGACAGGGATAATTTGTTAATCACTTAGTACTATGAGAAGTAAATTGAGTGGGTGTAAAACTGCTAGTTTTAGATATTTAAAACTCAGTGTCATACAACACAGCCCATCCTCTTACATTAAACAGAAATAAGCCATAGTCAGAACTGATCATTGTCAAGTATAATTTTTTTAATAGCTTTCACCTTCAGTGTCACCTGGCTGTGTCATCAGTTGAAGATAGACGTGTAGCTTATTGTAATGATTTTTGTGCAGACAGTGCTTAGGTATCATAGGAAGTCACGTTTTGAGAAGAATTACTTCAGGAGCTACAGTCCTCTTGCCCTGTGGGTAGAATGCGGTAATTTGCTTTGTATGCTAACCTGCCCTTTTGAGTCCTGATGTTATAAAATGTAGTGCTGTTCCCTTGGGATAGGCAAGCAGATTTTTTCCATTGCTAAGAAAACTATAAAATACATAGATGCAGCTGTGTTACTGCTCAGACTTTTGTCAGCAGTATATACAGCCTCTTAAATATTCACATATGGAACTGTGACATATGTGGATGGGATGTGTCTGTGTTCGGCAGGGTAGCTTTTGAGAGTAATAGTGTGCAGCAGGATGTCATTGCTGCTTTAGTCAACAAGGACTGTGCATTCCTTGGTGTGGTTCACATCTACCCTTCAACAGCCACTGGTGCTTGTCTAGTGAGTTTTTGAAATTATTTTTTTAAAATAATGAAATAAACAGTCTTCTGTGCCAGTGATCATCACTGGGTCATATACTATGTCCCGTGTTCATTGCTGCTTATGTGTCAGATTAAGAGGTTTTGTTTTTCTCTTTATACACCTATTGGGCTGAACAGCCCAAGAGTTTTGATTGCTATTACAATGCAAGCTTCTTTTAATTGTATTTTTTTTTTTGGTAGCTGCCAGACTAAGTGGCTGAATATCCTACTAAAGGATGAATTTTACTTATTTCCTTCTAATAATGCAGTATTTCTGTGCGTTTGGTATTGCTAAAGAACAGTCGCTGAAAGATATGGACAAGTAGCATTCAGGCAGGGCAGGTATGCCTCTGTGGAAGGTATATCCTTTTCCATTATTAGATCATAGATAACATCAGCTACAGTTGTGTTAGTGCTATGTTTTATATCTTATTTCTGAGCTGATGAGTTAATGAAGTTCAGTAAGTTTCTATAAATGAGCTCATATTCATAGTGCTGTCACAAAAGAAATTGTTTCGAAGTGCTTTCCTACTACATGACCTTGTTGATCTAAAAGAAACAAATCCAACTACACAAGATTCCTACATGCATCACCCCTCCTCAGCCTCACTTACACGTCAGGAAAGGTACAATTGCAAGACTCATTAACTTGTTTCTGACAAAATAGTTCTTTATTTGTAATGTATTAGCACAAGCCATTAAGCCAGAGTATCTTCTGGCAAAAGCAATCATAGCAGATGGCACCTCTTCTCTCTATTAATTTCAAATTGGACATGTACTTTGGCTTGTTAAGTCATGTCATCATAGTAAAATAACAGGAATCATTCAAGCGAGTATGATGATACTACATTATCTGAAGATACAGCTGTATAAAGGGAGTACCCTTGAAAGAGTGTTTTAATAGAAATTTAAGACTCCATAAGGTGTTCGATTAAAACTAAATAGTGAGTGTAATTAAAATAGGAAGGCTGCTTTTATCTGACTTTTTCTCAGCAACTAGTAGTTTTGATTTATTTATTTTTTTTACACTAATGCTACTTCTATTTCCAGTTAACATCTTTTACCAAACTTGGTATTTCCCCGGAGTCCCATTTTAGTCTTTTAACAAGTATCAGCACTTCTGGCTTTATGCTTTTGTCTACCTGTTTTAAAGTAAATCAGTTAAAGTGCACAGCTGTTCAATTAAAGCATTAGTCAGCATCCTGAGACTTCAGGCATTCTGCAAAAGTGCTGTGCAGGAGCAGAAAAGACACCTGGTGATGTGAATTATTTTGTATATAGGTGGGTTTTTCTTTTTTAATTTTTGATTACTGTAATTAGCAAATACTGAGGGTAAAGAAGGAGTTGCAGTGTGGGAATAATTTTCTGAAAGGAAATGTGATCCTTTGTCCTACAATTTTGACATAGGAGGCACGTTCACAATATGACAGCAGAAGTGTTTGTTGCGTGAATTAATTCAAGTCTTGCATGTATGCCGCACAATATATTTTGTAATTATTTTGTAATTGAACTGAAACAATCCATGATAGTATTTATTTTCATTCTGTACATATTTTGCTTATATTTTGGATAACAGGTTGCATGTATGCAGCTCATCAATGCCCTTGTTACATCTCCAGAAGATCTTGATTTCAGGATACACTTGAGAAATGAGTTTTTACGTTGTGGCCTGAAGAAAATATTGCCTGTAAGTCACTTGTATGTAGAAATTGATCCCCAGTAGCCTTAATTTTTGAGCTGTGCAGATATAATAAACTCCAGGCACTGAGTTACAGCTTACTCCTATTCCAGAGGTTAATGTCTTATATTTTGTCGTGATGTAATCTTTGCAAGGGGGGATCACTTGCTAGAAAAATTAAGATATGTTATGCCTTGAAAATTAGGGCTTGAAAGATAAAGAAAATGAAGAGCTTGATATTCAGCTGAAAGTATTTGATGAGAACAAAGAAGAAGACTTAATTGAACTGTCACATCGTCTCAATGATATCAGAGCTGAAATGGAATATCCTTTATAGAAATGGTGGTCTCTTTTTGTATCAATTACTAACTTTATTAAATGAAAGTTAGAATGCTCTATCTGCTGTTTCTTTTTCACAGTTGTGTATATTACCAGGGAATTTATCAATCAGATTTTTTCCATGATTTTTTTGTTGTTATTTAGGAAATTAGTACTTAAATTTAAGTTATTGGGAACTGAACTCCTTTTTGTAAATAACATCTAAACTCTGACTTACAATAAATGAAAATAAAAGCTTACACACATGGAAGATTAAGTTTGAAGAAAAATGTGTTTAAATAATTAAGTTGGAACAAAATGTCTTGCAGGTGCTGAAGTATTTAAGAAGTGTGCCTTATCTAGTTGTGGTGAAGCAGTAAATTTAAAGCTCCCTAAATTCAGAATGGTCGCTTGCAGTTTTTAAGAGTTGTAGCTGTTACTTGAGAAGTGAAGGAAGGTAGATGCGATCAATGAAAGGAATATAAAAATCACTAGCTGTGTTGTTACATTACAAAATGGGTAATTAGAGGTAACTTTCTTCTTTAAGAAATAAAATTGGTTGACTAGTGTTTATTAGCTAACAGCCTGCCTCACTTAGGAACGAAAATTAAAGCTTTGAGAAATAAGGTTTACCGGATTTTATGAGAATATGTAGTATGATTTTTCTTAGTAGTTATGAAACATGTTTTAATTGTTAAATAGCGGATAGTTTCTGTGAATAATCTTGGTTGAAAAAGGATATTTAGTAATAAGTATAGCAAGTGTTTAGAGTGTTAAAAGGTTTTCCTTGAACAGTGTGAACAATATTTAGGGAAATAGGTTTGAGGTGGGGTGGACATTCTATACTGTAGGGTATTTTGTGTCTTTTGTTAGTTTGTTGTTTTAGTTTAAGTCCTTGTATTTCCTTAACAATATTCGCACTGATGTGAATGAGGTGTTTCATCTACTGTATAATATGTTGAAAGATACTTCTTCTGAAAACTACTTCTTGTCAATTCTCCAACATTTCCTGCTCATCAGGAATGATTACTATGTCCGGTAAGTGTCAGCTGTCAGGTTTGATTTGTGGGGCGAGTAAGAGGAAAATTAGTTTTCAAGACCTTTGTAAACCAAGTAGCTCATAATCATGTATGAATAGTTGCTCTGTAATTAATGTTAGTTGCCTTTCTTCTTGGTGTTAGTAATGAAAAAGTGTTGTTACATGTAATAGTGCGTATTTCAAATACTTGAACCTCACTCTAACACTCTTATCCCAAAATCTCTTAACTTGTTGAGCATTATGTCCTTTATTCAAGTTTGATTTCTTCATGATTTCAAAGAACTTGGAAGTTAATTGTATAACTAATAACTGAAAGCACTTTCACAGTGCAGTATCTTATATCTTGGGTTTATTTCAGTGTAAGCTTCCCTTTTGTGTACTTCGTAGTCTTAGCAGTGTGAAAGTGCCACGTAAAAAAATCTTTTTTCAAGAAATATTTTTTTGTTCTGTTTTAAAGGGGTGATAAAAGCAATTGATGTGCAAGGTGATAAAATTAAGATGTAAACGGTTATCTGAGAAATCTTCAATTTTTCTATTTTTTATTTAATTTGAAAATCTGGAGTATCAGCAGTTTAGATTTTAAGTCTCCTACTTTTAGAGCTAAGTGGTATGTGAAATTGAGCTGTAATACCTTGCATTGGTAAGAACTAAAAATTTTGAGCACAGAATCCCTCTAATCTAGGAGGTTCCTGTTGTTGCTGTGTAGAGATTTCTATTAAGCAATTAAAGTAGCAATTAACTAATCTTCTACATAATTGAATACTAGCACTGGTGTGGGTTATGGAATTCACTGTTGAGAATTTGATAAATAATTATTTTGGCATATATTAAAAATACTTAAAATGATGTTTGATTGTTGTCTAGCAAAGGAAATGCCAAATATTTTCTTGAGTTCTGACTTTCAGATTTCCTTCTGAAAATCCATCATCAGTGTGTCATTAGCAAGAGTGCAAATAAGACTTCTAACTTGATCCTTTTACTGGGAATTGTATAATTAATTTACTAGAAGTTCAAGCTCCCCCCTCCCCCTTGTCACCCCCTTGCATAGGTGATTGTTCATACTCTTATTGACTTCTTTTCTTTGTTAGACCTCAGTATTACAAGATAATAGAAGAATGTGTATCACAGATAGTATTGCACTGTAGTGGCATGGACCCAGATTTTAAATGTAGAGGAAGAATGGATGTGGATTTTACTCATCTTATTGGTTTGTATACAATAAGCATTTTTACCTTGGACTTGAAGTGCATGTTTTTCTTTTTATGCTTCTGTCTAAACCTTACTGCTGTGAATTTCTTGAGTTTTCTGGAAATATATTTGTAAGCTAGAGCTGTACTTATAGTCGAGGCCAGATCAATTTCTGCAGCCTTTAATAAAATGGCACTGAGGAAGTTTGTTTCCTCTAAGTTTGTCTTGACTTATTAGCGAATATGATTCATAACCCCAAATTGCTTGTTCATAAATTCTGTGAATTTCAGGTATGTTATATAGAACAGAGTTTACATTACTTTCTGTAATGTTTTTCAAGTATTTGATTTTTAAAGTGAATTAATTGGTTCAAGCGTCAGGGGATGCTCATGTCACATGGGAGAGAAACAGCTGAATAAACACCATATCATTGAAATGACAGTTTATAGGTTCATAGGGTAATTATGGTTGGAAGACCCCTCGGAGCTGTGATACATTTTACCTGACTCCTGTGCGGTATATTGTTTGAATCTAGATGCGTGCGTGGACAAAGCTAAAGTAGAAGAGAGTGAAAAGAAAGCGGCAGAATTTTCCAGAAAGGTGAGTTTTAATCATCACTTTTTTGAGATATGGAACAGAAGTCTAGCGGGAATACAATAGGCTTATTTCACAGAAGATTAATGGAAGTGGGTAAATATTGTAGCTCACAAACAGGATGTTTAATAGTTCTGATGGGTTTAGGTTTTTCTATGTGTGCCCATGCAGTTCAGTTGGAGCTTGCTCTGAATTCGGAAGCAGATCACAGGTATTAGCTGTGTATATCTTCAGTGGTATTCCTCTGCAGTAGATAATTCCACTTGTTGCTGTTTTGTCCTGATGAAATACTTGGTTATCATTAGATAGTTATTGTCCTTAAAGAATGGGCAAATAGTCATAACTTGGTCTGACTTTGCTTTAGAACTTGAAGGAAGTAATTGAAAAGTAGTGTTGTTCAGATTTGAAAAAGCATTAACTCTTTTTTTAGGCTCAGAAATGCTAACATTAAAATACTGCTTTATTTCCTTATGATGTCAATGATAAATAAATGTGAGGTTTCCTTTTCAAGTGAAAGATTGAGTGAAGTCATTACGCTTTTCAGTATAAAATGTGGATTCATTTTGAATAGGAATTAGTGTCTGACCTTTGTAGAAAGCAAAATGTATTGATGCTTCTCTGACAGAGTTATTTATCATAATGTACTTCGTGAGTGGCAGTCAGCACATGTTCTTCCTAGTGATAAGTGTTGTCCTGTGGAGGAATGAATAAGAGCAGCTTTTAAAGATGCTAATATCTTGTGAACGTAGGAAAAACACTAGCAGGATGAAACTATCCAGCAAATCTGTCACAATGATGTTGTAAACTGGACTTCTGTTATATGTGAGGACATCAAGGCTAAAGATACGCCACTGGCATATTTAGGTATCTCTTTTATTAAGTAACTTCATGGATGATACTGCTGAAGCTGCCTACGTCTGCTGAGATTTAAGCTCACAGCATGAGATGTGTTACTTGAGTTTAGTCGGGCAAGTCTATAGAGTTCTGTTGAACTCAGAGCTGTACTCAGTAGGTGGGTCTGTTTCATGATTCCACTGATGGAAGAAATTGTGTGGAAGAAAACGTATTAGGCATGCACTTTTTTGAAGTGCGTTGAGTACTCTATTTGTGATGTTGTACAAAGAATCCCTGAAAAATATTATATCTAGTGTGGACATAAATGGACAAACATGCGTGTATTGGTTAATCATTGCAGTTTGATGAAGAGTTCACAGCTCGACAGGAAGCACAAGCAGAGCTACAAAAACGAGAAGAGAAAATCAAAGAACTTGAAACAGAAATCAAACAGCTACGAACACAGGTAATGAAACCAAATCACAGGAGGTTCCGCAATTGAGTTGATTTTTTTTTTTTAAAAAAGTGGGAAGAATCGCCCTCAAGTGTATTGTCTCTATGGGTTTAGAAATATATGTTATACCTGTATTGATTTATTTTTAAGCAAGCGTAAGCTACTAGCGATAGTTAATGGAAGTAGTAGTGCATTCAACACCTGTCACAGATACTTGCTTCGTCAACGAAAGAATTTCCTTAAGCTATGAAGTGCTTGAATCTGGCCTGACCTTTTTTGTTCAAGTATTTGTTTATGGTTTCATGTTACTACTTTTGTTTGGTTTGAAGTAAGTGTTTGTTTTGGAAGGCTGTGTGTGCACAATATACACAAATTTCAGCATGCGCGTGCAACTGATAACATCATTTTTTTTGTTCGAGTGTGGCTATTGGACTGTCACTATTTCTGAAATTAGTATTGTGCTGGTGTTATACGGTCTCATGGATAAATAGAACAAAAAATACATGCCCTTATGATAGGGGAAGGGGAATGCTTTGTTTCAGCAATGCTCATCTTGCTAGCATTCATTTCCTCATAAATTCTCCTCACAAGCACAAAAACTGTATCGCTAACTAACCTGTCCAGGATGGCTTGTGAAGCAGAGAGAACAAGAAATGCTGCCTGTTGAGCCCTTTGCAACCCTTTTTGTGTTCCTTTTGTCTAAAGGCAATGAACTGGATTTTAGACAGGTCTTCAATACCCTTTAGGAACCTGTGGACTCTCTGGTTTGATGCCTTTGCTTCATCTTGTCTTAGTTCCTGCTTCTTTAGTGCTAGGTGAGGTTTGCCTGTTGCCTTTTTTTCTTATTGAGGATATCTTAATGCTTATGAATTCACTTGCTATTTTGATATTAAAAGGAAGAATAGCACGTGATGTATTATAATCTGATTGCCATCATCCTGAAAGAGAATGATTGTCTTCTGCTGGCAAGTTGTTTATGAAACTTACCAGAGCACTTGTGTTTAACAGTTGGGTTGGTGCCTATCACCGTGTCCTTTGTTATCAATGCAAGTCACTTCTGTTACCTGTGGTGTCTTATGATTTCTTATTCTGTTTTCACACACAGACACTTCTGTTCATACTTTATTCTGACCAATTTTTGTTTCTTACAGATATCTGTAAGGCAAGTTACATTTGACAGTCTTTTAGTTCTCCACTGATTGTTACATTACAGCTTAAATAGTAAGAAACACGTACCTTCTGTAAAACCAAGAATTTATTTTTAGTCAGTTGAATTATTAATCCTGTTATATTGATTTTAACACAGTTCAGATTATCCAGATGTTACAGGTCATTCACAGTAATGGTATTAACTTTCTTGTGTCTGTGACTTTTTTTTGTTATGCTCCATCCATAATATTTAGTGGCACTTAATTTTACACACTCAGATTTCTGTCAGGGTGTTTTGTTTTGTTTCTTTTTTTTTTGACAAACTGTTCTTTCCTGGAAACAGTAAATAATTGTGTAGGGGGAATAGTACACAAACCAGACTACATGACCAGCCTATATTACATGACAAATTTGTATTAAGAAATTAGTAGAGGCAATAACATTGACCTTGTACAGCAATTTGTTCTTAGCTCCTGATGCTGCTCTTTAACAGAGAGTTTGGAAGGACAAAATCCTGAGGAATTCATACTAGGCTAGGATCATGTTATCACTACAGAAAACTCACTGCTTTAGTCAGCTGCTGTTTCTTTGTTGCCTGTTTACAACTCATTAGAATGGGTATTGCAGTTTCTCTGCAGAAACAACTGCAGACTGATTTAAGGGAAAGCGTGCTTGTTTCTGTCCCCCCAACAGATGTCAGGATAGTTGTGAACAACTGCGATTCCATAACCTTTTCCACTGCCATAGCAACTTCAGTGATTTCTGTGGAAAATATTCCACCAAAAGATTAGCGTTGTTAGAATTCAGTGTGGTTATTACCATCTCTGATGCCCCAGCTTGCCAGGATATCCTAAGTGGGATAAATGTTTTGTGTGTTAGTAAGAAATAAAATGCTGTTCTGTTTACTTAAATGTTAGTGCTACTATTAAATTTTCTTTAAAATGGAAACAATTTATTTTTATAAAAATGCTAGGTTATTCAGTTTACTTGGCAGTTTTATGGTACATGGTATAATCTATTGTTATTGCTCCTCATTTAGATAGGAGAATGGTTACATTTCTCACTTTCTTGAGGTACGATTGACTACGAGGCATCCCAGTTCATTTGACTTCATAATAAACCTCCTCCTCTCCCTGATGAAAAGAATTCCTCTTCCCTATTTCAGGGTCCAAGCCTGAAACTGACAGAAGCACCACCATCAGGTCAACTGACAGAAGCAGCATCATTACCTTTGACTCAAACAAGTGAGAATGTTCCTCCACCACCTCCACTACCCGGTGGAGCAACGATACCTCCACCACCTCCGTTGCCTGGTGGAGGAATGATACCTCCGCCGCCTCCTTTGCCTGGTGGAGCGACGATACCCCCTCCACCTCCTCTGCCTGGTGGAACGATGGTACCTCCTCCACCTCCTCTGCCTGGTGGAACGATGATACCTCCACCGCCTCCGCTGCCTGGTGGAGCATCAATACCTCCACCGCCTCCGCTGCCTGGTGGAGCGATGGTACCTCCTCCACCTCCACTGCCTGGTGGAGCGATGGTACCTCCTCCACCTCCACTGCCTGGTGGAGCGATGGTACCTCCTCCGCCTCCACTGCCTGGTGGAGGGATGCCACCACCACCACCTCCACTTCCTGGTGGAGGGATGCCGCCACCACCACCGCCTCCGCTGCCAGGTGGAGCAGTACCTCCGCCACCACCTTTTGGTGGTCCTCCAATGCCACCACCTCTTGGAGGTGTTGCATTTGCACCATTTCCAGTGATACCAGCATTACCACATGGGATGAAGGAGAAGAAAAAGTATAAACTGGAAGTTTCAATGAAGCGAATTAACTGGTCAAAGGTATTAAAATGTTATTTTTATTCTCTCTGGTAAAGTGGCTTTTGAGGAAGAAGATGATGATGTTTACATTAGTTTGGTAACAATACTCGTGAGGTTCAGGGAATTAATTCCATACTTAATCCAAAACAGGTTTGATGCAGTGATTGTGATTCAGTTGCTATTGCTTTTCAAAGACACATTATATGGTGGGGTAAGCTCCAAGTGCTTAATGCTGCCAAGAGCCCATAATGCCCCATATTCTAGCAATACTGATACACTTGGACTGAAGATCAGGATACTGATGCAATTTTGACTGATTTTGTATGGAGTTAAGTTCTACATGTTTTCAACTGGTAATGGTATGTGAGCACTTCAGAGGTAAAATGTCTTGTTTAAAGCAGGTTTAAGTTATCAAACAATTAAAATCTTTATAAATCATGTCACTGCTTTTTTCAGCAAAATTTTAAATAGTTTAAGGATTGGTGGGTTTTAGGACAGGGGAAATGCATCTTGAATGACACAGTTGGGTGGAAAACTGTTGGCAAGACTGTCATTTAGGAGCTTGAACAATCTTGCTCTTGACAGAATGAAGGATCTGGAGTCAAGGGGTGACAACAGCTGTTTATTTAATGGAAGTAGCTGTGTCTGAGTAATGAGAGGATGTTAAAAAAGGAGATGTATTATAAGATTTTGCTTGAGTGTCTAGGTATAAAATGAAGTAAAACTTGAATCTCTAGGTATAAAATGCAGTAAAATTTGGTATGAATTGGTACATTAAATTTTGGAAGACAATGCAAAGAAGGACTCTGATTTTAGTATTGTCTTTTTTGGGTAAAGCAAGCAGTGGGAGCCATAAATCATGTGGTTTATGGGTTTTTTTCTTGCTTTTTTTGAGGACAGGTTGAATGTGGATCAGGCTTTCAGAGACTGTAATGCTAGCTTTGATAGCTTATTGACAGAACAGGGTGTGTTTGCTTTGATTATGCCTTCTATGAATTGCTCTGAAAAATGAAGTGTGAGTGAGACTGCTATGGTGACAATTCACTGGCTTTTGAGTTCCATTTTAAAAGCCTTGAACTATGCTTAAAAAATTGATTAGCTTACAGAGGGAAGAGTAGGAAGGCATTAATGAAAGTTTTTCCAAATTAAGAGGTATTACTCTATTTTCACCATGATAGTTAGTACAAAGACCTAAAGGACTAAAATTTTCTGTTTAAAGGGCAAGTGTCCTTACATGAATCTGAGAATTGTTTTAAAATCACTCTCCTGAATAAATACAGTAATATACTAGAAATTAAAGTATATAAGTAAGAAATTAAGCCAATTGTTTTGTGTCCATATTGATTTTATTTTTGTGACATGTTCTGGAAGTTTGAAAGCAAATTTTACTTCGATTGCCTTACCTGTATGTTAATGATAGTGGTACTGTAGAACACACTAACAGCATTTTTCTTCCTCTGAGAAAGGCAGATGTTCTCCCTGCCAAGACAGCAACGAAACTTATCAGAGGATTCTAAAGGCAATGATGTTATTAAACATCAGTTTTGATTGTAAGCATTCGAGAAATGATTGCTAGAGCGAGTTCTAAACTATCTAGTTTTGTGTGAAATTATTACTACATTTGATCTAGCAGTGTGTTCTTTGTTTACTTACATATAATTCTCAGTGCATTTTCATAACACAGAACAGGTTTTTTTGAGAATAAGTATTAACTTTAATGATTCTGAATGTAAAGCTAGTTGCACAGTCCTGCTTTTTTTATAATATCCGTAGAACATTTGTATGCTGTTGTCCGTATCATTCTTTCCTGAAGTTGCTGCTCATCTTTGACTCGCCACTGCTTTATTTGGTTAGGATGGTTTCTCCCCTACAATTTCTTTATCCTTTTCATTTATTTAAGCATCTTGCTGAAGCAAGGAAGAGACCCTGCCATTCCTGTAACTTATGCTTTCTGTACACAATTGTCCTTGTTAAGTAATATCTGATTCTAGTCAGCTGTGCTAGTTTTGTAAATGTACTGTGACAACTCTCCTGTAAATAAGCTTTTTAGTTCATAGTACATATTTGTCATTGCAGCCAGTTTCCTTGTAATCAATTACGTTAATGTGTCTCTAGGAAAAATGCATAAAGTGTACATCTTAATACTGTGTGACAATGGAAAGTAAGTACAGATAGACACTTAAGCATTAAGTGTTGTGGGAACAGTGCCAGAGATCTGCACACTGAAAAAGAGGAAAGTCTCTTTTGTCATCACTGTTAAGGAAACGTCATTTTGGGACTAGAAATCATTTAGTGCCTTATGTTGTAAATGTTTTCGCTGTTAGTGTTGGATTAAGGTAGCTGTTAAAAATCTTGCTTGCAGCTGGTGGCAAAGCAGCTACACGTTAACAGATTGCAAAGGTGGAGGATCAGTGACTAGCAGCGAAATCCTGATAAAGCTTGCAAGCATAGTTTTGATAAATATCCTGCATACCAACTTGAAGATAAATAGCCTTGAAAATTAATTGATATGTAATTGAACTTGTAAACAAAAATTGGTGAGACTTCAAAAACTGGAAGAGAAACATATTTTGAAAACAATATAGTGTTTCTGAATCATACATAAAGAGTAAAATTGACTTTCAGCTTCTACATTGCAGACTACTTTTTTCTGTCAATATAGCCACTGTCAAATAAGGTACTGGAACAAAATCTGTGTTTACATTTGAAAAATGGAAACTGTAAAAATATTCGTAATATTTAAAAAAAGTAGTTTTTGTTATGGACTTAATATTGAGCCACTGAAAGGTCCACATGGACATATCATTTGTAAATAAGGTATTGCATACTTTGGCAGTGTAAGAAAGACTATCCCTTCTTCAGTTCACAAGTAGCAAGGGGTGCATCTCAGTGTTGAAGGATAAACTTTGGGAACTGTCTAGAAAGTGATGAAGAGAAAGCTAGAACAAGTTCAAACCCAAGTGTCAACATGTAATCAAGACTGTTTGGAAAACCTGTTGAATAGGAGAAATATGATAAAAATCATTGAGTAGACACAAGGCACTTAATCAGATTGCCGTTTGCTTAGGCAGCATCTTTAAAAGACTATGATACCTGGAACATAACTAAATTTAATTCAATCCATTTATCACACAAGTGTAGTAGCATTGGCTTTAACTCAGCTATTGAAGATGCTGATTGTTAACCTTGGAGATGCCATTTGTGTTTCAGATTGAGCCTCAAGAGATAGGAGAAAACAGCTTTTGGGTAAAAGCTGAGGAAGATAAATTTGAAAATCCAGAACTGTTTGCAAAATTGGCGCTTACGTTTGGAACACAAATGAAAGGTACATTCTTATCTTAATTTGTATTATGATTTTGCTAAGTTTAAAACTGCAGTGACAGTCTTGTTTATACTTTGTGCAATATCATGGAACACATAATATTTGTATAGCAGGAAGATGATTTAAAATGTGTATTTTTATTAAGCGTAGCAGTCTGCTGCAAGAATTGCTGCTCCCTCACTTTGTCTTTGCTTTCATTTTTTAATTATACATTCAGCTCTCATTTTAAAAAAAGCAAAGTGTTTACAAATGCTCCTTTAATGAGTATTTACATTTGTGTTCTGTCATCTAAGAAGCATTCTTCCCTCTCCCCAAGTTGTATATGGTTGAACTACATCGTCACTGGCATTGATGAATGATGTAGTTTTTCAAAGGGTTGAATGTGTGAGTGCACACTTTTTAAACTGTTTATGTAATATGAAGGAAAGTGTCAGAGTCTACTGCTTTTTTGGTAGACAGAGTCAAACAGGTCTGACTGCTAGAGAGGACAATGCCGTGAGAATAAAAACTATGCTAGAGCTTTCTGTCAAGTGTAAGTCCAACTGGTCTCTGTCATGTAAATAGGTCTTCTGATATTGGTTTTCGATGCAAAAATCATTAATATCTCAAAGACTTTATTCCTTTAATAGGAGACATGATATTAATATTTATTCAGTTACTAGCAACTGAATATTGGTTATTATTTTGATACTTTAATACCATCCTCAGCTCTTCATGGCTTTCAGATGGCCTTTGAGTACTTCTGAAGCTGCACACAGCCTCTTCAGGTTTTTTTCATTATTATTCACAGTTAATGGTCAATTGATCAGTATTTCATATGTGGCCATTTACTAGTAATTTGTTTCAGGCACTGAAAAGAAGCAAGTATTGTTGAAGTACAGTTCAATAATAACTTACTCGAGCTAATGAGGAAGCTCAGCAAATTAGAGTCTAAGAACTGGTAGATACTCAAAGAATGAATTCCTGATCTAGCTACAAATCTTTGGTTAATTTATCAACCAGTTAGAATACAATATACTTCAGGGATGTTGAGTTCTTGAAGGTAGATGGAGTCAGATATATCAAGTGTTCACAGGCCAAATCTGAATGATCAAATATACATTTAGTATTTTGAAGTGAATATATGTACTGGCACTAAGCATTTCTGTGCTGCTACATATTTTTTTTTTACGATAACTTGTTGGCTTTGAAAATTAGCCATTCGTGTGTTCCTTTGGATTTTAACCACAGGGAACCTTCTGTTTTAATTTCAACCCCTGGAACGCTCACGCTTCTATCAATTACTAGAGGATTTTGTTACTTCAAATTTGAATTTTATTGCACATAGAAGTTTGTGGTACACTATTGTTCAAATTTAAGGAATAAGAACTGAAGTTTATACTAAAACAGTGTTTGAAAAGTTAACTGAGGTTAAGGAAGGTCTGTCAGAGGACTATAACTTTCCTGAATGATTTATTGAGTGTATTCCTTGAGTTATTGATGCTCTTTTGAAATCCCTTCAAAGAGTTAGTCATAGTGAAGTTTTTGGTGAGGTAAATATACGGTTCTTTGACTCAGAGCTTATGATCTTTTGAAAAGTCACTGACTTTGAGCAATTAGTATTCTTTTACAGTGCTTCCCACTTTCTGCTCTGAATGTTCAGGTATTACATACAGCAATACAAAAACATCATCTGCAGGGACGCAACTTTTTTTCCATCCCTACGTTTGATAGCTTTTTGGCTCATAGCATGGCAGTGAGGTTAAAATGATGTGGAGTCTGTCACTGATTTTCTTGGGACAAGACAGGAAAACCTGTATGGGAAAGGACCCTTGGCAGCAGATAACACTTTGAATGGAATGAGACCCTTCTTAGTGATAGCAACAGCTTCTGCCTTGAGCTGAATTCCTGAGGAGGTTCTTTATTAAAAATGCTGAAAAAAACTTCTTGGAATTTTGACTTGGTTTCATATGAGAGGAAATTCTTGTTGTCATAGTTGCACAGTTCTAGAAGTACGAACATCAGGAATTTCCCAGGTAGGTCACTGTGGTGATAGCCTTGCAGATATTTTTCCTGTTCTTCCTTACATTGTTCTCAGTTAATGGTTGTAGAAAATAGTATGTCATAACAAAGAATGGAAGAATTGTTGGAAGTGCTACTACATATTAGCCAGGTTATTATTATCTTTCTTTGGCTTACTAGTAGAGAAAGTGTTGTCTTTCTTTGAGTTTAGTTTTTCCTTCAAACTTGAAAATGTGAAGGTCTAGAGTGTTGGAACATTTAGTTGCAGCACAGGCTCAAATAATTGCATTCCCCAGTCAACTTTTTCTGCAACTGCTATCTGTAAAGGGAAACATTAAATGATATTCCCCATTCTTTTTCACCTTTTGCTTTAACAGCCACAAGCAGCTCATTAATCCTCCAAATGCTTATTTCAAGCGTAATCTAGGATCAAATTTCTCTTCTGCTTTAGTGCCATTTCTTGTTGTGTTCTCTTAGTATACTATAAGAGGATGATAAAACACGTTTCTTTTTTGTCTTTCTGTGTTCTCTCAAGAGCACAGTCAGTACGTAAAACAAATAAATGAATAAGTGGAAGAAAACTGACAATAGCCAAAAGCAATTGTGATGACTTAGTGTTTGTTATTTTGTATTTCATGGCATTTTGGAATGCCAGTTGAAATAGTAACTGAAGAAAAAAATAAATTATAGTGTACACTCTTATAAAATATTTGTAATTGCATATAGGCTGCAGCATTCAAATTTCATTAACCCTCTGAATTCTATTAACGATTCTCTGGCACAATGAGAATGAAACTTTGGGTGTTTTCCTCATTTAACATAGTTTTGGTTTAAGGTACTCCAAGAACAACTTAAATGCTGATTCTGACTAAACTATATTCTGCTTGGCTACCCAAGTGCCACCTGTTTTCAAGGAAAGCAGCCAAAGCTGCAGGGAAGTGGTGTTCTTGGAAACCCGAAGTGGTGGTGTGGCTGAAGCCATAATAAAACTCTTCTTAAGCTCAATTTGCATTAGTTAAATTGCATTCATCTGTTAGCTGCTTGTAAATGTTCAATCACAGAGCAGCAGGACCAGGAAGGAATGATCCCTGACTGGTAGTATGGTTATGCTTCAAATATATTTAGATCTAAATTATCTTCCAGAAAGTATGCATAAGGTTAAATCTGTATGCGCTCTCTTAACGTTTGATCTTTAATACTGATGCCTCATGAATATGCAGAATGTATTTAGATAGGTTCAGATCAGTACTAACAGTCAAACTGCAGGTTTGGGTCTCTAAAACCAGCGTTAAGAAAACATCTGTTGTACAGGGAGAAATGGAAACATTAAAGTGTTTCCTTTCAGACTTTATAGGATTTTGAGATCCCTAGGGTTTTAACTAAGTTAACTGAGATCTCATTATCACTGTCACAGTAGAGTGTGGAAGGATTTTGTCCAGTTTTCTTCAAGAGAAATACAATGTTTCAAATACCTTTTAAGGGCCTCTGACAAATGGACTCCAGGGATTCAAATTTACATTGAAGAGTTTAGATTAGTGTTCTAAGCTTAGAATTGTGGTGCAGATGCAGAGATAGAAACAGTGATACATTGTGCAGCTAGAATCTTCTTCTAATTTTTTCTTTTGTTCCTTAACTGATGTCAGATCATATTTTTGACTTGAGGTGTAAGGGAAAAAGAACACTATCAGCATCAGTGTGATGTCTGCGGTGCTTTGTGAAATAGGACCTCAAAACCTTCCTGGTTTGGTGTGTTGGTTTTTCGATTGTTAAATACGTTGTTAAATAGTTGTACGAAGTGTCTTCTAGCAGGTAGAACTAAAAGATTAAAATGTTATGGCTGTGTACATAAGTTGTGGTACATCATGTGCTTGGGGCCTCAGATAACTTTGCAATAATGTGACAATATTCAGTGTATCTGGCCTGCTGCTATACAGATCACTTTTCACAGTTTGATTGATAGTCTAATTGCAAAATGCTACATAGCAAGTTAATACCTTCTCCCTAAAGGGTAGAGTTAATTTCTGGCGCTTGTAATTTAGGTTGTGTATTTTGCCAGTCAAGAATGATAGTGATGTGCTAAAGAAATTAATTATGTGTACAGTAGATCTGTAAAGGTAGTAATTAGTACATAATAGTCTGTAACTACTGGGATTGTTCCATTACAGAATTCATTATCCGTCCAACTTAACTCAAGGGAAAACTTCTAGATCAGGGTTCTGTTGCTTCCTTATGATTAGACTTTTAAAATACAATTCAAGAATCATTATGATATGCTCTCAAAATTGTAGTGAGGTTTTAATAGCTGAGTGGTATTTTTCACATTATGGGAGTTTGGGTGAGAAAGGACATTTACTAAGGTTTTTATTTCTATATGTATAGTCTAATAGTATGTATGTAATATAGAATTTACTACATGGCTTATTTTAATGCAGTCTTGTTTTAGTAATTACAATATGAAAGCTTAACTGGCTGCCCAGTCCTAGCTTTGTTATCTCCCTCTGTGAACAACCTCAGTAGGACTTATCTATAACAGAGTTTTAAAATATTAGTAATCATGAAAAATTAGGTAAAGGATTGATAGAATTAATTAAAATTCAGTTTTAACTTGTTCCTGTCTTGTGTAAGTGTCAGAATTTTAGTGTCTAAACTTTTGTTGGTTGAGAAGGAGGAGGGTTGAAAATGGCAGTTGAAATAGAATGAAGTGGTTGTTGGAAAAACTGAAGAACAGTCCAGGGAGACAACGTTGCTTTTGAGGAAGACATAACATCTGATGTGATGAGGTCAAGAAAAACTTGATGTGTAATTAAAATCAACTACAGTGATGATGTCAACATCCCCTTTTGTCACCTTTATTAATAACACTTATTTGAAGGTGATTTTTGTTAAGCTATAGAGCTTAGTCTATAAACAGTTTGGGAAACTGTACTTCTGATAGAGCTTAGTCTATAAACAGTTTGGAAGACTGTACTTCTGCAGAACTGTAAGCAGATAACAATGCTTATACAAATGAGCTTAGTGTAAACATTATAAGGTAAACTTTCTTTTAAAATCTGTCAGACATAGCAAGTGGCATGTTTCTAAGAATAGTGGAAAACTATACATAGGTGAATGATAGATCGAGGCAGAACTCAGTGTTTTTGTGAACAAGGGATATACAAACCTTTATGGAGACTTCAACACTTATTTGTACTTTATCAAAATGTTAAGTCTAATCAGAAGAGAACAAAGACCATTATTCCAGTTACTAGATAGTAACACTCAAACATAAACTTATCAGCACCCCATCTTTCTTCTGATATTATCCTCACCCATCCTATGTACCTCTGAAGAGTGAAGCTCAAATGGTGTTTGCAACAAGTCATCAGCATCTTGAGCTTTTCACCCTAAGCGCTGTGATCTTACAGTGGAGATTCTCCTCCTTTTAAGTCTGGGGTTGTTCAGTGTTGCTGATAAAATAATATTTGAAAGATCTTGTCAGTTTTTGTTACAGTAGTAGATCATTGACTAGTGTCTTCTGTTTGCATTTGTTAATTGGGGTAGCTTGTCAAGACTAATTTCACTTCTTGTAAAATTTCTGTGTCTTATTCCCTGCCTTAAAGTGGTTGAATGACTACATTCTAATTAAGGTGAATTACTGAAGCTTGAACTGTGATAGTCTTTTGATTGCTTCCTATTTTCTGTGGATATGTGTCATTGGAGGTCTAAATGTCAGCTTGGAGTAATGAATTTATGACCAGAACGTAGGTGGGCTGCTATTCACATGCACTTCAACTTTTATTTTTCCTTGCTTGCTGCATCCACAAAAAAACCTTATTTTACCTTAAATTTATATTCTCCATTGTTAAGAAAACCTGCTAGAAAATTTGAACAACTTAATGATATCAGTATTTTAAATTATTCTTCCTCAAAAAGGTTCTGTAGTACTGTATGAAAAAGTTGTGCAAGTTCTGTGTGAAAGACTTAACTGTCTGTATTTAGTTTCTTCTTACATATTGAACAAATTGGGTAATTTGCATCTTCCTGATTTAATGTCCTTTATATACTTCTATCAGACTAATTAAAAAAACTCCTCTGTTTTGAATACATTTTGTTGATGCTATAACATGGCTAGTTCTGTAATATCCATGTGCAAGTAATTAATGTGATCTTATTTGTAAATATTATGGAGAAAACACCTCATGTTATATTACCATATAGAATAGTCATGTATGATCTTCAGTGTGTTTCTTTGAGGCCCTTTTTGCTGCTACTTGTTAAGCTATTGAATATTCACAGTACTTCGTATCTTTCAACTTGATGGTACCTTCCAATTTCAGTGGTGCAAGGTACTTTATGGAACTTGACTACACCATCACCTAGTTAGGGAGGTTTTTTAAATCTGTCTTTTGTACTCTACATCTGATGCAAAGAAGGCTGTTTTTTCATCTCCTGAAGAAAATTGTGTTTTCTTTTATTTTTTTTTCCTTTCTTTGTAAAACTGCCTGTTTTTAAACGATAGTGTATTATTTTGCAGGTGATTTTAAGTTCTAGTTATTTATACTCTCTTTCTTTTTACACTTCTGCCAAATACTGAAGAGAGAGAGGAAGTCAGTAAGGGAGGCTCGTTTCAGTGCAAGGCAGTAGATACTGTTGTTTCAGTTGACTTTTTTCCTTTCCCTTTACCCTCCTACTTAACAGGTATGTCTTTCTGAAATGATTTTTTTTTTTTTTATTTTTAACCATTTGCATTACTAGTTAGTCTGATGAAATACATTCTTTCTTTGATTAGAATTAATGTTTTAGCTTCAGTCTTACTGACGTAATTAAGTTTACATGAATTCAATGCAGTTTTCAAACTTTTTATTCTACCATCGAGGTGAGGTGATGTTTTAAGATTTATTTACCTCTGAGCAGTGTTCCTCTGCGAATACTTAAAAGCCTGTATTCCTATATTCACTGTTTTCTTGACTGATAAATGACAATATGAGATGTGCATCAATCTTCATCAGCCCTTTCTTTTTGCTTGATGTAATGAAACAGTTGTAGTGGAGAGAGAAAAAAAAACACTTTTGTTTATCTTAGTTTTCAGCCATTTCTTACTAAGGAGATAAGTAGCAGTCAGAAAGTGAGGCTGTTGCACCATTAAATTCAAAGGAAAACTGTTTGCCTTCATTTACATTTCATACTTAAAAAAACAAAAGGAGAAGGGATTAGTACTTATAAAAAATGGATCTGAATTTGATCTGGTACGGAGCCCAGAGGAAATTCACTGAAGAACTTTTACAAACTTTAAATGGACTCTGTTTTGCCTAAATTTCCTGAAACGCAGCTGTATTTAGAGGGCCGAGGCAGCAAGCTTCAGTTAAATGCAGCAATCTCTAGCATAAAGCACAGATACGTTGTGGTAGCTTGACAGTATCCATTGATTTATTGAAATGAAAGAGAAAGCCCACAAACTCGTTATATGTTTGTTTCTGGATTGCAAACTGCAGGTGGCTCCCTTGGTCTTCTTATTAATTCAGGATGTGTATGTTTCTTTCCCTTCCCTCTTCGCCCTCTCCTTTTCAGAAGTGTATGAATCTAAACGAAAGGAAGGTCCTGCTTTGCAGGGTAAGGTAAACACATGTTTTAGTGTCCTGCAGGAATTTCATTTAATTAGATTGCATGCTTAGGTAATCAGTCTTCGTATCTCAGTTTCACATAGATGCCAAGCAGACTGGTTTGGTTTAATCTTTCAATATATTTGAAACTGTTGCTCTTTTCTAACAGCAGAATAAATTCAAGTGCCATAAGGAAGAAAGGTATTTATTAGTTTGCAATTTTTCATCTCTTCCATTTCTTCTCAAATGGATTTATACAACAGGTTAACTGTTGAACTAGGGGATGGAAAAAGTTTTGCATTTTTTAAACAGACTTATGCTTGAAATTATTACCACTTAACATAGAGACAAACATAGCTACAACCATATTTGTCTTTATATGTATTGCTATATGTATTTATGTATATGTATTACCTTAGAATTATTAAAACAATGGTCACAGCAAATGTGTAAGAATTTATTCTTTAATTAACAGAAAAAGCTGTATGTAACAATGAAATAAAAGCTTTTGTGCCCAGAAGCGCAGGGGCAAATTGTACAAGATAAGGAGGATGCACTGTCATGTTATGTTTGAAGTATCAAGAGGAAAATTAAGTCAGGGGGAGTGCATTTCTGCTTCAGATGCTAAGGCTTAAGTGCAGAAGTCAGCTATTAACAAGTTACATTTTTTTAAAATAAAGTCAATAGTTACACCAAGCGGCATAGTTGCCAAACAGACCTCAGGAAGGATGCATGTAGTTTCGCTCCCGCTGGTCTGTTTTGCAGAAGAATCACAAATGAAACCTCCCAAGGTTTACTTGTATGTACGTTCCCGTGTATGCAACAGCCAGTTGCGAGTGGTAGTGGTTCAGTAGCACCTGCTTTTGTCAGAGGGGTTGTGTGGTACCCATTTCATTCATCATAACACAAAAGGACTAAATTGGGAATAGCATTAAGAAGGGGCCAAAGCAACAGCTTCCATTTGTGAGACAGTGTTTGTAAATTGTAGTTCTTCATATTTAATTCCAGGTAATATTTGAGCACATTTAAATTTCATATTGTGTCAGAATGGTTTGGATTGGCTACTTTTGGATATTATGTTGGTTGGCAGTACATAAAGAACTGCAAAAATTGAAGCCTCAGAAAAGCGCATATGAGTAGTCTGTTTGTGAATTAAATTATATTCAGATTGAGACAGATGGGAAACAGTTTGAGGTATGGGATACTCCAAAGTTGCTGGCTTTATTCATTGATTGCTTTGAGGTAGATCATAATGTATTCTACACAGTTCCTGTAGAAATTGAGTTCATTCTCAGAATCGGTGTTATGTCTCTTCTGAATCCAGATCATATGCTCTAGTGTGGAGGTGGTTCCTTCAGTTTTAGTTTAATTAGCACTGCCTAGCGCTTCTGAAATGTCACTAGGTCAAGTTAGACCTAGAGACTTGAGGAGCAAGAATACAAAGTATGAAACCCTGCTAGTTACTTCACAACAGTATCACTTGTACAGATAAATGCCTTTTTTAGTGCTATGCATGAAACTGAGGATGTAGGAGATGTAATTTGTGTGAATGATTGCTGTAAGACCACCATTTGGTTAAGAAATCTGTGAACGTTAATTAAAAAGCCCCTGCTGCACAGCTTTAGCAGTAGAATTTAAGAGAAGCTTCTGAAGTATGACAGATTTGCTATCGAAGTCTTTATAAATAAAATACCATCGTTTTACTGCTTGACTAACTCTAGGTATTTGTTGGCATCACTTCACTAAACTTTGGGAACTCCTTGGTAATTCCAAAGATGTAATAAATGAACCTCTTCTGGAAATGGTAGGAACTGATTTGCAGAAAGTATAATTGGTGTTGGAATTGTGGTCAACCTGTAGAATGGTACTTTGTGCTAAAGGCTTGGAGGAAAAACTGTTGGAGTGAGAACAGCTGTATGTTGTCTTAAAAGGTCTCCTGCGTATATTTTTAGCAATGTTGTGACTGAACTGCCTTAGCTATAATGTCTTAAATTTCAGGTGCTAGCTTGTAGAACTCATGTATTTGTTAAACTTGAGGTCACAGAGTTTAGAAATGGAAATCGTGAAGAAAGGTGGAATTCTGGCTGTAGAGACAAGTCATGGCGAGGTAAACACTCCAAGGCATCTATGTGTTGTGTTTTTCCTGAATTGGGTGTCTCAGAGGTTTCCATTAAAAAAGAGTAAAGATCTTTACTTGTCATAGACAGACAACAGTATGTTACCCATATACATATATTAAACAAGTTTGGAATTCCAGCCTACTGTGTAATAACTCTGTTAGTTGTTAGTACATTTTGTACCTACTATACAGCTTGTTTTTCTGAGGGAAATTGAGCATTTTTTTTTAAGCAGCTTTATAAAATGCAGCAGAGGAAGAAAGGCAGTTTTGTATTCTGAAATGTCTATTTCAGTCTTAGTGATGCAGTGCTCAAATAAACTACAGCACATTTAACGAGCGGTTGAGGACAGAGACACATGTACTAAGCACACCAGGGGAAGGGATTGTGTGCAAAGAGTAATTAGCATGAAATATGAATACATTCATGAGGTAGTCTTGATCTATAATGCTCTTACAGGGAGTGTTTTTCTATGAATTCAATGAAAACACAACTCTGAAGTTGAACTGAAAAAAGGATCTGTGAACTGAAAAAACCAAAGTGGGCTTTGTTTGTTTTTAAACTAATAAATATCTGTGTTCCTGGAATCAAACACATTCTATCTGAATAGGTAAAAGATGAGACTGAAAAGAATACTTTCTCTAATGTCAAAACAGTAAAAAAAAATCAAAACCTCAAGAGATACACCAAGTATTTTTTTGCAACTTCATTTTCTTAAGGGAATTTAAGTTAGATACTACGAAAATCTGTTTAGTTTGAAGCTTGTTAAGTAGAACATGATTAAATAACCCATTCATGGATCTTACAGATTTTTTTAAGATTATCTGTTGTGGAAATTTTCCTGAAATGTGACTTCAGTTTCCTGTGTAAGAATTTAGAGAGATATGTACACGCACACACAATACACAGATAACGAGTTGGAGGTCAATCACTTGTCATTTCTAGCTCTATGTTCTGTAATTCTATGCAGGGTGGTTTTAAAATAATATCTTTTGCTTTGTAATATGTTATTTATGGCTTTAGCCATATTTTCTGGATAACTTGTCAGTATTAGTAAAGGAAGCTCCAGATCTTGTTACTGCTGTGAAGTTGAGCATTGTAATGCAGGTTCTTCAGTTGAAGTCAAGCCAAGCGTGTGGCTGTGAATTTATGACTCAAGTGAAAGTGGGAGGAAGAAGAGTTTGGAGGCAACAATCGGCTACTTACTAGAAAGTCTGTGCTGCTATTAAACAGAACATACACCTATATTTTAATCTCCTGAAAGCAGAGTTCCAGGAATAACTGCGTATTTGTTTAAATAAATGAAGACCCAGTGTAAACAAATATGTAGTTCTAAGCAAAATTAATGTCCTTACTTGTAAAATGTTTCTTTTAAGTCTGTATTAAAGAGATGTTCACTATATCTTTTAGCAGAACCGTAGCTTGTAGATACTGAAGTACTTGCTAAATGTGCTTTCTCTTAAATTTATCTTTTCTGAAATAGAGTGTAGGGTTTTTTCTGTGAAAGCGTAAACTGACCAGATTTGTCTGATCCATTGGCCACTTCCAGTTACATAGTGTACTGACCTGTAATGGTGTGTCATATTTACAATAAATGCTTCCCTTCCCATGCCAGTTTGGTTTATGTGCTTTTTCCTTCCTTTTTCTTCCTCTTCCTGCTTTTTCCTTCATTTTTTTCTGATAAAAAAAAAAACTTCGTCTTCTTTTGAGACTTGTATCTGACTGATAGTTATTTTAACTGTAATACTATTAGGAGATAGTTTAAACAGAATATCTGCCATTGCAGGAATTTCTGTGTTACAAACATAGAATGAGGATATCTCTGTTATCTAAATGAATACAAGTTCTTTGCGGAAGATACATTAAAAAGCTATCTGAAGGATTAGAAGCTAACAATCATGCTATTAAGTTTCTGAATTCGTTGAGAAATAGAAAATGCTAGGTACATAGACATTAAAAGATAAAAAGCTCATAATTTTGTTGAGTGATTCAATTAGTTCTTAATGATTTCTAAAGGATACGAAGCTGAAATTACAATTTTGTATATTCTTTGTGTGTCTTGTGCAGTTGCGTGAAACTGAAACTTCTCTGAAACTTTATTCTCTCAGATACCTTTATGTTCTGTAAGGTGGGACAATGCCTGTTTTAGTATGATATTATGGAATAATTTCCCTATGAGGAGACAAATGAATAAAAAATTTGTGGCCTAAAGGCTATTTAAAAGTAAGAACTCTCCATGATAAACTAGGTCCACGTGGTTCTAAGTCAATGTGGAACTATCTGTAAGTTGCCTATTTCTCTCAAACTAACATTCAGAATAAGTTCCAAGATTTTCCTTTTGGACATTTTTTGATCTTGCATAAAAGACCTTTCAGTCATTAGTGCTGAGATGCTTCCTTTTAATGAACCATTTCGGCCAAATTTTGCTTGTGTTGGTAAAATAGTTAAGTAGAGCATAGATTACATCTGCTACATGATAAACTAAGTAGTGACACTTCCCAGCTTCCAGCAGCTGAAAGTTGTTTCTTAGGTTACATCTTTACATGTAGTAAAACCTTCAGTGTGTTTTTTCTTCAGTGAACTCATGGTCTTTTATCATTTATGATCGGTGGCATTGGTTTACTCAGTATTTCGAACAGACGTGGAGTTTTCTAACATTTCAGTCCTGCTGCTTGCTCATCTTCCTGGTTTGTTACCTCACTTTTTTGTCATTGCAAGTTTCATTAGTAGCTAATTCATATTTACTCTTTTGGTGCTTTCAGAGGCAGCTGTCCTGTCAGAGGGAAGACCAAAGTCGTACATAATACATGAAAAACAGTTATACATCACTCAGTGCTGTCCATTGCCTAATAAGTATTAGTTGAGTCTCTGAATTTTTAAGTTGAAACCTGTGGTTGTCTTGATATGGAATTATGAAATATCTCAATTCGTGGTTGTTTTTCAGTTATATAAATACGCCAGGAACGTTTTACTGTCATAGCGCAATGAATCTGTACTGGGATGGTTTGGTAGAATGACTGTGATGTGGAAAGGTGTGATACTTCTTCCCTCTGTGGTGCAGCAGCTCTTGTTCCAAAGAAGTCACTATTCTGTAACGTCCCTGGTTAAAGCTGTTGGTAATTCTCGTCTGAAGCTTGCAACAGCCACTGTTCTTGTCACTAATGGGTTGCAAAAATTCTTGTGCCCACATATGAGGATGAAAGATGTACTTTTTTAGATTAAATGCAGCTAATTGGATTTATTTGATACTGTCCACCTCAAGGCTGCAATTTCTAACATTTGTTTATGGAAAACTAATTTCCTGACATTTTATAAATAAGGATAAAAGTTGCTATTAGTATTTAGCAGCTATAAAAGCTGTGATTACCAGTCAGCTTCACAGGGCACTGCTTACTAGTTATAAAAACTAATGGAATCTATTAAGACAGATAATTTACCAATTATTTTCCCCTGTGAAGTTATGCTTTGGACTTAATGCCTATGTAAGCATCCCTTTGAGTTATACTGGCTTAACAAAACAATAAATACCAGGTAATTACCAATATTTTTTTTAAACTCTAAATTAGTATGACAATAGAATTCTTTTTACTAAACATTAAATCAAATTTCTTAAGTACTAAGTCAATGGAAATATAACATTACATATTTCACTATGTGGGCCTGAGTGTGTAACCAGGATGGGATGCACCATGTTACACTTGAAAAACTACAGTAGATCTCGAAGATGGTCAACAGAAAAAGGAGTTAATGAAAACCTTCATAAAATAAGATTATAGGTTTCTGACATTTAGTTGTAATTTGAAATTTTTTTTGTCTGAGTCTTGATACTTTTAGTTTTGAAAGTTGTATGGATAACAGATGTACGAGATAGCTATAATTATTTTCCAGATTATATCCTATCTCGCAGTTCTGAGGTGATGATGACCTGAAATCAGAGGGAAAAAATATAACTGGGACATGCAACTGTCTAAATTGGAAATACTGTTATAGGCAGCGTTTTATTTTTATAGGCAAATACCTTCTCTGACCCACTTAAACTTACTATATTGCTTCTGAAATGCATTGACTGATCTTTTTAGTCATTAGACAAGCATTAATATATAGGCAGCCAAGACATGTAATGCCTCAGTGCCCAGCAAAGCTCACCACAGATAAGGGACTCTAGAGCAAAACCCAGTATATTCATAGTAAGTATCGCAGATGTGGAAGCAGCGGCAGTGCTGAACAGAGAAATGGGGTCAACAGTCTTGAAGCTTTCCTGCATAAAAATATACGTGGAGGCAATGCGAGAGAAGAGTTTATGGAAAAGGCTACTGACTTTTGTTCCAGCTTCTTACAGCACATCATACCAATGCAGTTAAGTAGGCCCATTGAGGCCATTTTCAGTTTAATCATAGTCTGCCTGGTATCATTTGATTTCAGCTGTACAGGAGGGGAGCTTGCGCATATTTCTGTTACTGTTTGTATGGGATGAATATTTGTTTACTGTCCATCAGTTTAATGCAACAGGTTTTGCATCAGACTTAAGCAGGATAAATAGAAGGGGGCAAAATAAGTTGTGTGTGATTTTTGTCTTTGTTGTTGCTGTTCTGGGGTTTTTTTAAATAAAATTTTTGTGGCCCAGTTACGAACTTGATTTCAAGTTATTGAAGTTATTAGTAGAAGGTCAAAAGCAATTGCAGTATGGTATGGTTACTTTACTACACTTCAACCATAGAACTTTACTGCAGAAATTCTTGATGCAGTTTTTTTAAATTGCACTTGAAAATTAGACTAGTTAGAACCACTTGGGGACAATTTTAATAGAACAAGAAATATTTTTATCTAGATACTAAATGTGATGGCCAAATATAGTAACAATCAATTGTTTTATAAGAGCAAATACTATGAATAGAGATCTCCTACTATTTTTTGACAGAATTAATCTGTAAAACTAAGTAATGATTTATTTTTTTTCTTCCACTGAGCATAATCTGTTGGGTTGATGTCACTTCCTTCAGCTTGATTACATTAATTAGGCAAAAAACATATGAGAGTGCAAGAGGCTCCATGTGTTTTTCCCATCAGTGGTTTGGTTTTTTTAATCTTGAGAGCTCAAACTAAGATTCACTTTCAGATCAATGCCTTCTTTTCTTTGTAATATAAATGTTGTGGGGTTTGTTTGTTGTTTTGTTTGTTTAAAATGCTGTACCAGATATTTAGCTCTTCTGATTGCAGAAGGGACAGAGTGACAGCAGGAGTACTTAATTAATGTTACTTCAGGAATTGTTAGCTGAGTGATTTTATGTGAACTGTGAAATGCCAGGTGGCACTAGAAGCAGTCATGAGGTGGCAGAGCTGCTGTCTTCATTGACCAGAGGGCATGGCTGGCATCTGTGGATGCTTTTGCATTTATCTCTGGATATTTGGGGAGATGGTTTTCTGTTTGTCAAAGCTGGAGATCAAATGACAGTGTGGAGACTCTAAGTGAACTTGGATACCAAATCACTTTAATCTCAGTTTATGCAGTTCACGAATTTCAGGACATCCGTGCTCTGCTGGAGAGAAGCGTTGGCGCTCTTGCTACATCAACTGTGGCATCTCCCACTGTTTCTCCTCTGGGATCCGCTGAATATTCTGTACTTTCATTTGCTGTAGGATTAATTAGAGGATGTGTCCTTGGTCACTGGTCCATTTAGCTTGCACTGTTGTTCTCTGACTTGCTGTTGTCAGGGCTCTGCTCGTTTGGGATGCCTCTGCACAAATCTGCACTTTTTGGTGACCAACAGGTTGTTTGCATAGTTTGACCATCTATATCCTTGGGCGGGTGAAACTTGCCAGAGTTCATTTGGAACAGGTGGTTGGTCATATTTCGTACTTTCGGGAAACAAGGGGTTGGGATGATGATTCTGATCATGATGACAGCTTTGCTAACCAGGCCTAACCTGTGTGAACTGCTGCACTGTTTCATAATGAAAAAAAAACTTCTCAGAAAGGGTCACTAGGCAATGGAATGGTCTGCCCAGGGAGGTAGTTGCCTTCCCTGCATGTGTTTAAGGTGCAGGTGGATGAGGTACATTAGAGGCATGGTTTAGAGATTGGTGGAAATGGTTGGACTCAATGGTCTCTTCCAACCTGGTGATTCTATGGTTCTATTTGAGTGTGGAACTTCTGCAGTTAGACAAATGGAAAGACTCAGCATTAGTGTATTGGTGAGGGAAGAAAACAAGTGCAGATTTGAGACTACTTGGTTTGATATCCTTCCTTTCCCCCTTTTTTTTTGACTTTCGTTTTCATTCTCGGGTGCCTCTAGAAGTAAAACAAGTGTAAAATAATCAGTAGCTTCCTGATATTGTCAAATTGGTCAGGCTTAAAGACATTTTATTATATTGCAGTAGAGTTTATTGGATTTTTGTGCTACAAAATATCTTCTAATCTTTTCGTGGTGTTCCTATCATCTTATTTCATTTTTCTACAAAGTTGTCTCTCATGGGGTTTTTTTTCTTCGGTGAACTTCGCAGTCTAATTAATAGTTTCAGCTGTTCAAGCATACTCCTGTATGTATAGTTTACATCCCTTGATACTCTATACTTGATACATCTTTTTCTTCTGTTCTCCTCTATTAGCCATAGATTTTCTGCTGGCTAAAAAGCATAATAAAGCAATTAATTTATTTTGTATATTTACTTTTGCTGCCAAATGGTAGTAAATGCAATCAGTAGTCCACTTGCCAGATGGAAGTAAGATGAAATTACACATTCATTTCCTGTCACAGTATAAGGGTAATTTTTCACAGTGGCTACAGACTTGATAGAAATTGGAGATTAAGGCTCAGGATCACATAGGTTGAAGTTCACATAATCTCTTTCTTCACACTGTAATTCATTGTACTCCATTTTTCTCCCTTTAATTTTCATTTGCATGACTGACAGTTTTTACCATTAATTCTTTATTAAACGTATTCACTATTTGTTTTAGATAAAGAAAGGGAGAGGTTAATACGAACTGGACCTTTCTCCTTGGAGTAAAATGCTTTAATAGCTCCAGTAGCAGTAAGTGAAATTGTATAAGTTTTAAAAAAATTGTCGTGATGGCTTCTAATGCCATTCAGTAGCTGAATTAATGAACAGGTGTAGAATGGTAATTTTAAAGAGCTGTGTCTGCTTGTTTTGCTGCAGAAGTACAAAAGTACTGGTGGTAGAATTTTTTTTCCCCTTGATTACTTCTCTGAAGTATTTCAGCAGGTTTGTGCATGTTCTTTGCCATGATTGTCATTAGTCTTCTTTAATGTATTTTCATCTTAAATAACATTTTGTTTAGTGTTGCTGTTTTTTCTTGAAACCTTGCATAGGTTTCAAGCAGTGTCCTTTCTGTGGGATTAAATGAGTTCCCAGCTGAAGGTGCTGCTCAAGGTATACACTGGAGCCACACATGCATTGCATGATGTAAGGTGAACAGAAAACAATTCCTTGCAGCATGTTGCATCAGCTTTTTTCCTCCAACACTGATAAACAAATATGTTGCTACTAACAAAATAGACTTCTAATCGGAATAAAAAAAAAAAAGTAGGTAATGTAGTTTGGTGTTTGAAGACCAGAAAATACAGATCAAAAGAGACATCTGCCTAGGCTAAAACAAGTTTTTCCCTTTTTGCTTTATCATATTCTCTTTCCCTTTCTTTCTTTTGTCTGCTTCAGGTAGACGATCAAGAAAAGTAAACTCAATGAAAATATTTGACATGTGTGAGATAATTGCAATAATAAGCTTCAGATATGGAGAGTTGACATCTTTCTTTCAGTGTTTATTGCTTAAGAAGTTGTTGTGGACAGAAAGGAAGGAAATGGGTCCCCTGCTACACTTTTCTTTTTTATTTCCTGAAATGCCCCATCTTTATTGTGTCTGCCTGGTGTCTTTATGATTGTCACTAACTTGAGGTACTGTCTGTCAGACAGTTGATAAACAGGCCACTTTTGAGAGATGTAAGCCAGTGCCATTTTCCAAGTACTTTAATGAATAATGAAACTCCAGGGTCTGTACGAAGTAATGCAGATACTTCAGCTTCCAGACTGATTTTCCAGCCTGCTTTTTTGAGCTCCCCTACGTTGCCTGCTATAAAATACTACTTCCGTCTCTCTGTCTGGTTTTCTGGCATCAAATGAAAAAAGTGCCTCTCATGTTTAAACAGGCACTTGTGAAGGAAGTACCTGAAAAGGGTTGGGATGTTGGTTGGCAACAATATATTGTACATCAAATAGTTTTTTATTTATTTATTTTTTGTTTAAAATTCTGTATTCTGTGGTCCTGTCACAGTTGAGTCAGTACTGATGGAGATGAGCACCGCTGACAGAGAAGAGCGAAGTGGCTTTTGGTAGCTCTCTGTTTCTTAGTGGGCTCTTCGTACTGTGTTGGAGGAATTTTAGTAATTTCATATCTGTTTCTGCCTATCAGTCTTACATTGATAAGATTGGTGTTGATGCTGGATTGCAGTTTTGGTGCAGTCATATAAGCATCCAATTTTAGTATTTCTCTCTGTTTTTCTGTAAATTGGCATAGAACTAGCTTGATTTTTCTAAGTCTCGTGCTTGAAAAAAGAACCTTTGGAAGGAACATCTCTGGTCTTTTCCAAATGGGAGTTTTAATCTAGACATTAAATACCTATAAAGTAGAAGATCTCTAACTTTTGCAGACCTCCAAGCTTAAGCGGGTAAGAGTAGCCATGGCTTTCTGTAGAACTTTGCAACTTTTAGTCTTTTGTGTTCTAAATGTGGTTACTAGTTTCACAACTGCTAGAAGAATGCAATCTGGACACAAGCTAGGAAGGATAATAATCCTCTGTATGTCTCTTTCTATCAGGTGTTGTGTGCTTGAAAACTGGACCCCAAAACCATTTTACCTTTTTGATGCTGTGGTAGCTGAGTAATTTAGTATGTGTTTTTTCCAGCTGGTCTAACCTAACACCTTTACCTTTGAACTCTTGCTCACAAAGGTGTTCCTCTTGCAGTGTCTGATCAGGTGTTTGTGAATCACCACTGCAGGAAAAAAAAAGCACCTTCTTTGTGTGGGTTAACATTTGGTAACAAAAGCATCTGTGCTGCTTCCATTTTCTTTTGCATCTTCATCTTTTTGTTAGCTCTGCAATTCATAAGACTGAAGTGATGAACACTGACTTTGCCTGTATGTTTTCTCAGCTGGTTACAATATAGGTTTGTGTTCAGTGGTTGCAACTCATGTGACAAGCCTAACACTCTGAGCTGATTACGAGGGCGAGTTGTTCAAAGACTTCATCTTCTTGAATCATTTCTCCCACCCGTCTCAACCACACACAAATCTGAGCTCTTCAGAGGCTCCTGTTCATGTAATGGAACTCATAATGTTGATTAGCTTCTCATGGGACAGTTACTTGTTAACTCAAGAGTGTGTGTTTGTTTTGCTGAGCACCTGGTTTTATTTCCTTGTTTAATTGTGAACAACTAGTGATGAGGGTGTGATTGTTTCATGGAGTGTCTCTGCAGGATTTTAAAGGGTAGTTCCTTAGAGTCGAAGGGTCCTTGCTGGTGGGAATTTTGAGTTTTGTCTGTGTAGTATCAAGGAGATGTGCAGCTCTGTCCTTTTACAAATAGGGAGCAACCTGGTCATATTATGTAGTTAGGGTTGCAGAATAATGGTGAGGCAGGAGGAGAGGCACTACAGTGTTGCTGAATAGTGTTTATATTGAGTTTTTTTCTACTTTAAGCATTTTGGAGGTAGGTGGAGAGGAGATAGTTATCTTGTACTAGCTTAGTTTATTCTGGTATGAAAGTGCTCACGGTAAACTAATTATTCAAGTACTATAAAGCCAGTAGAATTATTTCATGCCAGATGTTTTCCTAATGGTATTGTGTATAAGAATAAAAATAACTTTTTTGTTGTTATTTTTTTAAAGCTTTTAAAACTGAGGCTTTGGTGTTATTTTTCAACTAAAACCAAACATCTTTTCTTACGAGATATTTTACCTGTTGTGAAACCCATGCTGGTGAAAATAGTACAGCAAAAGGCAATGCTCAGAGAAGACAGACATGTTTAGTTTGCTTGAAACTTTCTTTTAATGTGACTTTCAAGATTTTCATTTACTTTTGCATGTCCTGAGATGTTCATTACTTTAATTAATGTTAAGCACGTTTTTGTTCCTTCATTGCCAAATATGTGATGTGATATTTAAAAGGAAATAAATACTTCTTAATTGGTTTATTTAATTAATACTTAAAATTAATTATGTTAAATTATGCAAAATCAGCGTAGAATTTAAATATTTCATTAGCACATTACTAGTGATGTGATCCTTGTGATATAAAAATAAGTCAGTTGAAAATATATGGTATTTTGTTACTTGACTTAGTTCTTTACCATTGACAGCATAAATAATGAGCAAACCCCAGCCTTTCTGTTGTATAATAAATCTCAGATGATTTATCTTACTGGTTTTGGCTGCAGAAGTTCAAATAGTATTCAAGTTATTAATTTTTCAACAGGGGGCACTCACGCACTTTGAGGTAATGACAAATCACTGTGTCTATAGAAGTGTGAGGAGTAAACTGGAGCTGAAGATAACAAGTGTTATGTGTTAAGATGTATAGATATAATTTGATAATGCTTTGGAAATTTGGTCATTTTCATATTAATATTTTCATTTCATATTCCTCTGAATTTTAAAAAATTGCTTGGTTTCTTTAGATGCTTTACAGTACTTTGAGACAGTGCTTTCCTTTTTCTTGAGCTGCTTCTAATAGATGCATTACTGTGGCTTTCTAGCTCATTTGCTGTTAGTCTGTTAAGTTTAAACAGTTCTAATAATGAATTGGAATTTAATAAATGCATTCTTTCCAGCTAAAAAGACAGTAGAAGAATCAGAAGAAAAGAAAACAGTTCAGTCAAAGAAAAAGATTAAAGAATTAAGAATTTTGGATGGAAAAACAGCACAAAACTTATGTAAGTGATGTCAGATGCAGTAGGCGAATATCTATATGGTGTATGCACACACCAGTGTTTTTTGTTTGTTTGTTTACATGTGTAATATTCTTTTTCTGCAAACTAGGTGAATATGAGCCTTGAGTTAAGAAGTGATTCTATATATACAGTTTGAATTCGCCATACAGCTTGGGAAGACACAGTGTTAGATTTTGTGGATTGAGGATGAGAGGCTGATTCTTTCTGGTTATAGAGCTTGGTTGGGGTACACTTTTAAAGAGAAAAATATGTTGAGAAAGGATAAGTTAGGTGCAAAGACCTCTGCTATAAATTCTGAGGAAAAGAGTCCACCTTTATTTTTTTTAACTCATATCCTTTCTCATTAATTATGGAGGAAAATCAATCACTAAGAGCAGTAGATGTTTTTATTTGAATTAGAAATACCATAGAACATTACTAGTCCAGCTCTGCCTGTGGCAAATGAAGTGTGTAAAACCGAATCTGTGCATTGTTTATTACCACATCCATGAACACGTTTTCTTAAGCAGAAAGCAAACTGTGACAGAAGTGATAGATGACTTCAAGTTTTGAAAACGTGGATGCGAGAAAATCAACCGTACTAGCAGCACTGAATGCAGTTTATTACCAAGGTTTACTGATTTGTCTGTATTAGGAATACATTGTAGTTTATTGAATTGGGGCTCTGTTGAAAACTTATAAAATCCTGAGATCAGATAGCTTTCTTTGAAAGGTGTACAATAGGTGTTACCTCTCATATAATTTTAGCTACTCAGAAACGTGGTGGGTTTAAGGTATTTTTTTGTCTTTGCCCAGCTCTTCATTACCCTTTTGACATGCAATTTTTTTCTAACATGTCATGTGAGTATCATTTGGCTAATGGTAAATGCCATACAGCTATTCATACATGGCTCTGAAAGCATCAAGTAATAGTCTTCTAGTGGCTGAGTAAGGATAAATAGTAATGCAGATGGTGCTATTCAGAAGAACAGGACTTTATTGCTGGAGATAAGTAACACTGTTAGGGAGCAAGTGAGGCTGATTAAACAGTTAAGTGCTGTCAGTTTCATTTCCTAGGAATGAAATCCATTATGTGTCCAACTGCAGTAGTGTGCCTCGTGTAGCATTGGTTCTGTATAGATGCTTTAATTGTGAAGTCATTTTAATTTGGATCAAGATGTTTTTTCAGTTAGTTGCTAGAAATGAAGTTTGCCTTCTTATATCAATCTTTTTCAACATTTTGATTCTAATTATTTATTACTCAATTTCAGCAATATTTTTGGGTTCTTTCCGTTTGCCTTATGAAGAAATAAAAAATATAATATTAGAGGTTGATGAAGAGAAGCTGAGTGAATCCTTGATTCAGGTATGTGAAAGTATCTCTGATTTTGTTCGTAGTTTATTTCCATGTAAAAATGCTGCAAAGGTAAAAAAGTTGAAGATTAAGAATATTGTAGATTTTGCTGGATAACAGCTTCAAGTGTACCAGCTGTGTTTACTGTTTTGTTTATTTCACTTCTAATTTTGCATATGGTTACATATAGCACTAAAACTGTCTTTAAAAGACACTGTTCACAGAAGTACTTTTAAATCTCTCACTCTGTCAAGTTTTCCCTTTAAAAGGAAATACCTGACAATTCCTTTTTTTCCCCCACTTTTTTATCGGTTTGGAGAAGTTTATTCCTGACAAGAAGTGTGTGCTCAACAGGTTGGGTGTAGCTACCACCGTGGTGGAGCAGCTAAGCCCTCACCCAGTCCCAGCACCTTGCCCTGGCCCCCTTGACAAAGCAGGGGGGGAACAAATTACCCACCCTTGGTCTGCCTTGCAGCTGCAGAAAAACTGTTCAACGGGAGCTAAAACGTTGGTGTTATCAACAACCTTTTTGTCACAAGTCAAACCAGCACCCTGTGGGCTGCTGTGAAGAAAATGAACTTAATCCCAGTGAGATCCAGTGCACCATAACAAAGGCAAATGTGATTGCAAGGTGTTTAAGGTGAATATTTCCAGTAGAGAGGAGAATTATTATGCTTTCAAATAAGGGAATTCTAAGAACTTGGCTAAAATACTCACTATATTAAACAAAAATGAATATGAGATGGAGAAGCTGAACTTAAAAACTTCTTAAGATGATTCAAGAAGGATGGAGAAGCTGTCTATAGGAGGAAGCTAGAAAAGATTGGCTTGATTAGATTAGCAATATAAATAGCTGAGAGGGGTTACAACTACATTATAACTGTGTATAGAGAAGTGATGTGCATGAGCACTGTGGAGGAAAAGATGAATAACTGAAAGGCAGTGGTAACAGCACAATGAATGTGTATGAATTCATCATGAATGCAACTACCTACAATCTCAGCTGCCTGTAATCTTCAAAAAATGAAGCTTTGGAGATTGTCTCATTTCTGAAGGGGACAGAGTGACAGAATGGCTTCTAAGAGCAGGGGGACTGAGCTGATAACCTGGAAGAGATTCTTTCTCTGTTTGTAAAGACAGTCTTAGAAATGTGTTTGGGTAAGTGGCCTGTATAATCTATTTCATGTTCAGTCTACTCTGGTTTATTTTTATTCTAATCTTCTGAGCTATTAACTAATTTACCAGTTTAACAGTTTTTATTACTACTGATCGGAAGCTAAATGGGTGTAATGTAACTGAGCAGATAGAAAAGTGCTTTTACAGTTATGCTTCTCAAGTCCTCATTTCTTGTTGCTTTTCAAAGTTATGTTGAAATATTTAATGAAATTAATTGGGCTAATAAGTTTGAGTACATGACAGTCTATATCAAGTTTTAACTCTTCCTTGAGGAAAACACTGTAGGAAAAAATGTTCTCAGTTCCTAGTGTGTCTTTGAGGGGGGCGAGTTCTTGTGAACATAACAGTTGTCTAATGCCATGTTCAGCAGAATTTAGGGCACTGTGACAGAGTCATCATTGATAGTTTCAGTGTCTTAAGGAGACCCGTAGATTTCTTTTTATTTTACCCTACTTTCATTTAAAACCACATCATTGTAAATACAATTATAGAAGTCTGTTTCCTAAAGCACTGACATGAATTTAAGTATGGGCTCAACACTTCAGCTTCATTTTCAGTTATTCAGTACTATTAATGAAAGTAAACATATCTAATTATACATATATATATATATGTATATATATATGGAGAGTTGTAATGCCAGTAGAGCGAAACTCTCCTCCCTAGAAGCTGAGAGTAAATGGGTTGATGTCTTAGCTCTAGACCATAAGTTTATTCATGTGTAATTAAATATACATTTCTGACAAATACAGTGAAATTATCGATGTTAGCATTTGGTAAATAGTGTACCTAATGACAATAGGTTAAAACAATTCCACAGTATTTAATTAGTTCATGTGTTTTATCTTTACCAATATTAAACAGTCAATCAAATGAGCAATATTATTTTGCAGATGCTTTGGTTTTTTGAAGTAGGTATCGGTCGGACATAGTTTTGGGTTGATGGGAAAGGAAACACACTTAGGTTTAAATAGGAGGCCGTGGTTTAATTGTATGGCATCCAGGTGAACCTGATGTTTGTCTCTGTGAAGTATATTGAATTCCTCTTACTGGGACACTTGACAGGGGATGCTTTGTATGAGACTGCTTGTCATGTTTATAACTCCTTATTAATATGGGTGAACGTGTGATTCTTTCAACCTAAGAGAATTAAGTTAGCTATCACTTGCCAGTTTGACAAATTAGACTGATACATTTCTGAAAATTGTACCTTAATGCCTACTTCATCAAACCTGGCAGTGATCAGTACTCAAATTCTCCTAATGAATAAGAACATTGCAGGAGTGATGTCAAGATTGGTATGTTCCAAAAATAAGACATGTAGCTCTAATAGTACAAGTTTCCTCCAGTTAAGATTTTATCTGGAAAAAATAAGCCTCACTTGTTGCTTTCCTAATTTTTAAAGACATGTAAGTTTGGGGTTTTTTTTTCTCTTTTCATATCGAAGTCTTTTTGTGACACAGTCCTAAACAGTCAGAGTTCTGGATCCATATCCAGTGTCCAAACTGCTATACCATGTTTGCTTTCTGAACTGTTCTTCAGCCTTAATATTTTATACATTTAGCATATTTTTTTTTTTCAGTCATGAAGATCATATACTAAACCATACAATTTTTTTAGGGGACATGGATAATATTTCAAGCAAGTTTTCCATCTTGCTAAGTTCCATTGTATTTGCTGTTCAGATGATCCGTACAATTTTATGATGTTGCTGGTTTTTTAATGTGAAATATTTTTAAGTGATGTTTGTGCACAGCTATTTTGAATGTATAAAATTTTTTTGGTAGTTATGCCTTATTTTACAAAGACCAGTTATTTCTCGATTAATATTTAATGAGCAAGAAGTTAAAAAAAAAAAAAAAAAAGATTGTAGATAGAGTATAATTCCTCAGGGCCTGACAACATCAAAGAGTTTTGTCTAACTTTAATACTGAGAAGGCATTCTTCAAATTAGAGCCTCTTAACGGGGGACCTGATGTCTGTATTAAATAATTACTGGTTTGTTTTGTTGTTTATATAATGTTAAAGCTGTGTAAATAAAATAAGCTTCCTATAATTTCTTCATGCATTTCCACATTGGGGTATTTTAAGTGTGCTATTTTAAGATCTCAGCTAGTTTAATATAACAAATTAAACATAATGCCTTGTTTGTTTTAGAATCTAGTGAAGAATCTTCCTGAGCAGAAAGAGCTCAATGCCTTAGCCGAATTAAAGGATGAATATAATGATCTCGCTGAGCCAGAACAATTTGGAGTTGTGGTATGTATTAGTACACTAATTAATTGGAGGGTTCTATTTTATTAAATAGATTAAAAAGAAAAACTTTAGGTCTAAATTATTTTGGTTGGTATTTATGCAACTCTTGCAGCAGGGAAAGTTACCGTCTATTTATTGGTGAGTAATAGATCTCTGTAAAGACATATTAAATGTTTTTCTGAGGGGAGTTATGGTATGGAATTGAGCAACAGGCACTCTGTGCCAGGTGAAGTCGTTTGTCTGACTGCCTTGCATTGTATGTTTGTTGAACAGTTATGGAGAACTCGCTAGGTTTGAGTGGTTAAACTTCCAAGATTTCATTAGACACAGTGGCATTGACAACTTCTTCAGTATGAAAAACTGAAAAGCTGAAATAGTTACTATGCCCTTATCATCTCATGTCACGTTTTCAAATCATGCACTTATCAGACTTAGGATTACTACTGGCTTGAAACTAAAAGGTCCTTGATTTTTTTTTTCACTTGATTGTATTGAAGAAGTCATTAAATTATCCTTATTTCCTGACAGCACTAATATACTCATGATCATTTCTTCGTTGATACACTCTTTTGAGGAGTGACCAACTACAGACAGTTGAGAAGGAATTTAATGGAATATTAATTGGAAAATATCGAAAATGGTGGTTTGCCTTATGAAAGGTCTAAGTTTCTTTTATCCTGCTTGCTTATTCAACTATTTTTACTACTACTAAAACACTGGATTTATGTGCAATTTAGGTTTGGATAAGTCCATTAAAGTGGAAGAAACACCTACAAGCTCCCTGTCATGTCATGACAGGAGACCTTTTTCATTGTGTTGAATTAATTTCAGTGTTTTGCATTAATAATAATCTTAATCTTGATGTTAAGAAGAACTTGTTTAGGAATAGAAGACGACAGAAAGACTCTTTAGGTGCCTTAATTATTAAGAGATGTTAAATGGTTAATCACTGTGCCCATCAAGTTTAATACAATTGGGAATAAATTGTTTAAAATTTGTGTAGAAAAAACATACATAGTAAATGGTGAACTTAGAAGAGAGTAACTTAATATGCAGCTGATATGTAAATGAAAATTAGAGTTGCTTTTTCATTTAGATGAAATGTTAAAATCAATTATATATCCAAATTAATTACTGGAACTTTTTTTGAAGTTATATCCTAGGATCAAAAAAACCAACATAACTTCATATAGAGAACAGATTGCACTGATGTTGAAGGACAGTAAGAAGAATACATCAACCGAATCAGCTGTTTAACATTAAACAAGCTAGATAGAATATTCTCTAGTTTTTAAAAGTAAAATTCCTGCTGGAGACTTAATTTTGGGGTTGTTTTTATGACCTGGCAACACCTGCAGCTTCAATAAGGACACTGGCTTTCAGTTTTAGTGCAATTAAACATGAAGTTTGATAAAAGCATAAATCCCTTCTGTGCTGTAAAGTGTGCATCCCAACCATTCTCCATCACCTCAGAGGATGGGCTGGAAAAAAAAAATCAGAATTTTAGCACTATTAGTGGTATTCAAACTAAAATCTAAGTTCACTCACTTCTCTTTACCACCAACTGTGAGTTTTGAACTCCAGTTAAGAACATTGCCACTTCAAGAAAGTGATTTAAGTTTCAGTTGGTACCTTTTCAGTGAACAACAAAATAAATGACTGGCACAGACCAAAAAATTCAGTTTCTGATGCGCGTACTGAAAAAGCCTGAGAGGGGATGTTGCTGGTTTCTAGTGAATGCAGAACTTCAGCTGTGAAGAACTGGATTGTCAAGATTTCATTGTTAATGGAAGGGAATAACTTTAATTGAGTAGTTGCAGATTCTGTGACCCTTTTAACTGTAATCCTTGCCGAGGGCAGATGAACTGGCAAGAACTGTACAAGTGTATTTCAGCTTCATTGGTTTAGAGTCATTCAGTCATTTTAAATGAATTTATTTTATTCTTGTTTTGCCTCACCCTGATTTCTAAAGCTGCTGAAAAATTAACCTTTCTAGAATATTGATAGGAAAATAAAAAAAAAAACCAAGGCAACTGTTAAATATTTTATTGGTAAGCGACTGAGTAAGTAGACAAATTTCTGGTATAGGAATGTCACTTTTTTTCCTTAGGAAGTGAGGCAAATTTAATTGTGCTTTTTGTCTCTTTCTCCGGTAACCTTTGATCCTAGCTTTAATACAGGACTTGAGAATTGAATGATGATAACAAAGAATAAAGAACTGAATAAAGAACTTCATTAGGCAGAGAATTCAGACAAGGACCTTTACGAAAGCCCAGAAGGGGAAATAGTGACATGCAGTCCAGTTATTACAGTTAGCTGGAAAAATACTACCTATTTTCTTGCTGCTTAATTGTTTGTGTGGAAGCCAGTGCTTGCTGCTACATGTACCTTTTTGAATTTGTCGTTTTGTTTATGCTTTTGACAGTCTGCTTTTGTAGAACTATAAATAATTTGACCTTTTGGTAAGTGAATATGGTCTTGGCACCTTATCTATTTGCACAAGATAGCTCAAAGTTCGTTGTGTTTATCAGCCATTGAACATGTGCACTTGGAAACCTGCATATGAAAGAGGAACCAAGGCAGTGTAAGGAAGGAAGAAATAAACCAGCATTTGCGGTCATCTTCTATCAGCTCATCAAGAGCATAATGTATATAAAACTGCTTTGGATTCTAAGGAAACGACCCACTCAAAACAGCTGTTAGGAAATTGTCAGGATACTTTTCGAATGTTTTGCAGATCAGCAAATTTAATTAAAACATACTGCTGATTTGGTAGTTGAACTGCCTAGTAAAGCAAACAAATTGCCAGTGTTTCACTGCACCTCACAGCATCAAAAAAAGAAAGTTCAAACTGACTGAAGTGTGTTGTAAAGGGTTATTCTTCACAAGTGTTTAAATCCCACTGGGTTGTACGTGTTTTGTTGCACTTGGTTTTTAGAACCTAAAGCTTTTGAAAACTTTCTGTTACGTTATAAGTAAAATCAGTATTAAGAGGTTGTTCTACAAAAGTTAGACCAAATTATGTGATTAATTTTAATTTCCATCTACTGCAGTGAAGTGTAAGTAGAACCTTTCCAGGCAGCTGTTTTCCGTATGATATTTCTGAAATACAGAATGAGTGGAATAATAATATTTCAAGACTTTACATGATGTTGGCTTGTAGAGGCATACAGAGAAAGTTGTAACAATGGAGAAGTATAAAAAAAGATTGCAAGTTATGCTGAAATGTTTCTATTTTTGATCCCTTCCTTTTCCTCATTCCAATCTGATTGTATCAATTGTCTGAGACCATCTGCAGTGCTTTCATATTTGTGTTAGTTTTAGTGCGATTTCTTCGTTATTCAGGCCACCCAAGTCTTTCCTGTGGAAGTCGTTGCTACTGTAGCTGGTAGATTGCATGGGTGGGAAAATTATGCTTCCTCCAAGAGCCATGGTAGAGATTTGGGCAACAGAATCATGAGCACATAAAAATCTTTGTAGTCTCTACCCTCTTGCTCTCCCAGTGATCAAGAGCAAGTTGAGAACTGTTCATTAACTCAGTAAGGCTGTATGAAAATGGAAAGTATAATTCTTTAGCTTAATCAGATTGAAGTGCTTGTGTTTGTGGTGGTATCAGCACACACTTGAGAGGTCGTTGTACTATTTTGAAGGAATGAAAGCTGAGAAGCTTAGTTATAGTAAATAGGAAAGTATCAGAGTTCAAATGTAACTTCACTGGAGATGTGACCAAATATTTGTCGGGTATACCTTCAGGCTCATCTTCAGTTTTTATTAACTTATGGGAATGGCTTATGTTACTTTTGCTGTGGAAGCATTATAGAAGTGTGCATTTATTGCCAGGGACTTTGGAATTCACAAGCTAAGTGGTTAGGGTAACACAAGCACTCCTACTTTAAATACTTCATTGCACTAATTTTTTTTCAGAGAAAGTGAATAGTTTGGGGAAAAATACCTGTGGGCAGGTACAGTTGCCTGGAAATATAAGGCAGGCAATGAAAATACATAGAAACTGTAGTCTTGCTGGCTGCACAGTACTATTTTTTAATATAAGCTATTTTGTCAAAATAAGCTTTTGGAGTTTTTTATATACTGATCTAATGTTTCTTATTTCATAGATGAGCTCAGTGAAGATGTTGCGGTCACGTCTCAATGGAATCCTTTTCAAGCTTATGTTTGAAGAACATGTAAACAATATCAAACCTGACATTATGGCAGTTACACTGGCTTGTGAAGAGCTGAAGAAGAGTGAAAGCTTCAGTAAGCTTTTAGAGCTAGTGTTGTTCCTTGGAAACTACATGAACTCTGGCTCCAGAAACGCACAGTCTCTTGGTTTTAATATCAGCTTTCTTTGCAAGGTAAGGTAAAAGTATAAAACTCCTAAGAGTGGATTCATGAAACTCATAACGTGATAAAGTACCCTAAACTGGGAAGAACATTCAGTCCTTGTTGTTTCCTGACCACACCTCTGTTTTTATTAGTGGATAGGAAAATGTAGAATAAACATTTCCAGGATGGTCTCTTGGTATTGCTGTCTTTCTTGATGCAATCGTGATTTAAGGCAGCTATTTAACTCAAAGTCTGTTCTGAGTCTTTCTGGATTATTTAAGTAGAACAACTTTCTTTGATCTGAACTTGTTTGACTGTCATCTTGTCAATAAAATATAGATAAAACTCTCAGTATATTAAATGGCTCTAGCTAAAAGATGGGAAGAAAGGCAAGTACCCAGCTATCTCTCGAGCAGCATCATTGAAATAAGTGTTTGGGATTAAGAAAAGTGGACATAGGTATTCTCGGTTTAACTTCATTTGTGGTAGCAAAATATGGGATGCAACGACAACTTCTGTAGCAGCCAGAATTTAATGTGCAGTACTTGTTTATTTATGTAGTAAAATGTGTAAGGCGTTGATCTAAACTTCATCTCAGTGAAGTAAAGTACTTCTGAAGGTATCTTTGCCATAACTGAGTGCAACATTTGTAAGCAGACTTTTTTTTAGAAGTTGGCATGAGTCTTGCAGAAGAATTCGTATCTTACTTGTTTCAAGTCCCTTCTTTGGGCACCATGAGGAAATCTGGGGTTTACCTCATGGACATGTAACCTTGGAGGGGAGGATAATATTTCAAATGCACAGCAAGTCTGATCTGATGTATTTCAGTATGTATTTCAGAGTGAACACAAAGATGTTGCTAACTTCTGGTAAAATAAAAAGCATCACCTGAGAAATTTTGTCCTTGAAGAGCTTTTTTCAAGAGAGGTGGAGTTGAAGGATTTTGTCGTAAATCTAGTACTGCATTTTCTTTTTGGTAGTAGTGGAATCTAAAGGTAAATCAACAGCTTAGGTGAGAAACTACTTATTACTGAAGAGGAGGGGAAATAATGACTGTGCATGAATGGTACTCTAGTGTGGCATAGGTTTGGGAAGATGTTCTTGCACTCCAGGTGATAGATTTATGAGTTGCTGTCAATGCAAATCCCACGGATGTTGACACAGCTAATGTAGATTGACTAATCCTTCAAATTGTCCTCTACTGAACTGAATAATTGCTGAAGCATAGCTATCTCTGTTTACAGCTAAATTCCATTTGAAATAACAAACAGCAATCTATAACTATTTAATTCAGCCTTGCCCTCAGAAACAAAATCTGTTGTGGGTTGTTTTTTTTTTTTTTCTTTTTAATTTTGAGCTAGTTGTTTGAGTGAAGTGTTCTCCCTCACACAAGTGAGATTATAGAAAATACTTAAACATTCTCTCTAGCAAGATACTGACAGTGCTGTGTGCTGTTGTATTTAGGTACAGGGTATGTTTTGTTATAAGGTGATGTCTAAATGTAAAGTCAGCTGTTTCTATTGGTGGTTTGCCTGAAATGAAATCTGGCTCAGAAAAACATAACCAGAAAACATATTAGGGAAAGAGGAATCTAACCAGTGGGTTTTTAATCAGTGTTTTTTAAAGACCTAATGTTTATAAGTTTTGGAGTTTGTTTTTCTTTTTTTTTTCTTTTTTTTTTGTTAGACCAGTGTTTGAAGCTATTTTTAATGTCAGTGGGATTTCTGTTCATGTCAGACTTCATCAGTCATGAGAGTTCTTAATTATTTTTTTGAAACAGCTGTCAACAAGTTAAAATATCTATGTATATGTGCCTGTGTGCAGAGTACAAGAGTGCACACAGATGTTTCAATGCAGTAACCAAATGTATTGAATTGACTTTTCAAGAAAATGATTTACACACTGGTTTTTCTATTTTGGTAGTCTTTGAAAAATCTTAAAATTAATTGATCTGTAGATGTTGTGCTTATATACATGATCTGGAAAAAAGAAATAAATGGCAGGTATTGATCTAGAATAGATGTATATTTTTTTAAAATAAGTATGCTTTAATCCAGAGCTGGAAATTTTGTACATTGAAATCTGTTATTGTGTAAGAAGTTTTATTAAATCATGGTAAACAAAAAGAAATGAAAGCATGAATTCAAACCTGTCTGGTTGTAGCTAGACAGCCAACGCCTGCCTAGTAATTGCAAATCCTTAAAAACAGATTATCTTTCTGGATGTTATATTGCAGTGTATGATGATATTGAAGAAAGAAATGATTTGTAAACAACCTTTGGCAGAAGACAGAGAACTTAATTTGGCTCAAATAAGAGAGAGCGACATTAGAATTCATGCGCTGTATCAAGGCTGGCAAGCAGCAGCAGCTGCTCTGCTATCTGCATTAGAGCATTCATGGTTGCTTAAGTGAAAGCGATTGCTCTTTGAAAATATAGATAGGACCGAAAAAGTAGTGAAGTTCAGGGAAGCTCCTGTAGTAATACACTACAAGTAAATCCTTTTTACCAGTTGTTGTGTTTTATTAATGTGTGCAAATAATCCAGCTGCTGTTCTGCACCCTATTATTGCACCTCTTGAGGATAGGAGAACCCTCGGTTCTATGAAGTTACACCAGATAGAAATATTTAATTGAAAGGCAAAAGGGTTGCTTTATGCTTATGTAAGGTACAACATCTCTTTTTGTGGCGAGTTAATGTAAAGACTAACAGCACGCATTCCTCTCTTTTATTAAAGCTTTTGTAGAATTCCAGCTGGATCGATGTGTATTTTATGTAATAAGTAATGCTATGGAACTTCTTGTTCAGATAGTGCAAGTAGTACAAGACAAGCTGTTATATAGTTTGAATATTACCGAATACTGTACACTTACTGTCTACCAACACCTTTTCTGTTAAAATGGAGAAGATTTCTGGGATATGACAAGTTCTTTAATCTCTTAAATCAGTAGAAAGTGGAGTTTTTTATAGTTACAGTATTCAAGTGTCACTCTAGCGTTAGTTAAAACGTAGAAGTTTTTCCTGGCATAAGCTGAAACTTTTAAAGCTGAAAAATTAATTAAAAATACCTGCTAAAAAAATGTGGAATTGGGTTATGGTATGATTTGCATTTTTAAAAGGCTTTTACCAAGATGCAAAGTGTAATGGGTAATTTTTCTATATAAATGCTATTTTTGAGTTGCAAACTTGAACGCAGTACTCTGCATATTGCTTGATTTGTGTATGTGCACTGAATATTATCTTCTGTGTACATTATTCTTTAATCCTTTCCCAAACAATGAATCCAGTAGTATTGACCACTCAGATTGATGTGTCTCCATTCAGCTGGAAGCTGCTTTCTGAAGGCTACACTCACTGATCTACGGATTTTTTTTTTTATCTTAAGTATGTATTATATGTATTATGTATTATATGTATGTATTATATATATATTATTCCCAGAATCTCTGGTAAAGAAAGGCCATAGAATCAAACCTCTATTTGACATTTGTCGTACCACACTTTTAGTGTCTTCTTTATAAATGGATAAATTTATAAAGAAGGAAGATGGAAAACCTTAAATTGGTGGTGTGCGTTGTTCATGTTTTGCACATACAGACACTGCTCTCTAAAAACCTTTATGTTGCAGCATGTTAACAATACTAACGATGCAGAAATACAGCAATTTTTTGTATTCCAAATGGTGAATTACCTTACTGTTGGTGAAATTTGTAGGTTTAGCAAGTCTTGGAACTATTAAAATTTCTCTAATATGTTAATATTGCACAGGCCTATGTCCATCGCTACTTACAGTCATGAGGCTGGAGCTCTTAATAAGGCTGTGAAATGGCTGTCATTTTTTCTTTTTTTCTGCTCCTTTACAAACCCTTAATATCACTTGGAATTTAGAACCTATAGAATATTTTGTTGAAGTATGTCTTTCTGGTTCAGTTGACTGTTAAGAACTATTTTACAGTCACCAGGTTGGAAAAAAAAAAATCTAATCACTATTTACTATAAATCTCAGCTGCAATTATCATCTGTGAAAGTGGCAAATAGAAGTGCATAAAATGAAAAGAAGGAGGGAAAAATATTGATTGCCCTTCCCCAGTCTTTTGCTCTTAGTGTGCTAACCCAAAGAAGACATTTCTTTAGTTCAAAAGACATTGACTAAACATCAGCTGCCTGAGCTTTTCTTTTAAATAGTCTTATCTGAAACTAGATACTTAGTCTTGATTTTCTATTTATTAACCTTTTAATGTAACAGAGGCTGTGGTTTCTAAGTCTAACATTTTAAGTTTGCCCTTTTCCAGAGCTTTTGTTTATAAAAAGATAATATATCTTTATGCTGAAGGCCGTTATTAGTATCGTAAAGTCAATTTTGTACTAAATGCAGTGACATTGTGCTTTGCTGTGTGTCAAGCCGAGTGCTTGGGACAGGCTTAAACCATGTCCCCTTTAGCACCTTGTCCACCAGTCCCTTAAACCCCTTCAGGGAAGGTGACTTAACAACCTCCCTGGGCAGCCTCTGCCAGTGCCCAATGACCCAATGGGTCTTTTCCAACCTCGTGATTCTATGATTCTGTGATAAAACGGAACAAGGAACAGTTTGACTGGATATAAGAAAAACAAACTTCACTTTGTTACAATAAGACTTTTAATTTAAAAGACATATAACTCTTCTGTAATATAAAAAATATTAAATTATACTCAAGAACAAAAAGACAGAGGAGACAAAAGTTTACCCCAAAAATAAGTATACTCTGTGAATACAGAGCATGTAAAGATGCAGCTGGGTTGTCAGCTTTCTGATTCTTGTCTTTCATTTCCATTTTTATTTTTAAATTACATCCACTAAACTACATTGTTCCTGATCTCATTATAGTAGTAGGCTTAGAACTTGATTTTTAAAGTATGTGTATGGATTGTGAAGCTCAAACAGAGATACATGTTACTCATTGTGTCTCTTACGTATTGAAAACATGGATGGGTGTTAACTGAGACTTCTTTCTTGACTGGGCCAAAGAAGTGAATTAGACACAGTAGTTTAAGATATGAATGACTGCTTTCTACAGATGTTAAGCAACTCAGCAGGTGCTAGTATTATCTCTGGTTAATATGATGGGTACTCTTGGTGGCAAAACATGTTCCAGTGGTAATCTGGAGGCAAAATAAATTTGTCCATTTAAAAAAAAAATACATGCTTTATCCACTTGACGATGTCAGAGAGATCAAAGTCTGCAAATCCCATAGTTCTTGTTCACAGATAAATTGAAATGCAATTTCTTTTTACCATGCAGATGTTTAGCCACTAAATCTATGATTTTTTTCAAGTTGGGAAAACTTCTATGTGCGTAGGACATTAAAACCTTTTAACTGCATACCATTACCGGGCATTGTTTAGTCCTTAATCACTGAATCGGTATGAATTAAATTGCATTCTTAATTGCCTAAATACCTTATTTTTTTAAAAGCCTGGTTTTTGACTGCACTCATTTATTCTTAACAGGGTAATCCTTAAAGCTGAAAGGCCTGTATTAAATTGAACATCGATGGCGAGCCTGTCATGAGGATTATAGAATTAGAACTTCTAGTGATTTAGAGAATGAGAAAACAAATAGGAGATTTTATACACACATTTATGTATTCTTCTTAAATAAATCCTTGATTTCATTTGTTGTGTATGTTGTAGCTTACTTCTATGTAAGAACTGTACTAGATGAGTTAGTAAAATGCGGTTTAAAAAACCTTTACAGATATATTTGTAATACTGATTCTTCATAAAAAGTCAAGTACGCTTATCTCAGACTCTTGCATACACCTACTGTCTCTATTGCCTTTGTCAATAAGGGATAATCTCTACTTCTACAAAACCTTCAATCAACCTTCATACTTTCATTCTCTGTCTGCATAAAAATTAAGAAACTAAATTTGGATTTAAATTTATTTTCTCATTTTTTTAAGCTCATCATGTTCCTTTGCACACACATGCACTCTGCCAAGGGACTTAACTACAAGTATATATGTTTTTTGGAAAATTTGCTGCTAGCTTGATGTTTTAACAATTATTTAAGAATTGTTTTTTGAAAGTAATAAATTTATTCTAGCAACTGCTGCACTTAGGTTAGTGGAAAACAGAAAGCCTTATCACCTTTAAGAAGACCTGAAGGTTTAATTCAGACCACTAAAACTTGCCTCTGGAGTTGAGGGGACAGGAAAAATATACAATTACTTGTCTCTTTGCACTGTGCACAATTTTCATGCAGCTTTTTATATAGTAAAACTGGCCATACTACATTTCCGTTCCTGGCTGTTAGGATGACCTTTGCTTTTCTATTGCCATTTCATTTTCCAGTGATGGGGTGTGTGCGTTTCTTTCATGTGTCTATACAGAATATATCTGAAAGTCTTTTGGATGAAGCAGTGCGCTTCAGGTTTTGTGGCAATAAGAAATTAGGGATTTCTGACAAGGAGTTTCTTTAACTTGACTGGTAAAAGAGCAAATTCTGACTTTTAGCATGCTGTCCAGCTATGCAGCATTTCAAAGGGATACCTTTAGAAATCTGGCAGTAGGGCACAGTGGAGGAATGAACTAAATTTTGTTCTGTTTAATCTCTGTTCACAGCTATATTTTTTTATCACAGCAGGCTTCTGAATTGGCGTTGCTAAAATCTCAACTTTATGGATTGTCTTCAGGTCTTGTTCTTAGCACAATTAATTGTTCTTCACATGTACAGCATAGGAATAGGTTCCCTTTGTAGTCTGCAAAAATTTCATTTTAAAAATCATTAGTTTGATTTGCAGGAAACCAGTTTAGGTAACTTTTTTCTAATGAGGTTACATTTGCAAGATTTGGTTTACTTAAACATTTTATTAAAAGCTGTTGTTTATTTGTTTTTCTCCTGCATTCACTTTCTAGATTCGCGATACTAAATCATCAGATCAGAAAACAACCCTATTGCATTTTCTAGCAGAAATCTGTGAGGAGAATTACCGAGACATCCTAAAATTTCCAGATGAATTGCAGCACGTTGAGAGTGCAAGTAAAGGTAAGCGAGTAGATAAACACCTAAAGGTAATAACTGTTTGCTTTGACATTAAATGCCTCCAGCATTTAATTTTAGATTGTAGGATTATGTAACCTGTAAGAGTTGATAATCCATATGGATTTTGCTTTTGTGGTATTTGCTGACCTGAGAAAAAGTGAGGGGGAGGAAAATCAGTAATAAAGCAACTTCTCCTGAAATAAGTTTTGGAGATAATACAGCATATTTCAGTGCATTACATACACACCTTCTGATACGTGATTTTTTTTAAGTAATGTAATTACCATTAAGCCTTTGAAGTCTTATTGCTTGAGAGTGAGCACTTGTGTACGTGTGTGTACATGCACAGAATGTTTCCCATTTTCAAACTTGATTTAACACTTGAATGCAGAATAACGAATAAGCTTTCTAAAGTTCCCAGACTGTGTGTGAATTATCTAGTTTAATTGTACTGTACAGTCAGTGACTAATACTGATTTGAGTCTTGGTCAGTCAGCAGCATACCCTAATATATCTGATACAAAACTTAGTACATTTGGTGTTGGTTCTCTTTTTATTTCTAGTACATCATGCTGCTTCGCACCCTTGTTTCTCAGCTATGGGAAGTAAGGACTGTTTGGTAGTGGGTGATGAAGCTTAGCATGAACTGTTTAATTTTTACTTGACTCTACTTATTTATCGGAAGATAAATAATACTTGGGGAAGCGCAATAATATGAGGGGAAAGGAAGCTGGACACACATTTTCGCTATCCGGGTTTCCTCTTGCAAATTTTTGTCTCCCTTTTTTCAGTGTTACCAGTCAGTGTCTGTGTTCAGTGGAGTCGTTCGATAGAAACTTTTTTAATTAGGCCATCATTTTCTTTGTTTGTCTTCTATTTTAAACTTTGGTCTAGTGAGAGCAGAACTCTTTTTTTCCCTGAGGACTTGTTGATTGATGAACTATTCCCTAACTTTGCTTTTGCTTCATCTTAAACTTATTCACAGATTTGTGATGGGTTTTGTCTTACCATTTTTTTGCTGTTTCTCAAACTTTGCAAGTACTTTCCATGTATTCTTTTTCTTCATAGAAATGAAATTTTATTTGTATTGATTAAATGTCTTCATTTTTCACTTTCACTTTGCTAATGAATACTTCATAGGCATGAATGCCTGTTGACAAAAAGGAACTGATCTGCCTATATTGAGTTGAGTTTGGGATTGTGTTTTAGGACAGTATAGAGACTGAGGAGATGATTACCACCTGCAGTTTATAATACATACATACAGAAATGTACATTAAAAAATGAATGTACACACTTAAATAGCATTTGGCAGGCTACTTACATCTGAGCACTGCTATGGATGTTATACAAAGACAATTACCGTTAATTTTTCTGATATCTTATCTAAATTCCAGAGGTGTTTTCTCCCACTTGGTAATTCTTTTCTGGAGGTGATTTTTTTTTTTTTAAGTTTAATCTTTTTTTTTCTTGCATCTTGTTAATTTCTTTACAAAGCCTCTTGTTTTATTAGGCACATTTGTTCTCCTAGTAGGTTTTTTCCCGTGGCTACAGCTTTACCTTACCGCTTTGAATTTTTTATAGTTTGATTCAAAGCTTTTGATGTTCCATAAGTTGACTTGATGAATTAAACCAAAAGGGTTAGTAAGGTTTAGTTCATCTATGGCATGCAAAAGAGGAAGCATTTTAATTGGACCAAGGTCTCTAATAATCTTGGTGTTTAGAATACAAATGAAAAGGGTGTTATTACAGTTAAATTTGTTTCATTCTGAAAGATAAAAGCTCATTACACTTCCTATAAACAGGACTGCGTTAGTATCAGAAGCATGAACTGCTGATCATTTTTAATGACTAAAAATTCTCTTTCAGCTCTTCTTTGCTTTCTATAACAAAGCAGATTTTTGGCAAAATCTTTTGGTTTGTGCAACTTACTTGAACTTTTCTCCATGGTGCTTTTACGTTTAATTGCCTTGTTCATCTGGTCTGTCATGTGTGGCCATTTTTACTGTGTAGGTTCCTAATGTGCTTTGTTTGGAAGGGAAGATTGTCACGTTGTGTTTGTTGTTTGGTGGTTTATAAACCAGTAGCTTTGTGGAAGGACTGTTAGGTTTAGTTTTCCTGCAGGATGCATCTTTTGGAAAAAATTGGCTACAGATATGAGGGCATTGACATTGCTTAGTTCTACATAAAATAGAAAGAAATCAACCAGGAAATGATATCCATTTGTGGATTTTAAGTAAGGAAGATATGAGTAAACACATGACAGTCTGATATCTTGAGGTGTATAATTCTTACTTTCTAGACACAAGGCAGCCTCATAGTTGGAACTACACATAAAATGCCAAACACAAGACTTAAGAAATTCAGCTTTTTGGGAATCTTGGGTACATTTTCCAAGTTCTATGTAAATGAAAATTAAGTCTCATTTTGCTTTAATTTTAATAAAAGAACAAAAAACCAGCATCTGAACAATGGATGTATGATTCTTTTTTTTAACAAATGGCAGATAAAGCATAAAACTGGATTTTAATATGAAAAGGTCAATGGGATTAGCTGAACTGCACACGCATGTACTAAAATTTTCAATAATCTGATATTAGGTATAATAAAATTTTTAATCTTTTTAAAGATGGAGGATCAACCTAGAGGTTTATGAAAAGGGAAAAAAAAAACCCAAACAGTTTTATTCAAGAAAGTATAAGCAAAGGTCAAACTGATTAACTAGCATGAGATTATTGGAAAGGCATTTCTCCTTACTTGAAGCAGACTGTATAAAAATAAAAACCAATAAAAAAGATCACAAGATTGCAGCAAATTGGATTCTCTGATGGAAGTGATATTCACTTAACTTCCTCCAGTCTGCAGTGTTTTGCTGTTGTTCCCCTACAGCTGAAACTGTACAAACTTTAGTTCATGTTTCTACCAGATTCACCTTTTTATCCCTGTTACTGCTTTTCGTAGTATCTGCTCTTAAATCTTGTAATCTGATTTTTATTAAACACCTGAAAAATTCCTTTCAGTTTCTGCAGATTCAGTCAACCAAAAATTTCAAAGTTAAAACAAGAGGTACCTTATTAAAGTCAGATAACTAGGTTGGGACTTCTAGACAAAATCATATTGTAAAAAGTGTCATTTGGAATTCCTGGAGAAAGTGCATATTGTTTAACTTGCAGGTCCTCTGATTGTCAAGCCTGCCAGAAATCAGAAATATGTAACACATAAAATTAAGAGGATGAACATTACCTATGTATCTTAAAACAACTTAATTTCAGGTTTTTTTAAGAGCTAAAGTCGTAAGTCACAGTTCATGTTTTAAACATCATGCCTGTACTGAAAATAAAATAGCATCGTATCTTTATTGGTTGGACATTGTGTCCAGCTCTTTCAAAGTTACCTGCCTCATTTGTCTGCAAAGAGTGGGAGTTACTGGGCTGTGTAGATCATGTGAAGTTTTGTGAGCTTGTGTTGTCCCATTGATCTTTAATTCAGAAACAGGTGGATGCAGAATGATGTTTTCTGTTCTTGGCCATTGCTCATTCGGAGTTTTCCCAACGTGTTACAACAAGGTGAAGTGATACCCTATGTGTACACACTGAGTATGGGTTTGAGGTTAGCTGAGGAGTTACGAGGGACTCCCAAAGACTGCTAAATTCCAAGCAAATGGCTGAGCTTAACTGTAAATGTAGTGCAGAAAATGAAGTCCCTTCCAGAAATAATGAGGTTTTTTCAGTGGTTAATGTACAGAATTCTGTGCCTGACATGAACATGTACCACTTAATAATTCTTTTAAAGTATTGTTAAAAGAAATGCAGAGCATTCTAAGTAAAATCATGAAGGTTGCCTTGGGGAAGGTGTATTATATCTGTGTCGTAGACTAGAAAGTACTAATAACAGAAAGATGGATTTCTCACTCAGGTTGACACAAAAAAATTTATTTCTTTAATTTAAAAGCACGTAGTTCTGATGGTTGAGCCATCTCCCTAGAAAGGACATTAGGAATCAGGAGCGCTGTGGAATGCAAATATGTATATGCTTAATGCATTATTAAAATACTGTAAGAAAATATTAATTTCTATATTCTATACAGGTACTTTACTGTGATTTAATGCCATAATTTTATAATGGGGAAAATATTTCAAAATATTCTGTGCCATTGTTACCTTAAAGTATAGCAATTTAAAGCATACTTATAAATAGTAGTAATTTTTCTGTCAAACAAAAGTTTTATAGTTAGTTGCAGAGGAAGAAACTGTGTTTTTGCAAAGAGATCTGCAGTATTTTCCACCTTGCACAGTTTCAATTGCTGAAACAGATTTTGCCCAATCTGGCACATTAGTGGCTATAAAACAGACAAAGCCTTCTGGCGTGAGAAATTTATTGCCTGCATCTGTGACTTTTCTCTCCATAATAGAATCTGAAGGTGGCATTTTGCATCCTAATCAAAAGTCGATCTTGCACTGTATAGCGACTTCTGTCATTCTTTTCATTCACATAAATTGCAGTATTGAAATGTCAGAAGCTCTTTCAGTGTGTTTTTCTCAATGTAGTAAATACAGAGTTAGGTGCATAAAAATACTAGGAGACCTTTTTATCTAGTAGTGCTTCTGTATTTGCATATATTGCCATACTGATGGGAGCTTATTCATCATCACGTTAAAATTTTTTCACCAGATGTGTTCTCCTTTGTTGACATGCATCAGTGAAGAAGACAGGGAAGGAGAAACTTCACAGATAGCAGGTTTTATGTGTTGTAGTTCCAAGGTGCAATTTCTCAATGAGATGTTTCTGGAGACTCCATAGGATTCTGGATTGGTTTACACTATGCAAAATTACTTGCTAAACTTTAAGAGGCTTTGAAGATATCGAGGATTTATGTAGTTACTGTCTTCTAACATGTAATGAGTGGCATGCAAAGTCATGGTAGTTCTGAATTCTAAAGCCAGATTTTGGAGCTACAATTTGAATTCTGCATTAAACTTAGTTATTTTGTGTGGCAAGCATTTTAAGGATCTGCTTCTGTCCCTGAAGTGTAAATATCAAGAGCAGAATTAAAGAATAGTTGAAATTACTTTCCTTGGTGGTTGCTTATTAGAGAAGTTAAAGCATTTAAGTATTTCTGACTATAGTTAAACCAATTCAGATTTGCAGACTGCTTTAAATTACTTCTCAAATCATGTAATCCATTTAGTATTTCCTAATATGAGCCACTAGAGAGAGAGGTGAAAGCCGCAAAACAGCACTTCTTTCTTCACTTTCTTACCTGTTCTTGAATTTGCACTTTCATCAGTGTTAGGAAGGTTGTTACACCTCTGGTAGCATGGCTTGCACTTTGGTTTATTTATAAAACCACAGTCCTTTTACAAGTTGAGAGTCTGAAGGGAAGTTTATTGTATGAAGTTGCTCAATAGCTTCTCTTGTGAGTGTTTTAGTAACAACACACAGGTTGTATTACAAAAACTTTGCCCCTTCTCTTTCTTTGTATTCCTTGCTTTCTACAATTTTTGCACCTGTGCACCAGTGCATATGGTGTGTCCGAGCTGGTCACAGTCAGTTACTGAATGTTTTTATTAGTTTCATATACAAATTAAGTAAGTTTGGACTGTGGATAAATAGTGATAGCGCAAAATAGGTGCTTTTAAAGTAAACATAGCAGAATTTACCATGTTCAAGGAACACTCCTGGATCTAGGTGCTTCGGTATGTTCATTTTATAGGTACTGATTTTGTAATTACAAGCTCTGGTTTCAGAATTAACTCTGCTTTTGAGATCTTGAAAGACATTTTAATGAAATTAACATCAAAGTAAGGTGAATTTTCTGGGGTGCTCTAGTGGATATAGTCTTGTTGCCAGGAGAATGCTACAGGGCACAATTCCTGTTCTCACTGATCATCTCTAATACTTCAGTTACGTTTCGGAAATTGAGACCTTTTCTTGTTTTCTGTGACATTTTTATTGTAGGATGAAAGTCAGTTCTCATTCAACTGATAAAGATTATATTCTGCAGCGTACTGTTGCTTACAGTTTACTTACAGTCACAGAAACCTGAGGAGTTATATGAAAAGACTAATATTGGGAGGAGAGTTCAGATGTATGAAGAAATTGGTGCATGCTGGATTTATACAAGTGGCAAAAAGAAGCATAACAAATGTCAGGATTCAACTAGAAGGGGAATCCTAGGGGCTCAAGGAGTTTCTTCCTTTTCAGAAAACTAGTCTATTGCTGCCAGTTTGTGACCTTAAGAAGCAGGCAATTTTGAGTCAGTAATGACTTGGATTAGATGCCTGTCCAAGTAAAGGAAGGGATTTCATGTTGAAATATATATCACTTAGGAGATTGCTGATTCTGTGCTGTGCTTTGGAAAGGAATTTTAACAATTGTCTTACATGGATAGTGATAGTTGTAATGCATTTTTGGGTTCCTAATGCACTGTTTGTCCATTCTTTGTCTTCCTAACTTGTGTTATTTGCATCCAAATTATTATTTTATTCTTAAAACAGGCACATAGACACATAATTGCTGGAACTGAGACAAGAAGATTCATTACCTAAACCAGAGTACAACTCTGAGTGCACATTGATATTAAGTATAGGCTAACCACAGAAATTTCTCTTTGTTCTGTTACTATTTTGAGTGTTTCAGGATTATGAGCACTGTTTGTAATTTCCTCAGCTCCAGAGGAGAGAAGGAAGACATGCTGCTCATGATGTTTCTGATTTTAGGCCTAACGGGCAACTTTTTTTCCCCACTGCCTCACTTGTCAAGGGAAGCTTGTTAATGGCATTTGCACTTCAGTGCTTGTAATATTTAAATTACTTTTCCTCACTTTAGATGACTGTTATTCTGAGAAGCTAAAATCTGTTAGTAGTGTGTAGCTGGAATTTGGTTTTTCTAACTTTTTAGCTTGTGTTTTCCGGATGTGTGTTTAAAATTTGTCATGCTTTTCTTAAACTGAATCAGATATTTGTTTTCTTACTGTCCTAAGACATATTATTGTGTCATATACATTTGTGAACATTTATGTTGTGTTGATCACAGTTGAGTTAGTGACCCTTTTTTGGTCTAGTGTAGTGTATTATTTTCTCTGATAAGACTTGCTAAGTTTCATTTCTCTCCATCGATGGAGAACAATATTGCAGTCTAGGGCTTCTGCCTCATTAAACATCATCTCAAAATGAAAGACAATTAGTGTCTTAGATGGAATCTCATTAAATTCTAAAGCCAAGAGCTACTTGGGACTGGACTTGTTACGAGGTGCTCTTTATCTTTAAATTGCAGCTCATCTCTGCTTGCAGATGGATAGGAAAATAGAGTCAATGCACAACTGTTTCATCTGTGGTTAACTAAGATAATGATTTTACTGTAGAAGTTGGAAATGATAAACCAGAGCTGTGTCATTGCCACCTTCACCATTCCATATCAATGTTGTGATAAGGCAACTAAAATGCAGAGATCCTGCTGATGAATGAAATCTCAAGATGCAAATTCTACATACAAATGCACACCTACGTGTGAAATATACCTGCATTAGAGCTTTCTCAAATTACATGTTTTCATTTACAGTACATGGTCATAATGTATAAACAAAACATTTCCACATGTGTTTTTCCTAAACTTTATAAGATGCAGAGGGAGATAAGTGTATTATGCATGATGTATTGGCTGGTAAGTGTATGTGTCTGTGTCACAAAATTTCACCTTTTTTGAAAGAGGAGGATGATCATGTGCCCTTGCTAGTTAGAATAGTCTAGTTTTTTCCCTTTTACCCCAAGATGTTTAAACCTCCACTCTGTAGCATTTCTAAGATTTCTTTTGAGTTTATGAACTTAGTTTCTATTAGCACATTTCAGGTTGTGCTTGGAAATTGAGAAGTGACTGGCCTAAAAAAGTACTTTTCACTTGAATTATTACTTGAATTTATGCCTAACTTCAGTTGAAAACGCGTGATGTTTACGTGGGAAGAAGAGCATTTGCTTCTTAGTAGGCATGGTTGGATATAATCTTAAGAGTTTATCTAACCCCATCTGTCTTTACAGTTTATCTTGTCTCCTCTTAAGAACTTCTAATGGTTATGTTCAGTGTCCTTCCTGGGACAAACATTTCAATGCAGTTATTTTTACTTTTAAAGTTTGTTCTAGGTCTGTCACATTATCGCATAGCGAAGACCTTTTTTCTGACAAAGTAAGTAATGTGTATGGTATCTACAATTTTTCATTCTCCTTAGTACTGAGGAGTAATTATGACCACAGCCCGACCTGTACCACACACTTCAGAATCATTCTTCTAATGTTGGATTTACCTTTTCAGCACAATGGTTTATCTGTTTAGCAGAGCGTGACAACATGATTGATCGTACCTCATGTCCTGCAGACAGGATATACCTGTGTTAGGAAAGATTTCTTATATGAGTAGTGGCATGTTAACTGAGAAATAACACTTTAAGTGCTGCTTTTAAGTCTGGAAGCTGTTCAACCATGAAGCATCAAGTATGGATTGTTTTGTGACACAGACATACTGTGGTATATATGACAGATGGAGGTGTATATATGTTTATATGCACACATAAAGGTATGGACATAGACATGCATGCCTGCAAGTCAGGGGGCTCACGGCATATCTGTATCACACACACCCCATAGATGTATACGTATGTACATCTGTGAGAGATTTATCATGGTATTTATACATCTATATACACACATATATCATATACAGACATACTCTAAAATAACACACAAACTCACACAAACACTAACTGTGGTCTTAGAAATCAATCCTCAAGTAGGCTGAGGCAATGCTGCTCATCTAACTCCAACAGAACATTTGTTCTCCTAATATTTAACTCACTTAGTGGTATGAATTGAGTAATCAATGGTTGTAATTCCTGCAGGTTATGTACTTGCTCACCCATTTCCCCTCAAACTGATTTTCAGACTTTTGTGAAAGACTACTTCCACCTGCCCTCAGGCAGTTAGAAATAAATAATCGTTAGCACGCTTAGAATGCAATTATGGCACAAATGCTGTCTAGAAGTTACACATCCTCTAGTTCATTTGCTTCATACAGACTGCCTTTGCTTACTGGAGTAATTTATGTCTTTAACTGTCAGTTTAGACTTTTTACTAAATGTGGACGTGGCCATCCCTGCTTTGCATCCTGATTAAACACTCTTTGAATTTATTATGCAAGAAGTCCTGCACCTAATCAAACTGTATCATTTTGCCTCTTGTTATAGGGGAGGACTCTTAGTCTGACGCAATCTTATTTTGGAAGGGATTAGTCCGTCCTTTCATACTATTACTGTATTACTGTAAATGTAAAATGCTTAGCTTGACTGTGGGGACGAGCTGACATTTGACATTAACATCAGATTAACTGCTTGAAGCATTTTTCTAGGACTAAAGTGGTCTACCAGACATTCACTAAGCTTACTGTAGCGTGCAGGCTGTGCACCTGCTTTCTCCAAAATAAGTGGATGGGATTTTATTTCTTTTTTGTTTTGACAGAGGAGAAATTAGTATAGGGAAAATAATAAGGTGAAGAAAAAAAATGTCTGCTTCCATATCAAAATAACCTTGTAACTTCTCTTCCGTGACTGTGGTTTTCTATTATACATAAACAAGAATACACAAAATCTTTCAATAATTCATAAATTTTATGATGCATGATTAATTAGACTCCATTGGATATTTGTGCAGAAGGAATATTGAGAAGTCTAGGTGTTATATTAATCTTCCGTGGTCATGAAAAATAATCTGACAGTATATTAATATGCCTAACTTCATCTTCACCTTGTTTCTATTAGTCCTTTAAGTTAATAGTAATTTTGTGTGGTAATGTGTTAGTTGAAACACACGTGTTTGATGTCTGGCACTGGATTTTTCCCCTGTCTCATAAATCCTTTTATTACAGGGATTTGAGGTAGAAAAGATAAAGGTGGTGTATTTCTTCCCATCTTGCAGCAGCTCCCCACAAGTCATTCTTTTCTTATTCCTAAGAGGTCTGTTTCATACAGTTTGGTACAGATTGAGAAACCTTGCTGACTTTTTCCATCCTTTTCACCTTGAACCTGGGCCTGTATATAGGTTTTTGGGGTTATGTGGGTTTTTTGTGATATAAGGTGTAAGAATGTAGTAAGTGCCCAGCAGCCCACACAACCTGCTGCTGAGTGCAGTGCTGGCAGCAAGAAAACATTTAGGGTGAACGTTTTGGTTCCCCCAGTCTTCTGCCTTCACCACCCACGCATATTCTCAGAGACATATTATTTCATCCTTATATGAAGGGAGAATGGCCCTTGTATTCAAGAGGGAATGGCCTCAAGCTCTACCAGGGGGGTTCAGACTGGACATGAGAGAAAAAAAATTCTCAGAAAGGGTCATTGGGCACTGGCAGAGGCTGCCCAGATAGGTGGTTGAGTCACCATTCCTGGAGATCTTTAGAAGACAGCTAGACGAGTTGCTCAGGGATGTGGTTTAATGGCAGATGTGAATGGTTGGACTTGATGATCCAAGAGGTTTTACCAGCCTGGTGATTCTATGAATCTTCTACCATTTTTTTTTTTGATAATTTATTGTGAATATGGAAGTGAAATTATTGGAAGCAGAGCTTTTGAATGTGTCCTCCTTGCTTGCATAGAGTTCCTTCAGACTTCATAGTCAGTATGCACCTAGTGTAAACTGCTTTCTGAGCCCAGTTTTATAAAGCAGAATTACTGAAAACGTTTCTCTTCCATTTTAATCACAGAAGCTCTGAGTTCTTATTTGTCATTGCTAAACTACTACTCCTGCTAAGTGGTCATGCATTTAAATATTTTCAGATTGTTGAAAACAGTTAGCTTTATCTGTTTTATTGCCCATTTTCTTACCAGCTGCTATTCTTTTTATCAAGGAAATTATCATTTGTATCCTCCTAATTTATTCTTCAGCTGTAGCATTTCACTTCAGTGCTGTTTGTCTCCTTATCTAAATACATAACAGCTTATAAAACTAATACATTAATTCAGGTTATTTAGTTCAAGCCGAAATGCTCCTTTTCTATGGTCAGTATAGATTTATGTTTCTTCCACATCCAGTTTAGTTAAGCTTAAAACACTCTTTCACTACAGTTTTAAAATTACATGATTAACAATACCAGTATAAAATAGAAAAAAAAAAAAAAGAAGATTAAATCAAGGTTATGTCTGTGATAAAGACAACATTATTGGTGCATTATTGAACATGCTTGTGAAAAGTTAAATCATTGCAGTTATGGCTGATATGTATCATTACTTACAGAGAATATAGAATTGATTTTCTTCTGGAAACGGCTTCATTATTTACGGGATTTTTATCCTAACGTACTGTTTTTCAAGCTGTCTTGAATCAAATTCCTTCTGTTTAATTTCACTTAGTCACAGCACAGTTTTTTTGAATTGCAAGTAAACAGGAGAATAAATAGGTCTTAAAAAAAACCTCTATACAACTTTTGGACAAATGGATTATGATATAAAAACAATAACAAATGGAAACCCTTTGAAAAAAGCAAAAGTCATGTAGATATCTTAACAACACAGAGAATCTTAGGATGAGCAAATCCACAGTGTTAGCTTTGTTGGGCAGCTGCCTGCAGTCAATACAGACCATTGAGTTGGCCGCTCCCTGCAGAGCAGATGATGTACTGGATGTTCTTGCCTCCAATACCACACAGAGTTGCTTGTGGCACTGCCTTTTTGAGAATTGACGAGGATTATATGTACTGTCACTAAAGGTTAAGTAGTTTGTGGAGTACAAATAGCCTCTGAAACAGAGTATACTTGAGATCTTCTGTACTGGATTTTGAGGAAGGACGTAAAATGTTGCAAGTGTTTCAGTGCACTTAGGTTAAGAGTGGTGGTGAGAATGTCTGCTTGTTCTTGAAAGCACATTTGTAAACAATGGAAGAGGAGGCAAAAAACAGAAGCAAGGGTTTGGTTCTAAATTACATCTTTAAATCAAGAGTAAGGGCTTGTCAAATGGCTGTTTGTGATAAAATTGGGAATGGTAGGTAGGCTTTGAATTATGCCACAAAGCTGAGGATTATGGCGTTCAATTAGTTTTATATTATGACTTGACCAAGGGCTTCTCTGCAGATATTGGCATTTTTGGTCTCCTTCTCAATTTCCTTTATGGTACATTATTGCTTCACCTTCAGAATTATAATCTGATGTTTTCCTGTAGAGATTAATCTTGTAATGCATCAGTTGATGGTTGTTTAACAGAAATGGTGATTCACATTAAAGCAGCAGCATTTGACAGTGAGCAGTGTTTCTTTAGAATACTTTCTCTTTTTTTTTTTCAGTGCTGTACTGCACATCCTGCACTTATTTTTAATTTTCAGTAGCTCTTATTATTCAGACCTGCCTTTGATGTTAACAGAGGGTTTCACAGATGTTGGTTTCTAGAAATCAGTTTTATTTCAATAAAAGGAAAACATTTGAACTTTTCTCTATTCCTTAAATCATTTCTGTAACCAAGTACATGGATTAATAGGATCATTCATTTAACCAAGTACTTGTATTAATAAGGTAACATCTCTTTGAACCTTAGTTACTTTTAAATCTTTGAATTAGATTTGAAAGAATGAAATATTAGATTTTTTACCAATAAATTTAAATAGAAATTGAATAATTTGAACTAATGGTAGAGTTAAGTGGTGACATTTTGACATTAAATATGATGATTTGGAATATTGCATTAGATATTTGCACTTAATTTTTATGAGGAGTAGAATTTTTATGGGCAGTAATTCAGAAAAATATGAGCCTACTTAATAGAATAATTCTGCCTAAGACTATTTATTATACTGCCATTGTTTTTTCCCCTTCCGATACCCTTTCTGGAATCTGGAAGCTTTGTACTCACTGTCTCTTTTTTTTTTTTTTCCTTAGTTTCAGCCCAGACTCTGAAGAGCAACCTTGATTCAATGAACAGTCAGATCCAGCGTCTGGAAAATGACATTAAGAATTTCCCTAAAACACAAGATGAACATGATAAATTCGTAGAAAAGATGAGCATATCCTTTTTTAATGTCTTCATTGGTGATCTGAACATTCTGATCATCTGGTTAAGTATTTGCAACACTTGAAAATAAGTTTTAAGTTTGCTGTTCTGTGCTTTTGTTTTAGTGCAGAGAAACAGAAATTATTTACATGTTTTGTATTCAAGAGTGATTTGTTCCTTTATTTCTGTAAGGAGTGGGGCTCTAGATTCTTTAAACACTAGTAAGTAAAATCTCTGGGACAATACCAAATTGTATCTGTCTATCCTGTTTTCCCTCCAAAATTGTCATATATCCAGATTTTATTTTTGATCAGAAGTATAAAGTAACAAGTGAAGACAACTGTAGATGGAAGAAGCTCACAAAACTGAGAAAAAAAGTAATCATAAGTTCTTTCTCTCTTAGGAAATGTTAAGGTTTTTATTTTGCACAAAACAGATTTCTATATACATAGAAGCATTTGGAGTATTTTATATGGCAAAGTCCAAAGATTTTCTTACATTTATAGAAACCAGATAATTCATGTGACATTGGGTCTGTCTTCCTGCAACTAGAGAGAAGTCATGGTTTTGTGAGATCTTCTAACTGGGGGAGAGAAGGCAGGATTGATGTCTAGAGCCATTATTATCTGCTCATTGCATTTAGTAGGTGGATGTAATGAAGGGGTTCTCCTGACTACTGTGTATTTGGGAGTTTTAGAGGGATTAACCATAAGAATGGATTCAGTGACAGAAATTCACAAGAAGATACTAAGTATCTTCTCTGTGTGGATTTATTTTAAGTTTCTGACAAGACTGCAGAAAAGCAGCTTAAGAGAGACAACTCATGACTAAGTGGAAAATTGTTTCTTGTTACTTACATAGTCTCTTCCACCTTGTCTTATTTGCCAGGTTAAGAGATTTACTAGTAATCACATTTATCAGTTCTGCTATTTAAAAAAAACCCAGCAGCTTATTATTTCCCTGAAATACATTCTCATCAGTAAATCTTATGATATTGGCTTGTAATTGTCCTTCGCCTCGTTATCACATGCATAGGCTGAGTGCTGTCAAGTAGACCCTTCTCTTTTTAGAAAGGAAACCAATATACTGAAATCCACCTTTTGCAACTAAATTTTCTTGTTAAGCTTGACAGCTCCGTTTTACAGGTTGTATGCATTATACTTCAGTTGTCGAGTAAGTGCTTTGCCATTTGTTGTTTTGCTACCTATGTATTTACTGTGCTTATAAAAATTATTTGCATCACTCAAGTGATTTGATGAAAAAAGAGCCAGGTAGGTAATGTTTACCTTTTTCTCCTGTGAAACTTATCACCTGAATTTCTTGAAGAACGATCATCTGACAATTCAAGACTTAAGAAAAAAAAAACAAACCCAACTGTACTTGCTACTTGATGTAACTCTTGAATGCTTAAAAATTGCTTAGAACTACTTTAGGAGTTAAATAGAAAGACAGGAAGAGTAGTATAAAGCTATTCTACAACCGATTTGAAAGAATGCAATAGATTGCAGCAGAAATGGGTTTGAGTCAATGTACACCATTGATTAAAGAACTCTGAAGTAACACTGTTAGAGTTTAAATCATGTAGCTTTGACTGTAATCTGCTAACTTAATAGATATTGAACTGTTATTTTAACAGATGGTTTTATTATTTACAGATGAGAACAAGGGTTAATATTATTAGAATAGCTGATATTTAAGACTATAGGCAACTAAATGAAATAATTTTATGAGAGTAGCACTTTTGATTTACATCACTTCCTTTAGAGCTGTGCAGTTATTCAGGTGAAATGGTTCTATAATTGTCAGTGGGGCTTCCAGCATAAAGGCGTTTTGGGTTTTTCTTCATTTATGATCATAAAATTCAATGAATAAGGTAAAAAACTCAGATGTTGTAGCTGCAGGCTTATTGCTGTCTTTTGTAAGACATTGGTAATTAAGTCATGATACGATCGTGTCATTTGATTTAAGCAGAACAGTCACAGCAAATAACACCACTATCGTGCTGCATACCTTCATTTTAACTAAAAGTATGTGGATATTTTGTAGTATGCAATCTTGACTTCATAAATTCAACCAATGTAAGTTCTGCTGCATCTGTAAAAGAGAAAAATCATTCATACAGTCATAGATAGACATGATAGTGCTGGTTTGACTCCCTGTGGTTTCAGACACTAAGCATTGTGACACCAGGAAAACCTTTGAAGATTTTTGTGTTTTGTTTGTTTGTAGGCACCTTTTCCTCTAAGAAAGTCTGTTTATACTGTGATTGAGTTACCTAAATTTGTATGCAATAGCAAAGTAGATTGGCTTCTCTAGTTTAGAACTTTTTTTTTCTTCCCCAGTCTTTACTGGTGTGTTTTTAACTTACTTTTAAAGTACTAATTTCAACTAAATACAGTATTACAGTAATGCGGTAACTTCATAGATGTGAAGAATGTAAAAAATGTAATACTATTTATCTCTTTTTCTGCATCAAAAATCTGGCTCAGTTACCAGAATCTCTGTAGTGAAACTTAACATTCAGTTAGTAAACAGAGCTCAAACTTCTGTAACTACTACTTACTGGAGCACAGTTCTGCATCTTGTAAGTGCATGTCTGTTGTTTGTAATGAATGCTGCGAACTTCCTGAGAGCTTTATGCAAATACTGTGGGATTTTGAACTTATTTTTATAGTTGCTATCGTGCAGTTTTAAGGAATTCTCATAACACTCCCTGAAGTCTTCGGGATCGTGAAGCTGACTGGTTGGTCAAATAGCTGATTTCAAAATGAGGATTGCAGCTATAACCAACTACAATATAGTGTGGTTAAGGAAAATAAAAGAGACGGATTAAAATATTCTTTCTGTGATTTCATGCTCTATGAAATAATTTGTTTGACTTTTCAGACATCTTTTTCATGATCTGATGTGTGGCTAGAATTGTACTTTGCTTGAATATCAAATTCTATATAGTTCAGCTTTAAACATGAGAACTTTCATAATTAGCTTGACTTAATGCATCACTGGGGAGTCTGATTCAATAGTTAAGAGAAGTAATCACAACTATGACAAATCTGTCTCTCCTTGTTTTATTTCATAGTTTGTGCCTCTAATTGAAGATTTTTTTTAATAGAAAACTCTGAATTTTACACTTGCCATAGGAGTGTATATACTCTTTTCTTTTTAGTGATGCTAAAATTTGAGTGTCTAGTTGGGGATTGAGGAAAATATCCAGATTAATGGGGTTTAACTTTAAATGTTATTAAGAAAGATTAAAGACAACAGAATCAAAAGCTGTTTCAGAGGGAGTAATGAAAAGTTGTACTGAGTTAACTTACCAGTTAATCTTGACTTAGAACTATAGGTACATAAATAAGAAATACCACGTTTCCCCCTTCCCAACATATGCATGCGCCCCAGGGACGAAGGTTTAGTCCTCTAGAAAATGGGCAGGAGCTTCATTCTGAGGAGAAGGGCGAAGTGGTAGAGTCTAGTGTGGTGGGAGGGCGTACTGTTCAGTCACTAGTTGTTAGGTTTGTTGTTAGAGATTAATTAGTTCCTTGATGTACTTCAGTGGTAGTGAAATGATCTGGGGAGAAGCCTACTTTTAAGTGTGTGTGTGACTTTCATGTACTGAGACTGTTACATAATATTTAATGTTCACTAAACATCAACTGATAATTCTCTTGTATGAGCCACTGTAGTGCAGAATCTCTTCTAGCAGGCCACTGGGGAAGAAACAAATATACTCTGAATCAGAATCTCCGCTTCTGGAAATGGCTATGAACCTTTTTTCATCTCTCAGAGTGACAGAGCAGCAGGACATCATTTACACATTGACACAGAGTACTGAAAGAATGTTAATGACATTAACACTCTTGTCATCTGTTAACACTTGGGATTTCCGCCTAGTTTGTTATGGAAAAATAATTCACTAAATGGTTTGAGATGTCATTTTTAGGGAAGTGTGTTTTTGTTTTTCTGAGAATTTGAAAAGCACTGGTGCCTTCTTTTTCATTTCTGCATGAGCATCTACATTAATATCTGAATTTTCTCGTAACCTTCTGGGGGTTATGAGAAGCCCAAAGGGGGCTTCTGAAAAACCCGAAGGGGGAGAATTTCTTGGAACTTTTATATATGTTTCTACATTTGGAGTAACTATCTATTGCCTGAATGTATTTATGTTTTTAAATGTAGAGGCATTTTTAGTACCTTGGGAACAGGTATAGAGAACAATTCAATTCTAGGTCATGTATAATCCTTAAGACAGTTTTTTGGTTAATATCAACAGATCATGAGCATTTATAGTGCTGGTATTACAGCACTTAACAAGTGTTCTATGTGGTATAGATTATTTAGTAGTTGGTTACATTTAAATATGAGATAAACTTGTGATTACTTGAATTTTTTGTAGGCAACATACAAGGAACCCCCCTTTTTTTTCTACATTAAAATAGTAAGTAGAAGAAGAAGAAAAAGGCTTTACACTTCCTACTCAAGGTACAGCACAGAAAAGTAAAGATTTATTTGCTGTTTAAATTATGATGTTGATGGTTCACTTTCACTTTATACCCAAAAACGTACAGCCAAAAATATTACATTAGCTGAAATGTAAAAGAATCTTGTATGATGGCTTTTCCTGTGCTGCTTGCCTATTTGACTTGATCCTTAACAGACCATAAAGGCTGAGGACAAGTGCTGTAGTAGCAATATGAATGGAATTACATTTGAAAAAAAAAAATGTGATTGGCATACATTGTGTTTTGTATCCAGGATGCCCAGTTTTAAGTTCACATACTTCTAAGAAATGGTGATTTGGGTATCGGATTTGAGATTTCAGCGAGTTTGACAGCCACCGAACGTGTATGCCCCAAATTTACATTATTTTGTGTTGCCCAAATAACTGCAAAAAAAGAATCACTAAAATGCACTTTTGAAAAGGAAATCAGCAGTGTATCATTTTATGAGAGGTTACATTTAAAATCCTTTTATCTCTGAACACTCGCATCATATTTAAATGGATATGCTAAAGCAACCAAGACACACTTGATTAAACTGATCGTGCTTGTAATTCTTAGAAGTACATCTGAAGGTCTGATGTGTTTCATCAGCATAGGCAGAAAATCCTGCTTCTGAAAGCACTGTGATAGAAGATAGGAAGAATTAGGACATACATATAATCTACTTTTCTTTTCCAAACTAGTGGCCTTTTTTAGAAAATTCAGGGCATCAATGAATAAACAGTGTTTTCTTTCTCCATTTTTGCATTGCTAATTGTTTGAGCTCATAGAATCTCAGCAGTTTGAATCCTATTGAAGAACTGACCCTGCCAAGTTCAAAATCAGATTACTAGCAATTTGTGCTATGTTTAGTTTTATATATTCAATTGACGTTACTAAGCTATGGAGAAGAAAAAAAAAAAAAAGACTGCTACTTGATGTTGTTGAGCTCAGATATACTCAGAGTGCCTCCCCAGCATGTAAAAGGATCTGCTGTGCAGCTTTTTTAATGGGTACCTATATATAATTAGATAATGGTCAAGTCAGAGATATGGATAGGACCTCTTGCAATTGGAAGGCACAACATCAGAAACACATTCTGAAGAGCTTAGTCCTGAGCAGCACTCACTCAGAACCAATCCCCATTTAGGAGATCCTGTTGTTCAGTGATGGTTCTGATATGACTGTTGCTATTCAATTTCATTTCCACTGAGAAATGTCAGTGTGGCCTTGTAGCATTTACTAATCCTTTCGCTTACCTAATTTTTCACCCTGAAAAAAAAAAAAAAGAATTAATCCTCCACTAAAATAACTTTGAAATATTTGCATGACTGGTGTCACAGTTTGTATGACGGGGTATTTGTCACGAAGGTCAGTAGAATTAAGAAAAGGTTAAGTATACTTTTTCTGTTATGTTTAAATATTCTAGACCTGCAACACATAATCATATCGTGTTTGCTGTGACTTGCAGTGGATAAAAGTTAAGAATCTTTTTACCAAGTTGACTGTAGATTTGTGCTGGATTTTTTTGCTTTAATCCCAGAGATTATTTTTATGTGCCACATGAGGGAGCTCCATTCTCTTCTGCACTTTGAAGACTACATTTAGAATTGTGCTTCAAAGCTAGTACTGAAAAAGATTTTATATGAGAGAGGAGAAAAGTATAAATTGATGAAATTAATTTTTAGAGCATATATTGACTAACTAGTGAGAGCAAATATTTTTGACAGTAATTTACACTGACTCATGGAAAAATTAAATGTGAGGAAAACCTGATTGTCTAGGAAATTCTAAATAATCAATTTCTGTGAGCAAAAATCTACTTGGATACATGGAAATCTGAAGGCTTCTTGATTGTGATTAGCTAATGTCATCTATGCTTTCATCCTTGGATCTATATTAAACCAAATTGTCTGGATCACTGAAAGATGTCTTTTTATAAAGAATTTTGCGCTGCTACAATGTTAATCTCTTAGAGATCCATTTTCTAATTGCTATGTCCTTATTTTAAAATAGGAAATTAAAAAAAGACATTATAAATATTTGGAGCTGCAGCACTAGATATCAAAATCAAACTGTCATAAGTCATTGATTCATAAAAATCAGGTGTTGATAGAAGAGATTTTTGCCTTTCTTGACTCTTCCAGAATAAAAACAAAATAAAAAAAAACTTTTTGGAAGGAGAGTTGTGTTATCAAGGACGCGCTCTAGTTTTTTCTATAGGTGTGATCTGAGTATCAGAAACTTTCATTTCAGATCCTGAATGACCTGTGATTGTGGTCGTTTCTTTTCTGTCTGAAAAGAACATTTGTTTAAAAATATCCTGCTGTTCTTATTGGCCAAGATGGAAATTTGAGCAATTGCTTCAATATACTAACTTTTCCTTGTTTTATTCCCAGGCTTTGGGATAAGGCTATTTGTGTGGATATCATGGTGAGTTCCTAGCAAATAATTGCTAGGAAAATAAATTATTAAAACCAAAAATATGTAACTGTATCTGGAGAAAGAAGAGGAGGGAAAGGACATTCTCCATTTTACTGAATTGTGTATGATGTGTGGTTTTGAGTATGCAACTGGTATTCAGAATACTATTTGTATGCAAAATAGGCTCCCATTTTAAGCGTATAGCCTTTTGCTCTCATTTTCCTCTGTGCTTGAATTTCTGAACACTTCATTACAACAGTTGTTTTGCACTAAAGAAATCTCAATTTGAATAAACTTATTTTGTAGTTTGTGGTGTTTTTTTTTTTTTTTTAATCAGGTGACATAAATTCATTCCTTTGCCTCCTTGATTTTGAACATCTCTTGAAATATATGATCTAAACTTTTTGAGATTTCTAAAAACAAGAAAATGAGGACTTCTGACATTGCTGCATTAAAGGAAACCTAGAAATATGAGAAGTCCCTCTCTTTTCCTTCCCCACACTTTACCAAAAAGCTTTATCTAGATGAAGTACCCATCAGATCTACTGATTGAAGCTTGTTAAAACAGGGTACGACTGACAGCTCAAACATACCTCTCTTAATTAAATCCAGATGAAGTAAGGAAAAACTGCATGATCAAAGAGAAAATGAATGTGGTTGCAGTTCCTCTGAAAGATTTAGGGCACACAAAGCTGTAATGATTGTTTAAGGCATCTCACTGTGTTCCAAAGGCTGATATTAAATTTCTAGCAGTGGCTACTGTACCATGCGTTTGCTGAAATAGGTATCAAGGACTAATTTATTTTTATTGCTGTTAGAACACTGTCAATATGTTGTTTGAAACAGTCGCGTTAATTTTAATATAATTTGGAAACCAAATTTTGCAGAATCATTTTGTTTGTACTAGCTGTGTTTTAGTTGTTTTTATTCATCTAAACAGATTTTAATGTAATTGTTCTCCAGGGAAGGTATGCTATAAATCCATTACTGTTGCAACATCTTGTTTGATATATTCTTGACTATTATGTCTTCAGTGTTACGTTCTAATTAATGCATGAATAGCGATTATAATTAATTGTTTGCCACCACAAAAAAGGAGACAGATTTGAGTTTGAAAAGACTACAAACAACACTATTCATATTATTTCAATTATTTCCACAAAAATAACAAATGTGAACTGAGTCAAGAACGAGATGATTTCTGTACTAAAAGGTGTTGGAAAAACACCTGTAAGAAGTATATAGGGAGTGACTGCTTCTCAGACTTACTAATATGGGATTCTGGGCAGAAATGTGATCATGATTTTGAAGGGTCTGAGCAAAGATCTGCGAGTTTTGTACGAATATAGGAGAATAACCTGTAAAGCATTACCAGGCTGGAATAATTAACTGGACAATTGTCTGCATTGTTCAGTGATATTAAATGACTGATTCTGCATTCCTTCTGTCCCATCAGTCATCCTGTCTTCATGCCACTGTAACTTTGAGCTACGTGCTGCAGGTCTAAAAAGCCTTAAGAACTGTGAGGGAAGATCATGAAGTGCCTAACTGTAACCCGAGTTTGTAGTTACATCTGTACCTCTATGTGTCTGTTTCATTTTTTTTATCTGGTATAATATTTTCTCCTTATTTTTAACAGCTCTCTCAACTTCCATTTTGTAACAAATGGAGCTAAATAGCCCACCTCTTTCATTCATCTATGGCATTTTGCCATTCTCTTAAAAGGATGTCTTTCATCCGTCAGGGACGTCAGTGAATTCAATTCCTCTCAGCATGTTTTTGCAAAAGAAGTTTCAAAATTCTGGTGACTTCATCAGTGGAAATAAAGCTTTATTTTTGTCAAGATGAAAGCTTTGCTTTACTTTCAGGAGTACTAGAATTTTAGCAATTGTTTTGATCTTTCTGTCTTCCTTTAAGAATAAGGGGTAAGGATGTGGGGGATTGTTTTCCTGTTAAAGATAAAAATCCTTGACTTCTGAAGTTGTTAGTGGTCTTTTTCTCTGAAGGAGAAAAAATAAGCTTTTAGGTTAATTTATGTTCATACTTAGCTCTAATTCTGGAGTTTTTATAACTTTAATATATTTTTTTTAAGATAGTCAAGGTCTTCCCTTCTCTCCAGCCTGTGGCCTTATAAGTGCTGCCTTTTATGTGTTCTGTTTGAAGACCCGAGTGCTCTTATTTATTTTTAAAGTTTTCTTCTTCATGCTACCACAGGAAAATTCTAAATCGGCATAGTAAGTCTTTGAGCAGACGTTTCCAATATAAACCAATTTAAGAAACAGCCTGTGGAGCTTTGTTCCTCGGACTGAATATTTCATAAAATAGGCCCTTGTTTATCAGTTTTTGCCTGGAGAAGTTCCTAGGGGATTTTTGGAGAAATGAGCGCTGATCTTTGCATCCTGATTAACAGAAGTATAAATAAAAAGGCAGTATTGAAATTATGTTGACAGAAGCTTTCTCTTGTGCATAGTAAAGTCGTGGATGTAGAATCAATGGAAATGGTCTTTTCATTATTGAGAGATTTGAATGCATGAAAATGAGGAATTGATATGATTGCTTAGAGCTAGAAGTAAATATTGGCAGACTTCTCTAGATTTTATCATGATGGAAGTTTTATGGCCGTTCAGGGAGAAGTTAGAAAACCTCATCTTAATTAGCATGAACTTAAGCGTGATTTGGCAAATTGGGGAGAAGGAGCAGGTCACAGCTACTGCTGTTATCAGATGGTTATGTTCTTTGTGTGCTTTATTTTCATGAAACAAACACTGAAATACTGTCTGTACCTGGTGAATGCAGTTGTATTAAATTATTTTGATAGTTAATGATATCTTTAGGTGCTAATGTAATGAAGAGCAGAGATAGGAACAGACTTCTTTGCTGTATGATGGCTGAGAAGCAACTGTTGTGTGAGGTTTTTGTGGATATTCTGTCAAATTCTGCTTGATGAGGTAATTTGCTTTGTAATGAGAAAGGAATTCTCACACTGAGCTTTTTATGACTATTTTATTAGTGAATCTTTAAGCTTTTTAGAAGTATGTCATTTTGTGTATACAGAGAAAATGGGGCTCCTTCTGTGGGTCTTGGGTCCTGATTTGGGTAGCTGAGGCTTACTGTAATGAAGATTTCTGCATCTTGTTTATTTATTTATTTTTATTCTAAGAAAACAAAGGTTTTCAACAGGAGGCAAAGATTAGGTATATAATTGTGTTTCATAATTATCTCCGTATGCTCCAGAAGTCTTGTCTTCTGTGTAGTTACAGAGATACATTATGTATTAGTGTGAATGATAAAATAGTTAGCATCTGTTTACATACTGATAGCAGGTGAAAATAAAGCTATCAGTGTAAATGACTTACTGTTATTAAAGCTGAGTTGCTGTCTTCAGCTAATAAGTTCTGTTTGTGTTCCTTCAGTGAAATTCAAAGAATACTCTATAATGAATGAGCTTGGAGATTAGAAACTAGGAGCACTGGAACATCATTAAAGATGGTGTTACTGTTGAAAATCAAAATCTCTCTTCTAGCTATAGAAACCAAATTTTTTGCTTAGTTTGGCAGTTCCTTGATCCGGACTCCCTCTCTGAAGCGATGTGCTATAGTTTTGAAACGACAGAATGCAGTTTGTATGGTTGAAATATTTTTAGTAATTTTTTACACATACTGGTAGTCATTTGGAAATCATTACAAAAATATTTGCTTTCTTCTTGAAGTGTATTTCTCTATTATTAGCTGTAGGTAAGTGTACCTGTGGGAAGTGTTTTACTCCGTGAACAGTGCATGGCAATAGATTAACAAACAGTCTTGGTTGTAATTGTAGTTGATACTGTCAATAGATTACATTATTTTCATGGATGAGTGTGAAGCATGGGTTTGGTCCTCTTTTTTTGTAAAGTTAGACATTGAGTTGGCTTAAGTGTGGATAACGAGCTAAATCAAATCCAGAGCAGATAAACTCAATTATTTGTCCCATATGCTTGCTTTCGCTGTCTTGTCGGTATCTTGTATAATTCAGATGATGATGAGAACAATCCATTTCATTGAAAAACAAGTTTAAGTAATAAAATCGTTTGATTTGTTGAATTAATCAACTGTTCAGCAAGGTAATTTTAAAACTGAGTGTTTGTGGTTTCTAGCGAAGATTCTGACAGTTGTTTTGTTCTTAGTGTTTCGTGTTTCTCTTCAGTTCTCAATCTGATTTCATTCTGGCACGCTTGGAGTGGGAAAAGCTATATTTAGGTCAGGTATAACATGTAAAACTTGTAAATTTGGGATTTTTTTAATGAGTGAATTTGCATCATATATCCGGTTTAGACAGACATTATTTGAGGTATTTTATGTTGAAGTTGAAATGATGTAGAAACAGGGAAACCAAAGCCTTATTCAGTTAGATTTCCCAGAATCGCAGAATGGTTGGGCTTTGAAGGAACTTCTTGTCCAACCCCTTCTCCAGTAGGACCATCTCTGGCAGGTTTACAGAACCATGTCCATATGCCTGCTGAGTGTCTCCAAAATTCCATAATCTCTTCGGACATCCTGTTCCACTGCTCAGTAACCCATATAAGTTTAGCTTGGCTGCTACTGAACACACAATTCAGACATGTAGATGGTCAAATATGAATTAAATTGTGATTATTTTTTATTAAAGTCCTTGTGCACGTAAATGCAGACCTGTCCATGGAAACAGCCTTCTATTTCTTGCCTGCTCTACTGTACAGTTAATTTCCTCCTGTTGGCAATTTCCTGCCGCTGAGGATGTCAAGTGCCGTCTATGAATAAGGTTAATTTGCGAGTAGATCTGGTGATCCACACATTGATATTGGTAAAATGCAACATTTTTGATGAGTGGTGTCACAAATGTTTTTTTAATCCCACTCTTATATGTCTTACCTAATATTCCATAAAAGCACACGCACACAAATAAAATCAGCTGTTGTGCGATTATTCTTTCTGCTTAATTAGTTCTCCCCCAACTATATTATTTTGGGCTGCAACAATTTTATTTTCAAGTTTTTGGGACAGTCAGTTTTTCAGCGTGTTTATTGATTTTCCCACAGTGTCTGCAATAACATGTTATGGATTGAGCTGACTGACAGTGGAGGTTAATGGAAGTTAATGGAAGTTCAACTAGCTTTTATATTCTTCAAGATAGAAAAATAGACAATAAACGCAATGCACTGGTTTTATACCATTAGTATTTATGGAGTCTTCATTGGATTAATAATGAAGTTTTAGTTTTACCAAAACATGAACTGTTCGTATCCTAGTTGTTCCAGGTATTCCTAATATATCTGTCCCTTTAAAGAGTTGTAGTGTGAATGTGTATCTCCAGAATAATAAGGTAGTGTTATGATGTGAAGTTACATTCCCTCCTGCCTCAAGTACTGCTGACATTAATTCAGTGGTTCAACTCAGGACAGGAGAGAAACATTCAAATACATAATTTGTCATGGAAATTGTAATAAGCTGGTTTTAATTAAACTGTATTATCTAAGACAGAACGTTCTGATGGAAACTGTAAATTTTCAGAGCAGTAAATGAGTACTCAAGAATGTGGGATAGCGAACAAAATAATAAATTATTTCCAGTTGTAAATTCAGTAAAGCAGGAAGGAATACTTGTTGATGTATATATTACCAGTCTTGCAGTATTTAGGATTGTGAAGGCTCAAAGCTTTATCGTTGCCTGATGACATAGTTCACATGGACTTTTTGCACTCTTCAATGCAGGTTTGTCAACATGCAACTTAAAACCAACAAAACAAAACAAAGTTATTTGCATCTGAAATGTAAATGGATTACCCGTTTTCTTATTGTAAATTCGAATTTATGATTCACTATAATTTTTATCTAAAATCAGCATGTCACATAAAATCTAACTGTAGAAACTAACAATTAGAAATGCACTTAAAGACTGATATGGACAAATTTGAACAAAATCATAGAGAGATTTATAACGAAGCCATGTTTCTATCTTGAAATGATGCTGTGCTGCCTTTTGAGACAGCTTCTGTCTGTAATGAATGTTAGTATCAGTGTATATAGTAAAATAAGAAGCCTTGTTGCATTCAGTAAAACAGAAATTATTTGAAATGTAAGTTGATCAGGTATTTTAAGAAATAAAGTTTAGTTGCCTTTGTTTTCTAGACTCCTAGAAAAATCCAGGCTGATTATTTTTGCCTCAGAGTAGTGACAATTAATATAATATGCTACATACATTGATTCTTTCCCTTTAGGTTTAGTATGTTTATGAACATCTTCCATCCCTGTTCCCAGTGGGCCTTAATTTCCTTTTGTCCTTGTGGTTTTGCTCTCTACTAGGAGTTAATCCATCTATACCATAATGCCAGCTGCCTCTTTCTTAATTTTTATTTTTTAATTGTGTCAGCACAAACTTTTGAGAATCAAGCATTACATGAAAAACTTTCCCAATGGGATGCTGCTTTCACCTATTCTCAGCATCCTGTTACCAGTAGCTGGAAGGACATGTCAAAACATTTCTATTCAGTCTTTGAAATGCTTTTGGGAAGTGTTATGAATTTTCTGGCAGGTATCTCCTTGTTTTTTGCAGTGTGTTCTTGGTTCTTCTTGAAGTAGCATCAACTACAAAAGGCATCAACTCTGGTCTTTTTGTTTTCCTGTTTCAGACCTGTAGTCAACGTCTCTTGCGCTCCATTTTTATAGCGTCTATGCACCCTGGAGAGGGGCCTCTGTAACTGCTGGTTTTTATAATTACAGTTAAATTACCCATGTTCTTTCTCCTGTGGCATATTTATTGTTGATGAATGCCAAGCTGTCAGTGTTGACTTTCCTTTCCTTTGTAAATGCTGACAGTAATAGGTGTTGCCTTTGGGCAAGTGAGTTTTTTGTGCGTTCACACACTTTATTAACTTTGTTATTCAAGTTCTTAATACAAGGATGTGAAATTCATAACAGATGTTGTGGTAGAATTGATGAGTTGCCCTCCAGAAGATTTTCAGACTTTAACCTTGGTTTCTCTGATCTTTTTTCTCATGGAAAGAAACCAGTAGAAAACATGGAAGTATCAGAGTTGTGGTCCTAATATGGACATCAAGATTTTAATTCTATTGTTGATAGTAATTAGAGATTCTTGATCTCTCACGTGATGTGGTAAATAGTGTCATAGTAATGTTTGTATCCATTGCTTGCTTAATTACCCGAGTTAACTTAGGCATCACATTCAAATGCCAGCAAACTAGTCATCTGGTGTTTCACAGTGTAAAAACTCACTGACTGACTTACAAAAAAGATATTTTCAGTCATTACAGCTGACTTTATATGGCTGTGGTGCTATTTACCTCTGTTCTGACACTGCCACTATGCTTAGGATTTTTGCAGTGAGAAAATTGTGTTCCTTGTGGTGGTCATTATCAGGCAAACAACAGAACTGGATGGAAGCTTAAGTTGGCAGCTGTAATGCAAACACATAAACAAAATCCTCTTAAAATAAGGGGAAAAAAAACAAGTGTGGAAGTTTCCCAGGGTTTTTTATGTTTTTTTTAACATTAATTAAAAACAGGGAAAAGTAGAATCAGTAGATAACTGAAATGTAGCAGCAGAAGTTAATAACGATAACGGCAGTGAATGACCTGTGTGTACCTGTATCTTTGTAGTTTAAAAGATATATTTTTTTTGTTCTTCATATGTGTTGTAAATTTCTTTAGCGTTCTTTAGCAACAGGCATAGAGAGAATTATAGTGGGCTGCATGGTAAAGCATAAATTGTTAGTACCAATTACTGAACAGTGATTGATGGATTGGGTCATGTGTTGAATCCAATGAAATAGGGTAGTGCTTTTAGAAGGCACAAGCAAATTTTAAACTGATATAATACTTTTTCAGAAAGGCAAACCTGATGTGTAGAAGATATCAGGCTAGTTTTGTGTAGTTGCCTTCTGCAGCACTATTAAAAGCAAATGGATTAAACGGCACAAAATTTCCTTTACCTAGTAAGCACTAAAATAAGCACTTCAAAACTGCAGTAAAGGTAATTAAGTACAAAGTTGTCTTGATGATCATTAGATATGGTTCTGTTATTGTTGCAGTGGTGTATTTCCTGATCTTAGCAAATTAGTAACTCTCCATATATTCACATTTAGAAGCCCATTTGTATGGTTCTAAGTGTCTTTTTGGTGCTTTTGTTATTTATTTATTCATCAGTAATAGTATTTACAGTAAACTCTTTGTTTAGGATTTTCTTATGGTTGTGAAAGAAATTAAAAAATGTGTTTATGTTGAAAAACAAGCTTGTGGTGAATAAAGTAATATCTTTTAGGTGAACAAGCATTTTTGCACTTTAGTTCTGTGATTTTTTTGTTTTGGTTCAGAATGCTAAGAATGAAACCTTGTTTACAGTTTTTAAATCAACACCTATTAAATCTTCAATCTATGTTAATGAAAACTGTTGGCATTAAGTATTTCCATTATGCGAAGTTTTAATACCTTAGTTTTTTCAGTAATGTTTTTTTCATGAGACAGCATAGACAAGTACGGCTTTCCTCCTCTGAATTTACTGTATTGACTTGTCTTCGCAGTGGCTTGTAGTACATTTTGAGAAGATGTTTCAGGTTATTAAAATCTTCTGAGATTGTATGAAGCATATAGAGTATGACAAATGAACTTTGTTAATGCAGCACGACATATGACCTAGAAGCCCTTGTCTCTACAGCACGGACTTACCTTCAAAATTAAGAGTAGTTAAAACACTCTTCTCTCTTTGCCCATCATAATTATCTGGCTAACCAACATTCTTTTGTCTTACAAGCTAATGGTGTTTCTTATTTGCAGTTTGGTGCTCAATAGATAAACCACAATAATGTTGGAATTACAGTGTGTGTTTCCACAATGTCACTTCAAAATATTTTCTAGCTTCAGTAGAAATATTGTTTCTTCCTTTCTTTCTTTTTTAATGCTTGTTCTGTTTGTTTCTCACATTTAATATGCAACCTGAATGGAGAATTTGACTCTGAGAGCTTTGTTAAAAAGAATTAATTTCAAATCTGTAATGTTTATAGTTTTTTGTAAAATTTTCATTTCATTCCTTTCAGTCATTTTTTTAATATATTAATCTGGGATTCCATATTAATATAATATGATTTATACTACTATAACATAATAAGTTGAATTAAAGGAGCCAGATAGAATTGGTATGATTATATACCCGTGTGTTTCTTTTTCTTAGTATTTTAGTGAGTTATTCCAGATGGCAGTCTGCTGACTTTAAGGCAATTCATGTTTTTCTAAAATTTCTAGACTGTGCTCAATAATTCAGCAATGTGACACTATTACCTATTTAATGTATTCTTGCCATTAAACTTTCATTTCCTTTTTTACAGTTAAATGTCATTGAAGTCTGAACTATACCAAGTTTGTCATGTATTAAGATGAGCAATTCAACAGCCCAAGCTTGAAATTCTAACCAAGCAGGTTCATCTTAATTTCAATGTACTGAAAATATAGGTATTACCGGTATACTAGGTTTATAATGATATGAAACTATATAGGTAGATATTACTGTTTCAAAATCTCTCTATTTATATACCAGGATCCATAATTTTGTTAGGGTTTTTTTTCCCATTGTAAATGGACATTATAAACTAAGAAAACAATACAGCTTTCCTTTTATACTACTGAGGGTTTAATAAAAAAAGAGAGAATTCCTTGAAAAATAAGGTTTTTTTAGGATGAAAGTTTACACTATGTGAAGGTTTTGATCATACTTTTAAGAACCAATTTTAAAATTACTATTTGCTTACTCTTCTTATTAGAGCAGGAGAATCCCAGTGAAACATTAGGAAACATTACAGTGGAGGATATTTTCAACCTTGTTAATCCTGTATGTAGATTATAAAATTACAACCTTTGTAGTACTCAACAGTATCTAAACACCACAGAAATGTTAGGACTATCTACCTGAATTTCCTTTCTTTGTTCTGCTATTTATTTGCTATATTATGAGAATCATTTTTTAAGTTTAGTCTAATCTCAAAACTGAGTGGTTTATATATTTTCCTGGAATGTCTCCTTTCCAATTAGTTTCCAGGTTGTTTGTTGTTTTACAGAGAGATGGAGATCTTTGAGACTGCTGGTATCACTTTGCTAATTACTCAATATCTCTAAGTAGAGCCTTCAGTATGGGGAAAGGTTGCAGCATGAGCTCTGCTGTATTAAGAATCAGAATCCGCATGGAAGAGTGTTGTTACAAGTAAAAGCCACAGGGAGCCAGGCTGCATGATTTTTGTAGTTGAGGGAATAACTTGTGTCTTTTGTTCTTGCGTTTTGATATGTACAGCACAACACTTTCATCAGCTACAATTCAGTATCAGCAGAACTAGTTTAATTGTGTACTAGCTGCTTTTTTTAACAGTGATTTGGGACTTTGTATCTTTGTGGATATAAACAATTGCAACAGAAGAAAACAGCAGAGTGAATGAAACTTAGTTGCTTCAAGGCAAACTGATATTTCCCTTAGTAGCTTACACACTTTCTCTATTTGCAAATAAATTGTTCCAATTTTTTTTTTCATATATAGGGGAAAAAATCCCACATTTTTCTGTTTAAAACATTTTACCAAACTTTTAATGATGTCTGCTGGGATGGAAGTCAATCTCAATTTCATTTTTAGACTTCCATACTTCCTAATGGAAAAAAAACACACTGTTGTTCCATGGTGGTTTTCTGACTAGTAATTTTTCAAGGCTGTTTGTGTCATTTCACTGGAGCAGGTGGGTGTATGCTTCGTTTTTATAAGTTCTGTAATATTACATAGTTGAGAGTGTACCACAAATAAGGGCACCTGGAACAGGAAACATTGAGGCCTGTGCTGAGCTCTGTGACTAAAAATCCACAAAGAAGGCAGATCTATAATAAAAGGCCAAGGAAGTTAGATGCCTTACTGTATCATTTTGTCATTGACAGGCGTAATACAAGTTTTACATGTAAAATATATGTATGTGATACAGGGGAAATAACATTGCTTCAACAGAGTGGGACATGGTAGTCAAATGTTCACTGCAAGCTAAATTTCAGAGTGTCTTTTCATAGAATGCATTATAAAAAAATGAATTGTTTATTAGAAGAAAAATGTCCAGGACACTGGAAATTTTGTTAAGTCAGTTGTATAGTCTAATAGTGGCATATCTTCACTCTTGGAAAGGGATCATTCAATGGACAAGTGTGGTGCTACCAACTTGGGTTGGTATGAGCTTGCAAACGTGTAAAGATTAATACATGAAAATGTTATATTTGACAGCAGGACAGCATTAGCAAATTTTCAGTTCTAACTAACCTTTGTTCTGAGTTTCCTTTTTTTTTTTTTAAAATACATTAAGTTTGAATTATATTTGAATCATTTTCCTTGACAAAACCTTACAGCTTTGCTGAGAGTGCCCGAGAGCAATACGAGAAATTGTCCAACATGCACAACAACATGACTAAACTGTATGAAAATTTGGGAGAATACTTTACGTTTGATCCCAAAGCAATAAGCATAGAAGAATTCTTTGGTGATCTGAGCAACTTCAGGACTCTTTTTCTGGTGAGTTATGTCTACAGAACTTTATACGCATTATTTTTTTTTCTTTCTCCCGGTTTTTTTCTCTTCTCTATTTCTCATGTTATAGTTAATTGTATGTTTTCTTCCATGGCAGGAGATTGGATGAATATTTCCAGAATTATTTAGATTTTGACCACTGATAGCTTTAAGCCTCCAGTTTGTAACTTGCAAACCCAGTTGTCAATGTGGTTGAGACATATGGATAATAGAAAATATTTTTCCTCTCTTAAAAGAGTTTCCTATTGGTTGACACACAACAAATAGGCATGATACTAAAAAATATGTTAAAATCAAGACCTAAGTGGATGTGTATGCGATCACGTTGTGTTAAATTCTGTCTGATGCCTTAGTGATGCTAAGGCTCATGCTTTCAGGATGAGCTCTGTATTGCTGATGGAACTCATGAAGTTCACTTAGAAGCTTATATTACAATTTGCTGTCATCCGGTGTGGTTGATGTCAGGGTACGGCCTTTTTTTGAAGGAATTTAAGGACTTCTTTTTAAACAAATAAGTTTTTTTAATGGGTTTAATGTCATCTTTTCATATTGCTATCTGGGAGCCATAATTAGCTCCATCATAGGAAGTATTCAGGGAAAACAGATGCCTGGAATGTCACATTGTAGCTTTACAGTATATTAGCATCACTTGGAAATGCCACCGTTTGACATACAGCTGTGGCTCACTGATCTGTCTGGTTTTAGTTATCATCTAGTCATAAGGTCTTTCAGGTTCAGTGTGATGGAGGAAATAACTACTTTAAAACATTATTTTCACACCAAATTTACTTTATTGGAAAAAGTTCTACTACATTATATATAACTATTCGTTTTAAATTGGCTATGTATTTTTTTCCCCATAAGCAAATTGGCAATTATTTTATAATTGGTAAGTATGCCAAAGCGTGCATTAAGACTTGTCAAGAATAGGAATAGTTGTCACGACATATTTCAGTGGGTTTACTTTTTCATAAATACAAGGCTTACATTTTCAACTAATTTGAAAGTCTCCTCTGTTGTAGTTACTTGAAATGCATTCAGGCTATCAGTATCCAAATATTATGATGAAAATCTATCCTCAAGTATGTATTTTGACTGCTGTGATGGTGATAGAACCTATCAGGCAAATATTTTCTGGAAAGTGCTTTACAATGACCATATATTTAGTTGCTTACTTTTACTTTCTTTCATTTTGACTTACTAAATATCTGGCTGGTGCACTGGTGTTCTTCAATAGTCGTAATTGAATTTCCAAGGAGAATATTTGTAAGAATTTCATGTATTGCCTTGTAGTAACAGAGTAATACCATGGAAAGGGCATTAGTGCATTGCAAGACATAATTGTCTTATTTTCTAATTAACTTAAAGTGCTTTCAGTGTTAAGGGGAAATCACTATAGATGGAAACTTCTACTACTTCCAGCAAAGTTCACGATCCACCAGGTGTTTCAGGGGCCTTTCCTCCTCTGGAGTTTCTACAAACCCATGTCTGGTCAGTCCTTTCTAGGATATTTGTATGTTTTACCTAATAACAAATTGCAATTAAATGCTTCCATAGGGCGGAAAATTATACTGAAGACTAAGTCTCTGTAAATTAATCTAGTTTATCACGACAGAACTATCAAGTATGGAATATTACACTTAGGTCCTAACTAGCAAAGACACACCACAAATAGTCTTTCTGAGTTTCCAGAGAAGCAGGGCTAATTTCTTGCTTTGCCTTATAGTTTTAGATAGTGGATGAAGTAATTTACTTGGATACTGTTCTAATGCTGCATGTTGGTTTATGTAGTTAATTATGTCCATGTGATGTTATGGTCTTTAAAATTTTCATCTGTCCTTTTATCTTCTAAGCCTCTTCTTGAAAGAAGTTACTAAATAAAGAAATTAACTTGGACCATATGTAAGATGCATGCTAATTTAAATAGTTACGCTTCACTGTAAAAAAAGTGAAAATCTGAGACTTATGTAGTTTAAGGAGACACTTTTTTTTTCCCCTCTGCAGCATTTGTGCCTCAGTCAATTCAGTTGCTCAGAGATATATGAGTAGTAGCAGAAGTAATTGTAATTAGTGTTTTTGATAATTTTTTTGACTTGGTTTATCCACTAGAGCAGAGCCTTGCACCATGTAGTGTCATAAATGTTCTTGTTTAGGGATTTAATTTCTTCCAGACACTTGGGGAATCCCAGGGCAAACATTAAAAGTTCACTGAAAAGTCATTTTTTTCTTTCTTTTTTTTGAAGTAAAGAAAACATTTCTGAAAGGAATTAAGTTGGGATTTTCTTTTCTGTAACATTTTTGATGCTTGTTAAGAGTTTACCAAAAGCAAAAGATGCTGAAACTTACTGAATCTGTGGAATGTACTGTAAAAGAAGTGATAAGTAATCAGAAGAATACAGGAACAAACAGAAGAGACTGAGGATATACAGCATCTCCAAATAAACATTCCCTAGATTCTTCCACTACCTTTGTACAACAGCTATTACTTGTATTTCTCTATGCATAACCTCTGATTCTGCAATGATTCTGCTTTGTAAAAGCAAGAATGCTGAGATTTATTGTAATGACAATTTTAATTTCATTTACTTGCAACTAAAGATACCATCCTGTCTTACAGAAGCACACGATTCGGCTAGTGTATATGAAAACATTAGAATGTATATGACTGTTGTAAAAGATTATTTCTGATTTTATTCTTTTAGATTATATTCTTAATTGCACATCGCCAGGTCACAGAAAATTTTCTGTGTCTGTGCATATATGTATACATATATATAAAAATATGTTTGGAGTTTGATAGATGGTTGCCTTATGCCCACATCAAATTCTAATATTAAGGAAACAGCTGGTCTTTTGAAAACTCATCTTAAAGACTTCTGTCAATCATTAGAGGAAGTGTCGTACAGTGAATGGAAAATAATGCCCATTTTTATGGCTTGAAACAAATAAACAATACGCATGCATCATCTTTTCTAACTGCTTGTCTTTTGCAAGTTGGACAGAATTAATATTTAATAGATGCCCCCCGAATGACAAGATGTAGAGTTAGATGAGGGAAACAATTTCTGGAACAGTCAATGTTGTATTTTCATCCTTCATTTTTCTGAGAAAAATGTAGCAGCAATACAGTGGTATTCCTTTGAGGAGCTCAGTAGTTGTTCTTCAAGTTATTTTCCAGCAAAATTTGCTATATAAATAAGTTGTTATTCTGTTATCCCAAAACAACAGGAGAAAGGAAATTATGGGTAGGCGGTGTGAGCTGATGCAGTAGCTGACCTTTCTCAGTTTCTTTGAGAGACATATTGATTGCCCTTGGAACTTTATCTACTTTACCAGCAATAGACAATTACCCCAGAAATTGACTTATTTGTGGATGTTTTGTTGTTATTTTATGTCTTTAGAACTGTCCAGAGATAGAATTTTCCAGTCAAGTACCAAATTAATCTTTTGTTCTTATTTTTTATCAACATCCTTCTCCCTTACGTGTGAAGGAGAGTGCGTATTATTTTGTGCTGTTCTGTGGTGTTAGGAGGAGAAACGTGCAGTGTGTAGTTAGGAATTTACAGTCTAAGTGACACCATTAAAAATTTCCTATCGTATGATTGCAAATAGCCAAATAAGTTTACAGCACCTCTGACAGATCATCTAACCAAATATTCCTTGTGAGCCATTTCGGCTCACTGAGCTGCAATGTGATGAATCAACCTAGAGATGCAGAAACAAGAAACAATTTGTTTATTTACTTATTATTCCATATCTGCTCTCATTTTATCCCCAGGCTTCTCTAACCATTTTGCAGAAACGTAATTAGAGCCAGAGGTTTATTGAGACAATGAAATAGTTTGCATCACTTTTCCGCTCTACCATTTACAGTTAGAAATCTTATCCCTCATGGCTTTACTGCTTCTTCCTACTCAGTTGGGTTTTTTTTACAGTTTATTTCTCTGTTTTGTCCTAGGATTAGGTAGACTATTTAAACCTTTGAAGTGAGTTTTTAACTAGATTTTTTCTGGTACTTGTCACTTCTGTCTGTGTTTATTTCTTTGATTTTATGGCTAGGTATGTCTTGATAACGTCAGTGTAGTCAAGGCATATCACAAGAAATAAGTAAAGCACTTCAGCAAGACTTTCCTTAGCAAATGGAACACGATTCAAAATCAAGCCCGGGGTGGGGGGAAAAAGAAAAGTATATTTATTCCTCTCTTGGAGCTAATGATTACAGAGAAATTGAATCAAAAGTAGCAATAAGTTGAAGGAAGTTTTTGGTGGGGTACTTTTCCTCTCTTTGCGGTTAAAATATTAGAGCTGCTGAATAATAATACCTTTCATTTGGGGCTATTTTGAAGAAGAAATGTTTTTCAGTCTTTTAATCCTCTGTTCCATTGGAAGTAAACACAAGTTTTGATTGTCCTTGATTGCAACCTGATACATTTGATTTAATATAGTTTCAGGCTCTTACAAATAATAATTAATTAGTTACCTGAAACAAGATGCCATCTTATTCTTTTCTTTCTCTTGGGGAGAAAGGGTTGTTTTCTCATGTAAGTAAATATTTAAGCAGACGTGAGTAACTCATCAAGTGACAGTATGAAATGTGTTCTTGTAAAAGACCAATGAAATAAACTGCCCTTTTGTATCAGTACAGACTATTGATTGACGATTTCTCTGTGGCTTGGATCTTTTACAATAACCCTTTAATACAAGATCCAGAATGTGAAAATCCCCCCAAAATGATAAGACATCAAATGATCAGTAAGCTAGTACTTTTTATCGGATGAGTCCTACCCCGATCTTTTAAGATTTTATAAGATTCATGTCTTGTACCAGAAAGGAAACAAAACATCTAATGTGTTGCCTTCATGTGAAATAGCTTTCACCACTGTGGATGCAGTATAAATGTACCTGTAAGGCCTTTTGTTCTTTTTTTTTTTTTCTTTTTCTAATATTTTACTTGTAACTTGCTTCCAGGCAAATTTAAGACTTCATGACTCAGAAATGGTTTTTCTGTGGCTCTTTTTGAGATGTCCCTTGGGTACAGCTGGTCATTGGCTACCATAATATAAATCAATGAATATACAATACATAAATTAATCCATAATAAATGTATGATTTACTATAAAAAGCTATGTATAGTCAAGCTAAATTCCCAACTCTCAAACTCATAAACTGAGTTTGTAATTCAGGAGTGGTTTAAAAGAAAGGCTGTTTTTATTCATTGTTCTCCCTGGTTATTTGTTTGGGAATACAGCTTCTCCCTGATGCCTATAAAGTAAGAGTTCTTTAATGTAGTCTGAAAGACAACAGTTTCTAGCAAGCAGGAAGCTATGGAAAAAAATAAAGAATAATGAGCAAGAAGTATTTTCTCCAATGAAATTTCCCAAGGGGTAATATCAAAAGTGAAACATTGTCCTTATTAACAGGCAGTATATAGCAAAGCCTTCTTTCCCCTGCTCCAAAAACCCACACAAAGACCCTTTTGTAGCATCTCTAAAGTCTCATCTGAGTGTCTACATCCACCTAGTGCTGAGGAGAACTGTTTGTTTTAAATCATGATACTGAACAAATCAGGAATAATGTGGTAGGAAAATTTTTATGTAAGAATTCACATAGGAGCAATAACTCATCAACTTCATTAACAAGCTGTTATACCACTAGATAAGTAGCTATACCATGATATAAAAGGTAAGGATGATATTTCACTTGGAAGATAATCAAAAGATGTAACAATCGACAATAAAAAAAAATTAAGCTGAAATAGTGTGCACTGCGTTTGTGAGGTGTTGTTGCAGGCAGCATAGATGAAGTTGTGATTTGTTTCCCACAAGTCTGATTCGTTTCTGTGGCAGAGTGACTGCTCTTATCCTAGAGGAAACTACAGAGTTAAGTTTCCTAATTGAAAAGGAACAGGATTAAAAAGTTTACTTTAGAATTTCCAATTTGATAGTTCTAAACATACTATCTATTCAATGCTAGTGGCAGCGAATCTGCCTAAGTAATGTCATCATTCCCAGTTGTTATGTAGGAAATTTATAGTTTTTAAATGAGGATTTAGTATCCTCATTCCACTCTGGAAACCAGATGTAGTTTGGGATTTTGACTATCTCAATAGTTAAGCTGTTAACATAACCCTGATGTTTGAAACTTCCTGCAAACCAGTAGAAATTATTACATTCTATTGCTTTTTGCAGGATTCTAAATCTAAAAGAGACCATATAAGATGTTTACAGGCTCTAGATGCTTATATCTGCACCTAATATATTTCTGAAAAACTATAATGAGTTAGGAGCAATCTGACTTCTCTTCCTAAGGTCTCTACGTGGGTGTTTCATATATTCTTAGACTCATCATTCTGTTTGTTCACATTAAGATAATTTGATAATTTGAATCCATGTTTGTCTTAATTGTGATTCCAGATTGATCACTGCATTATTGCATCTTCAATTAGCTTGCTTATGTTGTAGTAAATTATAGCTCATTCACTTCCTTATGTTTATATTTGCTTGTTTAGGAAAATCCAAAGCAAGCACATAGAATTGGATTATCCTGTCAAAATATAATATGAAGCATGAAGTGGAAGGTGTAAGAAACCTGAAGAAAAAAATTACAGATGAATAAGCATATCCCTTCATACTGGGCTGTAAACATATTTATTGTTTCTTTGAAGTGTAATGCCACACAGCCTCTAGAGCACTTTATTCTGATAGTCCATCAGCCCTGTCTTGAAAGATGCATGCAAAATATTTCAAACCCAGGAAGTTTTACTTTCTATTAATACTTTGTATCGCTATACACTGCTTTGTGTTTAATTCTCATAGCTTTTATTAAAATTTATTGAGAATTTCTAGCCAGAAACTTTGAAACCTTTCAGTGCTTCATAGTCAGGATCCCAATATTTTGGAAAAAAAACCCCAAAACTTTGTCTACTGGATTAGGGCTACTGGATTAGTAGGACAAGATTTTAGAGATATAGCTTAGGCAGAGTGAATTTTTGTTAAAAAATTTAAAGGGTTATGCTTTCATGTTGATGGTGACCTACTGATTTTTCTTTGATCCAGAAAGGTCTCTTTTGGAACAAAGCAACAGTTTATAGAATCACCAGGTTGGAAGAGACCCACTGGATCATCGAGTCCAACGATAAGCTGATAAGATGTCAGCAAAACCCTTCTACCTACCTGACTATACAACAGCAGTTACACTAGCCAAAAACCTTGGGCTGTAGTGGCTCACCAAAGACTTTTCATTTCAGATGTGATGACCCTGAGTCATGCCCCATGGGCAGTACCCCAAGCAGTCTTTTGTACTTACTGTGCTTTATGACCACCCATCAGGAAATTCACTTTGTCTGCGCTTGTTAAATGCCACCTCATTGCATCTCTTTTTCTGTTATTTTCCTAAGGATAACAATGTGTTTGAATGTTATCCTCCAAGGAATACTCATGAAAGGTCTTTTATGTGTTAACTAACTGCTCAATCTGCTATGTTTTTACTTTATTTACTTCTGTAGATTAATATCCAGTTAATCCCCAGTCATTGTTCTAATGATTGATGAATGAATCGATGAATCTTTTTTTTTTTTTTTCCTGGAAATTCACATATTTTGCAGTTGCAAGGCAAATTTAGAGAAGGCCTATGGGATCGTAGGCAGCCTTCATTATTGGTCCATGACTGCCTTGTAGCCGACTGCATCTTTAATATCCAAGGAGATTTGTGCGTTACAGTTTGTTTTCCTTCTTCCTGTTTTTAATAATTTGCCTTTGAGAGTCTTTTTACAAACATGTGGGTGAGTGAATATCTGTTTGTCTGTCAAAAATTAAGATATGTATAGAATGCAAGTGATACATGAGTTTTTTATTTGCTTCTTAAGGAAGCCAAGCTATAAACTGGCAGCACTCTATACAATAGCTTTACTTCAGTGAATCCTAATAAACACAAGGGGAACATCAAGCTATGTGCACCTTCAACCACCTCCCTTAATGAGTGATAATATTCCTTTCTGAACCTGTTTCTCTGCTAGAAGAGCCAATAATTTGGTTCTGTTTTTATTTTAAAAAAACCTTAATAAACTCACACTCAAAGTTTCTGTAACTTTTAATTTGCAATTGAATTAGTAGAACTGCATGCTGTTATGCGCAAACCAAAAATACAGAGGGTCATGAATAACACATCAAAAAAGGGGTTGTATACATTAAAATATCTTAGTCTGTTGAGATTCACTTGAAAATTATTTCAGATCTTGCATGCACTTACATGTTTTGAAAAGACAGTGTCTAGATAAATATATTGCAAAATATTTTCCAATACTGTGGGGAAGGTGTTTATTCTTAACTGTGAATTGCTTCTTGCTTTGTGACATTTGTCTTATTTGTAACTATTATATTAGTTTGTTTTTATCCTTTAATTGGAGAATAAATATAGCTGTGTAGTGTATACCTATCAATACCAGTATATTCTTTGTCACTGTTGAGCTATATTGCATTTAGGAATCTGCTGGGCTTTTATCCCTCCTCTATTAAAAGCAATGCTAATTACAGAGATATTGGTTTTCAGTATTCAAACTGATCTCTGCCTTTTAGTAATTAGATTAGCTGCCAACCTGCCCAGAAAGGGTGTCACTGACATTTGGTACTTAAAAATAAGCTGGTAATCTGAAATAGCACTGTTCTGTATGGAAAGAAGTACCTTGAAACTCAGAAGCCTGGAAAACTATAGGAAAGGAAACTTAAAAGACTGGTGGTGTAATTCAGGCAGAGCAAATCTGAGTCAAAATTCTCTTTATCTTTATTCACATTCATCCTCAATGAGCTTTGAAAAAACTATGATCAAGTTTGTTAGCAGTATTAATTCAAATAGTATGTTTATAAATACAGATAAATATATATTTATCTTGCTTTCAACACATACCTTGAAAACATCTGGAAGTATATTCTTCCCGATTATTTTAGGTTTTCATCCAACTCTGACTAAAAGTACATTTTTAAGTGACATAGAAAATATGAAATGGTTGAGTCAGACTGCCTGATAGAGTAATAAGGACATACCAGGTGGGTTGGTTCTTAGGTACATCATGAAGGAAAGGGTTTCCATACACCAAACAATGGTCAAGATTCAAATAGATCATCCTTGTTCCTTGTTTCACAAAATTAATTTTGAATCGGTATGTAGATGAAAAGATATGTTAGGTTTCAATCTAAGGTTAGGTTATGGTTGGACTTGATGATCCGGTGGCTCTCTTCCAACCTGGTGATTCTATGATTCAAGGTTTGTGGCATAAAATTGTTCAGGAGGGTAAAAGGTTTAAGAGAATTGCAGACTGTAGAATCATTGAATGGTTTCTATGACTAGAAAGGGACCTCTAAAGGCCATCAAGTGCAACTCCCCTGCAGTAAGCAGGAGCATCTTCAATTCCATCAGGTTTCTCAGAGCACCATCCAGCCTGACCTTGAATGTTTCCCAGTAATCAGAAATACCAGGGCTTTTACCATGCAGTTACTGGAGTGCTGCAGCTAAGCTAAGCACTGGTGAAATGTTCTTTTTCTGTAGAGTAACCCTTTTATGTTGTTATGGACAAGCTCACGAAGCTGTATGTGTGCAGTGCTGCATTGGGGTGTTAGTTCTGAAATGGCCAGTCTAGCAACCAAAGGCTTGAGAGGTGTGTTGACATAATGCTCTGGTGAGGGTTTCTTTCTCCTGCCTTGCAGAGTGCCCAGTTTGACTACTGCAGAAAGTGCTGGGTGTTAAGTGCTGCAATCTGTACCTCTTGTAGGAACAGGTTATTTGGAGAAAGCTGTGGTATTTCAGGTTGGCACTTACTGGGTTGTCCTTTGTTTGTCCTGTGCTGTCCCTTACTCTTCCTTTATGGTCCCGGGAAGACTATATGTGAAGATACTCTAAAGCATTTATATCATGGAAGTATGTAAAATACTAGTAAATGTGCATTAGAATAAGCAAAGGGCAGAGACCCATCTTTGCAGTTGCTGTCTTACATGAATCAGAGGAATGGGGTTTCTTTATATTTGTTTGTGTATATGTATACGAAGGGATGGGTGTAGGTAGAGGAAGATAGGCACCCTTGCACAGTTATCAATATTTTGGTAGAATAACTTTAGAGCTTGTTTAGTTCATTCTGTTGTAGTCTTCCTGTTCCAGAACGTGACAGAATCTATGATCTAATCATAGTATGTCAGTGGCTAGTGGGCTGCTAGTTCAGGTATGACATTTCTTATTTGTTTTCTCTCATAAGATTTTGGGCATTCACTTTCATTACAGCCTGTGAAGTTACAGGAAAATGAAATCTCTGTCAAGTGTGATTGAATGCACAGAGACAGAACTGTCCAAAACAAAAAGGATAAAATATTGATTTTTCTCTTTTAATTCTCTTCTATTTTCTGAAAGAAAAGGTGTTTCTCCTTGCAATTGGTTTATGTGATCATACAGCAAATGCACTTCTTGGACCAATTTTCAAGTGCGTCTACAAGTAACATCACTGGTAACTGTGATATCCAGCATCTCTGCAAGAGAGTATCAGCTGTTATAGAAGGTGCTACATATAGTATTTTACCTCAGTAAACCATTGAGGTGGTATATTTACACTAAAATATGCTTTCCCTTGCTTGAATGAATTAATTGGAGGCATTTGGGTGTCTCGGATTGCCAAATATTGGTATTATTTAAATAAATCTTAACACTCAAACTTGCCTTTAGATATAAGTTCCTTTTGGAAGAGACAGTTGTCATCTTTAGTTCCTCCCTAATGTTTATGCAGCAAGGTGAATAGTCATCTTCATTTATAAACTTCTGAAATGTCATTTCTGACGAATATATTGGAATGTGTAAAATACGTCTACCCCAAATCTCCTAGGGGACTCTTTCTTGTGGAATAACAACTGCTGTGGATATTCAGAGAGGCATCTGCAAAAAATTGTTTTCTTTGTTTGTATTTGTGAACGTGTATGATTTTCCTAGTTTTTAAGGAATGATTGAATTGCATAGGAAATGAGGTGAACATTTACATGGAGATGATTTATCTTATGCCCTGAGTTTAGTAAGTATTGGCTGTTCTGCTTTTTAAGCTGAAACATCATTAATGAGTACGTGCTGTGTTTATTCTGGACATTTTTGGATACTGCATATTCTTTGGACATAATGTGTTGGGACTCCCAGAATCACCTGAAACCCAGAATTGCAGTTCTTGTAGGCAAAGGATATTGTATACTGTGAGTTAGAGAAGAAAGGGAGCAATACGTTTGTAGCTGTTGTGAACATAAATAAGAAAATTATTCCTAACATTTATCATGTCTGTCTATGACATTAGGTGCAATTCCATCATGATGGATTTCAGTGAGTTTTTTCATGATAAATGAGTCTTAGGAAAGGCGAAACTAAGGAGAAATTTAGAATCTTGGGGAACAGCTTAAGGGAATTCAGATATTTCTCTTCTTGTGAGAGGGCAGGCCATGTAATAGGAGTTATGAAGGATTTGTGCAAAGAAGAGGTGTTTCCATGTGTGGGTGCTGGCAGTAAGGGCTGCAGGAGCCTCTGCCAGGAGAGGCACGTGGCCAGTTGCAGTCTGCTCTGCAACAGCCCTAGCACAGGGTGCAGCCCAGCCCAGCAGAGAAGCTGGTGGTGCCTGTGCAAAAACCTATTTAATAGAGGGCAAAAAGCTGCACAGCAGGGAGAAGTGAGAGAAAGCCCTGAGAGCACCAGGCCCAGAGAGGATGGGAAGAGGTGTTCTAGGGTTTCCCCTGCAGTAAGTGGTGTTCCCTCTAAGATCTGTGTATGTGCTTGAAGTATTTAGTGCCAGTTCCTCTTTCCCCCCCACCCCTGCATTTGGATGTAAATATATGTGCAAAAAAGGGTTTGTTTGTGTGTTTGTTTTGATACCCATGCTCATTTTATCTACTGCAGGAGGCATTAAAAGAAAACAACAAAAGAAGAGAAATGGAGGAGAAAACAAAGAGAGCCAAATTGGCAAAAGAGAAGGCTGAACGAGAGAAGCTTGAACGACAGAAGAAGAAACAGCAGTTGATTGATATGAACAAAGGTAAGGCATCATTTTTTTGGTAGAGATTTATTAAAAGAAAAAGCACGTAAGGACTAACAACCTAAAGGCTCTTCCCGATCAATGTGAAAACTACTTGCTGTCTATTTTGAAAGCTGACAGCAAGTTTTATTTTGAGTGAAAATTCTGTTTTCTTTTAGCCCACCTGATCATGTAATTTGGTATCTGCCACTTCAATATTTGTAATGTTCCTTTCAAAGCCTTTTGTTGTGAATTATTGGCTTGTTTTCATTTGTAGCAGTTAATTGATTTTTTTCATATGGATTTACTTCCAAGAAGTAGTATCTTACTTGCTTTGTTGTTACTTTCATTCTGTAAACATCTCTGTAATCAAGGTAGTGTAGCAATTAATGTCATTTTTGTGAGGCTTGAAGGCTCCATGTTATAATGGATGTTCTCCCAGCAGTCCTATTAGGAACTGGAAAATCTGGATGAGCTTGGAGCCTAAATACAGAGTGACATTTCAGCATGATAAAAAGGGTTGTGTTGAGCTTATCAGCTGTGAGAATATTTTATTTTGCATGAAGCCACCCTAAGAGAGAGAGGAGTAAGAAAGCGGGAGAAGTTCCCGGTGACTCTGATATTGAAGCTGTGTAGATTTCCAGGTGGTTGTAAAATACAGGGTTCACTCTTTACCTCTTTGAGTCCAGAAGTAAACTAGAGGCAGGGATTACTTGAGGCTGCAGGTTTTTGTTCATTTTACATGAGTTTTTTAATCCGCTGATCTGACCCAGCTGTAAAACACTTGTCCTTTTATCCACTGAACAGACTAACAGGTATGTATGTACTCATGGAGAAATGCCGTTTGGTTTTTTGATTATGATGAACATTATAGAAGATGTGGTGATATATTAGCTTTGTGTAAGGGTGATGTTGCAGTAAACTATATAATTATGACAAACTGACTTAGTAGTATGATGGAAACTGATCAAACAGAGGCTAAGTTTTGAAATAACACTGCCTTTCAAGGGCATGTACCTGGCATCTGTTAAGCCAGTTTATACAATGATGAAAGATACCGGAGAAATACTAGGCCAGGCAAACAGACCCACTCCAACAGTTAAGAGGATGACTGTGGAGGTGAAGATGGGAAGGTACTGGTCAGAAAGGTTGTCACTCAGGATGCCATTTGATAGATAAATGCATGCAAATATATATATTTAGAAAGCCATTTTTTCTGGCATTTGACTAGATTTCCTATAACTAATGAAAATCTGACTTGTGTGTGGACAGCCAAACCTCAAGGAACATTCGCCAGTCAAAACTAATTTATTTATGTGGGAATTGTTTCAAAATTCTTGTATGTTTGTGTACATCACTTTGCTGCAAAGCCACAGAGATTTTCTGGGTTTTTGTATTGGATAGTGTTGTTTTAAAAATTACTTCCCTAGGGCTGATTTGGAGGGTTTCTGTAATGTTGCCACAAATCCTGTTCTTTTTGGCCTTACTTGAAGTGGCAGGGACACTGCATGGAACGTAGTGTAGCATTAAGTTTTAGCCAACAAATCTTTTGCTTTGTATAGATGACAGACTTAAATTTCATAAAATTTAATAATAATTCCAGTTTGACTATAAACAAAATACAGAATCTGAATGCAGGTGATGAGCAAATACATTTTCTGTATTCTGTGAAGTTAAGTTTCAGAAGATCTATAATGAGATTTTTATTAATCCATTCTTTCAGCATTTGACTGATCTTTCTGTAATATCTGTCACCTGAGAAAGCAAGTCCTTTATAACATGGACAGTCAATTTTCTGTGAGTGGGGTTAGAAGAACTGAAAAATCCAACCCCATCATCACCCTCCTCTTTACCAGTGGGATTTAAATCATACTGAGAGATTAGTTTTAACGACTGCTTAAGACAAAGTAAGCTGACGTGTTATTAGCTTTTGAAAAGTAGGAAAGCCCACTTAGATACAATTGTCAGTGACTAGATTTGTGTTTAAGGGCTGTAGCTGTGTTTAAAGGTTATAGATAATGGATCAAAGTTGCACCTTCTTAAATTGCTGTAGATCAGCCAGTGGGAGCATACCTGTCTACATCAGTTAATTTTTAAGCAGGTGAGGAGTATACCATGGTTAGTAGTAACATAGATGCCTCAGCATACAGATGGCATTCTGCTTTATGTCATGAAAGAATTTTCCTATCAACAGATAAAATTTAAGTTTAATATTGTGTTAAATTTCTTTTTTAATGAAACTGAAAACATGTGAATGATTGTACACAGCCAAATGCAATGAAATTTCCCTTTAAATAACCAGTGTTTCTAAGCCATTGACACAAAGTTAGCTTACGACTTCTAAGATATTTTTCCAATATTTAAATATATTGAAATACCCATTTCATATTACAACTCTATTGCTGTGGTTGGAGGTGAGGAAGTATGTCCATCCCCACTGGATTCTACAGCATTGGTATTCAATTAACGTTCCCAAGTAACTATTTTTTTCTTTATCTATCTACTTTTGTATACTTATTGCTGCTTATATAAATAGTTTGCAAATTTGTCTAACTGAATGTGACACAGAAGACTTAGAGAAGGGAAGCAGATGTCCTCTCAAGCTGTCATTTTGACAAGGTGATTTTCACCCAAAGGGTATTTTAACCTAGCTCTGTTTTGGTTGTTTCTCTAGCTATATCTTCAAGAATATAATTTTAACGCGTTGCTAGAACCTTTCAGGTTAGAGAATAAGGTTCCTACATTTTCCAGCTTTGTAGTGTGCTATATCTACTACTGTTTTGCTGTTACCTGGTTAAACAGCTACAACTTTTTTTCATGGCCACTGGAGAGTTCAGATTAGAATTAATTAGCATTAATTAAATATTACAATGAATATCTTTTTTTTGAGAGAGCAGAAAACTGCAGTGTGGCCAGAATTCAAGAGCTGTCCTAGGTCATGCCCACTTATAAAACAACCTCAAAGGTGCCAGTGTTTTAAAGACTGAGTCATCCAATTTGGAAAGAGAATGTTCTTCAGAGCTGTTTTTCAGCAGCGTTTCTTATTTTTGAGGGATGTACCAGAATGGGCCATGATGCTTTTATATGTAGTCTTTCATGACTTCCATCTGATTTAACATCTGCAAAATTCTAACCGCATTGCTTCCACGTGCATATCTGAGTAAGAGAGAAAAAAGAACTGCAGACAGTTTTCTAGGAGCTGAAAAGCGTATAACAGCAATTCTGATGCAAATGTTATTTAATCAGAAACAGTTTTGCTCTTCATTATATCTGATTACTATGGCAATTAAAATCACCTCTTAACTACCAGTGTTAGGATAAAAGATAGAATGAACTTCCTCAGTCCCAATTAGTATTGAATTAATTGTTTTGAAGACATATTAACGTTCTCCCCTAATGCAGATGAAGATAATGGAAATGAAGTTCTCTGCTAGTGGTTGATGGATATTCCTACTTTTCCATTTCAAGTACTCTTACATAAGAATTCGTGTGCTATTTATTCAGACTGGAGTGTACCAGTATCGACAATAATTCCCTTCTGTTTCCTTGAGCTGTTGTTAGACTTGCATTGGCTGTTGTTAGATACAACTCAAAGTTACTTTTCCTACAGTTGTTTAATGGTTCCGTGCTTTCTCAATGGTTGTGCTAGAGGACAAAAGGAAGACATATTCTTCCTTCTGCAGATTTCTATAGTAGTTTTGTTAAGAAATTTGTGCTATTTTGTAATAGTCGTTGTCTTAATCTTTTGAGTGAATGCAGTAGGTAGTGATTACATGGGATACCTGGACTGATAAAACCTGGGCCTTGTTTTCATTCTACAGATTATCAGGTTTTGGTGCTGGATGCTAAGTGCTGCAATTCCTCTGGGAAGTCATTATCTTTAATGTTGATGGTCCATTTGAATATGATTCATTCTTCCTGAAATATAATATTCACCCAAAAAACCCCAATGGTGCAGGTTTACATTATGCTTAAATATGAATGTCTGTAGAATGAGAGCGAAGTTTTGGGTTTTATTTTTCTTCTTCAAAGCAATCAGAGATGAGTTGCTCAATTTTTTTTAAGATCTGTTCATGCAGGAGTTCGAAGCTATCTTGGAAATGGGGGTGGAGATGAGTTTCAAAATTATTGTAAATGTTATTAGTATGAGTCAAAATGAGATCAAGAGAAATGCATCTAGATGTGAGTGTGGACAGGAAGATAAAAAGGAATTACAGCTTTAAATTTCATCTCAGCTTTTAAAAGACTGCAATGGAAAAAGTGTGTTTGTTTATGAATATTATAGAATTTACTACGTAACAGTATTTTCAGAGAGGTATCAAAAGCGAAAAACAAGATAACTCTTTAGATGATGAAGTACTGTAGTAATGAGAAAAATATCATCTGGAAACTTCGCAGAAGATTTGAAGACCCGATAATTGGTCTGTACCAGTATAACGAAGCAGGTACCTGTGTTAATGAGGATATTCATATACAAGGTTAGGCACTAGATTATAAATGAGTTCGGAAACTGTGTGGTTTTGCTATCTTCTGAGTTTTGCAATGATATACTCTGTGTAGTTGTGTGAAGTTTTCCATGGTTGCTGTAGGGCTTGACTGGTGAGTAGATTCCAGGTAAATCCTGTGACATAGAAGGGTCAACAGGAGATTTCCTGTTGGAAATTTTGTGGGCTACATCTTCTAAATTTTTCTGAGCTTTAATATATTAATGTTCTATTCAGATTCCATACTTGTCCACCTGAAGTTGGTTAATCAGGGGGGGAAAAAAAAGTAGGTTTCAGGGCCACTTTGGAAGTTGCATAGGAAGGATTCAAAAACACGGATAAGTCACAGCTTGACATTTGTCATGGCATTTTTCTATGTGCACATTCTTAGTAGGATAAGTCATAAAATACCATGCTTGACTTTCCAATCTCTATTTTTAATTTTTTTTTCAAATTATATGTATTGTGAGGTACCATTCTAAGAAATGAAGTTCAGCAGTTTAGTCTGAGCTAATTACTTCCCTTTTTTTCAGGTTAAATGTGTGATAGAAAGGAAGTTATACTAGTTGGGCTGTCAGGAGCTGGCCAAGAATTCTCTAAGCCATTTGAAGAAACGTAACAGGTTCTTTCATATGGGAATACAATTGTTTTTTTCTACAATAAAACATATAAAAAAAATTCTTTCTTATCAACTCCGTTGTAAGAAAAGGCATCTACAGAAGTTTCCTTCTAAAAAGGTAGAAAGGGTTATATAAAGCAATTACAATCTGATGAATAATTTTTTATAGTCATGGTTTAGCTCTGGCCTGGTCAAATTTGGCAGCTGCAATGTGAACAATTGTGGATCTGATTCTCTTTCCCTGCCTTGCTCAGGAAAAGGAGGAAGAGAAATGAAAGGAGAAAAAGCCCTTGCCAACTGGAAAATAAAACAGCTTTAATAAAGAAGTAATAATAATAATTCTGATATTATTATTATTATTGTTGTTGTTGTTATTTATTCCATGCATAGTCTGCTGTGGACCCCCAGCCCACAGTAAGTCAGCTAGTAACTCCTGCACCAGCAAATCAGAGGGGAGGAGGAACTATAATGGAGAAGGAAGGAAGCCGACATGGACAGGTGTCATTAAAGTATGGGTCTGCTACAGGCCAGCAGACCAGATAGAGCAAATAGATAAGGTCCAGTAGTGCAACCTCATGTTTTCAAGCCTCTGTCCTCATGGGGGACTTCAAGCACCCTAACATCAGAAAAAAATTTTTCATGGACAGGGTCATTGGGCAGTGGAACAGGCTGCCCAGGGAAGTGGTTGAGTCACCTTCCCTGGAGTTATTCAAAAGACAGGTGGGTGAGGTGCTGAGGGACATGGTTTGGTGATTGATAGAAATGTTTGGACTCAATGATCTAGTGGGTCTTTTCCAACCTAATGATTCTGTGATCTATTGGAAGGACAATACAGCAGGTCACAAGCAATCCAGGAGGTTCCTGGAATGTGTTCATGCCAGCTGTCTTCTCCAAGTGACAGAAGAGCTCACAGGTGCTATACTGGACATTGTTCTCACCAACAAAGATGGGGAGACATGGAATGTGAAGCTCAAGGGAAACCTTGGCTTCAGTGTCCATGAAATGACGGAGTTCAAGAACCTTGAGGCAACGCAGGAGGAGAGCACACAGTGAGCTCGCTACCTTGGACTTCAGGAGAGCAGACTTGGGCATCTTCAGGGATCTGCTTGAAAGGGTACCATGCGATAAAGCCCTGGAGGGGAGGCGTCACCAAAAAAGCTGATTAATATTCAAGGATCACCTCTTTCCAGCTCAGAAGTGATGCATCCCAACCAAGAGGAAGTCAAGCAAAAACTCCAGGAGGCCTTCATGGATGAATAAGGAACTCGGGGACCAACACAAACACAAAACGGAAGCCTACAGAGTGTGTAAGCAAGGGCAGGTAGCTGGAAAGAATACAAAGAATTTGTCCAAGCAGCCAGAGATCAGGCTAGGAAAGCTTAAGCCCTAAAACAATTAAATCTCACCAGAGATGTGAAGGGCAACAACAAAATCTAATGTAGGGATGTTTGTGATAAAAGGAGGACTGCAGCGAATGTGGGCACTCTGGCAGTAAATGGAATTCCTGGTTGCCTGGGTCATGGAGGTGGCTGAGGTACTCAGAAGTGATTGTTTAGGTATTATATAGCGCTTGTTCTTTCATCTTTTTGAGCTGCACAATCTTTTCTTTCCCGCATAGAGGCAGTGTCTTACTATTTGTTACTAAGTAACCCATGTTTAAGTCTATTTTTTAATTTTGGTGAAAGTCATACTTGCAAGGGTTCAGAATGAAGCCCCAGGGGTAATGCTGATGCACTTCAACTAAGTACATTCTTGCTGAAGTGGACCTTGACCACTGTGACATTTCTAAAAATGAAAGTGTATGCGTTTCAAAAATTGTTTTCAATAACCTGTGAGTAAAACAAACCACTTGGGTTTGTTTGTTTGTTTGTTTGTTTGTTTTTTTTGTTTTTCATTTTTCCTCATTCTATTAACTTTCTGTAAGCTTAAGATCAGGGTATCATAAACAATGAGCTTAATTGGCATGTAAGCAAGGGTTTGCCTTGTTTTGTAAACTGACATGAGGTATAGGTTCACTTATCAGTCATACTGTACTAACTTGTTCTCTTTTAATTAAAAAGTAAATAACTGTTATGAGATTATATTCTAGTGCAAAATGCCGAGGAAGACTGCTTCCTCAAGATATTTAGTATGCCTGCAAAATGAATTTAGCAAGTGAATAAAATGCAAATGTACAAGGAAAGCACAGACACACTTTCCAAAAGACACTGAAGACTGACCTTTTGAAGTTAATAGATTGCAATTAAAAATTCTGATACTGATTATGAATAAAAAGTTTTATTAAAAGGTTGATACAGGACACACATTAGACTTGTGAAGAGCACTTAAAATTTCAAAGCACGCCAGTGTTAGACAAGAAGTAAACAGAAGTATAATTTTGAAACCATTTGGAGAAGCAGGCAGGGATGCAGCATGTGCTGATTAACGTGGTGTCTGACCAGACTCTTTCAGTAAGGGCCTATACTTATGTAAAACCTATTGACAAGTTCCTGTAAGCATTTGTCCAAGTGGCTGTGCCATTTTTATTAGCTTAGATCAGTTTACAATTAGTATATTGGTAACAAGAATACAAGATGTCTTGCAAGGCACATGTGGGTATTGCCTTTACTGGAAAATGAAAATGCATCAGTAAAATACATGGGTGTTTCTGTAGCACCAGTGCAGGCAAGTAAAAGGGAAGATGACAAAGCACTCCAGGTACAAGAGTGTTTCCAGGGCCTCTGGGAGCTTTAGCTGTGAAGATGAACTGAAGAAACCAAATAGATAGGTGGTGGATTGTATTCTGGATGCGTGGGCTGCTCTCTGTTGTGGCTGAAGTGCAGTTTCTGTACTTGTAACTTACTCAAAGTAATTTAAAAACCCCAAGCTATTTTGTTGTTTCATTTTGCCATCAATAGTGCTACACCAGTAGTTACTGGAGATTTTATGTTCTAATCAAAATAGTCTCCTTCCTAGTGCAAAGTGAAAAAGCAGTCATCATGAAGGTCCTGTAAAAAAATCTCCTGGAAGATGCTTATTCCTGCCTTTTTGATAGATGATAGTGCACTGCGGGCTGAGGTAAAACTTGGTGCAATAGAGGCTACAGAAAGAAACTGAAATTGGTCTCACCACATTTCTAGTTCATCCAATCTAAATCATAAGGTTATATTTCTGAAACCCTTCCCGAGTGCATACTGAACATTTTGAGCTGGGAAAAACATGACTGTTTGCCTCCAAATGTCAGCTATATTTTCCTGCATTAAATAGTGTTTGGATAAAACCTTTTCCAAATGTACATTAAGACCTCACTTAGATCTAATCGTTCTTTGTGTTCTGTGAGGAGGGAGGGAAGATAAAATATCTCAGTAGTTTTACTCAAGGAAATTTCAGTCAAAAAAGTGGTTTAAAAATAGCTTTATAAGACGTGTGCTTGGCTTCAGGGAAACTGATACTTGCCATCCTGAAGAAGGTAAGGACTTAATTTTAGAACAATTGAGTATGATTGTTTAGAGGACAGAAACAAAACTCCCATGAATTTGAAATCATCAGAGATGGCCACTGCTGCAGTAGCAAATTCAAGAATGCCTACTGAAATAGAGATGTGAAATATTCACATCATTACGTAAAGTCTATGAGGGAGCTCTAATTTCATGTACGTTTCTCATTCATCGTTCAGATTCGTCCCTAAGCAGAGCACTATGTGTTTTCTAGTATGATCTTTCAACAGTGGTCTTTTTCTTGAAAGAATGATTTTTAAAGCCTCATAGGCTACAACAGACTAAACATATTTCTGTTTCCAATATGAATTCTTAGTAGCAGTTACCTTAAAAAAAAAAAAAACAAAACAAGGCAGTAAAACCTATTGTCCAGGCTCAGCTGTAGCTTTTATTGCTACTATGGCTACCAAAGAAATGGTACTTCACCTGCATATTTTTGGCCAACATTAATTTTCTTTTTAACCATACAAGGTAGAAATAGAAAAGAACATCATTTTGCAGTTAATGTTGGGAAGTATTGATGTCGGGACTTTGAGGATTAGATGAGACTTGTCAGGAAGCGGTAATGGAATGCAAAAATGACAAAAAGGATGCTAAATCTCCCTTGAGGTTTGTATTTCTTAAGGTGCTAGTAGGGATAGCGAAGGCAAATATTTTATCTTCATGTCTTTGTTCATAGAATCATGAACTGTAGAATGGTTTGGGTTGGAAGTGACTTTAAAGATCATCTAGAACCAACCACTTTGCAATGGGCAGGGACACCTTCTTACTAGATCAGGCTGTTCATAGCCTCATCCATCCTGGTCTTGAACACCCCCAGGGTGGAGCATCCACAACTTTGCTTTAGAGACAGTGTTACGAAAGGCCAAATTTGTCAGACATGATTTGCCCTTAGTGAAACCATGTTGGTTGTTGCCAGTTACCTTCTTTCTTACCATGTGCCTCAGCAGAGTGTCCAGGAGGATCTGCTCCTTGATCTTGCCAGGCACAAAGGTGAGATTGACCAGCCTCTAGTTCCCTTGGTCTGTAGTTTTTAAAAATGGGAGTTGTTTACCATTTTCCAGTCAGTGATGACTTGAACAGACTTCATGATGTCTCAAATATAGTGGATGGTAGCTTAGCAACTTCTACTAGTTTCCTCAGGACCAATGATGCATCTCAATAGGTGCCATGGAGTTATGGGCCCTTGGGTTTCTTAAATGGTTTTGCACATGCTCCTGTCCTACAGTGGGTGGTCCTTTTGTCTTCAAATCCCTGCCAGTGTGGTTTGAGCCCTTGACAGCGAAGACTAAGGCAAAAAATTAATGCAGTATCTCCTTCTCCATATCTTGGGAGAAATATGTTGAAATGGTTCCTCTGTTTGAGAGGAACTCTGTAAAATGACTAGAGAGGCAGGTAAAGGATTGCATTTGCTCTGTGAAAAATAAGATAAAGTAAACATTCATTGTCATTCTCAATTGTTTGTTTTCTACCTTCATGACATAGTCCTCATGGTTAATTTAGCAATGTACAGATTATGCTAAAATAAATTACCTACCCATACCGAGGAGTGTTAGTTCTACATCTATGTCAGATATAGTCATAATACAGTGCAAGAGAAGGCTGTTTCAAGTAATTATTTTTAAAAATGAGGAGATATTAATCCCTCTGCTGTCTTCAGAGGTAGGTTAAATGTCAGCTCTGTGTGCTTACTTGTGTTCGGTAAAACATCTGATGTGCTTGATGGGATTTATCTCTGGACTTAAACTGTTCTTATGCAAATTCACATACAGTGCATACAAGCAGCATTAGGCATACAGAAGAGAAAAGCATCTTGATTTTTTTTTTTTGCTAACCTTTCTCATCTTAAGTACTTGTTAAAGAGAGAGTTCCATGTAGGGAGGGTTACTATTAAAAAACTTAAAAACAAAGTGGAAGGGAGACTCAGTTGATGAGAACATGACTTATCTGAAAGCATACTTCAGACTTTTAATCCTTCACATATTTATTATTTTTTAAGTCATGATTTTACTTTTTACAAAGGGATGCTTAAGGATTGTCTAATGCTATTGTGGTTTTTCCTACGGTAGTTTTGCACATGCAGAGGCATATTTACTAATTTTACCTTTTTGAGAAAAGGCTTCTTTTTATGCCTTGGTTCTAAATATTTATAATTGTAACGTTGATATTGTCATTCCATATCCATCTCACTTTACTGATGGATAAAATACAAAAAATTGGTCAAGTTTGAGACAGATTATCTATCTTTGGAAAGCTGAAGTTTAAAAAATGTGTTCTGGAAATAGAAGCAAAGAATGTAATCTCATATTTATTTCTTTAGGAAGCACTTTCATATGAGAGTTAAATCATTGATTTAATCAATTTGTAATTGATTGTCAAGTTTTGAATTTAATATGATATACGAAGAAAAATCAAGACAGACTAGTCCTTCCTGACTGCACACTTTCTAGTGTACTTTTGTCTTGATAAATATTCTAAACAAACTATTATTTGGAAGGACAATTTTCCTCCTGTATATAAGGGTCATATCCACGCTAGAAGAAAATAAAAGTGCTTGCTCAGAAGAAAAGGCTTAGTTCATGGCTACAGATATCCAGGAATTGTTCTTCATGCTGTAATGCAGCAGCGTAAGTGCCAGTAATTGGTTTCTTATGCTCTCATTCCCCATTTTGTCACAAGGCCTTCTTAAAGATTTACCATCAATAAGGAGTTGCAGATTGTTTCTTTAGATACAGCGGATTGAAAAGATCATGACTTGTGTGCCTGCTGTTGCTTGTGCAATATTGTATAATTCCTTTCAGAATTTTTTAGTTCAGCCCTCAAGTGCCTGGACTTATTTCCCCAGTTTTGTTAGAACATTCTAGAACATTGCTTTGGGTGGCAAAGGTACACTAACTCAGCCGAAATGTTTTCCTGTTTGCTGCTGCATCAAACTGTCCCCTTTGTGGGGAAGCTATCTACTTGAGTTTTCTCTCTTGGGACTTTGCAAATGGTATGCACAGAAGGAGGATGTCATACATCTTTTCAGTGGCTGCTTTATGCAGTCAAAAGGAATGATGCTGCTTAAGGCATTTCTTGTTAGAATCCACTCCCCTGGTTATTGTAAAGGCTTTTCCAGTTTTGATTTGTCTTCTGTGAATGCTGTAATCAAGCTTGTATACCACTGCTACTGGAAATAGGGTAGGATGACTTTCTAACCCTCTAATCAGATTGGTGATTCATCTTTGTTTGCTCATCTTTTGATACTGGACCATTTGTCAGTCCAGATCAAGAGTACTAATGTTTAGAATGTCATTTAATGTAATATCTGACCGCAAGTATTAGGTGCTTATTATGACCAGTTTATTTTAAGTTGTTATTTATAAAAGTAAAGTATAAAATCGAGAGTATTGCCTCTATGCAGAGCAAATTTGTCTATAGATATGACTATTCCTCATCATTCATAACTGGATGGAGCTTATGCCAGTCTTTTTCATGTACATGTTCACATTATGGCCTACTCAGATTCCTTTTTCTTTTTCCTTTTTTCTGTTCTGTTTCCTGTGAGTGGTCAAAAATTATGCAACGTCTAGGTATTTTGATGCTAGGCGATCGCCTGCTCTTGACAAATGTGACTTTAGCTGTTCATTGTGTTATATCTTTTCACTCTGTACCACTCAGCTTGCTTAGGTCTTTTTAGCAGTGTAAGAAGAAATAATATTGTTCTATGGAAGAATACCCCACACTCAAGAATTGTGTGCAGTTCTGGGCAGTGTAAAAAGATCCAGAGCTACTGGAGAGTATCCAGAGAAGGCCACAAAGCTGGTTAAGGGTTTGGAGGGCAAGTTTTATGAGGAACAGCTGAAGTCACTTGTTCTGCTGAGCTTGGAGAAGAAAAAGACTGGAGAGGAGACCTCGTGGCAGTTTACCGCTTCCTCACAAGAAGAAGAGGAAGAGCAGGCACTGATCTCTTCTCTCTGGTGACCAGTGATTGGACCCAAGCGAATAGCAGGAAGATATGCCAGAGAAGATTTAGGGTGGATATTAAGAAAAGTTTCTTCACTCAGAGGGTTTTGGAGCACTGGAACAGGTACCTAGGGAAGCAGTCGTGGTGCCAAGCTTAACAATATTCCAGAAGCATTTGGACAATGCATTCAGATAGAGGGTGTGAATTTTTGAGACTGTCCTGTGCAGGGGTAGGAGTTGGACTCGATGATCCTTGTGGGTCCCTTTCAGGTCATTCAGTGATTCTGTAAACTAATTTTACCTATTACAGTCACATGCATTTAATGTCTTGGACCAATTTGTTATATATGAGTTTGGACAATGTATATTTGCAGACCTTTGAGTTAGAAATAAATTTAATATGGAGCTAACAATAAATCAATGAATAAGGATGTGTAGGGTAAGGATCACAAAGAAAAATAGTTGTTGTTTGCTTTAGACAAGATTCTGCCCTTGTATGTTTGAGTGTGAATTGAGAGAAACTGATTTAGTAATTATTCAGCAGCTTTGGATTTATAAGGGTTTTAGATGGATTGTAATTAAAACTGGTATTTCAGAGTCTTGTGCTGGTTGCTACCCCTCTGCTCCCTATCATCTTACATCAGAGAGAACTTTCTGTTGCATGTTATACATAATGGTTTAAATTACATTGATATATAAATTAAATTTATCTAGTAGGTACAGTGGTGATCATCATGTACACATTAGAACCTGGTACTGTTTTAGGATTTGTATACTATTACATCAGACCTGGATTTTGTCTAATTTTAATGTAACAGAGAATAGGGCAGAATACCTTTTGCATTAATTAGCTGCTTTTAAACTTTAACACTTGAGATCTTGAACGTGCATTTAACCTCCTACACTTTGAGTGAGTCAGGAGTGTTTTACTGTAAAGTAAACCTTTTGCATTAAGTTATTATCTTCCCACTCTCTGGGGAAATCTATATTAACTTGAAGTCTTAGGGATGTGAAAAAAATGTCCACCTACCCACTGAGTCTACTCTATATTTTAGGGTTATAACAGACACGTGAACATAAAAAGAGGTATTCATCAGTAGTTTTTTAACATTGTAGTCCTTTGACCTCTATTTCTTACTCCATTGAGTGCTGCTGTCAACTGTGATTAACAGATTGAAATGCAGAGGAAGTTAAAAACTTAAATATATAACAAGGAACTAATCTCTCTACCCAGATTTCCATAATATGCAATAAAGTCCAGCAATTTGGAGGCTACAGGTTAGGTTGTTTATGAAAGAAGGAAGAGAGGGCTTTAGCAAAAGTAGAATTCAACTTTTAAGAAATGTTATGCAACCTACTTTCACTACATCATTCTCCCCTTTTTGTTCTTACTTTACTTTAAGAACATCCGTGTTATGTTGTTAGATCTGTAGCAAGCCTCTGTATCCTTACTTGTGGTGGAGATAAGTATATATATTTTTTTCCCCAAGCATTTAGTGCATCATAAAAGTGAGAGGCAATATATAAAGTATCTGCAGTACTGCAATACTTAACGTTGCGCCATTCAATTTCATCAGATTTTCCATGTGTGTTGATTAAATCAGAGAGATGACCTGTTTCCACTGAGGAAGGTCTTAAAAGAATTTAACAGTGAAACAACAGCCATTCACCAGCAGCTGTCTATCTGCATGCTAAATATGTCATCAGTAATGCACAAAATAACATCTCGAAGTTGAGAGAATGGTAGGATTGGCATAAATTTTACTTAATAGATCATCATACACAAACTAGACAGTGACACCTGAAGCACTGACAGCATCCATTATGTTAAAATGTATATGGTTCTTATATGGAAGCGTTAAGTAAACTTGACAACACTTATACTTCTTTTTTTCTTTCCAAAGTGTGATTTCAGTTGCACTGCGATTAATATTATTTTTCTTCTTTTCTCAGAGGGTGATGAGACGGGAGTGATGGATAGTCTGCTTGAGGCCTTGCAGTCAGGAGCAGCATTCAGAGATCGCAGGAAACGAACTCCAAGACCACAAGGTAAGATGCTTTCTAAAATCTTCAAGTTAGAAACTGAGTGGGCAGAAGTTGTTTTTAAAAGATTCACCAACAGTTTTCACTGAAAAATGTGAGCTACTCTTGGTCATTGAGCTACTGTGAAAACTTGGCATCCTTTTTTTGATCACTGACTTTTAACTTGGTAGCTCTACCTTCAGATATCCGTGCGCTCTAAGACTTGACAAATGTTCCTGTTGTGTTTGAAATGGCATTTAAAACTTTGTTGTACAAGGTATCTTTGTCTTAATGTTTAAAACTGCAGGTATAATTAATTTGTTGCAAGAGGTCCTACTGTGAAAAATACTAGCTTCCTACACCAGTAAGAGTTTGGGCACATTGCTGTAGCTGAGAGTCTTTCTCAAATATTGTTCTATGAGACGTTCTACTTTGGTTGGAAGTTGTAGTGTGCCGTAAAAGTCAAATTACAAAAAAAAGTAGTTCCACTTTCTCAAGGGAGGCAATGTTATTGTGTGGAATTTACGCTAGTTTACTGATCTAATCTGAGCAATTATTGCTGCCTGCAAATCCAATTTTGAGAAAATTTAAGGAAGTGCTGAGCAGCTTCAGGGTTTCCTCTGTCCTCTGTTCACTTCTCTGCTTATGATGTGCAAGTTGCATATAGTTTGTGAACTGCATTTGCTTTTCATGGAAGCTCATGGTAGTACACTGTATTTTGCAATTTTTCGTTTAAAACATGCCTTACTGTGAAAAATGCAGTGCAGAAATTGACAGTTGAATTGTTTTTACTTGGCACTAAATCACAAGTTTGTTGGATGTGTGCTGCTAAAGGTTTGGCAAAATGGAGTTGTCTTTTTTTAAATAAGCCATGTATATCTAGCTGATCCTTAATGAGCTGGGGTTAGATTCATCTTGGCTTATGTTTTTTTTAGAGGAACAAAGTTCTTCTACCCTTTCAACAAGCAAAGACAGTACATAATTATTTATAATTTGCCATATGCCTGATCTTATGGAAAAAATAAAAAAAAGAGTTACATAATTTACTAGCAAATTAATTCTGCTGCAGTTCCAATATCATTCTTAACTCAGGGCTTGTTTCTGCTCTCAGATCAGAACTGAAAGAACTCCTCGATCAAAATGTATTTTTATCTATATCTTGAGAAATAGCAATGTGAGAGATGGTCTCTCTGTGCTGTGGCTTGAGGAGAGATTTGTCACCCAGTGGTGACACAGAAAAGCTTCCCAGGGACCAGAGGAGGTTGTGCTATATCTGCTGCAGCTGAGAACACCAGCGAGGTGACTGAATCCAAGTCCAAACCCAGTGATTCCTGTACAAAAATAGAGGGCAGTTGTTTTCTTCATAAAATCATAACTCAAAGCTGTAGCATAGCTGCTAGGGACATTCTTGATTGTTTTGGCTGGAGAGGGAATAAAACAAATAAAACATAGCCTAGGGGAAGAAAAACTTCTGCAGTGGTGTGTATTCATGGCTTGCTTTGGGCTGGACCAAGAAGGCATCATTTCATCTGGGTAACAGAGCTACAAATACCATAGTCCTACAACTACTCTAGGAGAGTGTCATTCTGCCCAAGAGACCTGTTGAATTTGTTTGTTTTACAGAGGTCACTGGTATACCTGGTATACCTGTATTTTTGTCATGTTGTCGAAACATTTAAAGAGTAAGAGATGAACTGGCAGGGTAAGAGATGGAGGTAAGATGGGAATGGAGCTCTGTTGATCTGGAACATCAGTCCTGCACAAAGGGTGCTACTCACTATTGCAATTTTTTGTCTGGGAAAAAAAATGTTGGTGAAATGTAGAGCTAAGTATGGAAAAGAAAAACTCATTTAAAATATGTTTAACTCTATTGGTTTTGTTTGCTGAGCCTGTGAATAAAAAGTTACACTTTAATGGGTCTCACTGTAACTATAAACTATAGAGTTTTCCAGTAAGAATCTTTGTTATCAGGTCATGGAAGTAATAATAAAAATTTCCTGTTCTCCTACCCTAGTTTTTCAAGACTTTTCAATGTGAAAAAGTTTGTGTGATTTTTCTCTGCTCAGTTTATTACTGTCTCTTTATTGTTTCTAGCTATTGAATTTTAAGTATGAAGCTTCTCCTTTAGGTAAATTGCTTTGCTTAGAGGCTATAAAATAATAATTAGGAATCAGTTTCTAGAAATGTTGCTTTGTCTTCCAAAAATATACTTGCTTTTTGCAAGTTTGCTAATATTGGAATGAGAGTGTAATAAAGAAAAGCATTACATGGCATTCATCACAGGCTACCAGCTTAAAATGTGTGTCCAGCACTACTATTGCACCAATTATTCCTGACCTTTTTTACTGGCCTTGGGGTATGATATTATTAAAGACAACTGATTCAGGAGTATTTTCTCTCTAAAATTAGTTTAAGCAAATTTCTGCATGGTGATAACTATTCAGCTAGGGTTCTTCCTGGGTTTTTTTTCTGCTGAGCTTTTTGCTGTGGAATTCAACTTCAATATTTTTCAGAAATGTTAATAACTAGTTCTTGCTGCTGTATATTATCTTTCTGCAAAACATCTTTGACCATTCATTTGTAGTGCGTTGAGCTTAAACAGGTCTGTCCTTGCATGGCAATACACTTGGTCAGATTACATTGCCTGTTATTATGCTGCAGGCACGTTTACAGTTCATGGAACCTATTGAGACCTGGTCAATCAACATTTTTAACATAATTTCATGTCAGTATCTCTGTGACATTTCTAGAACTGTAGCACAGGTGGTTCCTTTAATAATTGTGCATTATTGCCTCAACATAACGTAGCAGAGCTGTTACATTTGTTATGTATGTAGTTCCAAAATTGCTCTCACATCCTAAAAACTATCAGTGCTAGTTAATTGGTAAATGTATTGCTAGGCTGTTTCAGTTTGAATACTCTTACATTTTAAAAGGGTGCTCCAATTAGGGTGAAGTTACTTTTAATGGTGAATAAAACCAGATGTGAGATAGTGATGATGTAGGTTAATAGCAATTCTAAAGTCTTATATTTTGAGTAACTATAATTCCAGATCCTGGAATGATCTGTATTCTATAAAAACAAGACATCGACCTTGAAAGTGTTTTTGTTGAGTCGTCTTCAAAACATAGTGCAGAAGATAATCTGTGATATGATTTGTGCTGTTTGTCTCAGTATATCTCTGCATATTGCAATCTTGATTTCTTCTTTGCAGGAAAAAGTTATATAGGCTGTAAGATTTTGTGAGAATATTATAACCAGTATATCTGTCAGTGTGTGCATTAGCTCATCCTCTTTTACCCTCTCGTGGAAGTATATAACATCATAATATTCTTATTTAAAACCCATATAAATACTGCACAGTGTCTTCCAGATGGATGTCTAAAAATAAACAAGATACTGGAGTTCTTAGTTAGATATATGTTCTGCTTACCTCTCACTTTCTCTGTTATTTCTGTGGGGTTTTTCTTCCATTTTCTGTTAATGCCCTCAGTATTTCCCTGTTGTTGAAGAGGTTTCTGTTTAAATAATTATGCCATGTATATAACGTTGTACAGTAGGGTCTGTGTACCTGTAACTCCATGGATTTATTACTGGGGAGGAATATCAGCCTTTCTGCAATATTTTTTTCTAGAAATTTAAATTACAAAGTAAAACAGACCTATCACACTGAATAGGGAAATTGTTCAGTTATCATGAGGATTTTTTAATTGTAAAGTGAACACATTTCTGAAATAGCATAATAGGAAAAGAAAAAAACCTTATTGATAGCATTCTCACAGAAGCTTATCTTCCTGAAGTGTTTACTGTGAGGTTTTTTTGGAGACCTTGGAACTACAGTCGTATCATTGGTAGCTTACGAAGACAATGCCCAAGGTAAAACTCAAGTTCACCACTTATCGGGGGGTATGTGAAGGCTCTTGGGCTGAAACGTTCCTTAGGTCAGCCTATAGAAACTGTCAGTCAGTCTAAGCAGACAAGAATTTATTGGAGTTTTTTCTCCTCAGTAAAAGTAGGGGGGAGAAATAATCCAACTTTAAGGAGACAGGATTTTCCTTCCATAATCAAGTTACATTGTCATATTATGTAGCTTTAAGCTTCACAAGAATTATGGATAAGAAAAAATTTGGTTTTGTAGAGGACACAAGATGTCCATTTGACTTCACAGAGCATTGTTTGAGTTTTAATTAAATTGATCTGAGAATAAACGCAGAGTTTGCCATTACTAGGGGCTGATTAAAATCTAGCATAGTCTTGAATGAACTATTTGGAAATCGACTATTTCCTTACCAAAAAATGAATTATTTCCTTATGATTTCTGGTGATTCACTCTTTATAAAAATGTTTTATTGCTTTTGTTAGACATTCCAAAGACGCTTCATACTTAATTCACCTGTAAATACTGCTCATTACAAGGTGGATTTAACAAAAGCATATTCTATTTTTCAATCTACTTTATTAGAGTGAAAACCTAAAAGTGCAATTTACTGAAAGTTTGTGTTATTCTTCTAATGGACAGCAGCTCTGAAGGAAGATAGAATTAGGTTTATGGAGAATTTTGCATATTTTTTTTCCTATTGAAATAAGAGTTTATTACTAAAGAATTTACATTTCAGAAAAAGGTATCTCTTCACTGAAGGCAGTAATGATTTTCTTTTAAAGCAGTACAGAATATCAGTAAGCAGAGTCTTAATCTATTTCTGTGTTGTGCTTAAATGTCAGGGAGATGTTTTAAAATGTGTTGTTAAAGAATTTGAAGCAGTGAGGGGAGAGAATTTAGGAGTATGTATCAGCTTTTAAAAGGTGTTTTAACAGTTTGCTGGAATTGCCTTGCTGTTAGAGCTCTTATTGTTAGAAAAGTAGTTGAAAGGATGAAATGTTCAAAGACAAAGCAATCTAATGGAACATAAAACCTGCAGAGAAATTGTTCTGCATTGTGCAGCAGTACAGCACAAGGTCTGTAGAAATTTCTATAATTCTGGCCACGTAAAGTATAATGAAGGTAAAGTTACATCATGTGAGAGAGAAAAACATAAAAACATTTTGTACATGATGGAGTATTAGTTGTCAGAAATTGAAGACTGTGCACTACACAAGTACATGTATGGGTGAGCCTGAGATAGGGACTGATGTGAATGTAGAGCTGACCTTGTCCTTTGATATTAAGGCTACATGTTTGCAAACTACACCTGTGTATGTAAATATCCACAGAAACATTTATCTCTTGCTGTATTGGGGTGAGATGGTGTGTGTGAGGGGGAGTACACATGCATGTGTATACAGGTTTGCTGTTAAAAGTATCCTGAACAGCTTCAATACACTATAGGTTCATTTTTGTGTTCCAGAATAGCATGAATGATGTGAGTTTTTGCTTTACTGGTTTATCACAGGAACATTTAATATTCAGAGAGCTTTCTGAAATTCTCTATGACTGTTTCTGCACTGAAGCTTCACACAATATCAAGACTGTTTTTGAATTGTCACTGGTAGTTTTCTAGATACAGGTCATTAAATATCATCCTTTGTAGGTTTTGTTCTCCTGCTGAACTCGAGCAAATAATGCTCAGTAATTCCCTGTGATTGTTTCATACTTGCTTTGTCTACATACCTGCCGTGTTATTTTCTCTCAGGATGAATACAATAACCTGTCATAAATAAACATAAAAGTTATAGTTAAACAAATCATTATAGGATGGGGAGGATGACTAAAATATAAAACATCTTGAGTTTCTTACTAAACAATTGCTGCTCTTTTACTTGAAACCTCTTGGAGTACCATATTACATATGCTGACTTACAGGCAATTCTTTTCTTGCTTGTAGTCCAGCACCTGATTTTTAGAGTGCATCATGGTCTCCAGATGGCAGTAATAACATCTTCAACACAACTTTCAAATCTCTTGTGTGGCTAGGATCCCGGCTTTGGAAAAATCTGTTGACATTTTCAGGAGAGTAAACTTTACAATGTCAAAAGTCTCTATAACCGGTGAGAAAAATATGTTTTTATTAAGGGGAAAAAATACCCAAGAAACCACACAACCCCAAAATCTTTCTCTATTGTTTTCAGCTGCTGGAGGTGTCATCTGGCCCATGTTTTCATGAATACAGTCATTAGCAAACGCAAGGAGATAGTTGCATTGTGACAAAAGCAGTCTAGAGTCAGTTTAAATCTTCACATATATATATATATAACTTTATTGGTCTTATAAGGACTGTGATGAGTCCTCATTCATGTTGGGTAAAAGGGCTTCTGCCTCAGTGGCGTATTTTTTCTTGCATGAATCTGTTTATACGATATGAACATGATTCCTTCCTAAATTATTGGTTTTGCTTGGGACTGAAAAGAAATAGTTTAATCTCAATAGAAGCAGTCTGATAACTTTGCAGTTCTAGCTGCTAATAGGTTTCATTTAATATAGAAACAAGTCACACTGTAGATCATGTATATAATTGTTTTAAGTTTCCAGGAATGTTCACAAGTGGTTGAAATCCTGAACTAAATTATTTGATTACAAAACCAGTGACAACAAGTGGCTGAATATAAGTTCTGTTTCAAAAAAACAAGGCGAATCTTTCAGCTACAAATCAAATTAGCAGCTGGTGTTCTTCAAAGTTTGTCTCAGAAATTGCCATCCAGAGGGTGCTGTGGCTTATCTTTCTAAAATTTAACTCAGAAAACTGGTGGTTTTATTGACGTAGGTGGTGAAGTGGTGTGATCTTGAGTAATACCAGGCAGAAAGAGTGGAACTAGGCACTTGAAGGATGAGTAAGTGTTGTCAAGCAAATGCATTGTTGTCTGTTGAAGATTATTATGTGCATGTAAATTATGATGATTTGTACTGCATTGAGCCTTATGCTCCTAACCGCAATTCACTTTTAGAATTATTATGGATAGAAGGAGAAATAAAGCCCTCCCTAGCCTGGAAAGGTTATGTTTTATTCTGAGGTGCAGAGTGAACTGGAGGTTGCATATTCTCCCTCCTCCTTTCTGCATTCTTTCAGAAGCAGCAAATCCTTAAAGAGCAGTGCTAGAAGTCTTAAATTAGACAGATGTTCTCCCTTCACATTTTTTATGTCAAGTGAAATTTTTAAACTTTCCTTGCTTAGGAAGCAGCTCCTCCTCTCTTCTATTTTCTGGGTCTTTTTATGAGTGCCTGTTTCACAGGTCAGTAACAAAAAAAAGGAGGATGTTAGAGAAGTCCTAGGTAGAGTCTATAACAACATGTTTACAAGCACAGGAGGTGCCTGTTTTTTCTTTAAAGAGTTTCTTGCATTTGTCGTGTATTTCCAATTCAAAAAAAAAAAAAAACCAAAACAAACAAAAAAACCCCATTTTCCACACCACTGTAAATTGAAAGACAAACGTGGTTTTGTTTCTTAAAAATCATTTTTTATTTTCAAAAAAATGTTTCTACGGTTCTGATTTTGATTAATTATTTTTAAAAAGATTTATCTTACATATTGAATATCTTTATGATGTACTTTGCAATTTAGAATCCTGCTGCTCTATATATTTTTTATTAATTTAGGGTGGTGAAGCCCTGACACAGGTTGCCCAGATAGGTGGGAGATGTCCCATCCCTGGAGAAAATTAAGGTCAGGTTGGATGAGACTCTGAGCAACCTGATGGAGTTGAAGGTGTCCCTGCTCATTGCAGGGGAGGTGGACTAGATGACCTCTAAAGGTCCCTTCTAGCCCAAACCATTCTGTAATTCTATGAATATATAGACACAACACCGTGTTGTGGGGGAAGGAGAGGATGGGGGAGGTTAATGCTGTCTGTTTTTAGAAAGGGATTCATCTTGAACAAATAGGATTAAAAGGTTGCATTTGTTTTTTCATATGAAATTTTTAGGAAGAAATCTCTCCTAATAGCTTGCTTTTACCATCAGTATTTCAAGTTAACTGTATGTAATTTAGGCTCTGGGTTTAGGCTTTTGTAAATTATTCAATATGAATTTACTGTAATGATGGGCTAATTAGTTAAAGTTCACTGAGTTTAGCCTAACATACAGTGTTTGATTTAGAGAGGTAAATCTGTGGTCTGTCAACCTTTCCAGACGTAATCCTACTTTCAACATTATCTGACAGGTAGTCAGCCCATCAGGCCTGAGGATGTGCTCTGCGGCAGCTCATCTCTTCACTCTTGACTAGTTATTTATCTTATGAAGCATAATTCACAACTGGCATATGGAATGTGGGGAGGACCAAAGGAAATGTTTGAAGCTTTCTTTCCTCTTTTCATGCAGTATGAAATGGTTTGTAGATGTGGCTGAGACTTGCGTTTCTGTAATTCAGAATTTTGCTTCTATGGCAAAACACACCCAAGCATAATATACTTTGGTTAATGTAAACTAGCTCTTAGTGCTATATATCCTGAAATATGTATGTTTAACCACGCTCTTCTGTCAATAATATTCTGCAATAAATTTTAGCTACAAGCTATTTTTTAACAATTTGCATTTTCAGTATATCCTGTATCTGAAAAATAATCATAAAATGTCCTTACAAGAGAGGTAGAGGCACTTTTTAGCTAAATAAGGGGTTTTTCATTCAGTTGGTAATCTAAAGAATTTGTAGATTTTATTTGAAAGGAAAATGAATTGCTTCTAAACTTCTGGTTTTGCTGCAGGCATGCAGAAGAACGAGTTTAAATCAATCATTTGTCAGAGACTGTCTTTCTGTCAGTTGGTAAATAGAAGTTATTGAAACCAAGGTACATGGTCTTCAAATCCATGTGCTGATGGATGCAACGTGCTCACTTTGTGAAAGAAGCTTTCTTGAGGGAGCTATTAATGTACCCGGCAGCAACCCCTTTTTTTTCATTAGGTTGCTCAAGTATTTTGACCTAGAGAGAACTTGCTCCTTGGCCATGGAAGAGAATTAGGTGTTTGAAAAGAACAAAAATGACCCACAAATGGCATCATTTTAATATTTTACCGATTGGAAGGAGCAAAAGGGAAGAACCATTATGGTTTGAAGTGAGAAATGGAGAAAATGACCTTGCCTGGATTCTGGTGCACAAATTGATTTTAAGCAAGTGAATAACCAATCCAAATAACGTGCACAGATTCAAAGCTTATCCTTTAAATATTTGATGGATATATAGAAGCGTGTAAGCTATAGTAGAGAGTGTGAAAATTGAACATATCTCTAGATATGTTCTAGATAGAGTTGTCTAAAAATGTTTTAATCTGTATTTATGTGAATTGTGCACTTGGAGAAGTCTTTTCCCAGTGCATGTTCCATTAATTTGCCTGTCATGTGTTTCAGTCATGGCCAATGTTTTTACCTCATACAGAAAAACTTGCAGTTGTGTTTTGGTAGGTTTTACAGTTAAGCAGAAGCAGTGGAAGCCATTTTATGCAAGTCTCAACTGCAGTAAAACACTGTTTTATAGTAGAAACAGAGAAGGGAATGCATTTAAAAAAACAATTAAAAAATGATGTAACCACACTGGAAAATTCTCCAAACCAGTGGTTTTCTTACACCTTTCTTTCTTATTTTCTGTGCAAATAAGTGGTGTTGTGGGCCTCATCATTCTTGTATAATTCCATTTTTGTAATGATAATCTCTATTTTAAACTGCTTTGTATCTTTGCATTTTACTGAATCTGGGAGACCAGTACTGCAAACATTCATGTGCAGATGAAGTAGCTCAGTTATCTGTTATATTAATTAGAGTATTAAGTGTTATTTTTCAAGTGCTGGGGTATTTTTTAATACACGAATAATCAATGTGAAGTCTAATCACATTTTTATAACTAATCTTCTGGATCAGTTTTGTTTGGCCTTGGTGGGGTGTTGTATTGTTCTACATTTGCATGCAGGTAGGAAGTCTTTATATGCAGAAAAATTCAACTACTTGATAATAATATGTCTGTGAGGGGAAAGATTTTTTGGGGCTTTTTTTTTTTGTCTGTTTTGTTTTAATGTTAAGCACTCGCTGCTGCTTTTGCTTCACCTATTGGAGTCTGTCCCACTAGAAGAATCTTGATCTTTCTTGAAGTCTTAATTCCAGATGAATAATATAGTGTTAGATTTCATTTTGCTGTAACCTCGTGCCTTTTAAAGGCAATAGCCTTTTAAATGTCAAAGTAACAGCCTGCACAAAATAATCATTTTAAATAGAGCTGTCTGTTTGGAAATCAGTTATAATGTGTTTTACTTAATAAGATTTTAATAAGATGCAGGGGGGAAAAAAAAAAGTCATGATTGCCTCCCTCGAGTAGAATTTTACCAAGTGCTAAATAGTGCTTTGTGCTAAAATAGCATCTGAAATCAGGGTTCAGGCGATGTCAGTGTGGGGTTTGGCAGAAGAGACTAGGAAGCTTTCATAGTACTTGTTTATATGATGCCCACTTGGTCCATATGTCCATGGATACCACTAGGTGGTACCATTAAACCTCCCTTGTTGAGAATATTAAAACAGACTCACGATCAAAGAGTGTTTTAAAATGACCTAAGTAAAGATTTGGTTTTTTTGCTTTTTTTGTCTGTGACTGCAGAAGTAAAGTGCTGCCTGCTTTCTTGAAATTGTTTTCACTGGAATAGGCAATACAGTGTTTCTTATATTGCCATCAAGATTATATATACTGGCAATAATGCAAACTTTCAGGTGTACTTGCTCTGAGTATGTGTCCCAGTTGCTGTCTAAAATCCACGTTCATAGTATGTCATCAGTTCTCAAAAACTGAATCAGGTGTTTTATCTAAGTTACAGGTTTTTTTCATTTTGAACCAGTAGTGTCAATGATGAGAAGCACTAAAAATATATATTTTTAAAATCACTTCTTTTATTTATGTAGTCTAGTTCTCCTCTTAAAAAAAACTAAACGGAGAAACATCAGTTCAAACTAAGATTGTGCATAATGGGGTAAGACCTCTTTTTTGTCATTTACTTTGTTTGCACTTACACTTTAGTCCTTATACGTGGATGCTTTTAGACATTAATTAATCTTTTAGTACTGCCACAAGAGCATGCTAATTCTAGCTGCAAAAAACCCTTAAAACATATTATTGTAAATGGAGATATATTGTGAAATGATGCAACTGCTGTAAAAGAACAATTGCACTTTAACCTCATGGAATGCCTAGTAAGGGAAACTGTCAAGTTTGTGCTTTTTTTTTTTTTCATTGACAGTAATGATTGTAGTAAGTTTAACAGCAAAGAGAACTTTTATGTTGATAATGGTTCCCTATCCCACGTTCTCTCTTGTGTCTTTGACTTGGCAAAGGGCAAGCTTTTCGTTTTGGGGTCTACACAATGCGGCTTCAGACAGCAGAGGGAAGAGTTTGGTCAAATTGCCGCTATAACAAACATCAGTAAAGCAAAACAAAAAAAATTTACATTACCAATGACAAATCAAAACTGAAAGTTCGCCTTGCCTGTTGTCATTCATTGCCATTCATATTTAGAAAGCAGACTGCTGTGATAATTGATTTGATGGTCCAGCTTGAGTGGAAGCACTTCTGGGCATAGCAGGCCTCAGAGATGCCAAAAAAGAAGAAAAGGTGGGAATGAAATAATGCACTACTTTCTCCTCAGAGGCATGTGGCCCAGTTTTTGAGAACAGAAAAACATGCTTTAGAAGAAGGAAGAAAAAAACTTAGTAACTCAGTAATAAATACAAGAATGACCATATAGCCTCAGTCAGATAAAAATAGGCATTCAAACAGAGACAATGACTGTACATATTTTACTGGCAGGTGAATAATAGGAGAATGCTGTGGAAATAATCTGATTTTTAACGGACTCTGTCCATGGGAGTACCTTTTTTGCTGCTTTTTTTGTGTAATGACAAAAGAGGTTCCCTTTCCTTCAAAAAAAAAAAATGAAAACCAAGAAACCAAAACCAAAAAACATCATTTAAATTTTTTAAGCTTCTCAAAGAGGAATTGATAGTTCATAAGAAAGAAAAGAAAGTAATTATTGAACCCGAAAGGCAATATATTTGCATGGATTATCTCAACTCCTATTGAGTTTATTTACTTCAAGCAATAGGTGATAATGTAAGTTTTCTCTGTATTTTGGCTAGGGGGTAGTGTTCACCCAGAGCCTCCTGCTGATATGAATAACTTAGGATAGGAAAGTGCTAGTTGAGGAAAAAAGTAGATTAAAAAACTTCTGAATTCAATGCTTGACCTCTTAATCACGACTGTCAGCTCCACTGTGCACCCTGTCACCAGTTTAAAGAACCAAACAAAACCAGATAGAAGACATGAGCTATCTGAATACAAAACTGTAATCAGGACGGGTTTCTCTTGAGTGATGCTTATTTCCTTGCAAAACCAGTGTGGTCCTTAAACTTTGTTGAAGTGTTGGTATTCATGATCTTAAATCTTTTATATGCAGCAATGCAGAAGTAACTGACATTGAACACTAAAAATTATGAAAGAGGGCCTTGATGAAATAGCAGGATGCTTTAAGTATGTTCTTCCCGGTCACACAGAAATATTACTATCTCTAATTTTAGGAAGTACCTTGCCTGCCTTAACGAGCAAATAGTTGGTGTAAGCACACAAAATATTCTACACATAAAAAGGAAGGTTTTCCCTACTATGCTACCCAGCTGCCTGCTTATGTCTGAAGGAAATACCATTTGTTTTAAGAAATCTTAGTTTGAAGGCAGTGCCAGAGTTCAGTGGCAAGTGGGATGCTTGTGTTGTTCACAGTAAGCTAGAAATGACATGCAAGGAAGGTGGGACTAGTGGGAATTGAAGAATTCTGGTTTAGTTACACGAAATTCAGACAGACAGAATTTGATGGCAGGAAGAATGCTCGGCTGCTGAGGGCAGTTGCCTAGATTAACCTAACTCTGGGTCATTCGTATGAGTGAGTCTGGATCTGCACCTCAGATGAATTTTATATCCTTCCAAAATGTGTGAATTCTCTTCTATACTTGTGAGAAAGTATATGTGTACTTTAAGTGATTTTGGAAACGTGTTTACTGTATTTCCTGAAGGTACAGAACTTGGCTAGTTTATTGACACTGGAACTAGGAGAGTGCTTCCTTCTGAGTACAGTGTAGTAAATATTGATAGACCTTGATTAAAATATTATCTGAAAAGTTTAGATCTTTACTGAAAATTTTGTGTGAGCTGTTGTATTAATAATGAATTTTGCACTGGGCGTTGTAGGTATTTCTGGTCATTTTTATTCTACTTTTGAATCAGTTAGTATGTCCATGCTAATTGCATGTGACTCTCTCAGGCGTGTTTAGTCAGCCCATCACCTGCACAGGACATAAGGCCAGAAAAAATCCAGGAAATAACCCACATTCAGCATCCTAACTGGAGAACACTGTCTTTAAATGGAAGTTTGTAGCAACTGCTGTGTTATGTAGCTAATATGCACAACCATGTTAATGCAAGCTCTGTCATGCAGAGCCCTGCACACTGGGGAAAGTGATCAAGAGACCTTGCACAACTAAGTACAATGCCATGGAGATGCTCCCACTCCATTACATCTTTTTTTTTTGTCCATACAGTAAGTGCAGCTGGAATTGCATGGATAAAATTTCCTCCATCCTTTGAAATATTCCTCTTCCAGTCCATCTCCTTGCTCCAAAAAGTAACACAGAAAGGGGAGGCAACTGTAGTGGTGGTAGTTTATGTAGCCTGATGCATTCAGAGGATCTTAGAGAAGTCTAGTCTGGAACCAACCTCAGGAAGTCATTTAGTCCAGCCTTCTGCTGAGAGAAAGGCCATTGATCAGGACCTGCTTCCCCATCCAACTGTCTTAAGTATTTGTAACAAAGTTTTCAGCACTTGTCTGGGAAACCTGTCGTGTTTAATTGCTGTTAATTGTTTAACCAACAGAGGGGTTGGGTTGTTTTTCCTCATGTAAAGGACTTCACTTTGAAGGACCCTGTGCCTTTTGTCCTTTGTGTTGTCATCATGCAGCCTTGTAATGGTAGTACCCTGACCTTCTCTCTAATTACCACTTAAACTTTTACTGAACACCTATCTGTGTTAGGTAAAACCCAAGCTGATTGCCAGATAACATAACACTTCAGAAGGAATTGTGTTATGTAGCTGGTTAAATGTGTTTTCCATACTGTCACATTATTTTTAAGTCGTATGGAATTGTTAAATCATAAAAACAACCCATCCGCAGCTCTTCTCAAAGCAAAGGAGGGATCAGCACAAAAGCACCTTATTTTAAAAGGAAGAAAGCTATTGGAAGGTGACAGCTGGAATTCCGGTGCTTAATCTGTGTAATTAAAACTTTTCTAAGGAGCAGGAAAAGCAGGTTGGACTTGAGGTAGTTTTAGGAGTTAATTAGCAAGGTCTTTTTGAATATTAAGAGTGCCTTTGAAGGATAAAGTTTTGAAAACTAGTTCAGGGCTTTCAAACAGCATAAATTAAGGCAGAAACTTTTTTTTACGCATCCTCAAGATGCAGACAGAATCATCCTCCCTTACTGTGCCATTTCTTTCCATCAGAAACATAGTCATACATCCTCTTCAATGTCTGATCTTCATAAGGATTTATTAACTTACTAGCAGCACAGTGGTGATTTTACTAGAAATAATGTTTTCCAGGGGTTTTTTTTCTTTTACACTTCAACAATTGCCAACATTAAAGTCAGTAGCTCTTAAGTCATAAACTGAGTTTTTTTTAAAGGCCGGATACTGTAGTATGTTACCAATAATAAAGACAGCAACTTGCATATTTCAAGGTGCAAAGTGGTTGCTTCTACAAAATTATAAAAAATGCAGTAACAATAATACATTCTTCATGTCCTCCGTGTTTTTGGCTAAAAGTTCTGTGTTTTTACAAGGGAATGTAACTGAAAATATGACTTTGCTTGCTTTTGCATGGGTATGGTGGGTTTTTGTATTTGTTTCGAAATAAGGCCTAACTACATTGAAAATTTGGCCATAGCTCTTAAAACATACGGTGAGTATGGGCTTGTTCTCTCCCTATTTTATGTGCATTTATGCTTTATTTTGTGAATGCTCTCTAACTTTCAGAGAGATGTCTGTGGTTTTGTACTTATATGTATGGGCAAAATTTAGAAGATTTAGGGGTTTTTTTTACGCTTTTTTTAATTAGCTTTGATGTTCTTAGTGCTTACAGAATTTCTTACTTCTGAACTGTTTTAAACAGCTATTATAACAGCAGAAAGCATCTTGATGGTCACTTATGGTGATCCAAAAACCAAACAGGCAGTAGTGGAGGAAACATCATGCCTGTTTCTATTATACTTTAGTTCCATTATTTAGGGTTTTTGGATGCCTTTTCTTTTGTTACATCTACCTCCAAGTCACAGAGGGTGATGGTGATTCTTGTCGTGTTTGTCAGTGTGCCTTTGACCTGATTCTAGCAATTTTCAAAAGGAGTTATGAAGAAATCCTTCATGTCGTCTTAGACAGAGGAGTACCTCAGACAAGATTTGAATGTAGCAGACAAATCTCTTGGTGAAAAACTCCATGAGCAACACTGATGTGTTTAAGAACATATTTTAGGCAACTTGTCTGTGGTGCAAATTACAGATGTGAGAGGTAAAACACTTCTAAAGTAAATGTCAAAACATTTTATCATTCAAAAAGTACCTTGTCTTTTTATCCTTCACTTCATCTTGATGCTGTGTAATGGGAATATGCAGGTCTTAAAAGTAATTTTTGCTGTGAGGAAAGGAGGCTGAAAAATATGTGTGTGCATGCATACTATACATGTGGAAATGTGGATTTGTATCTATAAAGACATACACAAACATGTATAAAAATTCAGTGCATCTTGGCTTGTATCAGAAACGGCCAGCGCGTCCAGGGAGGTTATTCTCCCTCTGTACTCAGCACTGGTGAGACTGCTCCTCGAATCCTGTGTTCAGGGGCAATGGCCTCATGCTCCACCAGGGAAGGTCCAGACTAGAAAATCAGAAAGAAATTTTTCACAGAAAGGGTCATCGGGCACTGGCAGAGGCTGCTGAGGGAGGTGGTTGAGTCACCATCCCTGGAGGGGTTTAAAAGACAGGTAGAGGTTTAAAAGAGATGCTCAGGGATGTGGTTTAGTGGCAGAAAATGGTTGGACTGGATGATCCTGTGGGTCTTTTCCAACCTGGTAATTCTGTGATTCTCTGAAGCTAATAAGATGTTATATTGTCCCTAAGCAGAAGTTCATTCAAAACTGAGACTGCATGCAGAAATAAACCAAAATGTCAAATAATTTGTGTGACAAAGCTAGTATATAGTTTCAGTTTTTAAATTATAAACTTAAGGTTTATCTGACATTGAAATTTTCCATTTATGATAATCTATGCTGACTGTTAGTTTTAATGTCACTTCCCTATTTATCTCCGATTGTCATGCTTTGTAGAAAATGTTTAAATTATGGAATGATTCCTTTTTTCAAAAAATATTAGTTCAATTTATCTTTATTCCTCTTTATTCGTTTTCTATACAAAAAGGATCTTGCTGCTTTATTTTTCTGTGTGAATTTTATTGGCCTTATAGTTATGAATTAGTTTTAATTTTCAGTATGTGCTTTTCATTTCTTGATCTTTAGAAGGCATTTTGTTTCTAAACTGACTATCTAGACAACCATTCAGCTCTTTATTTGGCTTACTGAATCAAACCTCATGCTTTGTGTTTGTAAAGAAGGGGGGTTGCAGATAATTGCAGCCCTTTTATTGATTTATTTATTAGGTTTATTTTTCCTGTGATGGGCTTCCAAGTGGCAAGTGAGGAACACACAGTTGCTTTAAAATGGGTGAGGCTCTTCTAAAGTAAATGCTGTCAGGGAAACAGCTTTTTTACTTAGGGTTAATACAAGTTGGTTTTCTTCATCTTTTCCTGGCTTTAAAAACAGTAAGAGTCATCACTATCATATAACTAAACCTGTTAGAAGATGAATACAAAAGGTATGAGGTATTTGAAATACATTAGGCGACTATTTTCATGCAACTGCTAATGTAGTCTGATTCTTTAAAGAATTGTTTTTAAGTCAAATATGATTACGACCCTAATGAAATGCATATTACAGTTGTGAAATGGAATATTTAAGGCTTTTGGATGAGAGAGGTGAAAAACAGCAATATGAATGTGATGAGACAATGCTGGTGGCTGAGCTGTGATGTACAGTGCCTGCCTCCTGCTTTAAGCAGAAGTCTGGTGGTACAATCAAGGTGACTTGCATAGCAGGACCCATGGGCATCTTGACTTTCACATCCCCTTGCTGGATATGTACAAATGAAAACGGACAGGAATATGGCATTTAGGCTTTATATGACTAAGTATTTAAAGACGTCCTAATAAACTTATCTTGAAAGCACCGCTGTGCAGTAGGCGCAGTATCATGACAGTGTCTTTGCAAATGTTTCTGATACTGTGGTTTAATGTTGTGATAGCTCTAGCATTGTACTGACATTTGCAGCCTTTGCACTGCACATTATTGGCCGGTATTTTTGATACGTGACATTCTTGCGAGGTACTGTCAGGTATAATCTATCATGGAACAATCCTTTAGAGTATCCACAGTCCTTCTGCAGGAGCATGCATCTTTGGGAAGATGATATTCTGAGATTTAATATATCTGTGCCCTAGGAAATTAAAATTATTAGGAAAATCTACATTTTAGGCCAGAATAAGACATCTGGAGTTACCAAAATAGAAAATTCAACTTCAGGTGTGATACTAGAAATTTAAAATTAGTCAAGTATTTCAGCCAAGCACATTTCTTCTGTGCCCCTTGCATGACAGTTCTTTTCCAGTCTTAAATGTTAAAAAAACAGTTTGGTTTTGTCCTATGAAAAGTTTCATTGCTTTATCAGCATTGTAGTAGAGCTCTAGATTACAGTAGCATGGTTTCCAAATGAATTGTCAGATATAAGTTGCTATTAGAAACAAAGTGTGTGTGTATCATCCAAATAAGAAAACAAGGTGTGTGTGTTAGGTGTGCATTTGTGTGCACAACCCTATTTTTGTATGTGTCTACCCACATACATATTCATACAGTGCAGTCAATACAGGTATCTGCATTTTGGTCACGGATCTCTTGGAAATAATGGATTCCATAATTTATACTTTTCATAAAACATTGATGACATTTGAAATGTGAAATTCCAGCTCTGTTGGTTGTTGACATCTCAGGGTGATGGTTTGTGTGTGAGTGGATGTGCGCTTGGCTTGGTTTATTCGACAGTCATGTGTGGTTGTGTATAAACTGTGACCATTCAAAACATTTACCGGAGCACAACTAAGATGACACTAAAAAGCACAGTAGGAGGTGGTGATAAGACTTGAAATTAAGCAAAATGGTTGTGGGGAATGTGTTTGAGGACTATTGTACAGAATAATGACTTAGAGTGGTTGGAAAAGTTCATTGACTGTCTTCAAAATCAAGAATTGTGTTGTTGAGATTGGAAATCAAGCTTCTAATGGAAAAGGAGGTTATTTTTTTTTTTTTTTTTACAAGTATATCTTGTAAATATGGATCTCGGTTTTTGCCTTCAAAGCAGGGGATTTTTCCTGAGAAATTAAAATAGGAAAGTAGCATCAGGTAAACATTTTAATAAAAATACTCAAGATGTTAGGATTTTTGTGGACCAATCTAATGCAAAGGTTTTAGGGAGTGTTAACCTAAAGGAAAATTTTGCGTGTCGTTAATTTTAAATCATTACAGCATAATTGTTAGCATCATTTATCATTATCACTTCTGTTTACTGCATGGAAGACAACAATTACATCAGTTCCACAAATGCCAGCATCTTTAGGGTTTTTTTTTTTTTTTAAATGTTTTAAGTTTGACATTTAAAATTGCAGGCAGCAACTCTTTATGGGGAAGGGAGAGAAGCTGAGAAGGGAGTAAGAGTTTTTAGGTGTGCAAACTTTAAAGCTCTTCAGGAGGTGGACTGTGGTTCCCACGGCTTAAGAGAGCAGTAAGGCAAGCTGTTCCCCAACAAAGGCGGTGGTACATATCCTCTTAATGTTTTATGCAGAAAAAGAGAGTTCTTCTCCTGTCTGTATCCCCATGAGATGAACAGGGTGGATTAAGCACTGCTCTCCTGAGCAGCTGCCAAAATGTACAATTAATATCAAAACTTATTTCCTGCTCATTTTCTAATAGTCTTGACATGAACCGCTAGCAATTTCGAGTTAAAGAATGTAAAGATTTATATGCTGAAACAGGAAAGGTGGTTTCAAAGAATTTTAAAGCATCTCTCATATGAAGTCTGAATTCTTACCAGGATTCACGAATCTCTGCAGAACACCTTCTGCATAAAAGCTTAGATTTACTGTGTGAAGTTTTTAAGGTATGAATTCTGTGAAATTCATATGAATTTTTATATTCGAAAAATGTTACATTATGTGCTTGAAAGCAGCCTGCAGGCCAAGACATCATTGTCCAACCCTTGAGGTTGACATAGATTTGAGCCTCATTCAGAGTTCAAATTTAATATGTAGAAGATGGACATATGCTAACCAGGAATATTTGTTGTAATTTGTATAGCTTAATGTTTGTGTATAGAAGGAGTTCGGGGGGGGGAAACCAGTATTTTTTGGAAACAACCTCAAGAAAACATCTGTTTTTCCTTTTCAGTAAATATTAAGATGTTTTAAAGTTCCTATATTTGGTTGTTTGTTTATCCAGTTCCTTCTCTACCTTTAATATTTGGTATTTACACTTTATGAAAAGAAAATGTCACCTGAGGAACCTATTCCTTGATGACAGCATGATGCCTGTTTATTGCTATCGAGTTAGCAAAGATTGCTATGTACCTTTTAAAGAAATTCTCGTAATTATTTTTTTTTCTTTGTATTCACTCTGATCTGTATGTATATTCAGACTTTTTTGAGTGTGTTGACACTTCCCATCTTTATGTATTGTTACCTGTCTTTCCTTACCCAACTGAGTTCAGCAAGTCAAAGCATGGGGGCAGAGGAGGAAGGTTCACGAGAAACTCTTAGGGATGAGATCAAGTGAATGCAAGTCTGAAAATTCACACCTATCAGAAAACTACCGAAAACATAAATAGAAAAATACCAAATGAGATTTTTAAACCTCTTACATTTTGCTTTGCTTGCAATAAAAGCAAAGCACTAAATGAAGAAAAAACACACTGACACACTGAACAAGAAATTACTTTGGTCTTTCTTTTTTTTGGTGCAGGTACTGGGCAACTGTACTTGTTATCATTAATACAGTCACTTTCAAAGCTTCCTTCTTCCATTCACTTTAATAGCCAGATGTTATCTCAAAACACTTTTTCCAATTGACGCAGCAGAATGAGAAGACAGTAAGGGAGGAGTTTAAAGGAAAAGAAAGTTAAATACTTCCTGCAAGTCCCAAGTTCCTCATATACTATTTAAGATGTTCAGCACTTTTCAGTGTGCCTTTTAATTTTTGCATTTAAAATAGCTAAGAAATAGATTTTACAGCAAAGAATAGCATCAGTGGGGAATCTGGAAGTCGTTTAAAGTTTGAATGAAGGACAACTCAAAGGAGCTTTCACCTTCAGCTCAGACTGTGTTCTGCAATCCACTTAATACCAGTGATGTATATAAATCAAGAACTGTATACAGATCAAAAAATTAAATGGATTAAATGTACTATTTAAGCATATGGAAAATGCCATAGAAATAGATGGAAGCCCTTTACCAAAGTCAGAAACACTCTGTTAAAAAATAAAACGACGTTCAGGTGAAATACATGATGACAGGGCAAAAATGCTGAAGGAGTAAGAACTGCAGTAAGGAAAAAGGCGATGCTGGTCTTGTCTTTCATCTTCACCAATCATTTCTGCAGACGTAAAGAAGGTCTTCAAAGTCTCTTGTCAGTTGCTGCTCAGAAATGTTAAAGGAAAAAAAAGCCAACCCAACTTTATAAAAGTTTGGGTTTATGCAAGGCAAAAAATTGAGTTTTTGCTCTGGCTTTTGTTCAAGCAATTAACATTCCTTTACCACTGATAAAGTACCTGAGATCAGGGAAGGTTTCTCAGCTGTTTTTGGTCTCCCTCTCTCTGTCAGATGTAACTCAGTGCTGTGGAGTAGGCCATGTTCCCACTCTTCTTTCTTCTATGTGACGTGTATTGCTGAAACAGACAGGGTAAAACAAATAGATTTGGCATCAGCCAGATTTTTTTTTTTTTTTTTTGCAGGTCAGATTAGTGAAAACCCCTAAATCCTGTTTCAAGTTTATCCAACTAAAGGATTTCAGAGAAGCATCTGTCAGGATTTTTTATTACAACCAGAATGTACTGGAACTGCCTTTAGAGCTTCCTTTGGCTCTTAAATTTCCTAGTGTAATCTTTTACTCGGTGCTAGATAGAATTGCTGCCCTGGTTGAATTTTTTTGTTTGTAGTAACTTTGCACCAAGAAAAGGTAATGTACATACACTGGGGAGATACAATTTTAATGGCTTTGAAATACAATATCATTAAACAGTATGCAAAATTTAAAAAATAACCCAGTCATATATAGATAGATTGCTTTGGCTGTACTTTGGTTTAGAGTGTTTCTGCTGGCAAAGAGAACTAAGAGACAGGAAAAAAAAATCAATGCATAAGCTGTACAGTTTCTGCGTCTGTTTTTCACACCACTGTTAGTTCTAATGTTTTTTCCCTGCAGAGTTTTCCCTGGAAGCTAAAAATTTACCTAAAAGTGCTTTACAACATATCATTTTTACTAAGCTGAACTCTCTTTCTCTGTAAAATAGTACAGAGCACATTACTGCAACAGTTCTGACCCGACATGCCTTGGTGGATAGACAGCTTCATCTTGAAAGCCCTACTGCTTAAAGGAAACATTATTATTGCAAGAAGGTCATCAGGTTAAAATCATTTCATACATTTTCCTATTGCTGCCTCTTTTGAAGGTGTGCTTGAGGGCTTCTGTTTGTCTGTTTTGTCTAAGTAGAGCGCAGCATGGTAAAAGGTCCACAGATATTAATAAAGGTCTCCTTGCTTGTAAACTTTTTACTGTGCATGGCAAAACATGCTTTTTTTGCTGTGTGTTTTCTTAAAGATTAGTTACTGCCCCAAAGGAAATGCTTAAGTGGACATTCTGCCTAATGGTTTTCTTAAATATGTAAAATTACGATATTTTGTCTGAATTATCATCTAAGTTTACTTTGGAATTTCTGAGGGTTATCAGATGATCATTAAATCTTGATTTTCTGTCAGGAAGGATTAATAATCTTGACTTCTGAGTGAATTTAGAAGCAATAGGGGATTGGAGTCAAATATTTAAATGCCATTTCAGTGGTAAATCAGTTATTCATGTTTCAACTTAGGCTGACTGGTAGATAAAAAAAAATTCAATTAATAAATACTTCTTTCGCTTTTATTTTTTTTTTTCTCCCTCAGTTGAGTTAAAAATGTACATAACTTGAGGTGGGGAATGGTGCTTGGGTGTCCTGTGTTTGGAGTATCTTTTCATCCAAGTGCTAATACGCAACTTATGTAGCCATATGCCTAGAAACAAGTTAGGCAACTTAAGAACATGGAGTTTTGATTAGTATCTATCATTGTATTTACTTTAAATGGCCGTGGGTTTATTAATTCAATATATTTTGACTCCTCAGTCACAATCACAGGGCCCTCGGAGAGAAAAAAAATCAATTAAGCTGCAGACATTTAAGAGATTTTTGTTGTCTGTTTCTCATGGGGGTTTTTTATGTCTGAGGTATCAGTGAATCTAGAGCCATATTGTCCCCACACCTTATTCTCTTGAAGTGACATGCCAGAATGCTCTTGTTGGCACAGTATGTTCATCCACCACATAGCATATGGGAGGTAGTTTTATTCTTTGCTTTCTTTATTCTGTTTCTTTAACTTGCGTGCGCTGCTGCACACCATTTAATGTCTTATCTGAAGCTGTATAAAAATGTTTTCCTCAGCTGTATTATTTCCCATTAACTTCTCTTTCATATTTTTCCTGGTTGAGGTGGTGTTCTGTTCCGATTTCCCAAACCCATATATTTATCCAATATCTATTTGTATACGTAATGCATTATGCATACATTGCATACATGGTATATAGTACGTGTATGTAATGTATGTGTTTATAGCTTTAGGCTTGGAGTCTCTGCACAATTCTGAACCCATATGTCATCCCGTCTGTCCTTTTAAAATAAATAAGATTATTTGCCTGAATTTTGTTGTTCCTTCTGGGTCTAGGCTGAGCTAGAGGATATAGTATTCAGCCTTGAGTGATCCTGAGTTTTGCAAATCTGAATCATGTTTTAGTTTCTGAAGTTCATCTTCAAAAAGGCATGAACTATAAGCAAAGATGTGTTTTCAATTAAATCTGAATAATTATTTTGAGTTCTAGATCTAATGACAGTCAAAATTACTGGTTTTGGGGATATGACAAACAGATCTACTAGGAGCTACAGGAAAATGCTTAGTCAGAAAGTCAAAATCCCTTTCTTACTATCCTAAAAGTTAGTTGATGTATCTTACTTTGCTTTCCTGTCGATAATGCATCATCTTTCTGTAAAAAATAAAAGTCATACTTTCTAGAAGAAAAGCATTTTTTAAAAATAAGGATTTGTTAGTTCAAAGACACTTTTTCCATTATTTCTCTCAAAGAACACAAAATCTTGCTAGATGGATATTATTTGTGTGGGAGCAGAAGAATTTGTTGCCCTTTCACCTGCCGTGGGTTGGTTTGCATTCCAGAGAGGTTTCATTAGGGGTTTGCCTTCAGCATCCCTGTATATTCAAACTTTTTCAGTGTATAAGATGAAGGCATATTACTGTTTTTTACCTTTGGTAATTCCTCTTTGCATTCCTGTTTGGACCATCATTCGACCCTGATCAAGGCAGATGGAGTTTTCAGTAGTGACTGAAAGTTATGCTCAAAGCAGACTCAAAAAGATTATTGTGACAGTTTTAGACCAAATAGTTGACTATTTCCTTGAAATTGCCCTGTAAGTTTATTGTATGTCATACATTTAGAATGAAGTGAAGCTGAAATTGCTTGTGCTTCACGGTTTCAGACCATCCACGTTGGAGAGACATCTGTCAATCACTCCTGACGGATACAGACTGTGCTATAAAAAAGTCACAAAAACTAGCAAAACAAAACAAACCCCACCACAGTGAAATTCCATAGAGATATCAGAAATCTGTTTTCACTTGGTATTTCACAAAGTCAAGGCTGTACTCTTTTCCTGTGGTTTCTTTTAACTTCTTAATTTCCTTCTGTTTTCTGTGCTGACTCTTTTCTCAGTTTGTCTTTTTTCCTGTGGCACACAGTGTTCAGAAATCTCCCTGACATCTCAGGAGTTTGTCATAGCTTGCTTCTTTCCTTGGTATATTTTTATTCTTCGCTGTTACAGGGTCTGTCAGTACTGCCTTTCTTTGGTGAAATCCTTCAGAAATGTAGGCATAATCAAGTTAAGGAAGAATAAGATTTCACAGTCTTCCACTTTTCTCCCTGCCTTCCTCATTATCCTTGCACAGCTTCCTTTCTGGGATTTTAGCTGGAGATGCTGAGAGGTGATCTCAAGAGTTTTTTAGTTATTTGCTTTTACATAATCTAGGGAGGCTGTGTTCCCCACCACGGTGCTGACTGATGTCCCCTTGGCTGTGTCTGTGGCCCAGACAGATGTTTGATGGCATACTCCAGAGCCCTAGTTCCACGTGTTCGCTGCATCTGCATCCTGATGCATAGTGTTCCTCAGGCAATTTGGAAGTAAACTCAGACATGCAGACCAGAAGTGACCTGGATTGTTCTCTACTGGGTACCTCAAATAAAATGAGTAGGGCATCTTGCTGAGGAATGCACCTGCTCCACAAGTAGAGTATGGCCAGCACGTGCACCACAGGGGCACGATTCTGAAATACTGTGCAATAAAGTTAGCTCAAACCATAGTACTTCTGCATTGTATCCAGAACAGCACTTTCTAATTGTCTGCTTTGGGTTCAGTCACGCCTGACCATGGTTTTTGTAGCTACAAATCTTAGTAATAATGTTTTACTTTTCATAGAATCATAGAATCACCAGGTTGGAAGAGACCCATCGGATCATCCAGTCCAACCATAATTTTATTAAATTATGAACCATTACTAGTAGTTTTGTGCAATCAGGAATTTATCACAGTTAGCCTGAATCCTTGTCCTACTGTATCTTACCACTGAGTTGACCAAGAGTGATGAAGATCCCCTGTCTATAACTTTTTTTTTAAATTTTTTTTCAATATATGCTTTAGCCAGTGGGCACATGTTAAGGATTTTAAGAATGAAGCTAAATAATGGTAGTTTATTTTCTTTATGTACAGTTACTTATGAAGTAGTCTCTCTAAAGAATTCTGGCTTAAGCAGTTTACAATTTAGAAATGATAAATTGGAAAAAAACCCCTTTGCTATTTGAAAAATATCACTGAAACCAAAGCCTTGGCATTTAGAACTGCTAAGAGTATGGATGTAAATAATAATGATGAGCCAAAAATAACTAGTGTTAGTAGTTATTATTTCTGAATCCCTGTACTTGCCAAGCATTGGTGAGTTGATAGAGTGGGAGGAATGTTTGGAAGGGCTTTTGGAAATCATGAATCACTTGAAGCAGGAGTATCACCACACTACATGGAATCAGGTGTGTTTTATCAAACCAAATCCTGAAAACCTGCATAACCTCCTGGGAAACCCACCCTAGTGCTGCCCTGAATTCCAAGTTGGTTTTTTTTTTTTTTGCCATTTAAGCCGCAGGTTTGGACTGCTGTCCCTCCTTTTACTTTCTGCCACAGCCAAGAAGCATTTGACTCAGGTTTTGTGATTCACCTTCAAGCAGCTGAAGGTTGCTCTTAGATCCCTTTTTAGATCTTGTCCTCACAAGAGCAAACCCAACTCTTTCAACATTTTGTAGTCCGTGTGAATGGTCAGTCATCTGATAGGTCATATGAAAGAAGAAGCAAGACAAAGCATTAAGAAACTGAATCTTTTTTCCTTTCATGAGGGAGAAATATAGAGGCTGTATGTTATGAATTAATTGGCAGTTTTGTACAAAAAGTAAATTTTGCAAAGGCAGGGGGTTGCAGACATAACAATCAATGTGTTTAGTTTATTATCTGAGTATCATCAGTATTATATTATTAGTATTATAGATTAAATATAAATTCTGTAGGTAAGAATTAATGTTTAGTTAAGTCAGTTGTCAATTACAGGTGAGGAGATTTTTAATTGGACAAAGCCAGTCTGAAGGATTAAGCCATTTTCAGAAAGAAGGAAGTAAAGACAGCTCAGCTACTCACTGAACTACTGGGATTAGTCACAGAATATCTGAGGCTAACTGGTCTGCTTAAATACTAACTCTCTATTTGACCTTGTATTTTTTTAGAGATACTTAGTGGGATTTTCAGCACCGCTTAGATATGCAGACGTTCATCAGTTTAGTGGTGAGGTGGGGCTGCAAACCTTTATGCTCTCGCCGTTTCTCATATGCTCTATTGGAAATAGTAATAGACATCATATTACGAATTCTTGTGAGGGTTTGTTTTGTCCTTGTAAGTTTTTTGGTGTTGTGTGCACGTGTAATACCTAATACTAGAATCGTGATGCAGAGATCACTATTGGTTTCATTAATTTAGGCATGATTTCAGCATTTGGAAGAATGCCTGCCTGTTTATAACATCTTCCTGTATCCCATTGCATAATCATACTTGGTATTTTTTTTTCTGCATCTTAAACCTATTGCGATTACTGAGCATGTCTTTGCTGTGCATTTCTGAATAGGGTATGTGTAAGATACCTGTAGGAGATGCATTATCTGTACCTCAGTACTTTTAATAACCTCCTTATTTTTATTCTTCGTTTGGGTTTTTTATTATTTTTTTAAGACCTTTTTTTTTTTCAAGACTTACAGATCTGTTCAGTTTCTAGTATGGTTTTGCTCATCCAAGAGTGTGAAGTCACAGCACCATGTAACATTTGATAGGAATGGTTGGACTCGATGATCCGATGGGTCTCTTCCAACCTGGTTGTACTGTGATTCTATGTGGTTACTGGTACAGGATAGGCCTTAAACTAGATCCTCTAAAAGATGTTGTGCACCAATCTAGAGATTGTCCCTCCTCTTTTGAGTTGCTCATGGGGTAATTGCTGGTGTTGTTTCAAAGACAGGTCTCTGCTCAGCAGTGTCATGTGACTATCTACCCAGTCTCTGTGGGGTAGATAAAGACTGTACTATTGCTGCTCTGTTAGGTGCTCATTCTCTTCTCTCCTTGCATTGCAACCAGGATCTCTGGTTTCTCAGACTCCTAGCTGTAGATTCCCATGTATTTTTTCCAGTCCTGTTATTTTGTGCTCTTACCAGCCTTCACTATGGTACAGAACTAAATTTGTATCTCCTATTCATCTCTCTCCCGTATATCTGCCTTTCATTTCTGGGGTGACCAGGTCATGTTGTTGAACAGCCTCGGTGAAATTAGATTGTAGATGTACACTTTACTGCTCTACAAGTTAAAAACTAAGTTAATTAAGCTAATGTTTTAATTACAAAAGTACGAGGGCCGTGAATTTGTTAGAGAATTCAAAAATGTAATAGTATGAGGAAATGGGCTTGGTGGGATGTAAATTATTTTTCTCAGTGATAAATTTGTGTGTGGATGCTCTGTGGGTTTTTGGTTTTTTGTTTTTGTTTTGTTTTGTTATTTTTTTATTTGGAAACCTGAGGGAGGATTGGTGACACAATTTAATATGCAAAACAGTTTTTCTGAGGCTTACTTCTATCATGAATCTTATCAGTTAGCCCTTGGCAAACCGCAGGCTAAAATCATGCCAAATATATTCATTCGCACAAAAAAAAATATGAACCTTTCATGGTTACTGTTGCTTAAGGTTTGAAATTCTAGACATAGTGCAGGTAGCCATTACCTATGTTGTAATATGAATAGAAGTCACAGATCTTAACTATTTAGATTAACTGCTATATTGTTTTTCCCCAGTGAGACTTTACATGTTAAAGGACATAATCTATTGTTCCTCTAAGTGACAAAATGTGTTTATGTTCACGTGTATAAACATATAATAAATTTATTTTAACTGATATAAAGCATTTTTATTTAATGTTCAGATGGTCCCTTCTGCAAACAGCCTTGTCATCATATGTATGTGCTAACATAGAAGAAAAGAAGATGGTCTTTTCTTAAAAGGCACGGTGGGACTTAACTGTTTGATTGTTCTTTTGCTGGACTGATTGCATCAGTCACATCAAACAGCTGTAACCAAACGTGCACTGATCGCAATGCAGTGACCTTTTAGTTTGCTCATCATTAAGCTTAAGTTAGTAGACCTTTCAGCCTGATACAGATTTTTTTTTTTCCAAGGCACCCTGCTGTACTTTTCCTGCTTAAACTCTTGAATCTTTACCTATTTTAAGGTTCTGCTGTGCCCGGAAGGTATTGTGACATTTACTAATCCTTCCCACTGGACTTCGCAGACATTATGGATGTCTCATGCTGTGCTGGACTTGAAGTACATAAAGCTTGTTTATGAACTATAACTCAAAACAAACACAGTAAATCAAAATTACCGTTAGCACTTTGACTTTCTTTTACTGCTCATCCATGCCATTCAAAGAATGCATTCTTGTAAAAAAATTTTAAAAAGGCATATGAAAATACTTAGCACTCTGCAGAGTATATTTTTCTTCCTCATTTTTTTCCTTTCTGTACTAGAGATATAATTTTCAACCCTGTGCAAGCATGTTGTTTTGTGAAATAATTATTTGCCTGAAGCTGCAGTCAGTAGAACGCTCGGAATATAAGTGGCAATATACTTTATGAAAAAAATCTTGTATTAAAATTTTTTGTATTAAAGCTTTTGAAAATTTTTCATTTACAATTTACTTTTCCGTTACTGCCAAGTAGGATAGTCCAAAATTGCAGATGTAAACTAAGAGGAATTAAAAAAAAAAGATTTTAATAAGTTCCCATCCTCACAAAAAAAGGTTTGTAGAGATGGTTTTCTCTGTCCAAATCCTACATAGTTTGCAGGTTAAGCTGCTGTACAGGTTCTTTTATTTGCTATTCTTTTTCTTGCTATTTTATATTGAAATATTAGGTTGGAAAATAGGATAAGTTTGCTAAATTATTTTTTCATTCATTATAAATGGCTCATGAAGTAGTTTAAGAGCCTGAAAAAATGTAATTTTTCTTCATTTACATTGTTGTTCATTTGAGTGTCTAATGCAAGAGAAGTACTTGGATATCAACAAGAATTGTGATGGATATTCAACTAAGTCTCAGTCCTGTTTTGTAGAAAATGCTGTCTAGAACATCCAGTTAAAGAGCGTACAAACATAAAATGATGTCCTTTGATCAAAAATCTAATTCAACAGAGTGGACTGTGCATTGTGTGCTCTGAAATCTGTTTCATTCAGCTTTTGGTGGACAATGGACAAACTGCTCAGGATTTTCATCACTTTGCCTTTGAACGCAAGCATAATTCCTTGGCTCTAGCAGTTATAAGTAAATTCGAGGAAGAAGTTAGTGCTAAAGGTACTTAAAAGGCCACAGTGACTACTGAGTCACAAATAGGTGTAAACTGTTAACATTCTGATGTTGTTATTTGTAAAGACAAAACTAGTTCAAGCGTGAAAAAATATTCCCTCAGATGAAATTGAAGAATTGAGGCTTGTAGTTAAAACTGTTTACATGCAGCAAAACATAATTCTAAAGGACATGGCCAGCTTTGGGCAAATAGTATCTGATGGACTAATGTTATTTTAGTGGCATTAAGGATGTATTTTCCTAATCATTTTATGTGGCAGCAAAATTTGTGTAAGTTCCTACTCTCTCTCACCTCTAACAGGCTCCTGACTTTCTTTTCTTCCACTGAAATTTGTAGTTTCCTTGCTTTGGAGTGGCACCGTAAACTACATTTCGATAAGGGGAAAGAAAAAAAAAGTTGGAAAGGAAAGTAGTGTTTGTTTTGTGGTAGAAAACATTAATTTGAAGGCTAGAAGGCATCCAAGAGGGGATATGGAATTCTGAAGTCTCTTCCATGTGACAGTGGAAAAGATGACCTGGCAACCCTCATCCTTATTAGCAAATCAAGTCCTCTCTGTTCAGAAGATGCTTAAGGCCAAGACTTGTCCCTGAATGACTTGCTCATTTTTTCTGCACTTGCAGCAGTGACCTGTTCTGAGTCTCTTCTGCTCCCTTAAACAGAGCCAAGCTCCCCTTGCCCTGTCCTTCCCTTCTGTCACTTCAGTCTGGAGAAGGGTGAAGAGCAGAATTTAAATTCCAAAATCTTACTGAGATTGTATAAGGTGTCGTTACTGCTGCCCATCCAACCAAAGTGAATATGAATATTTCTTCAAGTTTTACATTCACACACATTGCAGGAGCTGAATAAGTGGGCTGCTTTAGTTCCTGCTGCATCGAGGTAGATGAAAAGGCTGAGTGACTCTTTTTTTTTTTTTTACGGAATAGCATGGGGAATGATGAGCTGCTTACCTGATGTTGTGGATACCCTTTGAATTTTTTGGAAGGGCTATAGCAGTGTTCTGAAATTGCTGGCAGGGAAAAGCAGTAGAAACGAAGCCGACTCACCTAAAATTACACCAAAACCAGATGCATGAGTAGAGGTGATTCAGTAGGGAGAGGAAGTTGATGGAGAGCTACAGAAGTAGTGTCTCTGTAATAGTTATTTTACGTTCTGTGGTGGAAAAGGATGAGAATGGGAGAGAAGATTGAAACAAACGGTAAAGGAAATGAGGCTTATCTTGTCACTCCTGTTGATGGAGTCAGGAAAAACATTTGAGATACATTTTTTTTTCTTTCTGTTTTTGTCATTTCTGGAACCAGGAGTGTACAGACCTGGGAAATGTTCTCCTGTAATGTAATCAGGTGGGCAAACATACTTAACCAGTCCTTTGCTGCATGTTGTGTTTCAGATTCCTGCTGGTAGAAGCACAGATAAAATGACAAAAGCACCTAATGACTGGCCATTAGCTAAATGAAAAGGTGAAATACAGGTTTCCTTATTCTTACATAGAAAGTACAGATTTGCTATTTCTGCTCAGAACAGATCTGCTCCGTAGTTCTCTGTTCCCCTGTTCATAGTTAAACGTGCAGTTCATTTTTGCTGAAGCTGGAGTATGGTATCAGTGTTATCTTAAAGAGAACTGTAACATAGCCTAAGTTTAGTGTGTCAGGGAAGAATAGCTGGCAGATAATGTATTAAGGAAATTAATAACTGAAGAAGAAGTGAGAGAACACAGGAGGATTGTAAGCGATTGATATTAAGTAGTTTAACTTTCAGAAACAATGTGGTAACCAAGTGAGACTTAAAAACATAGAACAGCAGTTCTTACTGCTCAGCAGAACTGGAAAAGAGTATTTCTAACACAGGATGTAGCCACCAGTTCTTCAGTGAATAAGAGGGATAGTAAAGCTGCAGAGAAGCCACACTGTGTGACAGAAGGTGGCGAATAGGTAGGTGTCCATAAGCAGCAAAAACTTTAATTAAGTTCAGGTAAACTAGGTAAACATGTTTGACATGAAAAGGGGCAGGGAAGAATTTTTTTATATTTATATAAGATCTTCAGGATAAAAGACTATGGACTATTGCCAGAAACTTTCTGGATGAGTATGTTACTTAAAAGATGATGATCATGCCTGAAGATAGGAAGGAAGGACTGATTTTGTGGTGTAATTGGCACATCACTATCATTTTGCTTTCTTAGTATTCATGTAGTTTTATTAATATTACGGATGTTGGCATTAGCATTTGGTTGTGGTTATTTTTTTAACCAAAATAGAAAACTGTTTTGAGCTCTTCAGTGAAAACTTGTTGCCTCCTCACAGCATTAACTGCTTCTCTTTTCTTCTGTTCTTTGTATGAATGTAAAGGGTCAGATTCCACATTATATGTGAGCACTGAGTTCTCACATTGAATCATAAAGAAGTCTTCTGGGCTCAGCCAAGAAAGAAATTAGACTCCTGAGTTCCTAAAAGTTTTTATGTGTGCCACTAGTCTAAATCACTTTCTTGTAAGAATTCTTTTAATAAACAATAGTTTCACATGCACAAAACCTGCTTTGTTTCATAAAATTCACAGTAAAAGTCACATGAAGCATGTAGTTATTCTCATTTAGAGTATGTAGAGAAGTAAGAGGTAATGATGAGATCATGTTGGCAGGCTTGGACAGGAGCTTTTCTTTAACGTTCTGCTGTGAAGGTGCAGATGGGCACAGAAGACCACAGCCTGTGCCAGCCGGTCATACGTGAGTGATGTAGTTTTAAGTTTTCTCATCGCATATTCAATTCCATTTAAATATTGCAAAATGCTGAATTGTAAATGTTAACCTAGCCATGAATAAAAAATGCTGATATTTTATTTAATAAAAAAATAATTATGGATAGTCTGTCTTTTTTTGTATTATTTAAAATATTTCATTTTACATGTAGATGACAAGTTATTGCAGAGTTATTTTTTAGATGTATATAAAGAGAATTTGTTTCTGACACATAAAAAATGCAGAAGACCGACTTTGCAGGCTATGAGGGAAATTTGTTTGCTTTTGACTAGGGCTGTCAATTGTCTGGGTGTGGAAGAAACCTGTGGTAGCCCCTTTACATGAAAAAACAGAAAATACCTGCTTTTCTGGAGTGTTATCCAACTCCTGTTCTGAAAGAAATTCCTTTGCAGATAAGAGACCTTTCTCTTTTTTCCCTTTCTTTGAGTTCATTACTTTCATGTTCTATGCAAAGAATAAAGCCTCAATGCATGGTAGATGTGACTTTTCCAGTATTTAAACTGCTAACTGATAAAAATGCGAAGTGGAGGAGGGGCTGAGCCCACTGAGGCGAACGCATCCCTGTACCACTCTTTAATAAAATATTGTAAGGAATAGCTGGAGAGCTTCCCCTTTGACTTTCATCTGGCAGATTTTGATTGTAACTTTGTAAAGGAATTGGTATTGACTTCTATCCGGCAGTTTCGGAGAAGAGGTAAAGAGCCTTCTCTCTTGACTTTCTGTATGTTTTGTCAAATCGAATGCTTCCATTTGAAGTGCGAAGTGAAGGCTGATGTCAAGAAATGCCTTCAGCACAAGCTGGTGCTGGTCTCTCGCGACTCTCTTCTTTTATAAAAGTATCAGATTAGATTGTAAAATGATGGCAATCTAGCTGGACGTAAACACGTTTATTGCAGGCTCAGCAGCCATTACGTATCATTAGTGAAAGGAGGCAAGGGGCAAAGGGACCACTTTGATGTCAGTTTGATTCTTTTTAAGGACAAATGCATTCGCATGAGAACAAGCTAACTTTATGACTGCTTGTATACTTGAAGTTCACAACCTATTACTGTCTATATTTCTTTGTCCTGTTTGTAACCTTACAGTCAACTTACTCTCAAAGCAAATACAAATTGTAAAAGCAGTAGTCTTAATAGGGGAGCTGGGAATGGGACATTTTGGGAGCTTTTTAAAATTCTATTATTTATCGAGGGTATGGTTTATTACCATCATGCTAGTTCTGTTCCAAATGCAAATACACATTTTTGCAATGTCACACACTTTTCCTTAGCAGTGAAACAGTAGATAAAATTAAAATGGGGAAACGCTTTATTTCCATCAGCAAATCTCTCCTCTGTGAACATGAAATGCTTTTTATAAGAGGATCTAATTTGACTTGTGGGCAACTACTAAAGTGCGAAAGAGGAGACACGTTCTCTGTGCATTGTGATTTGGGGATTTTTTCCTTACTGAAGCAGATCTAGCTTGTTTACTCTCTGGAACTTGCTTCACCCTTGTTATAAGACATAACCTAGTGCACTACACATGAGATGCAGTAAAGGTTACAAATTAGAAGTTCAAGGGAAAATATCTGAATAACTAATTTGATTGCAGTAGATTTTCTTCTTTGCTACTGTTTCTTACTCCTGACCTTCTTCCAGGATTTGACACATCACATAGCTTCTTCTTTTTTTTTTTTTTTTTTTTTTGTGTTCTTTTATGAAGTACTTTCAGTTGTCTCATTTGGTTTAAAACAAATCGTACATTCATGTCCTAAATGTTTCACTAGTCAGAATAATTAAGTTGATCAGGTCTGGGAGCATTGGAAGGAAAATAATAGGGTCATTGAAGCATTCAGGCTCTAATGGGAACCTGAGTTCGTTCAGATATCAAATCTAATAATTGCTTTACACCTGTATACACGCTCCCAATGAGCGAGTTCACATTAAAGGTTTAGTGGTACGCGTTTGGTACTTGTTTCAAGGGAATTTTAGTACTGTTTTTAAAAGACAAAGGTGTTGTCACTTTATTGAACCTCATTGTTGTCGGTTTTGTGTATCAGTTGTAGTTTAACTGATTACTCATCTTTACATACTGGAAAATGTTTTTGCATGAGAATTTCTTAATAGAGGTGTGATATGAGTAATGTGTTACAAATCACTTACAATGGCAATCAGAAAAATGTGAAGGGCATCATCTGAATTTACACTGCTTTGAAACAATTTATTAGCCAAGTTACAATTTACTGTATACAATTTAACAGTATTCGAAGACTGAAACTGTGTTTATTCATGGTTGTGTGTGTAGCACACTGATTGTAGGGATGCTTATAGCCATTATTGCTACTTGAAAAAGACAATTTCTTAGGGAAGACATAAAAATCAGTATTATTTTGTGAGATTGTATGGGAAATGAAGCAATAATTACAACTTTTCGGTTGAGCGAAATTCTCTGACAGGTCTCCATGAATACTGGTGGTACAGGCTGTCACAAAATTCAAGTAAATTTTATTACAAATAGGAATAAAAAAACCACTATGAGGATGACAGCTCCTCATAGCAGGTTTCAGTAAATTCCATACTCAAATGCTGGTCACAGTGCTGGGTGTTATTGGAGAGGATTTGAACTGATGCAATCATTCCTCTTCATCTTCTTTTTATTTTCCCACCTCTGTAAGTTTAGTTCTCAACTGAGAATTCAAACTGGAAAAGTAATGGAAAATGGCTGTATATGTGCCCGCATCGTCCTGTCATGAAGGCCTATTTTCCTCTGTAATTTCAAAGGCCAGTTACCATTGGAGGAAAGGAGAAAAATAGATTGATTTCTCTTGTAACCCCTGAGGCAGGCTCGTGTTGGCTCAAAGTAAGGCTTTTCCATTGCTGTTCTTGTGGAAGAGCTTTCAATGCATATCCCAAGTGGTACTATTAACAAAGCAAGCAAAGTCAGATTAAAATACTAAATGTATCATTTAAAGGTTTGACGAATCTTTGCTTATTTGGGTGATTCAAGTTTTGTTGGGTTTTTTTTTGTTGTTTTGGGTTTTTTTTAATATTTAAAGCCTGGAGTAAGCAATAGTAAAATTTATTTTAAATAGATTATTTGAAAATAGGGGTTTCAAATCCATTTTTATTCTATAAATACTATAAGTTTACATTTTCTTCAGCTCTCAACAGGATAAGTATTTTATTTACTTAAGGGAATTGTGATATGGGTGGTCAACATCATTGTTTTCGGTTGTGAAATTATTACTTTCATTATATTCCTGTACTGTATTGACTGTGATCACAGCTGGATTGTGCTGTGCTGCTACATGTTGTAACACATGCCATATAATATTAAAACTTCTCCCACTTTTCATTTTTAAACCATTTTTATGTATAACACATGGAACATAAATGTTTTTCCTACCCATGTTCTGCATGTTCATAGGACTCAGGCTACAGTTAACGGTGCCCAGCAGGTAGGGCCTGAGTGGCAGCAGTGAGATTACATGTGTCTTTGTTCCCTTTTAATCTGAGTGAACCCCTTTGTTTTAGGTCTTAAATCCTTTAGCTCTCCATATTTTAGGCCTGGCTCTGTGCCACAGTCCTTCTGGATATTAATGACTGACTTAGCAAGTTAAACAGAATCAGAATATCCACATATTAGCTCAGTGAGAGAGGCTGGTGTGGCAACCTTCTTAAAAAGAGGGTGCTGTGTGTTACCCGAGTGATGTTTTTGAAGGAAATATTTCTAAACATATGACACATCAAAATATAGACCTGTCTTACCTTAAGGCTGACTCTGTATTATGATAATTTTGGCACTCCTGACTTTTGCAAATAACTTAGTAAGTGTGTCTCCTTTTTTCTGGGGTGGAACCGCTCAGCCTTGAGAGATGTCCTTTTAAGTCTGTTACAGTTTTTGGTGTTGTTTTTTATTCCTGTCATAGAAATCCCCTTTATTATTTCTTCTGACACTTTTCCTTTCTCTTCAACACATTTTCTTATGTATCAGCCATTTTGCTAAACACCCCGCTAAGCACATAAAGAATGTAATTTTGAAATTATTGTAAGATAAGCGTGTGATAAATTTCTAATTAATGGTTTTGGGGTGTTTATATGTGTTATCTGGTTCTGAGGACTTTTCTTTTGGCCTAAAGGTAAGTTTCTTTTTCTCCATTAAAACAACATATGCTGTATATATGCTCAGGTTATCACTAAGCTTTCACATGAAAGTCAGAGGTTGGACCTAAACCAAAATAAAATAGGCTTTATAGAACTTGACCTCACAGCTACAAGGCTTGCTTGAAATCTCAGTGTTTTCATTGAAATTGATGCTAAAGTAACTTAAATGACAGCTAAAATGGTTTGATTGTCAGGAACTTGAGATTCTGTTCAGGAAAAAAAAAAAAAACTGAGAACAGGGGTGACGTATAACGTGATCTTTTCTCATTTTCGGTTACAAAAATATCAAATCCAAATGAATGTAAAATGACCCAGTGCGATGATTGTAAAGACTGTAGTTAAGATTTTGCCAAGCATTTGTAGGGTGCCTGTTGAAGTTGAAATAAATGTATGTTTAACATACTGAAGGATTAAAAGAACATATTAACTGCATAGTTTCCCTTAACTCAGTTAGAAAATAGTTTTATTTGCTTTTTTCATATGTTTGCAATAAAGATCTTCTGGAAGGTGCTATTTCAGAGAGTGCTTTCTGAGGTGTTATTTTGGCGGCCTTGCTCCCGTAACTGATTTTTACCTCATTGCTATTTTTTTATATAGGCTACACATTTTGAAAGATCAATTTGAAATCAAATCTCACAGAGATGGTCTGAATCTCAACAGAATTGAGGCTGGGAGAGCCGTTTTCTCTCAGGGTGCTGTTTCTCAAAAGGACTTTGATCTAGACACAGACAACAGTTTTGAAGCTCTTAATTTCCTTGACTAGCTTATTTCTCAGTTGGTATCCTCTAAATAATGCCATGGGCAGAGGCCAGGCAGTAGAGAGAACAGTGTTCAGCTATAGCTGCTAAAGAGGTGCTGGAGATTGATGGGCTTCCCTGCTGTCTTACACTATATCCCTTCTTATGTGCTGTCAATTCCACTTGCCGAAAAGATTTACCTTTCATTGCTGGTTAGCTAAGCTGATGAAGGTGTGCGCAGTCAGTATTGAAAAATAATAAAGTTAATTCTTGTCATGGATCGCTCTTTAAAGCAATTGATAATATGCTGCTAGATAAATGACTTTGTAACCTGTCTTCAGCTTTCCCTTTGCATAGATGGCTCAAGTAGAAAACTAGAGGCTACCCTGGCTAAAGTGGGTAAATTTGTCCTAATGTGTCCCAGTTTTAATCAATGGTACTGTATAGACAATAATCAGTTATCTCTGTGAGAAAAAAGTGGCACTTGTAAAGTGAAATTCATTTTTCTGCCTCCTTCTACTGCAGAAATGTGGGTGTCATCAGTATCGTGGTTGCAGTGTTTTCTCCTTGAAATTAGTATTTGTTTTGACAGTTTATCCATTTAAAACATTTTTATATGACCAGCTTACTTGTTTTTTTGTGTAATCATTCCATATTTATCTTGCCCTTCTGATTGTTTTCCACATTGTGTTTGTGGTGCTTGCTGAAGTACCTGGGACTGTGTGAGTATTTTCCCTTGGGTTGCTAATGAAAAGAAGATGTGTTTCAGTAGGATTTCCCAGTGAACAAAATTTTACATGAATGAATAAATAAATATTTGATGTAAATACTTTCACTGATTCCCAAAGGCATAGGCCACACAAATTCCAACATGCATTTCTGCATCTTTTGCATAGTCAAAATTATTATAAGAAGAGAGATCTTAAATATTTTATATTCATTGCTGAGTGTTCTGCCTTCTTTGTGTGGTCATTTTTGAGTCATCTCAAGTTGGTACCATCTTGCTCTGAGCATTAAATGCCTTTTATTGTTGTCAGCTAGGGGAGGGTTAATTTTTCAACTTAAGGTGCTTAGTCGGTAGGGAAAAAAAAGAAAAGATGTAGTGATTTTGCAAATTAATGGTATGAGCTTTTTAAATAAATTAGCATTTCAGAATTCCTTTTACTGATGCTGAAGCTGTCAGCCTGCTGCAGCACAGGAGTTGCTAGTGGAGCACCGAGTGCTGTGCACAGTCCCTCTTCAACACTTTGGCACTACTTTAAGCTCTTATTAAAGTGATTAATATGGCATTTATTGACTAAGACATACTCTAAAATAAATATTGTTCAGGTATGAGGGGTCTGTGGCCACTGTCTTTGAAGAAGGCAGAGTAGTTCTGGCAGTACTCATTCCTGAAAACTTCAGTATTCTTTTGAGCCCGTTTTCCTACAACTTTTAGGTGCTTTGTTTTCTGCATAAAGACTAATTTTTTCAGTCTTTTGTTTTAAAAAGAGGGCAAAAAGTAGTTGTCTGCACCAGTCATGTATGGTTGTTCATTTTGTGGGGGGTTTGTGTGGTTGGGGTGGTGGTTTTAATACTAACCTGGGGCTGCTGTAGTTATTTACATCTGGGAGGAACTTGCTGAGTCACTTGATGAGTACTCTATGAGAGTCTGCAGGAAATAAGATTTCAAGATCATTCTAATATTTTAAATGACTGCTACAATTAAGAATCAAAGAAACACTTTTAATGCTTTAACTGACTAACAGAAACAAATATTTAATCGTGGGGAGTTAGGCATCTAAGGTACAAAGCCCAGGGCAGCAGTTAATAACACGTACATGATTTTAATATAAGGTATGTCCAAGAGAGACAATTTTTCTGTGGCTCTTAGAGGATACTATAAATTCTAATTGAGTACCTTTGAGGTGTGGTTTTATAGACTCAGACTTTTTCTGTTATCAGATATCTCTGTCTCATGACTAATCCATTCGATTGCACAACATCTGTATTATTACTAACATTGATTGCTCATAAGAAGTAAGGTTTACAATTAGGAGAACAAAGTTACTACCTGGAAGAGTGGATAAGAAGAAAGCAAAACGGAGAAGTCAATTAATGTTAGTGTTGTGGTTCTGCAAAATATCATTTATTTTCCTCATAATATAACAGTTTTATCAAAATAAGTTTTATGTAGATAACAAGCTACTGAGTTAATAATTCTGTTGCAGCTGTTGAGACTTCTCTTTTAATAATAGAACTAATGAAGGAGCATTAAGAAAAGGAAAAATACATTTTGCAGAGTGTAATTTTTGCAAAAAGCATTTTCCTCTCCTCCACCAATGTGTTTTTAATTGATTGTAATTTCTAATGGTTTATGTCTGTAGAGTGTAAGAGGGAACATCTTAAGAGTGAAGCTGTTGAATTCCATAAAATTAAAATACACTCTAAAAATAACTGGTTAGGATTTTTGTTGACTCCATGGCATATATTTGTTGTACTTAAACATTTAGCTTATCGTGGTTTTGTTTAGTGTTTTTCCACTGGTAAATTCATATTACATGGTGAGTGATGTATAGGTACCAGAGGCACCTCCACAAATAGCTGCTATGTTGTACATCTCGATACTATATTGAGTGCAAGATTTCAGCAAGTAGTTGTTATTATAACAAAGTCCATACGATTTTCAGTGGAAGTGTCAGGTTTGTGTGGTCAAGATCGCATTCCAGTGTTATATATGGAGGAACCCACTGATTCGATTTCTTAGTATTTAATTGTATGTTTACTTCTTTTTAATTTGATCCTGCTAGCTAGAAGATCAAAATTATTTTATTATATAAAAATTTGCTTTGTTTTCCATTTTAATCCTTCATTGCTCTGCCTTTTACTGCTTCCAGAGAAGAACCATTCAGCTGATAGACGACTTTTAAGTTCATGTGTTCATTTCTGAGTCAGATTATAATGTCTGTAATACAAGCATTGTGAGTGCTTCTTAAGTGGTCTACTTTTAAAAGAGATGGGCTAATGACACTAATGCAAGAAACAAAGTTTCCATCTACATTGGATGTGTTACCTAAAAGGCATAACTGATAAGGTACTATTATCATGTCTTCTAGTCGTTTTTACTTACTTCTGAAGTGACGTTAAGCCTTTTGGCAATGATTTTTTGGCTTATTTTATAATACTCTTAGGTTACTGCTTCTGCCTTTTGCTGTTCTTTTCCCCATCCTCCAGTGCCAGTGAATAGTTTTACCGTTTATTGATGTTATTTTATTGATTTATTGATGTTATTGATGTTTATTGTTTAGGCTAGAGATTAGGAGGAAGTTTTTCACGGAAAGGATCATTGGGCATTGGAATAGGCTGCCCAGGGAGGTGGTTGATTCACCTTCCCTGGAGGTATTTAAGGCACTGGTGGATGAGGTCCTGAGGGACATGGTTTAGTGTTTGGTGGGAATGGTTGGACTCAATGATCCGATGGGTCTCTTCCAACCTGCTTGTTCTATGATTCTATTATTATGTGTAGTTTGATGTTACTATGGTCATATAGGTGTTGGAGATAACTGAATGTGGATGTTGAAAGTGTTATAGATGTCGTGATCTTTTATAATTTTTGCTTAATTTAGTGAAATATCTCCCCAATCTAGTTTCAGATCCCGATAAGAAACCTTTTGTTTTAACCTCATGAATATGTTTATACATATACAAGCACACATTACATGTAGTGAAGAAATGAGTAATTGCTTTGTCTAGTGTATACACCTGTACACATAGTAATGCTGCTTTTTTTAACCAGATGTAAATATACACACACACAAGATTCATCATTGAATAAAATAGGTCTCTGTAAAGAACAAGAAATACTTTATGTTAACCTCCAAAATTTTCAGATATATTAAAGCTTTTGCATAGATAGTGACTCAACCTAATCCTCCCATCCCTTTTTTATAATGAACTAAAAATTTTATCAAAGTGTAATTTATATCATGCTTCCCTTTGTTTTAGTAAGGCTCACAATAAAGCACTCTGAGCTTTGCAGAAAAATCTCTTGCAAGTGCTGACAGGTATTTCTTACTGGTAATAAGTGAATTGTATCAGTTTCCTTGATGTGAAGAACCTTGTGGTTCTTTCTGGTCTCTCTTGAATGTTTCAGATTTTGTACTCCTATCTCTAGAAAATGTAACTATATCCATTTAAAAACTGCAAGTAATTTAAAAGAATAGATTACTTCTGATAATTGGGAATATATATTTTTTTATCATCAGCTGAAGAGGAAAATTATAATCCTCAGGTCAGTTTTTGCAATTACAGGATTTATTGTCATTCGTGGAAAATATTTGTCTATACCATGATGAAAAAAAAAAAGGAAAAGAAGAAATCAGCAGTTGTTAGACTCTATCTGTTTTAACCCTTTTAAAACTGTTTTAACGGTAAATGATTCTAAAATGATATCAAGAAATAGTCTGCTGGTGAAGACACCTCCCACTGTGAGCAAGTATCACTAGAATTCTTTACTGTTTGCTCTTTCAGAGGAACAGCAGCACATTTGGGTTGATAACTCTCCTTCTTGGGTTTTAGACAGCCTTTTTCTGTTTTCATTTCCAGTGCCTAGTGACGCTGCAACCAGTGTAGAGATTTATTCCCATGCAAAACAGATTGACTTAGGGTAATTTGAATACTCTATGCATGGATAGATTCATTAGGAAAAGGAGGCAAGGCAGAACTATAAAAAGAACTAATAATCTTGCTAAAGGAGCCGTTAATTCCCTGTAGCATTGGAGACATTTTCATTGAAGAGGGGAAAGGAAGGTTGATTTTGCAGAACCAGTGCAGTCTCCGCAAAAGCATCTCTGTTCTTTGTCCAGAAACAGATCACAGATGTGACTTTCTTTGTCTTCTTTAGAACCTTGTTTGATGTGCTTGGACCATTTCTAGCTTGGTAGCTTCGAACAGGCTCACAAAAAGGCTGAGGCTGGAAAGGACCTCTGGAGGCCATCCTGTCCACCCACACTGCTCAGTCAAGGTCACCTAGAGCCAATTGCCCAGAACTGTGTCTAGACAGTTTTTTAATATCTCGAAGGATGGATACTCCACAGCCTCCCCAGGCAACCTATTCCAGTGCTCAGTCACCTTCACAGTCAAGTAGTGCTTCTTGATCTTCCGAAGTTAAGCCTCCTGTGTTTCAGTTTGTGTCTGTCGTCTCTGACTCAGCTCTGCAGAGAAGAGCCTGACTCTGGCCTCTTTGTGCCCTCCTTACCCCCTATGTATATATGTATGACCCTAGATTGGTCTTTACTGCAGCTTTTCCCCTAGTCTCTGGAACAATAGCGTTTAGTGCTCTCCTGCAGCAGGACCAGTATCATGTGTTTTTATGGTCTGCCGCGCTGTGGAAGCAGAGCACGCTAAATCAGCTCACTTTGAAAAAAGCTGCAAAAAACCTTCTTGTCTGCAGTTTGTCTGCCAGGACTTTTTGCTTCTGAAGTGACTCTTGGTTTACTACATTCCAGTACTACACAGGAGTTCCAGCCACGTATTGGGGCATCGCAGTGTTGTAGCAATGTGGATACTGCATTGGTGCAAACAAATAGCAGTAACCTAACATAACGTGAGAGAAGGGGAAAGGACAGGTCACAAGTAACAGTCAGGAAAAAAAAAATAAAAAAAAACTTATAGCAGGACCACAGTTGAAAAAAACAAAGATGAAAATATCTAGAAAACTAAATGGAGGTTAGTTTTTTGCCCCTTCTTGTGTGTGTGCATGTGTATATATTCATCGCTTTAAAATTTTATTTTAAAGGCATTTAGCAATGTGGCTGGTACTTCATGATTGTTTTCCTGTGATAGAGACATATTTATTATTCATTGCTATAATTACTGTGTAATATTTTATACTAAAAGTTGTTCACATTGCACAACCAGGAAATGCTTAGGAAGTGGCTGATTTAACTGTTCTATTTTTAACCTTGTACCAAATTATAGGGAACAGTGTTAGGACTTCTATACTTGTAGCATCTAGTATAATTTCCTTCACGATGCTGGTCAGTATATTCTCATGAAACTTGAAATGGCATTTTTCCAGAGCTTCTGTACATAAATTGTTTATAAAATAAAGATTTTTACCTAGAGTTTTAGTTGTTGTGGGCTGTTTCCAAGGGGACTGTGTTTCAGGATTCTCCTAACGCTTTTATCACCCAGTTTCTCTGATCAAGGAAGTAATTTATTGCTGATTGCAGAACTCTTGAACTCAGTCTGGCAGCTGCAGTGTGAAACTTCTCTGATCCAGTCTCCTCGTTACTTATTTACATATCATTTGAAATGATTTTCAGGGCTGTTTGAAAACCTCTTGACATTGCATTATCCGTGTTTCAAATCTTATAGTGATTTGCTTTTTCCTCTCTTTGTATTACAGATAACAGACGAGTAACTTTGGAAAGGTCTCGTTCTCGCCACAATGGAACAATTGCAGCTATATGACTCTTCTGATGCCAAAGAATTAGTGAATTGTTTTATTTACAGTTAAATGGATGTACTTTGAGAAGCGTTTATCATGCAAATTGGCAACGATCATAAAGGAATACTGGTATTGATTAAATAAGAAGATGTATAAATATTATGTATTTTAAAAGCTGTTGCTAAATAATCCACATACTGTATCTTATTACCCCAACTACAAGATCTGTAAACAGTGTTAAACAATAGGTTGTTACCTTATTTTCTTATGTTCCTTTTTTTCCCCCTTTTTTAATTTTTTTTTTTAAAGCTGGCAACTCGTGAAAGGAGTTGGGGATTTCTAGGTTATGTTTTATATGGGTAAGAAAATTCAAATTTGTTGAAAGAATGCAGCTGTGGATTCCATTTACAGTCTGATTTGGACATGAAAAAATAATGAACTTGTATGTTAATAAATTCAGAGATGAGCTGATCTACATTATCAGAATCTTTTTTGTAACCATAAAAAAGCAACGTGTAGCCCCAGTCAGGTTGCTGAAAATCATATCTCAATGTTAAGCCTGGGGGATTCAGCTGTTTTTGCTGCAAGTAGGATATACCACTTATCTACACTTTTGGTGATATGATGTATAGTTACTTATCACTGCATAAAAAAAATAAATAAAATGGAGCATAGGATTTTACCAAAATGTAATGATATCAAGGGCAGAATAAGTTTTTAACTCTATCTAAGGAGGGATTTTTCTAATTATGCACTTATATATTCTTTATAAAGATATTTGGAGGAAAAAAATGATTGTCCTATTTTAATTATGCTAAAAAATACCTTTGTGTAGGTTTTTAGAGACAAGCTACATCATGAAGTTATTCAGAACTGCCTCTGAGTTTTTCCTCTGTTTCTCAGGTAAAATATGTAGCGGGATCTCCACTAGTGGGTTTTAGTGCTGAGGAAGTTAGCAGCTAAGAATAAATTTTCTACCTGGAGCACTATCTAGCAGTGATCAATGATTGCAGCAGTCTGATTTTTTGGGAAGCTCCTCCCGTTCTCCGTGGTATACAGGCCCCTGCACTGCAGTACCTCAGGTGAGCAGTCAGTTCAGTAGCTGACACTGTTTATGTTCTGCCACTCGATGGGAAACTCTTGTTCCCTTTTCTCCCCAGACTCTAGTTGAATGTACAGCGTTTGGTGTTCAGGTCAGTCTTCACCATCCTTTTTACTAAAAATGCATTGCTTATCTGGATGGGATGGAGGATTTTAAGTGGGAGTTCCAGTGGAACTACTCATATGTTGCTCAGCCGTGATATTTAAGAAAAACAGGATACCATGTAGTAGATGGCACTTGTTCACAAATTATTATTACTTTTCACTGATTGATGAATTATTAGGAATACTTCTCTTGCCTGGTCTCGTGGGGAAGCTTTATTTTTAAATGTTGTATAAAGAATATTTGGAAAGTAATTTGTCACGTTGTTTTCTGTGCACAAACTGCTAGCTCTAGAAGAGCGTTTGATACTGGGGCAGTGTAACTTTGCACTACTGCTTGAGCCAAGCATCTTTGTACAGTAGATTCTTTTTGCTTCTCTGTTAGGAAACTCTTAAGTCTATCTCGATAGTTTGGGATGAATTCTCACACTTCCAAACTATAGCGATCAATATCCAATTATTGTAAGAAAAGGTACAGCTCCTTTTCAGTCTAGTATTGAAATATATGTATATTTTTTAATTGTCTTCAAAGGAAACGGGGTTTGCCCATTGCTATAGGAATACAAGTCTGAAGCATAGTGAATTGTCTGCTGTCAACTAATACTCTTCCTAAATTGTTTAGGGTTTTTTGTGGTTTTAGTAACAAACTAAAGAATTATATGGTACTTCAGGGGGTAAAAATGCATGCAAGAGGATTCTGTCTCCCTGTTTATCAGTAAGACATACAAATAATTATGTCAATATCAACCTTGGGTTTAAGTATTGCTTTTAAAATGGAACTATTAAATTTACAGTTATGTGCTTAATTTACAAAGCCAGTTTGAAAGGATTATGTTCATTATGTCTGTATAAATTTGTTCTCCAATCAACAATGTCTTAGAATTCAAAATCTGAACTGGGTGTTCTGCTGGGATTTACAAGTATTGGTATAATCTTTATATGTGAAAACTCAAAAGCTCACAACAGATTCTTTATACTGTAGAAGTAATTTCTCGTGCATGAGTTTATTTGCATAGATTGTATTTTTTTTTTAAAGCTCTCTGAAAGCTGACTACAGATTTTCAGGAACCAAATCTTAGGCAAAAAAAAAAAAAAGGCAAATCCAGAATAACATCATCATCTGATACTTCTATTTTACTACTATTTTTTCATATTTGAAACATTTATATAATTTAATGGACATATCTGTTAGAACAAAGGTGTCTTTCAAAGGAAAACTAGTTTAGGAGATAATTTATGTAAATATAGGGTGCTCGTATTTATGAAGTCTAAAATATTTTCTGAAATCGATGCTGGTCACTTTGTCTTTTGATAGTTTTTCAGTCTATATTAAATTGCAGATATTTTTAATGTTTTTATTGATCTAATTTTCAGAGTTGTCACATGTTTATCTAGAAGAGTAGAACAGTAGCACCTTTTTCAGAAATGCACTTGCCTTATTTTCTAATTTTAAGAAAATGAAGTATATCAGTTAAATTATATTTGTATTCAAATTAATCCCAGAAAGAAAATTGCTGGAGGGTTCATACACAAATTTCTTACTAATTATGTTTCACTATATGTCCTCTGAGACATTACATTAACAATATACCAGCACATCTGTTTGCATTCACATCTTACCAGTGACAAGTACTGAAGAGGTATTGGCTTTTTTTATGATGTTACACTGTTTACATTTCTTACTTTATTTAAGAGGATGATAATCTTACCTTTGCAGTGAATTGAACTAAATTTACAATTGATACAGGAATGAAATGTTTAAATCATACACAAATATACACCTTTGTTGCTCAACTACTGGCTGTACAGATCAGAAATGTAAAGACACTAGACATTTTTTGCTCAAGTTTTAGGCAGTTTACTGAGAAAAAAGTGCAACCAAGTTTGTCATGTATGTTTGTTTGTGATTCAACCAATATCTTTTGCCAGCACATAAGTGATGTTTGGTTAAGTGGTAATCATGTTATGAACTGATGCTAAAGCCAAAACAAGATTAGTGCCTCAGAGGGCATTGACGAACAGCTTCGGCAAGTATTCCCAGAAATAGTAGTATATAATTTGTTCTGCTTTTAGACAACAATTGTCAATGTGAAAAATGTTATCTAAAATTGTTTGTACTTTCTTGAAAATTCCCATTCAAATGCAAGCATTCCCATAGTTCCCTTCTGTAATAAGGAAATAGTTATGAATATCTGTATATTTTTGCATTTTTGTGTGTGGTATATGTACTACCTCAGACAAATGCTGTAAAACCCATAACATTTTCATGGTTTCTATCCAAGCCACAATTCATCAATGACCTACTTTAAATTCATCCCACAGTGTAAAAATGATTTGCAAAATTCTGAGAATCTGGCTGAGTTTTCGGTTTGGCTCTGGAAATCCTCCTATAGCTTTCACTAAGAAAACTATGTTATGTTCAGCTTTTGCATCCCTCAGGCGATACCTGCTTTGATGGGTGGAATTTGCTACTTCCTATACTGAGAATGACATAGCTAGTAAATATTTAAAGCTGGTAATAGTTATGTGGAAGCAAACTTACCTGTGTATGTAAATTGCTTCTTATCCATTAAACAAAGGCTTGGCTGAATGATACTTCAATGTTTGCCTTCAAATTGCTGAGAGGTTGGGCATAACGAACGCTGAGGTAAAGCATTGCAAAGCCCACCTCTTATGTGCCATACCGTATCTGCAACTTATTCATTTTAAAATAAGTCTTGTAAGGAACCTCTCCGTCTCTCTTTCTGCAGTACCTACACACACACACGCCCACGCATGCACACAACCTGTAAATAAACAATAATTAAAAAAAAAAAATATCACAGCAGATAAAGCCAAATCCCTCAGCTTCAGGTGTCTCAATTTCAGATCACATACTGCTTTTGTGCACAAGGAAGGGAGTTGTGTAAGTCTGTGAGTTCTGCAGCCCTGCAAAGCTGTCACTCAGCACCCACTGATGTCATTAGAAGAATGTTAAAGGAGAAAGAGTGGTTCTTGCAGTGCTTCTCTTAGCACTGTTTGAGGTGATACATATGCCACAGAATGTGAACAATGATCTATTACAGTTCAGTCAGTCTGCTCTCATGCACCATTTGGTTTCCCTTTTGGAAGTCATACAACTCCTGATGCCAAAAGAAAAAAACAAGGGAAAAAAAAAGAAAAAAAAAAGGAAAAAAAAAAAGAAAAGAAAAAGAAAAAAGTGACAAAAACTCATGCATTTCTATTTTTTAAAAAAGCTCTGTGTTTGTATGTAATGTTTAAAATATAGGAATTTGATGAAATCACAGCCTGGCCATTGTTAATCCATGTATTCTGAAAGCTGTAATAAAGATATACATAACATGATTTTGCTAGGTGCGCCAATGTTTTGCTTGTTTATAATGATTATGAATTATTGAGTATTATCACCTCAAAATCAGCTTTTGTTATATAAAATTATCACACTGAAATTGCTTTCCATTTTAGCTCATTGACCTTTTATGGTTCTTTGGGTTTTTTTTCCTCTAAGGTATCAAGTGCATTTGGCTTCAGTTTGGGGAGAAAGATGCTTTTTCTAATGGAGGAAGTCTTTAAAAACAAAATAACCAAAAGTAAATAATTAAAAAAATCCACAATAGTAAATCATAGTGATGCCACTATATTTTTACAAAAGTAACAATAAAAGGGAATCAATAAACAAATGTCATGGGTCCATATTTATTTCAAGTGGCTGGATACCAGTGTAGACTTTTTAAGGTCGGTCAGTTGTTGGTGTTTTCCAAATTACTTACTTCACTTGGTCACAAAATGATCTTAACAGAATAGAAACTTGACAGATTTTACCTTCAAAACTGTACCTAAACCCATGTAATGATGTCACCACAATGGACTGGACCACACAACGGCATAGAGAGCATTAAATTTCTGCAAAAAGTACCTAAATTTCTGATTGACTAGGATTCTAATGAATACGATCAGTCATGTTGATATAGTACTCCTCAAGTAACTATTTGTATGTTGAAAAGATATACCGAGGGATGGTCAGTGGCATTGTTGTATTTTTAATGAATTATTTGATATACAGTGAAGTAATAGAAATTTATTTTCTTATGGGATTAAGATAAATAACCCCAAAAGCTTCTAAGTAGCAGTTGTAAATGATTGTTGTGATTTAGAAAACTATACTAATGGTTTCCTACATCTACCATACTCTTGTTCCTTATTTTCAGGTTAACGTTCTTGACTTTCTAGTGTGAGAGTTTGGAATTGCCATTATCTTCTCAGATATTTTTGCCTTGAGGAGGCTGGCAAACAGAACTTGTCCTGAAACAAGCAGCAGGTATCTTTATACCTTTCTCAATGGTAATTCTTTCCGTTGCTTCCTTACATACTTAAGGAGTCCTGTATCGATAGCAAGTTCTGGCTCTCTGCCACATAGATTTTTCTTATTTGGATACTTTCTGTAAATCTGAGCACTACTCCTCCCCTCTATTATTTCTTCCAGTCATCATCTCAAAATTAGTCTTTTGGCTTTTTCTTTTTTAAGGAAGTCAGTATTACTGAGCTGTAGTAAAATTATAAAAACATTCAATTGATTTGCTCAGAAGTATTTGATGGGTACTTAATGGCTGTAGTTAATCCCTTTCAATAGATGTGAAACTAAGATTAAGAAGAAAAATCCAAATAAGGGAATTTTTTTTTTGGGTAGTAGGACATGAGCAATGCCGTGAGCAGACACTAATTTAGTCCTCTTGAACTCACAAGGTACTGAAAGCTGTTTATTTGTGTTAGTGCAGTAATAAGACCAACCTAAGGAATTTGTCTGAGACATGAAGGATACTTCAGGCACCATGCTGACAAAATCACACTGCGCTTTGGTTTTAACCAGCTTTCATCCTGTCTGCTCAGGGCACGCACAGAGCAAGCTTCCATCAGCCTGTAGCACCCTGCTGCAGGTGCACTCGCAGGGAGGCAGCAGCAGAGCCAGGTCTTCAGGACAGGTTTCTGTAAGGGCAACGTGCCCATCTTTCTTCCATTTAAATATTTCATCTCTCAGTCTTAGGGGGCAAATTATCTGTGAGGCACACATGACTGAAAAGCCCTGGCAGTGCTTATCAGCTTTATAAAGTGCCTGAGTCCTTAATAAAAATTACTTAAGAACTAGTCCCAATGAGGCATTGGTCAGATCTGGTGTAAACGTATTTTAATTCTCCACTGATGTTACACCAACAACGTGTACCCACTCCTCTGACCTGTAGAAGTTACTCCTGCAACATTCAGAATTGCAGGTTTTTAAGCAGTCTGAGGCTGATTAGAAGGATGATTTGATGAATAATTACCAGACTGGCAATTCAGCGATGTCAGAGATTTATGTCAAGCTGTTATTGGTTGAGTACTTTGGTGGTGCAGATACCCTGAAGTGACTGAGGAAACCATTTATGGAAGAAATAAACTGGATTTCTGCCAATGTGTTATTCGTGGAGCAAAAGAGGAGCTTACACTCTTCCAAGCCGTCTGCCCAATGAGTAGCCCTTTTTGCGAAGGTTTTTGAAACATGAGAATAAACCGATAATGATTGAGATTGTGATGACTTGTTTTCACTCAGAGATTTTTTAGCTCATCCCAGAATATTGTTGCCAGTCAGGTACAAATCGGAGTAGCAGTGTTGCAAAATAAGTCAGTTGTCATGGCGTCATTAAGCCTAAATAAATATTTTACTTCCTGTTTATGAAAAGTGCAAAATTGAAAAGTGTAAACTGGTAGGGTTAGACACTTTCTACACTGGTGAAAATATTGTCCTTTTTTTTTTTTTTCTTTTCTTTCTCTTTTTTTCCCCCCCTAGAAAATAGTCACAGAAATTGAAATCCTTAGAGTTCTCATACTTTTGAGAAAAATTATTGATGTAAAACATTTCACCATCAAATGAACAGCTGAAAAAGCTGGCATTTAATTATTATAACTGAGAAACACTTGGAGAAAAAATATACAACTAATGAATGAGAAGGATGTGGAAAGAAGATCCACAGGAGTCCAACAGTGGCTCTTCTATTCTCTGTTGTAGTTTTCACTTTTTAACCCAGTCTTATCCAAGTGAAGACCCAAACCACAGACATGCAGAGCAGCTTGGCCCGAGCACTGAGCTTCAGCAGGAGCAGTTTGAGGAGGCAGATCTGTCTGCTCATCGTGCTGTGCTTCTGGGAAGTCCTGTTATCTGCCTTCAGAGCAGTGCAGGAGGCATGCATAGCATTTTGATTGGCAGGTCTTGGAAGGGAATTTTAGACAGCAAGATGCTACTGTAGGCCAGTTCCCTGCAGGGCAGGAAAACAAAGCAGGAGGAAGGGAATGCTCCCTGGCATCTTGGATGCTGCTTGAGAAGCAAGGAGCTGTAAGTCACAGTTCTACACTGCAGGCTTAGGCAGGCATTATTACAGCAGTTTGTTTGCGTGTTTCAGCTTTCTCTGCACTGTAAAGGTTTAGAACAATTTAAAAGCAATTAAAGAGGTGATTTTTAGTTACATTTGAACAATGTGAAGGAATTCTGTGCCATACAGAATCCTGAAACATAAAGCTGGTGGTGATGATCCTTTGAATCTGTTCTTATCCTAACTACTAACCTAGAGCAAGTAACTTAGACTCCAACTTTAATTTAATCATCTTTAAAGTCGAGATAGATCAGCACAACCTGCACAAGGTTATGCTGCTATGAGCTTGATTTTTCAAAGGCCGTCAAAGAAGTCATTCCTTGGATTGACCGGATAAATTGGACCAAGTTAATGTCTTCCCTTTCCTAGTTAAGACACAGCAGGTTTCTTTAGTTTGCCTGCCAACTGATTTACGTTCCCTCAGCGCTAACACACGTAGGATTCTGAACAGTGAGTTTCTGTGGAATGAAAAATATTGAAAATAAGTAATGTACTCAGATGAAATAAAACACATTTTGTTACAACCTGCATGTGTTGATTGAAGCTAAAGTGTGTATTGCTTCTCTTTGTTTATCACTGAGATATTGCTGCTGTAGTGATATGTGTCTATCATGTACACAATATGTTGCACAGTGTTAATGCTTTCTGTATTGATTGACTCAGACCAATATTCCTCATAAGCAGTAGGAAGTCTTAAAGCCTGATGCAGATGCTGGAATGTGATTATGTTATGATGGAATGGAGCTTATTCAGCAATCCTCTGATTATCAAGGTAATGAGGGTAATTTATAGTCTCTTATGACCTACTGGTAACAGAAACAAAAATGTAAGTGTTAGGGGAAACAAAATCCTGCTTCAAGAGCAAATAGATGCAAAAGCACATCAATTTTTGTTATGTAGCAATAAGATACAAAATGTAGCTTGTGTAATTTATAGAGAGCCTTAATTAGTTCATATTTGGATCTTTAGGTCTAGTTAATATGCCAAGCCAGACATCCAAAATGCTCTTCAGTTTAGTGTTATTAGAGTAGTTACCAAACGTATTATTGTAGTGTTTATGTGTGCTATAGTCAATCATCTGGATGCTGCTGTTTAGGTTATGCCTGTTAAGCCTGGCTGGGCTGATTTCAGGCTGATGTTGTGAAACTGAACAAGATAAATGGCAGCTTTTCTGTGGACTTAAGAATCATTCCCTAGCTATATGTCAAAATATACATATATATATGTGTGTGTGTGTGTGTGTGTATGTATATATATATAATTGTAATGAAACACAATTTTTTCATCAAAAGCAAAGTTTCTTCATATAAAAATTCCCCTAAAACATATACAAGTGCCACACACAAATGCCTAACTTTATACATTTTGATTCTTGAAGCATGATAAAGGTGTTTTTTTTAAAAAAGGTAATATCAATTGTATGAGTTTATTGAAACTTGTTGCTCTCTTTAATACTCTTTATATGCTGATAGAATATTTATTGTTTTATGACATAACGTTTTTCATCTCATTAGTTCCTAAAAGTATCTCATTCCCCACATTTAAATCCTCTTATTCTGAAGCTTAAAGGTAATCTTAGTTGTGCTATCAGGTGGTTAAAATTTATTTTCTAAGTTTGTTAGCAGAAAACAGCATGGATTCTCTTTGGGAGAAAGTATTTCCAAGTATCAAGTTCCCGTGTATTTAACTAAAGATAATGGAGATGCCTTTTTGAATCATGTGCATTATATTTGCACGGTACGGTTACTTAACGAAAATGAATAACCTGTAGTCATTCACAACAACATAACTTAATAATTACTGCACTATAGCATTCCTGCCTAACTGAATATTCAAAGTATGCATTGGTAGAAAAGAACTAACTCCAGCTGAAGTGAGTGGGAGACAAGCCTGTAACTTTTTAATAGCTAAGGATATACAAAAAAAGGAAGTGGAATGGTGATAATCAGCTGTCAGTCTCAGCTCTCAATCATACTGGTAAAAATATCTCAAGGAACATGATTTACACTGGAAAGCAACATTTGGCATAATGAATACTGCCAGAAAGGATAGAAAAAGAAATAACGAGGAAGAACAAAATACATATAAAATAGTATTATAAAGTGATTTATGAAAGATGATGCTTCACAAAGTAATGAAAATACATAATGCTTCAAAGAGAAAACATGGAAATTGGTCACACAGAGAAAAAGGCTGCTATATTAAGGAAGAAAAGGAGCAAACTCACAGCATATGGTTAGTTTTATCGTCTAACACAAGGTGTTGCTCAGCTATCGTCCTTCAGTTTGCAGTATGAAACGGCAGCATGTTTGTCCTTAAGGTTAATACTGCACAGCCTGTGAAATGTGCCAGTGTGGGAAGGGCTCAGTCAGCCAGAACTGGGTCCCCAATGTATAAATTGCATTTTTACAATATAACCATTATTTTCTTGCCTGCTATGACTTGTTGGTCACCTGTAGGCATTACTGTGACAGCGCTTAACTAACAGAATTCAACCCATATCTGTGAATCATATACCAGGTGTGAGTAGTTTCTTAAGAAAACACCTAAGAAATGCTGTAAACAAACAGGTTTCTTAAATATAAGGTAGAATTAGATAACTATTTAAAATGTGGAAGCAGGAGAAACTGCTTTGCTAGTATAATATTTCTGTATTGTGAGATTTACATACGTGCTGAAATGAGGTGACTTAGCACTTTTTTAAACTGGAATTATTCCAGAATATGATCATAGAATCGTAAAATTGTTTAGGTTGGAAAAACCCTTTAAAAGCATCGAGTCCAACCCCTAATGAAGCACTGGCAAGCCAGCCCTGAACTGTGTCCCTAAGCACCATGTAACCATCAGCTGGAGTACACTCAAGTTACAAAAGGGGACTAGAATGTAGCTATATTAAATAATTCAGCAAAATCTATTTTGGGTGCTTTGGGGGGCTTTCTGCATCTGTCCTTTGGGGGCTTTTTGCCTCTGTCCTGAATATTTTCTTCCTAAATCATTTAATTTCCATAATCTTTTACCGCAGTAATCGTTTAAGGAAGCTCTAAATTGTGGGCAGTATAATCCCTTTTACACAAAGGAATGATTTAAAAAGGATAGACTTTGTTGTTTTGGGTTTCAGTGAACTGTATCAGGGAAGTGTTGTCTTTTCCCTTACGTTTAGTTACTGTGTTTGCCTTGAGCTCACAATGTGTTTTGCTCTGTAAAATCTCAAGCGTTCTTGATTCCTGCGTTTGGCAAAGAACGGACATAGTAGGTAAAAGGTCTCTTGATCTACTCTCTTGTGTTGTCTAATGACTCTTTCAGACTTGCAGCTACTTATCTGTGAGGTACATAGACCGAAATCTGAGGGTCGAGCACAATTTCTTGTGAAGCAGAACTTCACATACTAAATGTAAGCAGAGGCAACTTGGAATGGAGCAGAAGTGCATCTGTTGAATGTTTTTGCTGGTATCTTTGGTTTGCTTGGACCGCTAGAAAATTTTGGCCTTTGAATAAACTCTGTTTATGCACATAAGTAAAATACCTGGTAGTCTGAGCTATTGCTCACTCCTAGGATTATTCACCTGAGGTTCTATTCTTACTCACTTATTTCGCCATTATTGGTTTTCAGTTTGAGCCAGATTGATGAACACTATTACATTTGAAAAGGGGTGTTCCCTGCCAGTTCCAGATAATGTCAGTCATTGATTACAGTCAGTAAGAGACAGCAGTCACTCCTCATGTATTTCAGCAGGGGAAGCCTTTGAAAGGTAAGTTCTGCTGTGTCAGCAAATCTAGATTTCTATAGTAGTATTTTGTATAATAAAGGGACCAAATTATATAGAACATAAATCTGTCATCGTGAAGTTATTTCCATTACAAAGTATACTAGTTTTCCTAAATTAATAAAGTGTTTACTCATAGTGAAGACATAACCTGCACTTTTGTTAAAATTCAGTACCAACACAGTCATCATGTTCTTCCATTTTGATTTTAATCTGATTTCTTTCATAGAGGATCACTTGCAGGTGCCTGAGTCTAAAAAGGAGTAGGTGTGAAAGATCAGGTAACACCTTGAGCCCTATTTAAACCAGGAGGTTTCTATTGAGCTTCAGATTTTTTTTCACTTGTGGAGTAAATTCTAAAATCTTTTGCTTTCATTCTGTGTTTCATACAGTATAGTTAGTTTGGCTCTCTTTCCACCAAATTTCCTTTGCCACTGTGGTGGTTCCCCTTTGCAAATCAGAAAATAGAAGTTAGCAGTGAATATCTGCACTACGCGTTTTCAGACTGGAGAAGCAAGGATAATCCAACAGAATATGTGTAAAAATTTTCTAAAGATGCTAATTTCGGCAAAAAAACAGTGAGACTATGTCCTCATAATTGTCATGGAAGCAGCCATCTTCAGCCTAGTGAACCCTGTACGCTGGTATATGCTTTAAAAATATTCTTCTTTTGTCTACTCTGTGAAAAAAATGGCTATTACTTAAGATATAGAGATCTCATCCATGTTGCTTTCTGTGTTTCTTTTTCTGCAAGCTAACAGTCTTTTGCAATGTAACTGTTTTCTCTTTCTCACTTGCCAGCATAGTTTTGTGAACCAGTGATGCTGAGGTAGGCACAGTGGAGAGAAATAGTCAGTTTTATGGACACCTCATGAGGAAGCAGAATTGACCACAAGAAAAGACTGACAGGAGTGTCGTTAGTTTATTGATGCAGCCTGCTAGGAAACAGAGCATTGTATCCTGCACGTGGAGGACTTTTTACTTAGAGCAAGGGACACAGCAAGGTAAATATGCATGGGGGGATGAGAGGTTGTGTGTTCTCTGTGTCAGTGAGCAATGACAAGGATTGTTTTCACCAATGATGCAAGGTTAAAAGAAGCAGAGCTTTATATTTCTCAGAAGGCATTGCTTATTCTGGCAAAATGTAAATACATCAATCTATAACTGCCCTGCAATGCATGATGTGAATAATTATTTTGACCCTAATCCATTTTTGGTGCAGTTTAACTTTGGTGGGATTAAAATCCAATCCTTTAACTATAGGTTTTCTCACCCCTAGAAAAAGTGCTTCCATCTGGTTAAATGTCCTTCCCAGAAATTCTTCTCAGTAAGAATGAATCTTGTTCTGAATGTGTCAGCATTAAATGTGTCTAAACCCACTATCTTACCATAAAACTATTATTTTTATACTTAAATGCTGTGACCAGTCTTTTTGCAGTATTTTTTCTACAAGTATCCAGCACAGAGACTGACTAAAAAGTTTTCCATATAGCTTCTCGCTGGTTGCAATTTAGAATATGAGTTGCTATACTGAGATGCTGGAAATGGTAAACAGTATTTGCATTTTGTTATGAATATTTTGCATAACTTTAAGGATGTTTTCTTTATCCCCAAGTGGGTCTATTTTGAGCCCATAATGTACTGTGAAGTTTCTGTAACATAGAAAAATTTGTTGAGCACAAACAGGCCAGTATCACAGCAGACGTAACTGCATTCAAGCAAAGAGTGTTTTGCATCAGAAATGTGTATACATTTGCATTTTTGATGCAAAAATCTACTTAATCAGCACTGCAAATGAAGCCCATAACTGAGTCGGTGCAGAATTCTATGAAATTGAAAAGTTCTGTGTAATTTCTGAAAAACAAAGTCTATTTTGCACAGCTCTAACTATAGCTAATATTTAAACCAATTTAATCATCAGTGAACATGGCAGAAAAACTCTGAACTTCTTTATCATTTTAAGTTTTTTATGTCCTTAGCTCTGTGGAGTATACTTTTTTTTTAAAAAACATTTCTTAATTAAACATTTATCTTCTTTAATTGCTAGCAAAAGTAAAAGCGCGGAAAGATTGAGATCTGAATTTTAAACATCGTCATTTTAGGCATGTTGATTTTGTTCTCAGTTTTAGATGCTTAGAGAATTACGTTGGGGGAAATTTGGCACACAAGGTTCCTGTTGAAAGCCAAAGGTGTTGCAGTTATCATCTAAGGCAGTTGTTTGTCTCACAATCGAGATGTCTGTTCTAGAGTTTTCTTCACAAATGCACCTGTGATTGCTGTCCACGGTTGGCTAAGAATTCTGGAGGGCTAAGAATTTTGGAGGTCTGTTCCACAATTCTGACTTTTTAAAATGTTCATTTATCCATAGTAAGTTCTGTTTCCTAGCATTTTTGAGTCAACATGAGGTGGTTGCTACCTGGAAAAGGGAGTGACCTCTATCCCAAAGCAGCTATTAATCCAATTGATAGTTATCTTGAACTTGTTTCTTTTGGATGTATCATTTCTTTCTTAAGCAATATCTTGCAAGTGGTGATTTTATTTATTGATTGAACGATTGATTTATCTACTTAATTAGCTGGTTGGTTAATAAGTGTCTACACTACCATAATTCAGCCAGACTTGCCATTTAGTCTTACCAGAAGACTGACTAGGCCATGCAGATGGAACAATGTATATATTATATCAAGTCTCAGTCTCATTTCCCTGCGATGAGGAGATTATAAATGTGTGAAACTGGGAAAGACTCTTCCTGCAGGTGAATGATGAATATTTTTATCTACTGGCTGACAGAAAGTATTTCTTGCCTGTTCTCCAAAAAAAGAAGAAGAAAAAAGAAAAAAATATTAAAAGTTCCAGTTTTTTTTAAACTGACATTATAAAATAAAAGTGAATTTAAAGTTGAATCAAAGGAAACATGTTTATTTTTAAGTTAGCGGTGGTTTTATTGGTTTTCCCATTAACATTTTTGAAATAAAAGCAGAACCTTCTTTCACAGAGTAAAGGGAGAACTGCTTTGTCAAGGTCCTGCTATGAGCAGAATTTCTTGTGTAAAAGGTTTCAGACGTTTTCAAACATCATAACTACTAATATATTTTGAATCTTATGCTTGCGAATTCAGGGGTTGCATTTCTAAACAACATTATAAGTTAAACAGGAAATCGCAGTCAAATGTCAGACTTCTTGTCTGTAAGGTATTTCCACTCTTTAAGTATAGTGCAGAATGTCACTGTCATTCCAATTAGTCCAGCTGATTGGTATTAAATTTGTTTTGTTTGACATACTACAATATTTTTGCTTCAAGCCAGATATTTTGTACAAAATACAGAAACACCACATAATCACAACAGACGTTAAGGCTAATCGCAGAAAGGACCTCTGAGAATGCATAAAATGGAGGAAACCAGCTTTCTAATGTTTGCAGTGTTTCAGCTATTTTATTAGAACAATATTTAAAGGTATTTTAGGAGAATACAGAGATTTAAACCATGACATCTAAATTCATATTTCTCCAGTTTACTGGACAGTAATACTATTCTTACAACTTTTCTGTATAAAACCATTCGATTTTAACACAACTAATTTCTCATTGTAACTTCCTTGCCTAGAAAATTGGGAAGCAGAAAAGATTCTTCGTGTTAGTCTTCTTTGCTCTTAACTATTGTCTGAATTGGTCTTATAAGGCTTTTGGATCCCAGGATCTGTCAGCTACTCATAGTGGAGTAGCTCTCCTTCACTGTTTGAATTCATTAGCTCGCATGCTGAATTCATCATATTGACTGCAGAACAGTCTCTGGGAGCAAAACATCGGTACAGTAGTCTCAAATTCTTAGCCTGAGAGGCATTTACAAATTACTTTCTTTGTTTGTGGAAAAAAGTGCAGGAAGAGGATCTTGAATGCTGGACTGATGATGTTTTTCTTAATCTTTATATTCTCCTAATTGTCATGCAGAGTCTTTGACTGTCTGACAGTGGGTCAGATCATCCGCAGTCAAATAAACCTTTGGTGTCTTATGGGGAAATACTCAGTGAAGAATTTGAGAATCCCAGTGGTTTGCAGAGACATTTGGGAGCCTGTTTGCAGTTTTGGAAGAGACATTAAAGGCTGAATGGACTTGGGACTGAGCTGCTTTCTTGCCTGCCACTGTAGACCATGCAGATTAAGTATAAGATATGTTGGCAAGTCACTGGGGAAGAAACGGCAGGAGAGAAGAGGAAGAAGCCTCCATCAACACTGCGTGTTTTTATATAAATAGACTTCTCTCTCTCTCTGCCTGTCAGTCAGACATCCGCCAGTAAATTCACATAAGAAACACTTATGCATGCCTAACTTAACATTTTACCTTGCAACAGTACTCTCCTATTGAAAAATAAACCTCAGATATTTCATCTGATATTATGGTATGCAGTAATATCAGGAGAGGATAATTGCTGAACCATAGAAATTCCACAAACAAATAAGCAGTTTTCCTTCCCATGTTGACACATCAGTTTAATTACACTGATAATGGAACAACTGTCAATTTTCATCTGCATGACAACTTTCTTGGGACCCCTTTCAGGCACAAACCTGGGCACCATTTCCATCACAGTGGGCCAGCAAGCTTCAGGAATTCTTTGGGAACAGAATATGTTCTGGAGGAGAATTATGGTAAACATTTTAATTCTAAGGGATGTTAGAAGAGAAGGATATTATACATGGGGAATATTTATTTAGAAGTGTTTGTAAAAATAGTTCCATAAGAAGACCTTTCCTAGGTTTTGAATTGGATGTCATGAAAGGAAATTTTGAGATGATGGATTCAAATCTCTTCAAGTGTTTCCTACAATATTGTTTATTATGCTGGCAGTTGGGGAATTATTTTTGTTTTCACTTGGTATGTCTTTCAGAAGTTGGTGCAGCTGTCCACATTCTCAACAAATAGCACAACATTCTCAGATGTCATTTCTCTGAGATCCAATGATGACCAGAATTTTGAAATATTGTCAAACTACATGAAGTCTTCCCTTTTCTCAAATGTGCAAAACAAACTACGGAGCTGTAATAAACACAACAGACGGATCCTTTAAGAGATTCAGCTCAAACTAGAACACAGAAAATATTCTTGTAGTTCAAAATTAGCTATATAAAAAAAAACCCAAAACACCAAGAGATTAAAACAGACTAACTCCTTCATTATACAGTTTTTCTATAGCTTTTAATAGAAATGATGTGTGGATAGTGCAAAGCTGCACCAGGAACCACTGTAATAGGAATAATAATAATAATATATTCTGTAGATAAACATAACTAAACATGGGAAGTGCGCATGCTCCTTTGTGATGTTAGGCTATGCCTTTATGTACTTTTCCATAAGGGTATGTATTAAGTCTGGTTTATTAAATATATGTCTAATTACTTGTATTTTTTAGTGGCTGTTGACAGAATTTATTCCAGCAGCTCTGCTTACTCATGTATAAGCTAAGATACTCTATTGTCTACTGCATGCAAAGTCTACATCTGTTTTTGTTCCATTTTGCTGCCGTGTAGCTTTAGTACAGCAAGTAGGAGTTACTTTTTTCTGTCAGAACATATAATCATCCCAGGTTAATTCAGAACTTTCCTTCTTTCTCCCAGCATTACCCTTTTACATTCATTGCTTCCTTTGTTTTGGGTCACTGGGCCAGGCTTACTGTCTTGTTATCAGAGTTTTACAGTTCACAGTCTGAAACCCCTCCAGTTCTTAGCAGATGTTGCAGACAAGAGATATTTAACCACTAGTGCTGCACTGGTAAACAGAACCATCCTGGCATAAGGTGAAGAATTGCTTTCAGAAATGAAAATGACACAGTAAGATATTTTACTAGGCTTATCTTACAATTACTTGATATTTAAAAGAACTGCAGTGTACCTCTCCGTTGTCAACCTTCAGTTGTCTCTGGGATTTCTGTCCCACTGCTTTTAGCCGCTCTAATCAAATGCGGTGAACAGCTAATCAAGGAATCATAGAATCATAAGGTTGGAAAAGACCTTAGAGATCATCATCTCCAACCGTACCTGTCTACTACTAAATCATGTCCCCAAGCACCTCATCTACCTGCTTTTTTAACCTCCAGGGGTAGTGACTCAATAATATTGCTTTAAATACTATATTCTACAGCAGCACTCTTATTTCACAGAATCGTATATCAGGTCTTTATCATCAGTCTGAGCAAAATGATGGTGACTATGCAAGGCCTCTGGACTTTAGGTCTAATACAGACTTTATCCAACTAAATGTCTTTTGCAAAAGATGATTCCAAAACTTGACATCAAACCTTAAGTGCACTAAATCTATGGGGAAGCTGATGAGTCAAAAATCCAGGGAGAATTTATGGCTGAAACTGCTTCTAATAATAGGATGAGATATCCATTGTTTCTGTATAAAAAAAACGTGTGTAACTTCAGGACGTTTGTTTTGTGTAACTTCATCAAAAAAAAGTGGCAGGGGCTTCTTCCCAAGGGGTGGAAGAAGTTCAAAGCAATTCATCTCCTCTTGACGTTCCAGTACAGCATTTTCAGCCAGTTATCTGTATCTGTGCTTTGAATGCTCACCATATTCTTCTAGAGCTTTTAGCCAAGTTAGATTCTTGTTAGAACCTGTGGACCATTAATAAAATGTAAGTAAATACTCGTAATAACTAATACAGCTCATTCAGAGATGACCTTTCCTGGTGGCAAAGCTTGGCTATTCAAAATCTTCTGTTATACACAAATGATGGAACAGAGGAAAATGATATATGAGAAACAGGTGTAACATCTGGAGAGCTCTGTACTCTTGAGCTGTTTGACATGCTCCTTACATCTGCATTTAATACAAGAGTAGAAATTATTACTTATCTTGGCAAATTGGATTCGAGAGGTAATTAGATCTGTATTCCCTTGAAATTTCATAAGCTTGTAAAACGAGTGACGGAACTTTACTTTTACACTTAATGTATTCAAATATAGTTGAAAATTGCCATCACCATTTTAGTGGACTGATCTCTACAAACCGGAAAATATAATCATCTTCAGGATCCGGTTAAATTCAGTCTCATTGCCCTTTGCCAGTGCTGCTGTTTGATGGATAAATAGACCAGCAAGCAGGACACAGCCTGTGGTTCCAGAGGCATGGACTCAGTTTGCGGCAGTGCTGTAGCCTTGTCTGTGACCTTAGAGCTGGATACACAGACTGGCTTAGTATGTTCTAACCTGATGGTGCGAGATCAACAGCTCTGAAGTAAGCACCTATGCTCCTGTGCAGTGAAGGGAATTAGGAAACTGCATTTACAATAGTCAGCACAAAGAAGGAACATTGTCCACACTAATCAATCGGAAATGATAAAGAGGGGGATGTATATTAAAACTTGTCACTTTAGGAGTCTTGTCCTGATCTGGGCTTGTATATCTTAGATCAGAATCCTAACTGGAGTTGAATATCTGTGTCATATGTTCCAATAATTATTACTATTTTCTCTTAATACACATGTAAAGAAAGATTTATTTCTGTTTCCTGTTATCTCCTTTTACATAACAACTTTGTGGCTCTGTCATTTTCTTGAGTGTTGGAAACAGTCTTCCCTGAAGCAGGTGGTAACATTTATAGTAGCTTTGTGTTAGCATCTCTCTGTAGTATGTAGTCTCATGCTTATATTTCCTTCTCCAAGGAATATGTTTATTCAATACTTTTTTTTTTCCTCTCTCTGTAAAATGTACAGACAATTCTTTCAACTGTTCAACCACTGTATTTCAAGAAGCCCTAAGCAACTGTTCCTACTATGGGAAGCTGCTATACTAGCTGTGTTTTCCACAGAGCATGATAATGCGTATAGTGTATGGCCAGGAAAAACCCACTGGGGCGCATTACATAGAAGGGACAACTTGAATGGCTTTAGATATGACACCTATGCTGAGCTTCTTAATCCAGTAAGAGACAGTCCTGAGTGTGTGGTTCTTTCAAGGATGATGAAATGTAGGATTTCTCTCCTCACCATAGTGGTTACTAGTGTTATGAAGACAAATAGAGTAGAAGTGAATTTTAAATATGTGAACTACATCAGATTTCGTTTCTACTTGTGATGCTGTTACATCAGGGTAAACAGTTCATAGCACTGTGTCGATATTTCCTCTCTTCTGTGGATAATTTCAGACTCTAGTGCATCTACTGTGACATCTTTCACAATTGTCTTCTATAGGAATAAATATAAAATTTAACTACATTTCCTGAAATTGCCCTTGGCCTCCTATTTCCTTGATTTTCACTATAGCAACCTTCGAAAAAAAGATGGAGGAAAAAGAAGAAAGCATTTACCATTTATCATGATTTTTCTGAGTAAAGCGTGATCAGTCCCAGAAGGGACAGGTTGTACCCGCTCTCTATTTTCCAGTTCTGAGGCTGTTGTTCCATTGAATCTTCAATGCAGAAGCTTCATATGCTTATCTGCTTGATTAAGTATATGCTCTTCTTTCATCTTCATCATTAAACTGACAGTAATTACACAAAATTGAATGTGTGACCTCTAGTCTTTGCCCCAGAAAGTATACCAGAGGAAGACTGGTTCTACTATAATCCGCTGTCATCGAAGTTACAAAGATTTAGTTCCTCCAATTCAGAGACAGTGATTCACATCAGAAAAAAAAAAAAGGTGCAGATAATTACCATTTATTACCTGCAATACAAATCAGGTCTGAATCCTCTATCTGTGTTGGCATGAAAAATAACCACTGCTCAGTGGGGCAAAAGGTGATGACCAACTGGATAATGAAGTGTCAAAATGAAGCCAGGAAAAAGGATTGACTTTCAAAGTCAAGGGGAAGTACAGGGAAAAATAAAACGGTAAATATTTTATTTGTTTCCCAGGATTAACATTAATTTGCTAAATTGTTTGTTTGTTTTACTTGCTGCTGTTAATTCACTACTACAGAATGGGCTCCACCTAAAACCAAGTTGCTGAAAATTGTATCGTGTTGAGAAAGCTTAAAAATATAGGCAGACCCAATATTACTCAAACAGAGCTGTTCTACTTTCCATGCTTCTGTAAGATTACAAGTTTCAGGTATCACTGACTGTCTTCTGGATGAAGTAAGACAGCCCTGCTCCTGTGAAATCATCCCAGGATTTGACAGTCTATAGTACTACTGCTGATAATTCTCTACAAAAATCTAGTTCTGCCTTGCTTTTTCTAGAAGGGAATGGAGTCATTTTATGCTGGGGTTTTGCACAAAAATCGGGAATAGATGTCATTCCAAGCACTATTCAGGCAAATGACTGTGTCTATATTTAACATTTTGACCTATATGTAAGTGGATCTAATCAATCACCAATAATTTTGATTTTAAACATTCATGAAAACTAGTGAAATGATGTTCTCAAACTATTTCTGGAGTATAGAATCTTGATTTAAATTATTCCAAAAGATGCTAGAGTGTCACTGGTCAACGTCTAAGCAAGTTTTCAAGAATACAAGAGAATGGAAATCTATTTGCTTTATCTTGAAACTATTTCTACTAGCTCTTGCAAAAGTTGTGTTTGCCTACATGACAATTAACTGGTTTGGTTGCTAACTTGCATCGGCTGGCACATAATGAGATAAAGTAACAGCTCAACCTTAAGCTGTCTGTCAGCATATTAGCTGTTCTGTCATGGAATAGGGACTAGCAGAGCAGTTTGGATAAATCAGCTTTTGCAGTTGTCATTTCCTGCTTTATGGAGACTTTATGTTAAAAATATTCTATACTGCCTAGATTAGGCATGGATTGATAGCTCTACTCTCCAGGAATGATGAAGAAATATCAGAGATGATCGGTATCTGCATAGTCAGCTTCTTCCGGCCAGTCACTGCTTTGTGTTCCGTGGGAATAACTCTAACCCATCTCCTTCTGTACAGCTGAGCTCATGAGAGAAACAGTGAAAAATTACATCTGCAAGTGCTTTTGTAATGGAGCTGAGCAGCTGGCAGAACAGAGTTCCTGAAAGCACTGCATTGGTTGGACAGGGTTTCTCAGGAGATTTAAGAAAAGAAGAAGGCAACATCAGATTTCATTCAACAGTAAATTTGTAGAAGGAAAGGGTAAAATAGAAGTGAAGAAACAAAAGAATAAAATTCAGTCTCTGCGAAGCAATGTAAAATGCAGAACTGTTGCAGGACTAGAACAAAGGTTAAACTGGAATCTGCAGTATTGTCTTAGCTCTAGTGCATATCAGAGCCAATCAGAGCTCCTGGAATTCAGATGGTGGTGATCATATAAACAGAGTATGAAGACCTCTTCCTTTTTGTGATTGGCTCTGTCTAGCAGGGTTGCGCAGCTTACAGGAGTGCCATGTGACTTGGGAAACCGCCTCGCACTTGGGCAACAGCATCACAGAATCTGACCCAATAATCATCTGAGCTATGGTATGAGCACCTTTTTAATTTTCCTAACTTTTCTATTATATTGCATGATTATTTGTAGGAGAAAAAACAGACAAAAAGTTTCTATAACAAATTTCTCTTAAGCTTCCAAGGTATTTCATACTGTCTCATGCCTCCCTTTCCATCTATCCTCTTATAAATATTTTCATCAGAATTTGCTAGAATTAAAGAATGAACTTCTGTTCTTTTAATCACTTGGGGAAAAAAACCCCAAACCCACTGGCAAGTTTTCCTGCAGTGAAATAGACTAATCATATATGGACTAATCATACAGTTAGGTAGGAGATGACTAACACCGTGACCATAATTTTTTGTAATATTCATAATGACTTTTCCATTCCTTGTAAAGTTGTTAGGACATACTTGTGAGGGGAAACAATCCTGAAGAAAGGGTGTCTCTATCCACTCCTGGTAACTGGAATGTGTTTCTTTATAATGTGATTGCAAGTAGTGAATTTGGATTCCCCGTGAATCTTTGGTTAAGATGGCATCTCTGGCCACAAAATGTTCCCATTCTGGCATAAGATGATGTTTAGAGAACACCAAAAATCCCATTTGTTGTGACCCCAGCCTTAGCAAATGGCTGTTTAGCAAGAGTTGTCTGAGGATGAGTTGAAGATGCGATAGCTGCCTGGCCATACTTAGATTTCAAAGCAGCAGAAGATTGTGGTTGAAATCTTGCAATTTAGGATGGACTGGAAAACATGGGAAACATGAGATTTGGTCTAAAACTGTTGCATGTGGTGGGGAAACAGAATAGCGTTGAGTCCCGCCAGGAGGTTTCAGCATCATTAAACAAGTAAATAGCACTGAATGAAGGGGTGTGTAACTCTTAAATACTCTCCTCTACAATAGATACTAATAAGAGCAAACACCATGATACACAAAAATTGAAGTAGATTTCATAGGCACAGATTAATTCTATTCAATGCTACCATGCATCCCCTAAATGAAAAAGACATTGGTCTTTCTACGACTTTTACATTTTGAGGAACTGCATTATGTGGCTTAGCAGTTAGTTTTCTCTTCCTCTAAATTTTTCAGATGCTTTTTGCAACCACTTTTGGAACAGAGAATTAACATCCTCAAATGTGGTGTTTGAGTAGCTATGTGTGTTATACAGAATCTCAAGTATAGACAAAAGTGTATTTAATAGAAAGAAAAAAGATTTTATTACACTAATAATTATATGGAAGTCTGCGCCCTACATCTTTTGACTGTTCTTGCCTGGTTTTACTCTGTTTTCATACCTATGGGACCAGAAACTGCCAGATGGAAGCTGTCGCTATTATTTAGAGCACCAACTCAGGTAAAAACAATCCTTACACATAGATCAGTGACTCTGAGGAAAAGTTGATTTCAAAGTTGTCCATAAGAAACCTCTGATTTGAAAATGCTATTTTCCCGTATTAGACACCTGAAGTATGAATATTTCCACCTGTGATAAAAGATGAATAAGCTTTCCCCAGGAGCATCTCCCAAACCCATTCCAATATGTCAATCCTGAGTTCTGCTCTGCAGAGCCTGCCATTCATGCCAACGTGTGATCTGGTTTTTTAGATGTGACATATGGGCACTAAGATTAAACCTCCTGACTTATCACTTACAAATTATGCTAGGATTGAACATCAGACACATCAAAGGGGTTTTTTTTGCCCACATCATAAATTGAACAGATTTTTTTTTTTATAGTATTCTGACAGGGCACAAATATAAGAATCAAACAAAGCGAAATTGTGAAAAAGTAATACAAGAAAGCAAATAGTGTAGGAGCTGAAACTTGAGCTGAGGGGAATTGATCGGAGCCTCTTTTGTACTTGTCCAAGAATGAAATAAATACTATCCTGCAATTTGCCTGGCAGTGTACTGGAGAAAAATAGAGAAGGTAATCTTTAACTTAGAATGATAAGATTCCTGACCCCATTTCTTTAAATGCTTATTGTTCTCAGTCTTGGAGCTATTGTTATTTTGCAGATGTAAATGGGGTAAGAATCTTATTTCACTCCATTACTGCTTTTTCCACTGCTCATCTGAAAACACATTGAAAATGTGAACTCTCACATCAGGGCCTCAGTATTTCAGGGCACTCAGGTCCCAGACTTTGAACACAAATAAGGTCTATTGGCTTTAACATTAGAGGTCAGCAGTAAAATGAGAGTGTTTTGACCCCAGTTACCACCTTTATACTACTATGAGACTCAACTTCATGGTTTTCACAGAAGGTTTTCTAGGCAGAGGATAGCCTATACGTTGCAGTTAGAAGTGGGATTTTTTTTGTTTGTTTACCTTATTTCCACTAAGCCTTTGAAAGTAAAAGAACATATGGACACTATATATAGGATTTGTTTCTCTCAAAATAAACCGAAGCTACCTGTGGGACTCAACAGAGCAGCTGTTTAAAGATCACATTTTGAACAAGAAATGGAAAACATGATTTCAGGATCATTGTGCAGATTGACAACATCTGTGTTTAATACAGCATTCTAGGATCGCTTTGTTTTCGCAAAAGTACAGGATTCAGTTCAAACCTTTGGGATATAAAACTAATCAAATTAAAGATCAAGCCAGAGCCTGATGCTTTAGAAATGGACATTGCTGTCATTTTCTGAGAGGAATGATATTGCAGCTGAGAAGAAAGTGAGAGAAACTCTGTTGTCATGGCTTTTCTCTCTTTTTGCAAAAGCTGTAGAAGTCACATTGAAGTTATGTTTAGACATCGCTAAGTCGACTGCTTAAGCAGTGTTGAGGGATGTGTCAAGCTATTGTGCTTGCTGCTTTGGCAATCAGCAAAGTCAGAGCTAAATGCAAGTGTCTGGTTAGTGTAATGGTTGGACTCGATGATCCGGTGGGTCTCTTCCAACCTGGTGATTCTATGATTCTATAATGCTTGTGTCATATTGCAAGTGAAAAAAAGTGCTCCTAGCAGTGTATGGTTGGGCTGAATCCTTCTGATGGTCTTAATGTACAACCCACGCTCTTTTCCCTCTTTGTAATGATCAATGATGAGAAAACTTTGTTTACATCTTCAGGAAGATTTTTTTTTTTTTTTTTCAAGTGAGAAGCGTTGGCTGTCACACTCTTTCCCAAAAGATGCATGAGAAACGTGTATGTTGTAGTGATCCTTGGGTTGAATGGATCAAGTAATTTAAAATTCTATTCAGCCTTTCAGGCACCTAAGGCAAAGTTTTTTACTGTTTACTCTTTTTTTTCATCTAAATTTCAAAAATAGAGGTAAAAATTTTATAGAACTGTTTTATTTCAGTATTTTAAAGTACTTTTATGAAAGCTTCCTCACTAAAGGCATCAAGAGTTACAGAGCTTAGCTGCTATTCCTACCTGCCCTTTTGTCTAAAGACGTGTTTGTGAATGAGTAATTCTGTAATGAGTCTGAAGTGACTGATGATCTCAGTCCCTAGAAGATCTAATTGTAGCAACAGCTGAGAAGGCAAACCTAAGCATCAAGGAATATTTTAAAGAATGGTCACAAATCTCATCATTGATCTAGCCATAAAATGCAAAGAAAGCCTGATAGTTAGATTTCACCATGGCAGTGAATCTTCTCCTCGCTTACTGTTATCTGTGCCACCATCTGGAACAAAGTAGCCGTATTCCTCTTGTAGGACCTCTCTTATAAATAACACTGCAACATTAGGAAGGATGAAATAATTTTCTTATTTTTCTACTTGGCGTGGGTTGCAAATAGCATGATATAAACAATGCAAAAAGGTTTGCTTGGAAAGCAATATGTTTCAAGTGTCTGTTCGACCCGTGATCCTAAATAGATTTAAAATGTTGTACAACTTCTATTTCTGTATTTTTCTCTGGCTTAGCCAGCTGATTCAGAAGATATATATATTATTTATGTATGAAGAAGATAGCAACTGTAAGAAAGCATAAAAATAGTTCATTTTGACTACGTCAACCCATTCACAACAAAAATTTGGTAGTTGATGTTATTTCATAGAGAAAAATCTATTCAGATAGCTAGATATTAAAAGAGTTTTTCACAGGCATATTTTAAATAATTAACTAAGCCATTAAGTCGTATTAACGTTATGTTTTTATTTTTAATTTATGAAATTCACAAATCTTTGCAAGTCTTCCATCTTGATGAGGCTATGTATTTGTCTTAATAAACATTCTGTGAATATTTAATGCTGAAAAATAAATTTACATATGTTTTGCCTTTTATTAAGACCTTCGTGGAGATAACATTAAATTTGCTATTTTGTGTACTAGTTAATGTATATTTTTCTACAAGCCAAATAGTTCATTACTATTTATACAGAAACTGGGTTCTAACACTGGTTTTGGTATGGTTTGCCGTTATCTAAGGATGCTGGAGTGTCTCGTGTTCCTAAACATGCAATATTTTTGAGTTAGGTAAGCATGATTCTTGCTGAAAATTCAGTAAGAGTGTCTTCCTTTAAGATCCATCTTATAAATGAGTTTTTGAAGCACATCAAGTGGAATTTCCATATGTGAAATGGAACGTTGTTCTAGGGATAGTTCAGCAATAACATATTATATTGTAACAGCAGTGTTCCTGGATAGTATTTGCTACTTCTCTGAGGGATATCACAGTATAGCATTGTTGAAAGATAGTTTTCACAGGAGTTGGAGAGAGATGGTTCGATGCATGCAGTTCCATAAGATTTAGAAGAAAACTTGGCGAAGTTGTTAGATAGTGACTGTATTTCTCTGCCTTGTTAAACCTTGCCTTCTCTGTCTTATCTGAGGATAGTGGACAGTTACTTTGTTGTTTGTATGTTGACAGGATGGTCAACCATCTGGACTGATGCTACTTTCTGTACACAGAAAAGAATGCCTGGTACGATGTGGCTTTATTCTAAGGAACAGCATTCTGATTTTATACACATCTCTCGTCCTGACAGAACTATGATGTAAAGCTGGATGCTGCCCTTGGCTAATTCTTTGTGCTACCTTTCCTCTGTAGTCAACATCATCAAGCTTTGATGTTCGAGATGATGAACTTTAGCAGTGGTCACTTTTGCATTTGCATCTGTAGCAGTAAATAAATGCAAACATTCAGTGTAAAGGAATATAGTTTTTATATAAATTGTAATACAGGAAGCAGAGATAGCACACGTGCATCCTAATTAGTTTTACTCCTGTGTGCTTATGCTGCATTTTCCCACTCCCACCCTACTGAAGAGAATCATAGAATCATAGAACAACCAGGTTGGAAGAGACCCATTGGATCATCGAGTCCAACCGTCTCAATGTAATTGGTACAAAAATATCGGTATAAAAATAAGAGATGAGATATTCTTTAGCTACTGAATCATGTTTGTCAGTTCAGTAATTATTTTCATATTAGATGTTCCTTTTGTTTGCTTGTCTTTAAACAGTACTTAGGTATTTGAAAGATGATGAGATGTTAAAATTGGTGCATTATTCACACCTATTCTTTACTGCTGGAAATTTGTTGCAAATAAATCAAAGAGTTCATTTCAGTGGTACGTAGTTAACATATTTCTTCAATTAAAAGAAATGTCTTAAGTATGGTGCTTGCCACCTCCTGAACAGTTCGTAATATATAAAGGTTACATTTGAAATAAATAAACCTAACGTACCAACTCATCCTGACAGTAATTTTTCTACTTAGAGCATCCCAGCTACTTTCTGTGTGTTCAAACATACAGGCCAAAATATGTTTACTTCCCAGCTTAGTGCTGGGTATCATTTCAAGCCCATTAGGTCAGACCTGAAGAGTGATTGTTCAGAACTCCTGAAACTCTTCAGAAAAATTACTATTTTGATCGCATTAAGGCTTTTACCTCTCCCCCTTCCCATCTGTTTTTAAACGCCTGGATGCTCAAATATTCGTGTAGGAAGGTGTTAAAAGAAATGCTCATCATCGTGTCTTGAAGTAAAGGAACAAATGTCTTATGAATGCTCACTCTGATATCTTCAGACTTCCAGAGCAGTGATATTTCTGAAAGGTTTATAGTCCTCATTCATTGCTATGTTTTCCAGGCACAGTTTCAGGGTTTGAAGGCTTTAATTCCAAAATGCAGTTTTTAATTAATATATTTTAAGACAAACTTTAGGTTTAGCTTCCATTGTTGGACTATACCATTTAGTTTTTCCTTTTGTCTTGAAGATTACAAAGAACAAAATTTTCTCTTCATTTATGAAGCTGTAGTAGTGAAGCAGAATACTTTGAGGACATCCTTATAAGCCTATTATGGCCTTTGAAGACTGAGATCCTATTTAACAGTACCTGTAGGAACAATATCTAAGGAGGGCACCTTGAGATGAAATTAGATTTTTTTAATTGCTACAGTTCATTACATAAAATTCCCACGTTGACTCAAGTACAATAAATGCTTAGTTTTATATACAAAAATTGTAATTCTAATCACAAATATTTAGACACAACTATAAATCCTCTACATACAAATATTTCAAAAATTTTCTAAGGAAGTCCTTTATGAGAAAGCATTTCCTTGAAAATGAGAACGTTCATTTTTATAACTAAATAAAGCTAAAATAAATGTTGTAGATATGTATATTTTTATTAGTGACAGATTTCATGCTGACAATATTGATATTATTTAATTTTCAGAAGGTGTTTTTGGTTCATCTAGCTTTGAGGTTTTTTATCTTGGTTTTTTTTCTGCTCTGTTATCTGAATATGAATATTAACATGGGGATATTTTAACAGCTCAATGTTATTTATATATTCAGATTCTTATCAGTTTTCCTACAGTTTTTTAAAAATGCTGAACTGACATTGAGTTCTATCCTACCCCAAAGTAAATATAACTGGAATTTTCCATCTTGTTGTTGAACTTGAATAATATCTGATACCTCATTAACACATGAAGAATTTAATTTCGTGTATAAAATACGCTCAATATCTTAATCAATAGTATTGGCCTTTTCTTTTAGTGCATGTGCACTAAGACTTTGGTTTGCAGGAGGTTGCTTACATGTACACATTCAGGCTGGACAGGTCTAATAATCACCCAAGTAAACTCTGTAAACTAATTTCTATATAATCTCAGTTGATTGCCACAAACTTTAATTAGTGAAGAACAAATACAAACCCCATATTTCTTCAGGTTCTGATGTCTTGTCAATTACATACTCATGGCAGCTTGTGATGAGAAGCCTTAGTTTGCCCATAGGAAGCGTATTTCATAGAATCATAGAACAACCAGGTTGGAAGAGACCCATCGGATCATCGAGTCCAACCATTCCTATCAAACACTAAACCATGTCCCTCAGGACCTCATCTACCTCATTTCGGTTCTGAACCTCATTTCAGTTCTGATAAACTGCAATTCTGTGGAAAGCATCTGGGAACCTTACTGAGAAGCATCAATTTGAACATAAGGCAATTTTTATGCCACTAAATGTGAAATCATAATGTTTTTGCTACTTAAACCAAGCTTATTTCACAGCCTGTTTTATTGTGGCCCAGAAAAAATTAGAAAAAAAACCAAGATACTGAGTCATTGAAGTGAATAAATCTTTAAGTAAGCCTTAGCACTGCTGTTAATTTAAAAAAATCTGCCTAAGTGTTTTCTATGTGGAATAGATTTTTTTATCTGTTCTGTCTAAAAATGGCAGCTGTTCTTTCTCAAAACTAGATTTGGTTTTCTTTTCATGACTTCTTTCTGATGGTATTTTAAAAGCCAGTTCTGCGGCGCAGAGAGATCAGAAGAAAGGCAAGTAAAGGGGGAGAACTTTGGATTGTTCTGGAGAAGTGTAAGATGCCTAACTCAACTTATGATACAGAAGAAGCAAAAAAAAACCAAGCCTCCAGATGGTTAAGGAATTGGTAGTTGAAAAGATTGCTTGATACGGTCAACAGTGGAAATTAATTACCATTTCATCCTCCTGATGGTACCTAAGCAAAATGGTTTTGACACAAAGTAATTTACTTTGGCTAAGTGTTTTCAGTGAACATAGTTAAAAGACCAGAGTAGCAAAACACTTCAAGAAGGAAGTTTCAAGCCTCTTCAGGGAGATCTGTTTTGAGAATAATCATCAGAGAATTTACAAAGTCAGCTTTGTTGGCAAAAAGAGGAAAACCGCATTCTAAAAAGTTTTCCTTGTTGAAAGCATCAAGTTTTAGTAGCCAGGGTTTTTTACCATGTTAGATTTCACCTTATAAAAAATACAGAGGAAGAAGTCAGTAGATTTTCTGGTGTGATCCTCAATCAGACTGAAGATTTAGCTCCTAAGTTGGGCAACACAGAACATGACCGTCTCATCACACATACATTAAAATCAGTAATATCAGCAGTGAACAGGTTTCTGCCAGAGCAAACCTCCTTCACTGAAAGGCAAAAGATTTTACTCATGTGAACTGGGAATTCTTTTAGGGTAAATGTGATGAGACAAGCAGTGAGTTTCTTTTTCATTTTCAGAAAAATAGCTGTGAGATTCCCGTACGTTTTCAGAGAAATCACAAGCTGTAGAAATACTCTGCCTTTCCTGTGTCCTATTTCTTCTCTGCCTTCAAAACTATAGATCTAAGTAACACGGATTCAGGTCAGCGAAGCATAGAAAGTGGCTGCCTATGGCAGAATTTGGCCCAGAACATGAGATTTCCATTCTTGTCTCTCCTCTAGTTGAGAGGAAGGTAGGCAACTGATAAAGCCTCTAACTTAATATGTTAAGCATTGTTAGTAATTTTACTGTTTAACAAATGTCTTGAATTAAGTGAGATTACAGAAAAAGTCCATTCTGTTTTAATCAAATTAAATGTAATTATATTTTCTATTAATTTTTCTCTATGACAAATTTATTACCTTTAGGAGGATTTGTAATATAATATAAATTGTAGCTCATAATAAGAAGTTACAGTAATAGCGAAATGAGGTTTTGTTTTATTAGACATTAAAATTATAAGTGATTAATTTCTTATTTAAAAAGATTTGTTTCTTTACCTGACAAGTCAGAGTTTATGAACAAAACTTTTCAATTTAGTTACCATCACATCACTTTCAAAATCAATAAACAAGTTTCTATAAAGAACAATTTTTGTGTTAACTTTAATCCTGTGGCACAGAAAAAAGGGAAAAAAAAGAAATTGAGATTAGTTTGCTTCTTTCTGCTTTGCTGGATAAAGTTTTTTTAAAAAATAGTCTGTCCCCCAGTGTACAAACCAGCACATTTGTTAGGAAGATCTTTTGTAGCCAAATTTTTAGAAAGCTGGCACAAAACCCGATATAGATCCAGTCAATGTATGAGCCTTTTCCCTATTTGTGATTATGGAACAAATGGCATGTTTGTAAGTTGTATATGCTGGTCAGACCTTAACTGTGCTGTTCCCCACTCTTTTCATGAGTGAGGAAGACCTTTCACCATACTCCAGGTCACCTGCAGCGAACCAGAGCCTCTCCCTTCCTTTTCTTTTGCTGCTCTACAGTCGGAGCATGAAACAGAACTTTGCCATGAAGAATTTCAGCATTCCCATCTCCAGCTATTACTGTGATACTGACCATTGATTTGTTCAACTCTTTTCAGGTTATCAAAGGCAACGTATTTCTACTGATTATTTTAGTTTATTTCTAGGACAGAAAAGAATATTTTTACTGATTTTCCTTTGTAAAATATTCAAAATTGGATTCATCAGCTCTTTCCAGGTAACAAATTATTGCAGGTGAATAATAGATGTTCCATGCTACCAGATTTACTGCCTTTGCCATTATTTATTTCCTGCTAGTGGAGGCAGCCTCTGCTTTAACCTGCTCCTCAGACTGTCCCTGCTTCCAAGTGGCTGGTCTGTGCAGTCTTTTCAGTTTCTGATAAAAAACCAGCGATTGACAAGGTGCAGTAAGTAACGCAAATTCATCATCCATTTCTCCATTTCATGAACATCCTACGTTTCTGAAACTAGTTTCATTCTTTTTGGAGCCTGGAGACTGCTGAAGTAATAATAGCCTACCCTAGGAGCAGATTTCTTAGTAAACACTATTCCTTTGTGAAAAAATAGCTATTATTACATTCGAAAGAAAACCCAGGATACAGTTTTTCAGCGGGTATAGGTTTTTTGCTGTTGTTTTGCAAAAATATTTATTTGTTTTTAATAAAGGAACCAAGAATGTTAGTTTTATCAATCCATTCTAGCATAAATCAATATGATTTACCATTTGAGTAACCTTTTCTGAAGCTGACAGTATCTACAGATGTGTTTGTCGGTAAGTAGGTGCTTCAAAATGCAACTTGCACCTTTGTATATCACAAACCAGAGTTACTTTCTCCTGAGGAGCAGAAATCTCACCTGTGTTTTAAAAGTCACAGAGTTTTGGAAGGAAGAAACCCAAAGCTTATTTTGGAGCTTGCATCTGTATCCTTCCCTGTAGTTTGAAGTATTCACAGTCAGTAACAACTGAAGATCTAAGAAAAACATTTCTATTTTGATACCTACACAGGAAAAGATAGCTCTGGGAATTTTATACATGCTGGATACTTATGCTACATATAAAAATAAGTGAAACTGAATCAATGTTTATGGAAAATGACATCTTTGTCTATAAATATTACTGGAAGAGTTTAAATATTTTGTTTCACACTGCTCAAGCTAGTCCATGCAGTATCAGGAATTAGTGCTGAAGTGGCTGGTGGCACATAAATGAATCAATGCATTCTAGGCATCCATAATCATATCTACCCATTTCACGTAATTGAACATTGATGGAATATATCCCAAGTTTCTTTCCAAAGCTAAAATATTAATCTGTAACGGCTGGGATGCTAGTCCTGCAGTTCCTACAGTGACTAAACATGAAATGGCTACAATAAATAACTGGTTTTAGACAACTGATATCACCATGAAATGCCAACTTATTACTGCACATTTCATGGTGTGCTGCATTTTCAGTCCTTCAGAATACAAAGCTGCTGGACATTTCGCTAAGTCAAAGATCACCTTATCAAGACCTATAATTTTAAAAGCTTCTACATATTACCTTTTAAAAGCAGCAAGAATTTGTTAGCGATTAAATGTCAGCTGTCCTTTGAATTTACTGAAAAAGATTCTGTTTGGCGGTAATAACAAAGGTATTATTTCTGGATCAATTTTCCTTGTTTTCTAAATTTGATGATAGAGCACCATAAGAATAAATACTTGGCAGTACAATTTTCTTGAAGAGAATTGCAGGGTGGTTTTGGCTTTTCTTTTGGCTCCGATAAGGTATTCACGACACAAACTGTTAAGTCGCCTATACAATCTGTTGATGTATGACTGAGCAGCTGAAAAATAAAGACAATGTGCTGTTATATAGGCCTTAATTATAAAATGCCTTTCACACCTCTGATCAGCTGTGAGAATTCTTATATTAAGTCTAATTACTACAAGTATGCCAAACCAATGAACCATAATCTCATTAATTCATGAAAATGTCTTTCTGTATGAGCAAACTACAAGTGATCATTTGCACAGATCTCTTAATAGTTACAATAAAGGAGCAGAGAAGGCGTTATAAACCTATAGATGAAAATAGCTAAAAGGTACAGAGAAAGTCACTACCTTTACTTATGTGGTTTGATTATTATGTAAACCTAGGATAGAATTTCAGGGAGGGCTTCGTGCTGAAAAGTCTGGGGAATGTTGGATGTGTTTTAAGAATCTTAAATCTTTTTGGATTTCAAAGCCAAGGTGTGAGCTTATTCACTTCCTAGTGATCAAGGGGTTTTGAGTATCACTAGAGAAGGAGAATCCTGAACCTGTTTGGGCAGCCTGTTCCTGTGCTCTGTCACCCTCTCAGGAAAATGTTTTTTCCTAATATTCAGGTGGAATTTCCTGAGTCCCAGTTTGTGCCCATTGCCCCTTGTCCTATCGCTGGGCACCGCTGAAAAGAGCTTGATGCCATCCTCTTGACCTGCACCCTCATAAGATGGAAAACTCTGGGAATTTGGGAGCCAAGATGCTGACTAGCTTGCGGTTTGTCACCTGATGGGTGGACTAGAAGATTGTCCGGTTACCTGACCAACCAAATTCAAATATGCTACGCCACTTCACTGAAAATTCCAATACAATAATCAAGAAGATTTAATTAAAAGGCAAAGTAGCTATCCAGCAGCCCTGTTCTCTCCCTTGTTTGTATTCAGATTATCTACTTGGCCAGCACTTTTGCATCGGATTGCTTTTGCATAAAAGCTGGCCTTGATTCAATGAAAGAAGTAGAACATGAATTAGAAACTTTTAACAGTAGTCCAAGCTCATTTCTCCTGGGAAGTACTCATTTTGCCTACCCACACAGTCCTCAGTACCAGCTGTCTGAAGTTTGTTCCTGATCCCCCTGTCTTTGCAACATAGGAACAGTTGGCATGTTAGCAGACAGCAGAATGAACTGGCCATGGCTGTCATGATCACAAAATACGTGTTGACAATTTGTGCACTATTAATCAAGTTCATGTATTGCAGACTGCTAGCTAAGCTGAGCTGCCTATCCTGTCCCTAACATTTTGTCCAGAGGATTTGATCGTGTCTTGTTATGTGCTTAATTGCATTTGAGAATGCTCAGGTATGTTTTTTAGAAGGACAGAGCTTAAATATAGAAGCTTTGATTTAATCTTTCATCTCAAACTTTACAGTATTTTCCTGCTGTCAGTACGAAGCTTCAAAATAATAAAAAAGTGTGGAAGCACTTGGACTGAAATTCCCCAGGAATATCAAATGTGCTGAGAGTAATTTAGGTAGGAGCTGATGAATGCACCATTTGTATCACTGATACCACCAGTCTCAGAGGAATGTATACTGAGAAATTACTCTGACCTAATCCCCGCAGCTAAGTAAAATGTTCCTTTTTTCCAGTACTAATGCAAAATATGTGAGTGATACAGAGCATACTGCTTTAGATTATAGCTCCTGCTGACGGTATTTTATCTACTAGTTGATCAAATGAGAAACACTGATAACAGGCTACCTCATGCACTGCTTCTACCCTTTATGACTTACAACATCATCATCCTTATACGTTTGGAATTCTGGAGAGGACTTGCCCTGTTGGCAGGCGTGGACACCTGTGGAAGAACAAATACAGGAAGGAATTCCTTCTTGCACAAGTTGTTAAAATCCTACTTAACATTTCTTAAACCTCTGTATAAAAAGGAGTGTCCATGCTGGTATGCTCTGCTGACACTGACGGGTTTCCTATGTATGGAGTCATGATCTTATTTCTTTTCTGTGTAGAATTCTTTCTGTTACATCTCCAGAGGCACATCACAAAGTTTTACCTTTTGACATGGTGTTAAGAAGCATGCTGGTTTTAGGATATAAGAAATACATGATACCACATTTTTACCAATAAGTAGTTTACTTCTATGCACTAAGGAAAGGTTTACTAATTATCCTCTTCTCAATAAGTTTGCATTGGTATCTGTGGTTTCTAAGATATGTTAAGGCAGTTCATTACTTAGTATCCTTTATTTACTTCTTATGCAATTTCAACACCAGCGTTTTTTGTAAGACTGAAGGATTTTATGTTCACTTACAGTAGGAAAACTGATGCTCAGTACATGCTGCCACTTCAGCTGGCAATATGGGATGCTACTGAGACTGACAGAAGTTGCTGACTTTTCCTTCTTCCGTTAGCCTTCTTTTTTGTCTGCTAACTCAACAAAGCACCTTTCTAATTAAAGAATGCCAACAATGAAAAATGGAAAGGAGGGAGTTCTCACAGTCCCATCTGAAACTATTTATGTTCCACGTGGGTTTTTAAAATGTTTAGCAACTACCAGTTTTTCATTTGTGATGTCCCATTGCAGCTAAGGGACTGTTTGGATGTCTTTCCATATGCTAAATTTTACATGGTTCTACAAATATGTTTAGCTGGCAGTCTTCTCTGACTTCTTTTTTTTTGGGTAATGTTCACTAAAAAAGATATTTTGCCAGCAGCACATGAAAAATGCAATTTGAAGAATTTGGAATTTCTGTGATTCCAGTGTAGTTTTTTTTTTCCCTCTGACCTTATCTTGGAGGTGGTTGACTTAAACTTCCTGATAGGCATGAAGGCTGTGACTGAGAACGGGTTCTTCATTTTATTGTTTGTGTTCTCACAGGACTTAAACTATGTGCTGGTGAGTTATCACAATTGGTTTTGTGTTAAGCTAATGTCATAGCTTTGAAATGTTTTGATTTCTGCTGTGATACTTTGTGTTTTATACCAGACAACATCTGAGTGGCCGTTGGAAGCCTTGATGCTCCATGACCAGTCAGCATTTTATTTCATTTTATACTTTGTGTTAAATTTATCTGCACTTCTCTAGGCTGTTGCTGCTCCTGATTTATCGAATTATGGAATGGCTTGGTTTGGCAAGTACCTTTAAAGGTCATCTAGTTCAATCCCCTTGCAGTGAGCAGGGACATCTTCCATTTTATCAGGTTGCTCAGAGTCCTGTCCCACCCAACCTTCAATATTTCTAGAGATGGGGCATCTACCACCTTTCTGGGCAACCTATTCCAGTGTTTTGCCACCCTTATCATAAATATGTTCTTCCTTATATCTAGTCTGAATCTAACCATTTTTAGTTTAAGGTCGTTACCCTTTGTCCAATCACAACAGACCCTGCTAAAAGTTTGTCCTCATCTTTTTTATAGGCTCCCATTAGGTACTGGAAAGCTACCGTAACGTCTCTCTGGAGCATTCTCTTCTCCAGGCTGACAACCCCATTCTTTCAGATGTCTTCACAGGAGAGGTGTTGCACCTGTTTGATTATTTTTGCAGCCTTCCTCTAGACCAATTCCAAGAGATCCATCCCCTTCCTGTGCTGAGGACGCCAGAACTGAACACAGTACTGCAGGTGAGGTCTCACAAGAGCAGAGTAGAGGGGCAGAATTATCTCCCTTGTCCTGCAGGTCATACTTTTTTTGATACAGCCCAGGAGAAGGTTAACTTTCTGGGCTTTAATAGAAAAACCTGACAACATATGTTATGGAGGGGAAAAAAAAGTATTAGTTATGAGATGATAACTATTAATATATTTGTGTTTTCTCAAATCCTTTGGTGCCAAACTGTATCCTTGATTCAGTGTCTGAATTGTGATTGATTGGCATTGCTTCATGTGGGTGTCTAATGGAACAACTGCTTCCAAAGTGTTTATGCCAGAACTTAAGTTTCTCATTTATTGCTTTCCAGACCATTTAGACAAGTTGTGTCGTGTTCTTCAACACAGCACAAAGGGGATAGATCCATAACTGAGACATGAACCAGTACTGATTTAGTTTCTGTCTTCTCTCAATGGCTGTTGAAATCTACTTTGACAGAAACAGAATCAGTTTCTGTTCTGGAACACAGAAATGATTGCATCTTTGTTCAAAGTGGCCCATTTTGGAAAAAGAAGAGAAAAACCTGCAAAATTTTCCTTAAACTCAGGTCCTTGTTGTTTATTTACTTATTTCATCCAAAAAGCAAACACCATTCAGGTGTTTTCAATTGGTGTTTGAAAATCTTATTGAGAGCCTGAGCCTGCAAAAGTCACGCTCGACAACAAATTTGTTCCAGTTTCTCTAGGAAGTAAGCTGTGTAATTCTGTCTCCCCGTCCTCACCGTGCAAACTACCTGCTAGCTGAAGTTATTGTAATGAACAATTGAAGAATAAGCGAGTGAGTTGTTTCTTGAGAGCTTGGACTTAGATTATTGGGAAGGGCAAAATAAAGCCTTGTTCCATCTCTCAGTCGGTACTCCCATGGGGAACACTCAGTCTCTGCTGATTATCTAACCTGGTTTCAGCTGAAGTCAGAAGGTATTTCTGTAAGCTTCGGTGAACTAAAGTAAGATTTTCGGTGCATATTTTCCTCATTTTTAAAGGCTTTTAGAGGAATCCTCTGAACAATATATGTAGCTAATTCAGTATGCTTCTGTGTTGCCTTTTTCAAAACTCGAACTCTTAAGAATTTCTATTACAAGATAACGATTTTACTAATTTGTGAGATGAAGCACAACACAACCACAATCTCATTATTTTTCTCAGTAAATAATTAATTTGTTGTTTCTTCAGACGGTGCTACCATATTTAATTTTCAGTAACTCTAATTGCTCGTGACCCTAAGAACTTCTGTCCATGCTATCGATAACACTGTAGTTTGTTTCTATTTATTTCTGCAAGTCATTGTTCAGTTTCCTTTTTTGTAATATAACCCTCTATTAATTTAGTGCTTGTTTATATAGAGTACATTATTTATCTTCATTCTTCAACCTTGTTTAGCTCCTGCAAATATCTTATTTCTTTTACTGCATATTCCTCTCCTTTTATTTTTCATTCAACATTTTTATGTCGTCAACATAACATATTTCCTTTCCCTGCATCTGAACTACTGAACATTTCATCAAGTGTTTCTGTGCTGGTTTTGTCCTAAATGTATATTGTGCTCTCTCCACACTTTTGTGCTTATTGGTGTGTGCCCTTCAACCATGGAATTATAGTTCACTCTATCTTTTGTGTTGTTTTTTTCCAACTGTAGTGCTTTTTGATTCCACTCCTTTATTTTTGTCACTATAATTCTACAGACATGACACTATCGTATTATCAATGATATTCTATGTATTCCATATGTTCTGTTATATTGTATGATTCTATGATCTTCCTTGATTACATTATTTTACATACTTTCAGTTCTCATTTTTAATCTTGGCTCCTGCTAATAATGTTCTTCCCCTGTTCTAAAACCTGTGCAGTGTATTACAATTCTACCACATCTTTCCCCATCCTGCTCTTTCTGTTTCTACTTCCCTTCCCCACTGTCGTATCCTAGTTGATACCATCTTGATGAATAAATTATCAAGATTGTTCTACAAGAAATCTGTCATGTGGTATGTGACCTCTTTTAAATCTGAGATTTAGCTATGAATTCCATATTAGTACAACATGAGCGGCTCGTATGTAAATGTATAGGAACCAGTGTCTGGCAGTTTCTTCTGAAGACTTCCTGTCTTTGTTCTGCTTTTCTATCCTTCTATAATTTATCACTTTTAGGACGAAGTAAGTGACTTTGAAAAGGATGTTTTGCCCCAATTATAGCTTGATTGAAGTCAAGTTCAAACAGATATACTCAATACATAATCTTGTAAAGAAGCTAGTTATTACATACCAAGAAATAAACACACATGGACGCATGGAAAAGCTGTGGGCTTTTTTTTCTCCACCTTTATTCTTTCATAACTAATACTGGGTAAAAGTGTCACATTATGATAATTACTTCTAGGTGTTTAGCTCAATCAGGAGAAGGCAGTGCTGGAAACCTCAGTTAAAAAGTTCTCTAAACATTTCTTAAATGTTCCAAATAAAGTGAACCTTTGTGCTAGTTTATTAATGTCTATCTGAAAAAATATCTTAACATATATGCTTTAGCAGTTAAGCAGAAGACCCAGTGGTAACACAATGAACTTTTGAGGAGAAACATCCATTTCAATGTTTTTCTTTTATGTTATGAATATGATGCAATCTCAGACTTTCCATAGCTATAAGAAACTTTAACAAGTGACAAAGAGTAAAAACAGGTTGGAAGAAGGTAAGTGATCAGTGAAGCTTGTCTGGACTGTTTCTTAAAGCATGATGTCAATCTGATTTTTAATCCCATCTACTGTTCTTTCAATTGTGATATTGTTAAAGCATGTTTCTTTCTCTGCCTGTGTACCACTGCTTTTCAAGCAGTTGATGCCAAGAAGGGGTAACGAGTAACCCTGCCTTCTAGCAAGATATGTAGTTAATTGGGCATCTTCAGTTCCTGCAAGAAGCTAGCTGGAATCATGTTTGTAGAGTGGAACTCCAGCAAAACAGATTCAAACCCAATTCAACCTTTGTTTTATAACTCAAAGAAGGTTAATATATTTGGGGTCCCTATGCATAGACTATTCATATAGAATCATAGAATAACTAGGTTGGAAGAGACCCACTGGATCATTGAGTCCAACCATTCCTATCAAACACTAAACCATGTCCCTTAGTCCCTCGTCCACCCATCCCTTAAACACTTCCAGGGAAAGTGAATTCCCTGTACTCCCGATACTATAATGATATAAGACTCTTACTAACTCCACAGGTAAAGATTAATTATGTCCATATTACAACTCAATGCATAAAATGCCACTCTGCTTCTCTTTGATAATACGTTCTCTTCGTATAGTCAGTGAGGTTTAAAATTAAGATCTTATGTTGCAATCTCTGTTCTACATTACTTCCATACAACAGTATTATTAGGCCAAACAATATATTTTCAACAAACAGAAACTATGACAAGTTCTGCCTGATAACTTTTAGACAGACAAAATCCACAGAAGACATACTCTGCCATCTCCTGCTTGACGTAAGCATGCTAAGAAAAGAGATTCTACACATTTCCCAAAAGGTCCAGGCCATGTAATCAGTTACATAACTGTTGTTATTCACAAAGTTAAGGCATGTGCAGACCCAAACCTCCAGGTCCAATGCATTTAAATTGATTAGCTTTCAGAATCAAAGCATAAGTTAGTTTAATGATTGATGATTAGACTTCTCATTAGAAAAATATGAAGGACTGAAATCTGTTCTCTGGTTTAGATTTATGGCATTCTAAATGCAAGTGAGGCAAGCACATTAATGCCTTCCCAAATGTAAGACATCTGTTATCCTAGGCTTAGGAATTCTTAAACTCAAGAGTGAACTATAGAGGGCATATTTTAGATTTTATTCTGCAAAGGAAAAGAATATTTTTAAGTATTTGCAATTGCATATAGAAATAAGTAAAAAACTAGTAACCAAGTAAATTCCTAGCCTAAGAAAGCACCAAACAACCATGATTTCTATGAAATTTTAGTTGCTTTAAAGACTATGCATTAACCTTCGAACTTAACTATAATTTAATAATTTATTTTAGATGAGAATTTAGTAGGCTCTAAAAATGCCCTAGAGGATGATTGAAGGTGCTCAGGTGCTGTAATGATAGCTCAGCACATAAGCTTAGCACATGTAAAGACTAAGGGAGAACTTGCAACTTTTTGTTTATTATCACCCCAATTCTCATCCCCAATATCTCTTCTTTCTTTGCATTATGAGATAGCTGTCTTATCCTTTTTGTAGTCTCTCTTTGTCCTTTGTGAGGAGCCTTTAGAATTTATTTTCTTGTAATTGTGAATCCATATTAACTGGATATACTTAATGTACATGAATGTGCCTCATTATCCCAGTAACTTTCCCCGGGAGAATTACAGGAGAGACACTATTCACCATGCTCAACTAGACAAAGCAAAGCAATCATTTCTGTGCCAAGTCATTGTGGAAAAATATAAATCTACCAAACAGAAAATCGAATCTTGAACAAGCAAATATTGTACATCTCTCAGGCAGTTTCACCAAGATCTCTCGGAAGCGTTATTCTCCTGATATATCTTGCATCAGAATAGCAGGCAAATTGGTTTCGTTTTAAAAAGTGTAGAGGACTGTGTGGGTCTGTATCCATATGTCTGTGAGCTAGGGTAAGAAAAGAATGGTAACAGACAGCTAATTCTTAGTTTGAACAAGTGCTTTTCCATATGTTGAAAGAATATGTATGATCACAAAGTGAAGAATTTACAGAAAGCTTTGGAGATTTTTTTCAGGGAAAAGCGTGTATTTGGGGGAGCTGGGTAAAGAAATCTCCGTATTTTATCAAAATGTATTCAACCCTGAAGAATGACATTTCAAACAGTATAAAGCTCTGAAGCTCAGAATTAAACTATAGGAGAGTTTGGTACAGATATGCAAAATGTGGCATTTCATATAAAGAATCAAAAGTACAGCAAAAGGAAGGAGAAATAAGTGTTTTGTTATAGTTATTATCTGTAGCTTGATTAGGTAATAAGGTAAATGAGAATTATAGTTAAAGTGTGGTGTGACATAATACAAAAATGACTGTATTGGTGCAGAAGTATAAGATTGAACAGAGGAGCGTTCTCAGCTCATAACAGTTTGCATGTACATTCAAGAAAAGATTAGTTAATCTTTAAAGACAAATATCTGTGTTTTATACAATGCAGCAGAGAAAAAGTGAGTAGATTTGCAGCAGCCTCATGGAGAGTACTAAAGAACATAGGGATTACAAGAGGAAGATAATGACTTTTACTCTATTTTAAACCAGATTGTACAGTCCTCAAACATCCACAGTGAAAGACAAAAACAGCTGGGAGGTGGAGAAGCAACAGATTCTGCAGAGTGAAGACTCTTAAAATATTTAATTCCTTCACTGCACAGCACCTGCTGTGTTAATGCACACCAGTGTCTTCAAAGTACTAATGCTGTAGTACACCGTGTTCACCACCACAGTGGGTGTTTCCTATCTCAGTATTTGGCAGCAGGCAGGAGGTTTCTTGGGCAGGGGAATGTTCTTTCCGAGCTTTGTGTCCTAGTTTTATACACAGCTCTCTTTCGATTTGTGCCTTGTAAGTTCTTTTTGTTTTGCTTCACTTCTAATGCCTCCTTTGAGTTCTTTGCTTGTATTTCATGACTCACACCTAAGCAGATTTACAGATAAATGTTTTCATTAACAGCATGTAATCCAAGCCTAACTAGTACAGCATACACAGAATTGTAGAGTCATGGAATAATTTGGGTTGGAAGGAACCTTAATGATCATTTACTTCCAACCTCCCTGCAACAGGCAGAGGCACCTTCCATGAGTTGTTAGAGATGTTAGAGTTGTGCCTAGCAGAAGTCAGATTTATACTCTGAGACTGACCAACTCTGTCTTTTTTAGGTGACAAGCATCATTACCATCAATAAACCTTCTTTAAATACTATTGAATATTTTACAATACAGCAGAAATTGGTTGTATGTTTCAGCTACATACAGACTGCGAAGGAGTCTATACAAGAAGCTTAAAAATCTTTGTCCAGTGCTATAATTTCTTGACTTTTACATGTGAAAAAGATTTGAATTAATTTTAACTGGGTAAGATATTAAAAGTCATTTGGGCCTCCAAATTGTGGAAGTTGGGTTCTATTAGTGCACCTAATCTCATCAGTGCTTGTCAGTATATTTACCCAAAGTCAATAATTACAAAAATATTTTATGTCAGTAATTTATTTTAGCATAGTCTAAAAAGAAGAATTAAGTATGCAGCAGCTACTGTATTTGTTCCAGCAGCATACAAACTGGCATTGCTATAGTTTCATGAAGTCCTGCTCCTTCTTGAACTTTTTTTGAAATGAAAATATGAAAAAATTAAACAAGTCTGATCAGAACATGAATACTATGGATTCCATGAGTGGCTCCTCTTCCTACTCTTCTCCTCCTTTCTTCTGATAATTCTGTAGTTACTAGTGATTCCAAACTTCTGGAAACTATTCCAGTCCAATTATATCTTGTTAGTCCTGTGAGAGGAAGAAAGGAATTGCTAATTTTTTTTGAATCGACACAGATTAGCTCAGTGAATTCATCCTAGATGCTGTGCCGCTTTACAGGGAAACAATGACAACTTTTTTTTTTTTTTTTTTTACTGAAACTGCCAACAAGATTTCTGGATTACTTGATTATATATTTCCCACTTCAACATAGAGCAGCTACGGTGGTATTTTTCATCTGTGTAAATGTTTTGAGGAGAGAGAGAAAGTGTATCCAATACTTATTTCCAAGGTGAAATCAATTTTAACTAGAACCAATGCATTTTCTATTCCTGTGTGACTGAAGACTAACTTAGTATTCATGATACTTTCCTTCATACAGTACTCATGTGGTGTGTTTCATTTGCTAAGTGGCATGCACAGAAATAAAGGCCCAGAGGAATATAACCCTGCTACCACACACAAAAAATAAATTAGGTTTTCTTAGCATTCTGTCTCTTCATCATCTGGAAATCCCGCTGTTGGTGAAATTTTCTTCTGATGTCCACTGCATTTTCTGATAAATGTGTAGCTTGTTTAAAAAGCACTTGCAGTTTGCATATAATCAACAAACATCTGCAGCAACTCAAAAGGAAATATAAAGCATTAACTCTAGACAAAATGATCAGAGATCAGATACAGCGGAAGCAAGTGTTATTAATGACTGAAATCAAATGAGCTGGACTGCTTTAGGATGTTCAATAGTGTCCAGGAAAAACAGGAATTGTTGCCTGTCCCATTAGAACAACTGCAAAGAAGTCTACTGGAGAAAGTCTAATGGTAATTCCCAGTTGCAGCTTGTTAGAAAATGTTTGGTTTCTCTAACTTAAACTATAATATATTTACTAAGTACTGAGTGTAGATGCAATTTTGTATGGTACACGCTCAGTGAACATTGATAAATATTGTAATTGGCCTCGTGCTGATAACAGGTCCCTAAGACTAGAATTTGGCAGTCTATGCCAGAAAGATAACTATTTCCACACACACACAGACACAAATGACTGTAATATGCATTTTGATGCCTGGATATCCAGCTTTTGTTAGCTTTTGCATTTTTTAAATAGTAGACAAAATCTAGAATTCATTTTGTAAAGTTGCTGAGACTGAATGTGTTTTGGAAAAGCTTTCTTCCCCCCCCACTTTTTCTTGGAGGCACAGGAGGTTCTTAGTGAATTCGTGTGACTTTCCCTGGGGCATAAGAGTTGGTGGAGGAAAAAAGAATTAAGACAAGCTTTTCTGGCTCCTAATTTCATGTTATTAGCTATCAGATCAAGCCAGCTCTACACTCAGCCCTCAGCATGTTTCAAAGTGCTTTCTTAGGAGGATACCACTGATACAAAAGGGAAAATGCATTTGAGTGTGTGCTTTGTATGGCCATCAGGTCTGTCACGCTGTTTGTAAAAGAGCAGGAGAGTCACACAAATTCACAGCAACCATTAAGTCACTTGGAAAAATTCACAGTGGAGGTCACCATGTCCACACCATTTTTTTTCCTGCTCTTTCCATTCCTCCCACTCAGCAGGCAAACAAATATGTTCTGTGTGAATATATATCACAACAGACTGGCAATCACTGAGCAAGCAAAGGAAATTACTGACAAAATCCCTCTGTCAACTTAGGAGCAAATCTAAACACAACAAACTTTACTATGATGACTATAATACAGAAAACAAAATGCTGAATGCATTATTCTGTCATAAGCTAAAGGAAAATAATTAACTGAAACTCGAAGCAATAGATGATGTCAGTTTACTTTCTGCCATCCTCATATTTAACTTCCTTTTGTCTATTTGTCTTAACTCTACCTTACATGTTTTTTTCTCAATTTATTAACATTCTGATTATTTTTGTTTCTCCCAGATAAGTTTTTTGAATCCCTAGTCGTACCCACTCTTATATGCTTCAATTTATTACTCTTTATTACTCTTACTAATTATTCTTCTCTGTTATGTCTTTAAATTTTAAATACCAAAAAGATCTTGGAAGTTTGGAAAATCTTACTACTTAATAGTTCATACTTAAGTCATGTTAAACTGGTTTTGTCTTACAAGTGTCAGTCTTTCTACTGTCTACACTGATTGATCTTCCTTGGGGTTTCATGTGGACATTTTTCAAGTACAAATGGACGTCTAGTTGACTGGAAGGTGTTAATAAAGAAAGAGAAACCTATATCTTCAAGTCATTCCTCGAACCCAGGAGTGAGATTTATGTTAGGCCCTGAAAAGCAAATTCCACTAGGGACTGATGTTTTTCTTTCCTGGAAAATAAAGTTTCGGAAAATTTCCCTTCCCCACTGAAGTAAAAATGGAGCTGCTTAATTGTTTTCAGAAAGTGGAACACAATTGCAAGGTTTATATTGGACATTGGACATTGGCTTATGAGTTTCAGGTTCAATATCATGAGATTTACGTTCCACACCACTTTGAATCAAGGAGAACAGGAGCTTAAATGTTGTCACAGATCAGTATGTTAATTGGTCAACAACAGCTTTTGAGTCAGTGTTCCAGCCTAAGTCTATGGAAATAGTTTCACTAGCTTTACTGAACAATCGCTTCATTGTATATAATGTTTTTAGACCAGTGAACCAAATCCTGCCTGCCTTTCTCTTTAGTTTCAGTGGGAGTTTATAAGCAAAGGAACAGAGCTCAGAAAATGGCACACTATCCCACTTGAACTAAAGAGAGAATTCTAGGTAGGTGGAATGTAATTATGAGACTGGAATCCTGCCAGGATTCGGGCAGGAGGAGTTGTGGTTCTGTCGAGCAGCTATGAAACGTGTCTCAAAGTTGTCCCAAAAGTAGAGGGGAAAGAAATGTTTTGCCACCTACACAGTATTAGGGTAAGAATTCTGTTCCCTTTCTCTACTTTCAGTGTTTGGAGGTAAAGGGGAAAAGTAAGAAATGAAGAGAGCTGCTCTGCAGAACATTTAAAGAGAGCCAGGGGAAAGTGCCAAAGATGGGAGAAAATACCACAGAGTTTCACAGCATGTATTCTATTTTCTGTCCCTTCCTGTTAGTAGGTGGTAATATAAGAAGGGTGGCTAATGTTCACAAAGGCAATAAAACATCTTGAAGTACGCAGAGTGTGGGTTATCTTTCAGTCAGTATTTTATGTAATAGTCCTTTGTAGGAAATGCATAGGGAGAGGAAATTAAGGTGCAGAAACATCATCAAAATCCAATTTTCTGAGGCATTAGAATTGACTAAACAGAACTCTATGACCGGTTATCATTAAATTATGAGAAGTCTTTTATTACCTCTCCCCATTGCACGCAGACTAGAAATCCTGTTTAGCGAAACTGGTATTTTCAGGAACCAGACAGAGCTATGGGTTGAGTTGAGACTTTCCTTTGTTCTACTCTCGTAAAAAATAAGGATGGATTTTTGATGCTTTCAGTCACTCTCCAAATTGACATAACAGTAATTAGAAGCGATTTTCTTGGTTTCTTTCTCCCACTTACCAGTTCAATCTTCCTAGGCAATGAAGTTCTTTAAGAGATTAAAGTGACAGACTGTGGTTAAGTTAGGAAGCAACACATCAGAAACAGCTCAGATTGCTGGATTGGCAGTATTGGACTCCAGGAAGACCCACAAAAATAAATGTTAATGTGGGAAAATCTTTTATGTTTTAATAGATTTTGTTCTCGGACCTTCTTTCCTGCAAGTAAACGTTTTGAAAATCCTCCCTGTTTTCTTCTGTATGTTGAAAAAACATGTAATTTAAAGTATTTCAGTAATTTTTCCATTCCTTATTAATTTGAAAATGCTCCACTTGAGTAAAAAATCAATTCAGAGGCTGTTAAGAAGACCAGTGCTCATTTCTTTGGAGGTTTTTGTTGCCCAGTAGTACTTATTTTCAATAAAATATGAAGCACAACTCTGATATGTGTAGAGTAAAAATAAATGACATTCCCTTAATCAGATTATTGAGATTGTGGGCAAACCCCAAACATGACCCTAAAATTCAGGAGTGTATATAATAGAGATATCTTTTGATTAAAATAAACCCCAAAGAATCACACACACCACCCTGGTTTAATTCTTGAAGAAACTATAATTAACTTTCATAATAAATGTTCCTGCTAAATAGCTACACAGGGAAGCATCTTCTGGAAGTGGAATATAAAATAGTCTTAAGGCAATTACAAAGATTTTTTTTTATTTGCAAAATTCAGTATAATTATGTAATTTTCTTTTGTGTGCAAGCAGGCTTGGCATTGAACTCCCAGAACATGATGAGTCATATGGAGCTGGTTATTTCCTAGTGAATAGCAAGAAGCAAGCAAAAACTATCACTGGAATAGAACAACCTGTGAGTACAATGCATTAATCTAATTTTACGGTAGAATCAATGGCAAAAGTTCACTCTGATGCTTGAAGACTCTGTACCAAAGGTGTTGTCTGGAACACATGAAGGCCTGACAGGATGTCTGTGACAAGCAATGTTAAAATGCTCCTTTTCTGGGACGTGAAAATGCTTTCAATCACCACCTTCAGATGAGCTCACTCCCTTAAAGATTTCATTTCTTTGCCAGTATGTTTGCAATGAAGTAGCTGTAAGAGTGTGCTTGACTTTATTATGCACTGTGAAAGGTGAACATATTGTAGACATTTAACAGGTTCCTTATATCAGGCTTGTTAAAAATGGAGAGCTTAGTAAATGCAAATGTCGCCCGACAGAATACATGACATTACATGTGTAGATGTATAAATTTGTGACTGGAAGTATATACAGGCAAAATAAAAGTAGTTAATGATACCCATAACCTAGATTTTAAGGACTGTGTACTTATTTAGAAGTTTGCCGATCTCAGTGTTACAGGCCACAAAATAATTTGGATTACATCACATTTTTGTTTAAAGCTAAGCAAATACTATGAAATACACGTAATCTCTAATTCCTTCATTTTTAAAAATCCTTTAATGAATTTATTACTGAAAAGTGCTTTATGACATTCTGAGAGTCAGTTGTGGAGAAGACAGACTTTGCATAAATAGGCATCTTTTGCATTTTTCCAGAACTGAAAATACATTTTTTTTTTTAAAAAAAAGTATTTACAGATGTTCTTTCCCTGTATGAATTATGTCCCATTGGAAATCACAGCCAGATGTCAATGGTGCCCAGTGACAGGATGAGAGGTAACTTCAAAAATCATGACACAGGAAATCCAAGTTAAACATTAGGAAAAAACCTCTTTTTTTGCAATTGAAGTAGTCCAGTAGGTTGGCTCAGATGGGCTGTGAAATATTCTTGCAGAAAATCAAAATGTGACTGGACCAAGGACTTTGGGAACCTACTGTAATTCACTCTCCTTTGGGCGCAGGGGCTGGAGCAGCTGGGCTCAGGGTATCCAATGTCAACAATTCTATGATAAATATTAATCAGTAAAATGGATTATTCACTGTCTTCAGAGAAAGGAATTCCTAATTAATGCACCCTTTTTGAAATCAAGTATTCATGTACTAACATGTTTTTTAGAGTAGGGCTCTATTTTGGAACTCTTTTTTTTCCAGTGGATTCTGACTCGAAGAGAACGTATTGTGCCATCTCTCATCATTAACATATACATGACATGTTCAGAGGACCAAATCAAGTGCTTTTTTACAGGACATATGCTGTGTGACTTGAGACACATTAAAAGATAATGAAGTATATTAAACAATGATTTGATTTATATCATATTTGTTTTATATGGGGATATAAAAACTGATTCATGCCTAATTCATTTCCCAGGCAGTATCTTTTCATGGCACAGATGTTTGGCAACCAGAAACGATACTGTCTCTACAGTACCTCTCATGTAGTCTCAGAGAAAAAGTTGCCCGGGCAGTGTGTAATCATTCAGGACAGAACTTTCAGACTGGAATTATTAATATTTGACAATAGCACTCCTTCACCAATCCTTCACTAATTATAAAAACACTTGAATTCCAGTATGAATGTACATTTTTGGAATGGCCAGTTCTGAAGAAATTGAACCCATGGACCACGTTTATTTGGGATCAAACTTTTCAATGTCTCTTTAATTTCAATTGCAAAGTCAGTCTTAAATCTTCCACGCTGGTCAGGACATGAAGACTCTGCATAATTCATAGGCCTCCTTTCGACAGACACTATAGCTTATTACTACCTTTTTCAGTTTTCTTCTTTCAGAATATACTCTTCCTTTGAAGCCAGAACCGGGAGGTTTATCTGCTGATAACTTCAATAGAGTGTGCTGAAATTTTATTTAAAGATTTGTTTACCGACAGTATTTTTCCTAATTGTTTTTCTAACTTAATAAAATCCATGTTTAATTCCATTAATCATCTATTTCTGTTAGGAGGCAAGTGAAATAAACCTCCCTTTATTAATTTATTTGTGTGCTATCATGGTCAGGTTATATGGGGCTCTCAGCAGACCTATAACAAAGAAACAAGTTTTTACTCCAGAGAATTTACAATATACATGAAAGAGAAAATAAAATAACAGGGCAAGACAGGCAATCAGGGTTGGGGAAGAGAAGGAAGATAAAACAAGAAATGAACAGAACTGAGTAGAAAAGCAAAAGTCACTGGTGACTCCTGGTAAAAGAAGAAATATTAAAATATGATATCTTATCAAAAATGTTCTTAGGTGCACAGATTTTAGGGAAAAAAGTCATACTTAATAGCATCTACTTCAATTATTAATTAATTAATCAATTTCCTGACATTGTAGGGAATGATACTCACCGCTTCTATCTACTTTTGAGCTGTTTCTATTTCTCTGAGAATTTTGAGGTTCTTTGGCCTATCTGGTCTACTCAGTTTTATCAGCAGTGTCCCCTGTGGACAGTTATTTCATTAGTTATTTTGTGCAATAAATACCTAATTTTGAGAACTGGTCTTTCATGCTCTGATTTCAGGGATACTTAGAAGACAATTGTATTGTTTTGTGTTATATGTGGAATGTGCTCTAGGTCCATGTTCTACATAGTTGTTAATTCTGTAGAGTTGTATCCTCTGCTTGCTTTCTTTTTCCAGTCTGTCTTATTTTCTTCTCCCGGTAATCAAGATTCAAAACATGTTTCCTCCATTAAGAAGGACAAATCTTGACCAAAGCTAGTTTCTATCTTTAAGAAAGGTTCCATTTCCCTGTTGTCTTGCATTCTGCGCTCTTTCTAATTCTATGTTCACATTTTTCCTATGTTTATATTTTCATCTGTAGTCATATGCCCTCCACATACAGATTTATGAAAGCCTTGCAACTGTAGAGAAAAATATGTCAAAATAAATACACAAAAATTAATTCCTATTTCAGGATTGTAATGGTTTTTGTTCGTTGGCAATTTGTCATTTTAGGCTATTATAGAAATAGTAAAACTTCGCGTTGTAACATTCTCAAATTCCCTCAACACCTGTTTTAAGGGCATGCAGTTCTGCTGATGAATGTCCCATGCTTTAAGTAGTGATTTGTCATTAATCACATTAAGAAATAGACCTAATGAACCATAAATTAAAAGTAAGACTGTGTTACTAGCTCTCTTTTTAGTAAAGATTAAATAGTCTATTAATATCTCTGCACTTGAAAAAAAGGGACATCTGGATACGTTATTGCCATGATGGGTCCATTTTCAAAGCAATCACAGTGACAATTCAATCTTTGCTCTGCACCAGGGGACGGTGACAGACTTTGTTGCTATGTAGGTGCAGTTACTTGTATGAACTTTCTCTGAAGCCTGTGGCCCATAGTGCAAACTGTGCTAATCACTGTCAGACTATGGGCAAATTACTGAAATCTAATCCTGATTTATACTTTCTGTGAATAGAATTAGAAAACTGCTAGGCATTAGAGCCTGAAGCACTCTGGGAATGATATCCACCACTGGAGATATTTCCTTCAGTGGTTACATTGGAGTTGTGATTATCAGAAGCTACATTATTTAAAAAGGTAAGTTACTGCAAGCAAGGGATATTATTAGCATAATCTGTTCTTTAAAAGATACATCTGCCATTAAAGTTTTAACGAAAGAAACTCTTAGCTGAAATAATCTTTGTATGTTAGTAAAGCTCACTTCTCTTCCGTACCACTCTGTCAGAACAGCGAAAACTTTGTGCTGTAATAGCCTGAGCCTTCAAAGTTGTGTTCAGTTCGTATCATTTCCATATGTCTGTAAGAATGACATCGATTTCTTGAGATTTGGTACAGATTTTCCATTTGCACTCTCAGAAATTTCAAACTACAGTTTTGAGCACACTAGACTGATGAACAGCAATTCTTTCTGTTTCTGAACACAAAACGTAGGTTAGCGTCTACCACTTAATATTCTTCCCTTATCCTACTGTTCTTAAGGCTGAACAACCCAATTTTCTCCATGTATGTCATGCTTCTGCTTTTTAATGAGTTTCTGATGCCTTCTCTAGTTTATCTATGCCTTTTTTTGTACTGGAAAGCCCCAAACTGGATGCAGTACTCCTGGTGCAATCCTGGAAGAGCCAAATAGAGGGATAAAACAGTTTTTCTTAGGTTTTTGGCTCTGATTTTGATAATACAGCCCAGAAAGCCTTTGACCTTCTTTGGTTAAAGAGTATGCTACTGATTATATTCAACACCTTGACCACAAGGACTCCTAAATTGTTTCTTGCATGTTGGAAATTTATCCAGGACCTGATACCTCTCAGATACACACTTGTGTGCTTCTGCATTTAAAAAATACCAATGTCTGCAATATCTAGTAACTTAAAAAGATCTTTTAAAAGCTGTTCTAGAACTTCAGTCTCTGTTTTTTTATTATCTCTATTTGCCAGTAGGAGGAAAAAAAGACAGGAAGATCACATTCAATGAGAAAACAAACAAATATACAAACAAACCCTCAACAAAATCACAAAGACCATTTTCATTGGTGACCGCAAACATATATACTTTCAGCTATTTCAATGTCTAAAGTCTTTATTTACCTAGTACCACCTCTCCTCGGGCATTTGAAAGTTCTCCTTTATTTATGCACGTGTAATGGGAACTAAATAAAGAGGCTTTTTGAAGCCCTGAACTTTGCAAGAATCAGTACAGGTGAAAATGTGAATTCTTTATAATATTTAGGTTTTTATCTCAGGACTCAATAGGAGAAAAATTTTGTTGTTTATACACACACCAAAGGAACTGTGAAAGACCAGAATGAGTTGCAGGTGCATTAAATGATGTTCTGTCTTTCAGCTGCCAAACTTGTTTGTTGCCTAACAGGTCAGAGACTCTGCAGGTGAAATCACACCTGAGACCAATAGTCTCTAATGGATCGTGTATTAAGGAAGTATCATGGCGTAAGCATAGCAGGTATTCTGTGGGCACTGGTGCTACTGCTTTTTGTGCTTGTTCTTCCAAGACACAAGTGCTGCTCTGCTGCATTAGGTAAGTGTAATAGTTGCCAGGGAACTGCTAATGAGGGATGAGCAAGTGCAAGGCTTGACTGGGTTTTGTGTTTAAAGGCATATTCTAACTTCTACTTCCTTGCCTTTTGATAAACCTAGGCCTTCCAGGCCTTACTTACCGGTGGGGAGAGCAAAGGGAGGATCTAATGCCTTCCCTCCTGTTCCGGTATTCGAAAGGGAAGATTTGAGCCTTTCACAGTGAACTATAGAATTGGGCAAATCATGCAGTGATAAAATCTGAGTTTTGAAATCCATTTTTATCTGTTTATGTTAGGTATGCTATAAAAAGCATATCACCATGGTATCCCAGCTCTTTCCAATTAAAGAAAACTATTTCTACCATTTACTTAGCAACTTTGACAATAGCCTCCAGTAGCAGTAAAACAACTTGACTGCCTGGCATTTTACAAGATAAATTCTTCACTATTGTCTGTTTTTTCTTGTGCTGGTACTTGCAAAGACTTAAAAAGTTACTGCTTCTTCAACCACTGAAGCTGGTACTGTTACACTCACTTGCGCTATGGATCACTGGGTACACTTTGTACCTTTACATGCCAGCTTGAGAAAAATCAATTTTAGACTTCGAGAGACGAAACTAGTGTTGCAGAAGATCAGTGCACATTTCCAGGTGCTGCAGGGTACTAGCATCTTGATGGGCATTAAACAAAACAAGACAAAAGTATGGTGCAAAATTGCATATTCTCCTACTAAAAGATCTCAAAAAATTTAAATAGTAAATAAGAATACTGTGAAGAAGTGAGAGTCACACTAACAATTCTACATTATTCACAATCTTAGCATCAAAATCAGAATTTATGTTACTATTAGTTACTGTAGGCCAGAAAATGCTGTAGATATCAGATAGTACTTAATATAGATATTAACATTAGCATGTACCTAATGCTAAGGAAAAGAATAGTTTGTGTACAGGAATGGGTGAAAATACTTAAAATACTTAACACCTAGGTAGAGCTTCATTTAGTGTCACTCTCTGTCTTTTTCTTCATTTATACTTTAGATCTCTGGAACATTTCTATACAACTAAAAATCTTGACAAATGCAGTGTTTACCTTCTTTTCCCTGCTGTATTTGTACAGAGATAGAGAAATTAATTTTTTTGTTTTCTTTTTGTAATTTAGAAGTAAACATTGTCTTTCCCATTTGGAAGGACTCAGATTGCACTTCCATGGGATATTAACTGTGCTTTCAGTGAGCACAGGCCAGAAATACTGAGTCCAGATAAGACATTCTGCTGAACTCATATAAATGTTCTCTGCCAGATCACATTTATTAACATTTCTGAAATAGTAGCTTTGTCTCAGAAGGGGTTATGCTAGATCAAGTATCATCTGTTTGTGAAAATCTAACTCAATGCTTGGTCAGGTATTGTCTGTTGTTCTGCAGCTGATATAAATCAGATTTGTTCTGGTGTAAAGTATAAACCGGTGTATATGTTTTATTGTGCATTCAGACTAGGTTGATTCAGATACATTCTTCATACCAGTTGGAAGCAGTTGCAGCTCCCCCAGCCCTTTTTCCTCTTCATGTCAGAATTCCCTGTGGAAGGCAGTACTTTTTCTAACCTGATGGATTTTCTTATCTATATGTTTCTTAACTAAATGATCCAAGTTAGCAAATAGAGCATACATAGCAGAATTTTTTCCAATCAAACTAATTGGAACTGGAACAGGCTAAGAATTGCTTATAAAAGCACCTCTGCTGGGAGATTAGATGAGGCAGTAACCTCTAACTACTGAGACAGGCTGAGGGTGGTAATTATTTCACTAGTTTTGCTCTAGCTGGAGAAGGATGTATGAAAACAGCTTAAATGATAAAAAGGGTATGGTTCCTATGTAAATACAGATTGGAGCACTTGCTCCATTTCCCAGTGGATGCCCTGAATTAGGCAGCCAACTGCAGGCTGAAGAACAAAATCAAAAGAACTAAAAGAGAGACAGTGTAAAATGACTTATCCGAGGTCTGCATTGTTTTGTTGGGGGTTTTTTCACCATAAAACATTGGTGATATGCAGGCATGATTTTAAAATGCAATCTGTGTTCTTTCTATAACAAATATAGATTTGTGCAGAGTACTGAAAACTTGCCTAATAATAGGATCTTTATACATGCTCCATTTTGAAAGAAAAAGGCAAGTGGGGATCACTTTCAAATATCAATGTCGAAGAGTGAACTGGATCAAGCAGTTATAAAACAGGGCTGATATAAGAAATTCCAAGTATATAAGTAGCTCAGGTTGATCATGAACCTGATCTTCACTGAAATATGAAAAGCAAACAAGGAGATTTGTAGTGCTTCATTAAGAAAAGTCAAATTTCATTCTTTTTGTTTCCTTTAAAAAACATAGCTGGTGATGACGACTATGACTTTGTGACAAATTTTGACATTTACATATTTTACTTAATACTACTGGACATTTCTAATTTATTGTAATGATTTATGAGTAAGAGAGCAGAGCCGTGTTTAGACTTTGATATCAATTTTTTAATGTTGCTAAAGGTTTTCTCAGCAATAATATTCTCCTTTTGTATATTAGGATTTATGTAGCACCTTTTAGATTATATTTTCTTTCTTTCCCACGGGAAAAATTTCTCAATGACAACACTTTCCTCTTATCCTTCTTTTCTTTTTAGAGAATACCTTTGAGCACAAATTATTGATTTTTGTTCTCTTCCTTCATATATACTGCAGTTACAGGTCACTTGTGTAACAAGCAATTGTATTTGCAGTGCGTCAGGAACCATCTAGTTACATTTTCAGCCTATTATTATGGTCCCTTATTCTCATCTAGCCTTATTCATGGTGGCAGATTCCTGTGCTTGCACTGTGTCTCAATGAACTTGGTAAAAGACGATATGAATGCAGTGCTAACCCACAAGCAGTTAAGTGTTACGATGAACACTTAACTCCAGAGCTGAAGTTGGGCTACTGATTGCACTGTGTTCCCTCTACATGCAATAAAGAAAGGTAATCAGCTCCAGAATCCAATTCAGTCTGCTAAAACTGTAAGCAATCTTCTTCAGATGTCCTTAGAGGAGGCCAAAGGAGATCACACGCCTAATGGACATCTTGGTATGGTGTGTGAGTTACAAGTGGACTGTTACATGTGAGCCAGAACCCCCTGTGCATTATTTCCTTGTTCTGCACTTAGCAGCTTTGTATTGATTTCAGGGTTCAAATATATCTTCAGGATATCCAGCCTTGTTTCAAATTAGCTTTTACCGGGGCTAGGCTTTTGTAAACAACATACTCTCAGTGTATTTCTTTTCACAGCAAAGGACTCTGAAAGAAGAATCACTTTATCTTGGAGTGGGTGTGGGGGTGTGTGTGTGCTGCTGTTCTATTTTTGTTTAAAAGAGGTAGCTTGGCTGATTGTTACACCAGAAAAATACAAGAAATTTAGGACAGTGCAAGATCAAATCCATTCATGGAACTATCTGTCATGAGGTGGTTTGATGGGATATGTTTTCAAACAAAAAGCAGTCCACAAATGATGGGTTAAAGCTTTGCTCATGTTATAGACCAGACCAGACTCAGTGGGCCATTTTTACGTTATGTTTTCCTGTAGTAAGCAGTGTTTCTTGTCAGAATTTGGGCTCTTTTGTTTCCATTTTATATTACTTGGTGAAGAAGTCAGCTGTATTTGAAGAGAGAAATTCATACTTTCTCCATTAGAAATTAATCACACTGTTCAAAACCTGAGCGGAACAGTTTAAAAATTTCCTGGAAATCCTCGCTGTGTTTCTCTGTGATTAACTGTCAAATGATAAAATTTGTTTGTTGAAATTATGGCTGTGGAGACCCACTTGTGTGAGCTCTAGCATGTAATTCCCGACTGTTATCATGCTGTTCAAGAATTGTTCTTTCTGCATATTGGCTTTTCTAACCATATGACCATAGGCTTAAAAATTCACCTTCGGCAGCTGAATCAGTTGATGAGAGAGTTGTATTCACATCATCTCCCGCATTGCACTTAAAAAAAAAAAAAAAAAGCAAAAGCTCGGTATTAATTTTGGAGATTTTTCCTATTTAGCTCTCACCTTGAATCGAATATGCTGGAGGAAGAATGCCTGGTTTATATTGTTTTTTATTTCTTTCATGCAAAGAGTAACTCCTAGGGTAGCATTACTGCTCATTACTTTACTCAGGACTTAACTGTTTCCACTGACTGACAAAATTTTTTTGGAAAAAAAATATCCTTTTCTTCTTTGTCTGCCATTTCTAAATTCAAAAAATGCGTTGTATACCATTTCCTTTTCTTCCTCTTTCAACAGTATTATACCTAATATGAGAAACTAAAATAGCTGTTCTTTCAATTAGAGGTGATTTCAACATTAGTTAATGTGGAGGATATACTTGAATGAGTTTCTCTAAAGCAACCCCACCCGCATTCCCTTTCAAACACAGGAGAAGTGAAAAATACAGTTTTTTTGACTTCCTATTCTTTCTGCCTGACATGACAGGCAGATATTTTTTTCTTCTCTGATTATCCCCCGTATTACTTAATTTTATGACATCTCTGAAGAAGCTACTTTAGGCAGCTAACAAGTATAAGGAACTGAGAATGCATAAATTAATGACACAATCTGCTTCCTTGGCTTGCTGCAGTGATGCTCTACTCTGATTTCAGTAGGGCTCTTTATATTAAATCTCATCAGCTTGTTTTGACTTGTAGTGGCTATTCAGAGGGATCCATAACTTTTGGTGTTAATGACCAACTGTGCACTCCGCAGTTGTAATGATTGCTGTTTTTCTTGTGAAATCCCGAGGTAAAGGTATTTACTCCTTTTTGAATGATAGGTACTTATTTTAAATATTGACTGTAAAGCAATCACAGAAGGTTAGAAGTCAAAAAATGTGAGTTTAGCTTATTTTATTCTAGTTTAGCATCATTCATTACATCTATTTCCTGTTCTGTAAACAGTAAATGTATCAAGAACTGAATCCAAACCTATCCTGTTTTTACACCTTTAAGAGGAGTACATGAATGTGTCAGAAATGTATTAAAATGATCATCTGCGAGTTTTTTAATGAAATTATTTTGACACTTAGGCATAAGAAGCAGCAGAAGGATACAAGGAAACCGTAAGTTAATTACTTGAACTTAGAGACTTCAGCTGAAATATCAAACAAAAAAAAAAATACTGTTTATTTTTGCTTCAGTAGTGCTGACACTTTTCACAGATATATCTTCTTTTCCTGTGGAACTACAAAAGACCTTTTGGGGACATGAAATATTGTGAGGAAAACAATGCTCTTACATTAAACATTTTTATTAATAAATTCTGTGATTTAGCTATGATTGGTTTCAAAACATGATGGTTTGGAAGACAAAGTGCAACCAGAATTTAAAATGAATGTGAGAAATAATTAGTTGAGGAAGGATACTTCACTGACAATTCGAGTTTAATCCATATTCAGATTGAATTTCTTTTGAGGGAACTTATGGCCATCAGTCTATTATCAGGCAACAGAACAGGCTATTACTCATTTGAGTTGGGGTTTTTTATTATTAAATTTGAAAGAAGAATGGTGAACTAATATATTTATAAACTGAGCTTGCAAAAACACAGCAGATTGATAGTCGTGCTTAATTTGGTAGGAAAAAGAGCTTTTGTGCAATTTGTTTTCTGATTTTTTTTTCTAGCATACCTCAATTCTCTCCTATTGCCTTTCTTTTTGTCACCCTCTCTAGTTTCTATTGTTCTATTACAGCCTATGTTATATTGAATGTTCAATTCTAGATTGAATTGAGGTAGTGTGAAAGCCACAGTGGCACTTGTGTCAGACTCTCAGCTGGCTTAGGTGCTGGTGTTAACCAGGTGCTCTCTGTAGACCCCCTAATATTACACTTGCCACAAAATTATTCTCATGGCAAAATCTTCAACATCTGAAAAGAATATCAAGCGTGTCTGACTATGGATCCCCTGTCTGACAGTGGCATCTTGCCTTCAGCAGGGTGGGGAAGCAGGCAGAGCAGTGTGATGGAACTGGGTAGGTATGGGATTTGCCTTATCATAGAATCACCAGGTTGGAAGAGACCCACCGGATCATCGAGTCCAACCATTCCTATCAAACAGTAAACCGTGTCCCTCAGTACCTCGTCTACCCATGCCTTAAACACCTCCAGGGAAGGTGAATCAACCACCTCCCTAGGCAGCCTATTCCAATGCCCAATGACCCTCTGTGTGAAAAACTTCCTCCTAATCTCTAGCCTAAATCTCCCCTGGCAGAACTTGAGGCCATTCCCTCTTGTCCTGTCCCCTGTCCCTTGGAAGAAGAGCCCAGCTCCCTCCTCTCCACAACCTCCTTTCAGGTAGTTGTAGAGAGCAATGAGGTCTCCTCTCAGCCTCCTCTTCTCTAGGCTAAACACCCCCAGCTCTCTCAGCCATTCCTCATAAGGTCTGTTCTCCAGACCCCTCACCAACCTTGTTGCTTGAAACAAGGGACACGGGTGGATCACAACACTGTAGGGCTACTATAAATTCAGTACAATGAGCAAAACCCAAACCCATATAGACAATATGGGTCTGAAAGAACATAATTAGCAGGCTGAAGTACAGCGTCTTTGTCCCTGTGTCAAGTCTTAACACTGTTATCACTTAGGATACCACTAGAGTGAGAGTGCTTCAGGTGGGTCAGATTTTTGGGTGTTTCTTCATTCTCTTAAAGCTTCACTCTGCCAGCTGCTGGTTGTGGTTTGCAGCTCTGCTTCTCTCTGGTCTGTATCGGTAACAACTTCCGTATCTCTGAACCTCCATTTTATATATACGGTATTGTTTTCCTCCCCTCCTATTCTTTAACATGTTAATGATATATATGTGTTTATTTTGGCAAAAAAAAAAAGGGGCTTTGGGGAGAACAGATAGTATCTGTTACTTTCGTTTGGTCTAATTAGGCTAATCACACACTAATAAATTGCTTTTCTAGAAGTTTAAAATCTCTCTACATGATCAAGTTAAAATGAATCCTCTTCTCAGTGACATGTAAACGAAGATAGGTTTTTGTTCATAAAACAGTCGTAAAACCTGTAGCTTCTGTCTCATTAAGTTATTTTGGTGTACAACCATAATAATCAGTGTTGCTTGGGGCTGAAACAGCTGCCCAGTGTTATGATTAAGGATGTCTTTATACATATATTTTGAGACAAAACTCCAGAGAATGGGATGCAGCAAGATCCTTCAAGGAATAAACTAACTAACCAGCAGAAATCCAGCTGGTAGGTACTAGTCTGAATATGCTACTCGGTCACAACAGAAGCACCACTTAGTGTGGTGTTACAGAGTGTTACATTTTTCCTCCTGATAGTTGTATCATTAGGATTTTGCTTGAATTTGGAATGTTAAGTATAGTATTGATACAAGAGCATGAAATGATTAATGGCTTTTCCTAGGAAATGTGTCACGTCAATAAAACTGTTTTTTAATAGCACTATTGCAATTCCCCAGATGAAAGAATTTCAAGAGTTGGTTAAGACAAAACCTATTTTTCATTATAGAAATTCCTTAGCATTTCCGTACCTGAGCACAGAGAACAGAACAGGCTCTGTAACTACACAGAGAATTATTGCCACTCCGCTCCCATTCCCTTGCTCCTTATCAAGTAAGGAGCAGTTAAAAAGAAACAAAACCAGAAAAAAAAATCTGCTTCTATTTTCTTTCTAGTGTCTTCCACCAGCCAAACTAAACTCTTGTAAAAAGGGGCTGGATATATCACTGGTTTCAAGCTATTGGAATTCAGGAGTCGTCTTCCCCAAAACATTCATTGAAATATTTAAAAAGGTTTTTGCTTCCTTGGTGTGTGTTCGAGTACCCAACACTCAGAGGCTTTAAGTTCCTTTATTATGCCTCCTCAACTCTTTAATTTTAATTCTTTTTCTTTGGTAAATCTACCCTGAAGGTATGCGTCACTGTGCTATGGACTTTATTCATAAGGGATGTTTACTGAAAGACACTTGAAAAATCTAAATAAAGCAGCCTACGTTGGTAAAAGAGTCTTTTTCCCCCCCCTTAGTCTTACTCACAAAGTGCCAATACCTCTATAAATGTATAAATAGTGGCACTGCCAGCATTGGTAGGATTTCTAGAGCAAATATCTTAGTTCAAATCAGTGTGTCAAGCTGTGATATGCTGCACATCTTGCTGTGTATTGTGGGAGACTTTGCCTATTCTGGGTTCATACATTAAAGAACTTCTGGAGCGCCAGCTCAGTGCACTGAAGTAGCTCTGTGTTGGCGTACTTCTGTCTTATGTTGATCTCTGTTTTATCTGCAAATTAGTCATAGATTCAGTTGAAGGTGATGACAGCTTCCAGTGACTGCGTTATGATAATGCTTATAATTTCTTCAGCCTGGGTTTGTGCCTCTGAGAAGGCAGATGCAGCCTTTTGGGATGGGTAAGACCTGCTGAAGAGAGAATAGTTAATAAAAGTGAAAAATAAACCCGAAACCTCTATATCTCTGAAAATGTTGGAGAACTTCAAAGCTATAGTACTCAAACTGATTGCATGAAATTTCCAGCTCTTAAAAGTTTAACTTGATTTCTCCTTCAATCACTGGACACATAATGTGTCTAAAATTAAAAGTCATTTGCTCACCCAGGGCTCTACAAACGTGCTTTGACATTGAAAGATTCACAATTAAACTACACCAAGACTGGAAAGTACCAGCAGCCTGGGGGTGGCTGTTGGATCTGACCAGTGGTTCAGGGGGTCAGCCTGGGCACATGAGTCAGTCAGGGAGAAGGTCATGTCTGGTGATGCTGACCACAGTCAGATGTATCTTGGTCAAATCTGTGGTGATGAGGTAGGTCTGAGGTGAGGCTGGGAAGCTTGATGTCATAGTCCAAGTCTGGATCAACGTGGCCCATGGCCAGACAGAGCCCTGGCTGTGACACAGCTGTTGCTGGAGTTCAGACTGGAGCCAAGCATGAGAGTGTCAACTTCAAAGCAGTTTCCATCAGAAAGGAGGGCTCAGGCCTCCCAGCAGAGCTGTCTAGGGAAGGGGACAGCCTGCAGCTGCACTATGGTTGAGTTGTCCCCGAGACCTGGCAGCAGGAGCTCCAGGAAAGGGGAAGCTCTCAAGGCCATTTCACTTTGCTGCATTAATGCCCAGCAGAAATCTGGCTATTTCTTCACTTAAAATTATTTCTTTACCAGCAGAGCGGAGACGTTCTTTTTCTTTACATTTCTGTCATGAAACAATTGGTGTGTCATGTTGCATTATGTCATATCATGTAGTGAAACGCAAGCTGACATGCTGTATCCGAAAGGTATTTGAACATATCATGTCAGAAACTAGAAAAAACAGTGCATGCTCTTGGTCTCTCTGTCTTGGCTGAAGTTGTTGTTTTCCACTGTTATTTTAATTCTTCTGGATTGCCTTTAAAAAAAAATTATTAGAGAATTCACTTGTCTGTACTCAGTGCTTCTGTAATCTTTCCTTCTTTTCTTTGAGAAAAAGCAAGGAAGCCATGAAAGCAAATGTACTTAAAAAAAACAACAACAAAAAAAGTGTAAAGTAAAAAAAGGACCAAGACCCTTGTGAGACATGACCACCTGAGGAAAGATAGGAAAAAATTAATTAAATTGAATGGGGAAAAAAACCAAAAACAAACAAATGAAAAAAACCCAAGGAATCAAATTAAACCAATCTATCAGAAATCAGAGAAACTTGATGCTAGTCATCATCATTTTATGGGATTATACATGTCAAAGATTAAAATTAGAGGTTTCATAGTAAATTGGTTTTTGCAAGGAGGAATCCAGGACAGTGTCTGCCATCTCAGTGTGACAGTATTAAGAACCAGCCCTAGGCATTCTGTTGTTCTTGGTGAATCTGATTATATGTGCCCCTGACCTCTACTGATACGTATTATCCATTTTATATACTCATTCATTCATTTAACTATGTACTTTGTCACTGATGCTTTTTCAGAAACTATAAAAAGGGTAATATAGTCTCATTTGTATTCATTGTCCTTTTCCACAGCTTCCTGTTATTCATTCTCTTTTCTTCTCTTTTCTGTCTTATTTCCTTGATTCAGTTCTTTTCTTTCATATCTTTTTGGCACTTTGCACTTTTGCTTTACTTTAAGCCTTCACCACTTCTTATTTTCCTCCAAATAGCTTATGGCCTCCATTCTTTTTTTCCATATAATCTTATATATTTTCTTATTAGTGTTTTCTTCTCTTCTTGAACTGAGTTAGAAACGTCATGCTTTCTGTAAAGAACGTTCAAAAAGGTGTTGCTTCCCCAGTATTCTTCTGCCGTGGTAGTAATTTGAGGTACGACTACTTCTGGTGGGCATTAATATTTACAGACTTTTTTTAATGAATCTGAGGATTGATTTAGCTTGAGCGATGCAAAGAAGCAGATGAATCAAGGAAATGGTAAGGTCAAAATTCATAACTCTAAAAACCATTCTGAGGTGATCAGCTTTTAGAAGAGCAACATCTAATGATTGCGAATCGTTAAATGCCTGAAGTCTGAAACAAATTCAGAGCTTAACTTTCAAGGTAATGAAAATTAATTATTAAAAACATTCTCCAAATTCTCACAGACTTGCATCCCTTCTCTTTAAAATATATAAAGTCCAAAAATTTCAAGTAGCACTACTTGTCTTAGATAGTCAGGTGATAAACATACTATTTACTGATATCACTTGTGTGAATGACATCCCTCAGAACTTGACACCTGTAATTTACAAACTTCTCCAAACTGAAAATTTTAATTGTGTTCTCATTTGTCAGTTCTCAGTCTTATATAACATATGTGCTCATATCTTGGAACAGAGCACAAGGTGCAAATGGTGTATATGACCTCAGTGATTTTCAGAAGTGTTGTGAACATGACTGATGAGTTAGTACTACCTGGAGAATCTGACCAGTCCATTTTTAGTTGCTCCTTCCAAAATCTGTGATCTTTGTCGTATTTGGAGAGTCAATCCGAAAAGATTAATAGAATCCCCCTTACCTATAAGAAAGAAGTCTACATTTGATATCTTTAAAGTAATCCAGGAATAAGTTCTTTTAATATAGATTTTTTTTCTGAATTTATATTGAGGCATTTGAATTGTGCTCATGGAGGTACATTTGTAAGAAAAAGTATTATCTTCTATTAGGTTATGAAATATATCTTGACAAAGAAACTTCTCAAATTCATAAATGAATTTTCAGCCCCTCTCTGTAGGGATGCAGAAAACAATCTTGCTGGGAGGAAGAGAGCTCAGGGGAGAATATAGATGTCCTGTTAATCAGGACATAAAAAAAGAAAGGAGAAGTTATGATGTGACAGTGACTGGTGGAAGAAAATCTGGCAAACAGCAGAGAGAAGATTGGGAGATACGACAATTTGGGAAATGTATGTATAATTTATAAATCCAGACTTATTTTATGAATTTTGTGTTCCACTCTATTCTTCGGTCTGTACTTAATCTGCCACTTGCTGGCTGGGCCTGTGTCATAGATCACACACTCTATGCAAGAACAGATACAAAAATAACCTAAAAAGAGATAACATGATATGATTTTTTTTTCTCAGTGAAGTACTGAATATGCTAAATAGACTGGTTAAACTAAAGGACACCGATCGTCTCAGGTTGGTTGATTCTGAAGTAGAATGATGGAAATTGCCTATTGAGAAAGAATGTATGTTGTCTGAGCTAGGGAGCTATCTGAACAAGTGAGAGAACTTGCTGAGAGAGCTTGCAGGCTGATCAGAGCGAAAGTGAGGCTTTAATACCATGGAAGATCTGTCTAAAACGTCGAGATCTTGCAAGACATCTGTGCTCCCAGAGGGAAGGTTTTTATTTCATGGATTGTTTTGTTTGCTTGCTTTTTATTTTGGGAGTCGTAATTCTAGGTGCTTTCTCCATTAGCATCACATGTTTAATAATATGAATTTATAGCCTCCACTTACTTTCTAAGTACTGTACAGTCTCAGAAGATGAAACTGTAAACTGCAGTAGTCAGGAGGGAAGCTTTATGCCTTGGAGAGGTTAGAACTAGCCTAAGAGACCTTGACTATAGATTCTGAAGGCTTCCTGAGAATAGGTATCACTGCCTATATGGTCAATAGGTGCCCAGTGTTCTGTTTCAAGGAGAGCAGCAAAGGCATCGTGAGAAGACCTATTATGAGAGGGTAGGAGATTCGAATGAGAGTGATTAGAGGAAATGAGAGAAACACGTAGGAGAGAATTATCTATCACTGCAAAGGTAAGAGAGCTGTGTTTCAAGATGGATCTAAGTTATCTTAAGCAGTCTTGGTAAAGACAGGAAAAAAATACTTACAAAACAGCTTCTGCATACACATATGTGAATGTTTACACAAGTGGAGAATTTTGTTGCTTCTTCTGCTAATCAGGTTCTGTGAATGTTTAAAGTTGTGTTGTGGAGGAAGTGCTTGCTGGTGTTGTATTTTTGTAATATTTTGTTATGGACGTGCCCACAGATCCAACAGCAGAAGTAGGCACAAGGGTGAGAGTTATTCCAAAGAGAGAAATTCATAGTTATTAACATCTGTAAAGCACAAATCATATGTTCATATAAGATTAATGTGGAGTTGGTGATAATAAAAAAAATTGTTATAGTAAAGTAAATTCCAGTTACTGGAGATCGTCACTTTAATATTAGTAGAAAAAGGCATTTGATAACAAGTAAATATTAACATTGGGAAAAGAATATGTATCCTCTGTGAAATTGAATAGTGGGTGGAAGATGCAGTTTTGCTTTCTCACTGATTTCGTTAAATTGATTTCTTTTGTTGCCCAGCCCTGTTCTTCCATTACAGTTACAACAGCCAACACAACTACAGATACATTCTACTATAGTTGATGTACCCAAAGGTTTTCCTTAAATTGAGATTCACTACATTTTTTGAGCTCCTCTAGTGGGCCAGAACCACTTTAGTTGAAGGATGTTACAGATTGTTCTGTAAGTCTCGCTTTTCCACTTTCTTTTTCTGAGAGCCCATGTGACTCACCTAGTCAGTTCAATGGCATTGAAATAATGTTAATTTTGCAGAAGCACACGTACATCAGCAGGAAGATGCAGAGACTTACAATTAATTTTTGTCAGGAAGTGATCATGTAGATAGAATTCATGCTAGGGCTGGTGAGTTGTTACAATTGGTGTGTCTGGGACTGAAAACCCCCATGCAGCAGTGATCTTATCTTCAATTATATACCACAGTGTGAACCTGCTGGAACTGCACAAGAAATCCAAGTCGCCACTTGCAGTTTATTTAGAGAAAATTGGGACCAGTTGTTGGACAGGGACTGAATGCCTCTTTCTTCAGCTACGAACGGTCTCATCAGAAAACCAAGGTGAGCAGTTGCTTTTAATTTTTGTCAATAAAGGACAGTAAAATTGCCCATGCTGTTCTTGGATACAGTTGTGCCTTCCTGTCAGAATTTGTATTGCGTTCAGAAAGGAATGGAACAGTATGATATCTGGCTTCCCTGACACTCAGCACAGATAAATAATGAGAGAAGAAACCAACAGTCCAGAGACATAAAACATCTTCAGTATAGTGTAATAGATCTGTAGTAGGAGTTACAGTGGAACAGTTTCACTGTTGACATCTTCTCCGCTCCTAATGATACCCATAATCTCATTGCCTGGGGACAAACAAAGCGAGGAAGACAGGGAAAACAAATATGCCTAACTGAACCTGTTTTAGAGGACTGACAATTTATTTAATACTCGTATAAATCACATAGCAGAATTAACCCACGTGATAGTCAACTTAATTTAACCACATGATTTATCGTCTATGTTACCTGAAGGGACCGTATCACAAACGCACTGATTTTTGTGTCGTCTTAAGCATATCCTCTCCTTTCCTGGTGTTCATGTCATGCAGGCCCTGAACTGAGATCCTTCATAGCCTGTGGGTTGAGAATTTAATCCTTGACTATAAGATACCCAAGCACAATGCCCTAGGCACCAAAGATTTTATTTATTTATTTGGGAGTGGAGATTATTTTATTTTCTGAGCTCACACTGCTTTCTTCAGACTCAAGTTACTTCCTCTTCAGTTTACGTAGACAAAGTTTTCAGGGTTTGCTTTCAATCAGTGTATGTATAGTAGCAGGATTTTGGCACAATAACCTTCCTTTTCCCCTTTCCAAGTACTATGACCTTTTAGTGAGGGAAGGACTGAGTATAAATTTCTGTTTGTGTCATCTTGCCCTGGAAAAGGAATATATTTTACATAGCATCACAACTCAGCTAAGAGCTGAAAGGAGAGCAGAGCATCTTTGCATTAACACAGGTTAACATATAGATGCTATTTGTTGTCTTACTGTCTTGTTATCATTTTATAATGTGAATACTGTCCTAAATTTAAATAGCAGGGGGTTTATGTTCGACATGTCTTTACTAGTTAGGATAACCCATGTCCCGTTCCTGTAATCTCAGCTTGCTGTTAGAATACAAATATCTTCTAAATTCAAATGCTGCACAACTGTGTTCCAACAATAAAGTGCGTATGAAGTACTCAGCTTGATTGCCCCCAGAGTAATCATTGTTAATTGAGAGGGGGTAGTTCAGATTCTGTCTGGGTTCTTGGTCACAATTAATGGGGGTACTGAACTTTTTTTCCGTCTGGTTATATTTGATAAGACTTAATACGTGCCACAATATTCAGGGTATAGATGAAATTATGTCCTTTTCCTTCCTGTTTTGTGTTGTTTATATTCACTATCCCACATAGCTTGTCTCAAACAACCATTCATAAAATAAGAGTAAACTGTAAGAAAATTGCTCCTTTCTTACAGGATGAAAAAAGACCTGAGTCCTAATCTTTATATCAACTTTAATCAGTATCTCAGTATTCCTTAGTTGATTGTCTGTTATCTCTTTCTTTACTGAAATTATATCTGTACTAGTTTGTCAGGAAAAAGTAATCAGGAAGCTCAGCGTTTGAGTAGAAAACACTTCAAAAAGATTTTTTGAAAGAACAGGCTTTATTGGGGAGCTGCACTTTGTATATAGGTAGATGGCACTTTGCATGTATTCCAGGTTATTTTAAAAGGCCTGTTGAATCTGACCTTGACTAACATAAATAAAACCACCTTGCTGAAGAGTGAAGAACTAAATTTTTTTGGAGGTGTTTGATTCACTGGAGATATTTTGAAATACACCTCATAAATCTACAGCTGAACATTTCTCCTCTTCATGCACTAAGATCCCAACTCCCACCTGTGCAAAACACAAGATATAACAGGAATGCAGAGTGTGTTCATTTTGACAGAAGTGTCAGGTTTGTCTTAAATTTTTTCCTTTTCCGTATAACATCACTGAAGCAAGCACAGTTAAGAGGGAATACTTTAGAATTGCTTTTCAAAAACAAGTTCTTCTGGTAAAAAAAATAGAGCATTTGTTCAAACAATTATTAGCTATTTCTGGATTCTCTTGTAATATCCACCATTCTGCTTTTTCTGTAGCAGAAGTAATAAGTATATCCTTAAATGGAACAATTGATACTTGTTAAGTCTAGTCTTGGTTCTTAAAGCGAAGTTACTCAAAGTAGTTTCTGTTATCTAATTTTTCTGTTAGTTTATAATAAGAAGCAAACATTTATGAAAGTACATAAATATATTGTGTGGAAATCGAGGCTTTTAAACTGAACTCAGTGAAATTGTGTTACATTGATGTATCATAGTAGAAGTAGCATATTGCATGTCTTGCTTAGACTGGAGCATGAAATTGCACTTAGTATCAGTCTTGCTAATTTAATTGTTTCACTTCTATGCAATGTTTAATTTATTTTTTTCAAATTGTTCTAGAAGTTGTCTATGTGTAGATTCCATTCTAATGAATGCTCCATTTGGATATTTTAAAAGGAATTTTTTTTTTAATTTGGGATCTGAAAGCTAAGTAGTGAAGTAGTATCAGGCAAAATGCAGAAAGGATTTCTTTCCCAGTGTTGCTAATTCTGGTGGACGTGCTCCTTAGTACCTTGTTTCTCTAATTCTGGAACTCTGTTGGACTGGAAAGTAGTCATTTTGGGATATGTACAACTGTGGTGTCAGACAAGATCACTGCAATTCTTGCCAGTCATAATCACAGTTAACAAAGATGTTTACCAATGCAAAGGAAAAGTAGATAGTAGTAGTGTAGTCTGAGGACTCTTCACTCATATCTTACATGTGAGTCCTTACAACTTTTGTAGTTCTCCTTATCAGTGCATTAATCTGAAACACAGCTACATTCTTTTAGCTTTAACATTCAATTCTGTAGACAGATATGTATTTATATCATTTTTTCTGATATCTTAAATATTTTAAATTTCTTTATTTTCTATACCACAGAAAGCAATGAAAATTTATAGTGGATTATTATTGCACATTACAACTAGATGTGTAAACTTAAGACAGGCACATACAGTTTCACACTTGTGACCTGGAAATCTGATTTTGATTGGAAAAAAAAAAAGAAAAAGCTTTATGAGAATTCATGGATTCTTGGCTGCCTTCAGTCATGTCCATTTTCATCTGGTATTGTGCTTGTTAATTAGTTAAACCACCTCACTGGGGCATAGATGCCAAGCAATAATAGCTTTATATCGGCATTTTGCATAATAAGGTCAGTGGCATCATTTGCAGCTGGGAGACCCATCACATTGATGTCTTCAAAGCACTGATGCCTCATGTCTTTTTAACAGTGAAGTGTACACCTGTTGGTTTTTCTGTGCCAAATATGCCCTTGAATAGTGGAGGGAAGGAAGACTTGGAAAAGGAGACAATTTTTCAGTGCCGAAAGAGACTAGCTAGCTACACTGCAGCTGGCAGCTTGGACCAGTTATTTCAAACAGGAACACACAGCTAGATTGTGGCTGGAGAGGAAAAAATAAACCACTCAAGACGGAGGGGTTGGCCTTACTCTCACAAATTGGCTGATACTGATAAGAAGACGTAGAATGGAGGAGGAACGACATTGTTCAGTCCAGGTGGTGCTATGAGAAGTTGGAATTCTTGGGTCACAGATGCTGTGTGGGAGGTCTGTCTGCTTCTGAGTTTGGCTTTGCTTTTCCTTTCTTCACGGCCAACGTCTTTTGAACAAGGCATCTTCTTCCTGAACAAAATTAGAAAATAATTTTGCTGCAGTGTTCAACATCAGGTCAACACCAGATCTTCGCAGCAGCCCAAGATGTTATATACTTAGAAATTGCATGATTCAGTTCTCAATGGATGCTTGACAGGTGCTTTAGGCAAATGTTGCTTTAGCTACCAAAAATTCTGTTTGAAAGAGTCTTTAGCCTAAGGGTTATGTAAGCCTGCACATTGACATATTTCAGTTCAATACAGAGCTGATGCATTGCTTAGGACATTTTATGTCCTGTTCTATTATATATTTGTCCGATTATATTAACTCTTGGAATTGTAGATATGGGAGATCATTCTGCATATTTCTTGGTGGAGTATGTGGATTCTACAATGGATATGTGTATGTGCCTTTTTTTTTTCATCTCTAGCCTATCAACCACCTTCCTTGTATCTTACAACCATCTCCCACCAGCAGTTCCTTGTAAATATTTCCCAGTCTCTCTTTTAAAACTCTTCTAAGCTTAATATCTTCTTCCTCCTTTTTATGCCAAGTAGACTATAGCCAAGCAGCTATTGGAGCCTTTGTGCTGGTTTTCAGGCAGCAGTATTCTCTTACATTATACAGAGAATACCAATAGGGATCGCAAGTAGCTAGTCAGCTAGAGAAATATCATCTAGAGATACAGGGAAGAGTCTGGCTAGTTCTTCTCCACAGTGACTGCATATACCCTCTTTTCTGCTTGGTCTACTGCTCAACTATCTGGAAATGAGAGGGTGGAGAAAGACATCTTTATTTTTACACAACTTTTATTTACATCTTGGGCTTCAGAGTAACAAAAACGCTTTTTGCTTGGCAGGTATTTAGCTTCCATTTGACTTTAAGTGTGAGAATGATGGAGTTATGGAATTGGTGAGACTGGGAGAGACCTCTAGAGCTCATCTAGTGGGATTAGACAGAGTAGGTTGCCCAACATTGTGTCCAGTTCTGTTTCGAGTATTTCCACAGAATAGGTAAGATGTCTCTTGCTGCCATAACACTATTTAACAGCTGCTATGCCCAAAACCCGTTTACTGGTACATTATTTGCTTAACAAAGTCCTTCCTCTTTTTCCTAATGAGCACTAGAACAGACGAAGAATTTGGGAACAACAGAAGGAACAGAACTGGACTCTTAAATTGTTAAGGGCTTTTAACTTTTTCTCGCATATTAGCTGTGAAATGTAGAACCTGGTGATGGAGCAAGGTTTCGGAAAAGATTAAGGTAGATCTTTAGTTTGGCAGTAGGTAATCTGTGCAATATCTACCCCTGAAAAATCCCAGCTGGAGTTTAACTATTAAAATCACACCAAGCAATGCAACATTTGGCATGGGGAGGTGGATGTCACTGCTGCAAAAGCAGCATGCAAAATCAAACTTGTATTTTATATGTATATACACACACACTCTTGCGATTGTGTATTTTCTGGCTGGGAAACTATGAATACATATTTCTTGCATTAGACATAGTTCTTAATAATGAAGTTTAATTTCAGTTTTCTCATGTTTAAAAGTCCTGTGTGTTTGAAAATGCAATGAATAACTTTTGAAAGATTGTAAATATATTTTATCACTAGGATATTTATACTACGAGCCTGGGATGTTTTACAAACTCTTAGATTAACTTTGCAGACAGCTTGTGAGGGATTGTGGGCTACTTGTGTGGTCTGGTGACACCTTTTTGACAATCTGTTGCTAGAATTTCTGTCTATCAATAAGTTTACCAGTGGAATTCATTTATTGAATTTGAAATGATTTTCATTTTCTTCTCTACTTAAGGGGCAAGAGGGTTTGCCAGATGGCTTTTTTCTTGTTATCTTTTTCCCCTATTTGTTTGTTGGTTTGGGTTGTTGGTGTTTGGTTTTGTTGTTTTTTAATATTCATAGTTTGATTCAAAATATCTGAAAGAATAAATTCTCTATTAGTGATGGGGATTAAAAGAGGACACCAAGGAAGTATTATACTTGGGCAATAATCCTTGGTGTCCTATATCAAGCTTTCTTTGATAGTATGGATTTGCATGTCCCGTGTTCATTATTCCACCTATAATTACAGTACCTTACAGTAATACTCTAATGAAAGTACTATTTATCTTGATAAAGGGAGCCTACAAGAAAGCCGGGGAGGGACTTTTTACAAAGGCTTATAGTGATAGGACAAGGGGCAATGCGTATAAACTGGAAAGGGGCAAATTTAGACTAGACATAGGGAGGAATTTCTTCATTGTGAGAGTGGTGAGGTCCTGGAACAGGTTACCCAGAGAAGTTGTGGCTGCCCCATCCCTGGAGATGTTCAAGGTCAGGTTGGATGAGACCTTGAGCAGCCTGATCTAGTGGGAGGTGTCCCTGCCCATGATGATCTTTAAGGTCCCTTCCAACTCAAACTATTTTATGATTCTACATTCATAAGAACAACTCTTCACACCAATCTTCATTCTACATATAAAATCCCTAAAAATAAGAAAAAAAAAAAAAAGCTCTGCCTCAAGCAGAAAGCAAGTTGGTGCATCTGGCAGCTTACAGAAACAGAGCACATCCACAATAATATTTGACTGCAGTCTTACGGGCATTTCATACCTCAGTCAACCTCTTTTTCTCCCTCAGGGATCTTAATTTTTTTTATCTACTCATTAGCATGTAAAATTAACACCATTCCTGAGAATATTAGTGATCAGAATTTTAGTAATGCTCATATCAATGTTAATCTCACTACATTTTCCATGACAATTAAGCAGGTAGGAGAATTATATTGTAAGGGTCTTGTGACACCCATATTTCTCAAATACCTGTCCTCCATGCTTCTGCATGAGACTAAAAAAAAAATCAAACTACTGATTTTCAGGGGGCAGAAAAGTATTTTTGTCTTTTCTTAGTGGGGTTACTGTTATGGTTGACACTTATCAGTAATATTTAATCATGGTGTGGAGTTGATTCGAGGTGACTTATCTGAATCATCTTGACCTATCTCTTTAAAATAAATCTGTCATATACTCATAAATAAATATAGAGGTCAGATAATGTTAGTTGTCAGCTCTGACTATGCCCTGAGTTTCATTTTAAACCGCAGAGAGACTAATCTTAATAAGGGAACAGAACTGCTGGATTTAAATTACATGCTTTTCGTCCTTTTCTTATTTGAAGATCCTGCCTGCTTAATTTGACAGTAAATTAAGCACCAGTATTAAAACTAAATTTTCATTGAGACTGAGGGAAGAGTATCTCTTTTAAGGACAAATGATTGCAATGAAGAGGTCCGGTTCATTCATCTTTACCTTAATTGAGCTAGATGACTATGAATTTAGATTTAACCCAGTCTCACCCTAGAGTCATCGAATGGTTGGGTTGGAAGAGACCATAAAAGTCATCTTATTCCAACCCCCCTGCATGGGCAGGGACATGTTCCACTGCATTAGTTTCTTCAAAGCCTAATCTAAGCTGGCCTTGAACTTCTATAAGTATGGGGCATCCATGACTTCTGTTCCCGTATATAAAGACTCTGAGAGGTCTCTGAAAGGGAAAAAAATATATATATATTTACATATAAATATGCTTTTATTTTTACATGTGTATAAAATTGCATTTATAAAATGAGATGCATGTATATATAATCTGTAATACTCAGAATTAATTTCTTTACAGGAAAGCAAAATTATATAATGTAATTTACTAAAACAGTTCCACGACAGTGAGCATGATTAAGAAATAGCAGTTTTCATTGTAATTTAATACAATTTCAAATTGTGTTTTAAAATTAAATTTTAATAATGCAGTAATGGTGTAATTCATGTTTCCTATATTTTTAATAAGTAAATTGGTTAATTTCTAATCGTTTTACTGGATATCTGTCCTATGACAAATGTGAAATTAGTGCTTTTCCCAGATTACTCAATTATAGAAATTAAAGGGAAATTCCGAACAGATTTAATTTTTGCTCCAAGTTTAATGCTCCCATTTGTGTTGGTAGAGTTTTTTCCTACTTGTTGTCTCTAAGGTGTACCTCCTGGAGAACATTAGTTACTGCTGAACCCGTGTAAGCAGACATCTATCGACATTGTTAAAATAAACCTAGTGTCTACAAAATAGAGCTTGTTTAGATGTTTTAGTGTGTCTATTTATCTTTGTATTTCTGTCAGAGTCAGTAAACAACCTGAATAGCTGTCTTGTCTAGGCTTTAATGACTAGAATGGAATAGCCTGGAAATTTTGTAATTAATTCTATTAGGTATTAGTGTTTATGGCTGACGAGATATTCATGATCACTGAAACCAATCCTGGAGCGGATGGGTTGCACTAAATGTGTATGGAATTGTGCAATTTTAGGGCTGGATTATCATCTAATTTATTAAACCATCCTAAAGGTGACCTGTGGCTCAGCACCAGGGTTGGAGTTGGCTCTGCAGCAGAAATTCTCAGTCAGAGGTGCCCATTTCACTTTGAAGTTTTGAATCCAGCAAGGATTCCATGGCAGCTGGGAGGCTCAATGGCAGCTCAGGCTGTGGCTCTACCAGTGGGGTAGGGCAGGGCATCACCTTGGCAGGGGGACATCTATGGAGTCTGGGTTGGGCTGTTAAATTCACTCTTCTTTTGGAGCTCTGTCATTCTTATATTGGAATTTGCTCTCTTTGACATCAATGCCTTCTCCTGAAAAATAATACTTTTGTGTTTAGTTCATGTTTTTGCCATGTAGCATAAAAGGACTTTTTTATCTTTTCCCACCTACATGTTTTATGAACAGATTTCTTAACAGTTTGCAGTAGGTGTTGTATGTGGATCCTTTCTCAAATTCATAACTATATTTAGGAGAGCAAGTGTGCTACCACAATTGAAAGAGACATTTCCTGCTGTGGGACATTGTTAGGCTGACCTAGTTGCAGAGGAAGTACCAACAACCTCTACTTTCCAAAGCCCTGGTTCCATCACAGACTGATGTGTGGAAAGCAAAGCTCATCCCGTAAGCAGAAAGATTGCCAGAGGAAGAGTTTGTGTTAAACTGTATTCACACATTGTTAAACTTTCTTGGTCTTTTGTCAAACAGTCTTTTCATTCTTATTTGCCCAGAATTACCTTCTAGAAGACAGGACTTGAGGTGACAGAATGTAAAAAATCAGCACAGTTCTCAGGGGTGTGCAGTCTCGCTACAATCAGTTATCCACTGACTGAGATAGCACAAGGACTTGATTTTAAAAAAAAACGAAGAAACTTCAGTTATTTGTATAAGTGGATAGAAACACTTTATATAATTGTAATTCTTTGAACCTTTGTCCAGAAAAAAATGCATGCAAAATCATGTACCTGTAAGACATTGCATGGCTGAGCTATGCATGAATGCTGGAGTAAAACACTTTCTTAAACCTACAGTGTTTTACACAAAAGCTACCATAAGTGTAGAAAAAGAGCAACTTTTCTTGAAAGGTTATGGTGCAAGCACTACAAATTTCCTTTAGAAACCAACACAACTTGAAAAACGGTCTGAAACAACAAATTTTTCCTCATGGCATTCAAAAGGCAGAAAGTGGAGCAGAAAAAAAACTCGCAGCTGTTCAAAAAGTGGATACATATGGTTCCCAACGAATCTTGTAAGCTCAAATTTTGCTAATTCTAAACAAAAACATTTTAAAAAAAAAAGTCTAAAGAAAAATAACAAAAAGAGGCTTAGTGGAAATGGTATCACTGGACTGTATACAATTATTTAGACATAATGTAGCAAATGATAAACTCGTGGTGGCAGAAGGTCACGTAATGGAATGACAAAATTGGATATGTCCTTTACTTATTTCAATAAATTTCATTTTATGAAGTACAGACTGAATGAGGAGGTTGAAACAGCCTAAATATTCTATCCTTCTGGGGTCTTTAAATTTGATTGCTTTCAATAAATCTCACATTTAATGAAGACTTAGTTGATATACAGAACTGAACCCATTGAACAGCTCTTGAATGTTCTTTGTCCTGTCATCTTCTACAGATTTTGAAACTCTATTCAAAACTATGTGAAGCGCTGCTCATAGTGGTTTTTTGCCTGTCGCATACCTCAACAGGAGGCAGGCAATCATAGATACCATCACTGATCGTATGAGGGACATGCCTATTGTGTAGACAAGTGGAGAAATAATGAAAAATAAGGGAGTATTTGGTTCAGAAATCCTCCAAGGCATATGCTTTTTTTGACTGTAAATTCATTGTGATAAGAATCTTGACCTGACAATGCTGTAATGGCAATAGGAAAGGGATGGTTCTTTTCCTAGACCACTGGTTTAGTCTGGTTTTCTCTTGCCTTCTGGGCTTGCGAATGCAATTGAGGCTCTATGCCAACTCACTCCTTGACCTTCTGGTGAGAATGACATTAGTAACACCGATTTTGGTGATAGTTTGTCATGTGGATATTTATCCACTAAACCTCTGGACCAAAGCCATCAATTCATTTTATACAGGGTACAAAATAGCCATTGGGCAGCAGTGACTTTCAGCCTTTTCTATCTGGGGCCAGGAGTCAATGACCTTTGCGTGAAAGGCACTATTGCTTGTCAGAAACATCATAGTAAACACTCATTTAATCTACTATTTTAAAACTGCTGAAGATACACCATAGTGACTAATCAAAGAATAGATTGTTCCTCAAAATGTTGAGTAAGCTCCAGTCATCAGAATAAATTATAACTGATTTTGAGCAGTCGTTGAAGAAAATGTTCAGGGCCATGACAAAAAGAGACCTTGGGATGGGTTGATACATTATTAATACAGTCTGTTAGGTCATGTCTTAGCAGTATATATTTGCCATAGGTTCAAAATACCTCTTAAACATTTACTGTTTTTAATAGATCTATGCCATGCTTAGCACCGATTGGCAGATTTGAAGAAGGTCGTATGCCTTGTCATCATACTATAGCAAACTAAAACTTGCTGTAACGCTGGTCCCAGAAAGGATTGGACCATGGAAATATTTTACAACATTTACGTTTCGAGGTGCTACAGAGAATTTGTTGCAGTGTGCTAACTATGATATGTCTGAATCATTGGATAAAACAGCATGTTTCTTGTCATGTGCTTACCTCAGCACACACAGGTGACTTATACTGGATATATTAAGTGATAGACACAATTTTTCTTTCTAAGAAGTAGAATGTTTTCTAGACTACAACTGAATAGTTTGAGATGCCGACTCTTTTACCTATTTTGACAGCCAAATCGGTTATTCAAAACAGTCATAGGTGTTTATGACAGCCCGAGTACTTCTAGCCTATCTGAAAATAGCTGCCATTTACTAGAAAGTGAAAAAATGTTTTAAATTGATAGCAAAAGAATCTTTCCCAGAAAGGACTTGGGAAAGGATTCATTAGTTCTGAAGAAGAGTGAAGGAAGAAACAGGTTTGTTCATCTCTATTTTAGAGTCATTTTTCCAGTAGTGATGGATGGGACATTACAGGTGTCCAAAGCCAAGGAACGCTTAATATCTCTAATTATGAAGTGTGAGATAATTATAATAATGTATTGATAGTTTTAAAGACTTCTGAGGTTTATATTCTATAAAGATGAATGTTCATGTGGAGTTTTCAGGGGAGAAGAAAGAACGCTTCCTAGTTTATTCTGTATTTACAGAGCGGTTTGTTTTACGCTCAGCTTAAAAATAATCCAATATGGGCTGTTTTGAAAACAAGAAAACTGTAACTAAAGGCATTGATGGATCGTTACATTAACAGTTTGTCAACAGCTAATCTGAGACCATCTGTTCTTCAGTGGTCTGAAAAGGTTAACAGCATATGGATGTCTCTGCTTGCCACATAGTATATCATAGACTTTCCAGGATGAAGGAATGGTGCTGTAGTGCAGGACTTCTGGCACAACACACTGTGCTGAGGTTCAATTCGTGCTGCCAGAAGTGGCCACACAGGACACAGTTTTTCCAGGCAGGCACATCAGTAACTTAATGTAATTGTTATTATTATTTGGCAATGTGGGTTAAGCAGACTTAATCAGCAAGTGGGTATCTGTCAAGCTAAGAGGCAGGTAATAGGTGTTATTGAAGTCTTAGGCTTTTATTTTATAATAAATGTGGATATTTAAAAAAAAAAAAGGCAAGGTTTTAACAAATTACCAGAAAACAGTATCTTCAGAAAAACTCTGATGCTGATTAATGAGCAGTGTATTAATTATGTTCTGCAGAATACGGATTTTTAAAATTCCGCTGTGTATAATCAATTTTCAGTATAATGTCATAAAATGAATAGTGTAATCTCTGGGGCAGAGCTGTTGCATCTGTGTGGAGCCTGGTACAATAGATTGTGTTTTCCAATCAACCTGTGATGAGCTATTTCTATGAGGTATTAATATTAAGACTACAGCTATTCCTATGCCCAGCTATGGATCCTGTTTTTCTGGGTTCTGATCGATGGACAGCTTGGCCTTGAAAATGCCTTCTCACCACGAATGGTGCAAGAATTGACAATGGAAACTATCTTCATTTGTTAATTCTCTCTTTGTGATCAGCATAGTTTTTATCACAAGAGAGAAAGTGAAAGTACACTTGTCTAATTCCAGAAAATTAGTTTTGTGGTGGGGACACAATGATTCTCTGACTTCCCTTGCTGTCGAGACCAGGAAGAGCTAATAACATTTTTGTCCTTTTGTAGATATTTAAAATACATGATTCTGTAAAGAGTTGTAAAGGGAAGTTGCTTGGGTTAGTAATAATGTCATGGGGAAAAATTTCTCATTCTTGGGAGTACCTGTGTAGTAGGATAGCAATCAAGGGAACTTAATTGGTAAGAAGGTAAACTATGGTAAATAGTAGGAAAACTGAAAATGCACTGAAAGGGACAATTGAGAAGCCATCTCTGTATGTTGCCAATTTCCCCACAGCAAAGAAAACTTCTTAGCAGATGAGAGCCTGGCTCTTTATTCTACCATCTAGAAGTAAAGTGATTGTTGGAGTGCTTTGAGTTATTGCTCTCAACTGGGTAAAATACTTGACGGCTTTTGTTTGGCTGAGAATACCTGTTTGACTCTAATATAGGTAAATTCATGGGAAGGTGGAAAACTGTTTAAGAAGCTGAAGAGATGACCTGTGCTGCAATGACTATGCTTTTATCAGTATATAAAAGCTACCTAAAATGTGTCAAGAATATTCCACAGTCCTCCTGTAGAACTCTTCATCCTCTGCAGTAAAAGCATGAACCTCTCACAGCACTCATACAGCTGAGTTAATGAAGCCAGATCATTTATAATGTCTGTGTGGACTCAGCCTGCTTTTTAGCTATGGAAGCAACAGGCTTCTGGCTGCAATGGTGTTATATCCTTAATATAGCTGCCTCTTAGGACAAAAAAATGTGAGGTAAGTTCTCACAGGACAGATCATGGCAAATGTTTCTAATGTATTATCACAGAATGAAGTAGACGAAAAGTCATTTAAAATGAATCATCAAAAATGTCTCTGATCAACTCTTAAAAAAAAATCTCTGAAGTATTTCTGAGTGGTTGAGCAACCCCTAGAGCATGAAGTAATGCTTGTATCTGTAAAAAGAACTAAGTGAATAGGGATTATAAATTAGGGAAGTTTATTCATAGGAGTGTCGTAAGAGGAACAAGCAGAAGAATAACATTGCTCTGTCAATCATCCTATGTATCTGCATTCTTATGGAAGACTTAGGGGGAAAAAAAAATATGAGAAATACAGTAAGGAAGAGGAACTGAAGGTCTTAGCACAGGGTCAATTTTATGGTGTAACTGGCATAGAGGGACCTGAAGGAATAATTTGAGTTATATGAATAATAACTGAATTTGACAGGATTATAGCTTGCCAAAGAAAAGAAGGTGAAAATGTATAGCAAAAAATATTAAAACCACTCTGAAGGTGTATACCTAACACAGGCCCCAAACAGGGAAGCCCAGGTTTTGAAGACTCTTTTTGTAAGCATTTATTAAACTCCAGGTTTAATAGTTTAGTTTAATTACCACAACATTAAGGTTAAAGTACAGACTGCATTGGTTTTCACTGGTTTGTGACTTTTTAAAAAAACAAACAAACAAAATGCCACCAGGTAAAAGCATAATTAAAGTAACAGTGAAATTGGAGTAGTAAAGAAAGTGAAGGCTGGCGAGAGGAGTGAGAAATGAACAGGAGCAATTTTTTGAGAACTTGCCAGTGGAATTCAACTTTGGAAGATGGATCGTGAAATAGCAGAGTTCATGATCTTTAAGGAAGAAGGGAAGATAATTAAATAAACCAAGAAATTTCAACAAACTTAGACAAGTGATGGCTTGTATTTCCTATGAACCGAGACTAGCTAAAATACGGTTGAAGAGGCTGCAAAGAAATTTCATTTATTTGCTATTTTTGATTCTTTTAATGGGCTGATGAGGAAAAGAGGAGAGAAAGAAAGCAAAACAGGAATCCAGTTTGGGTAAATAATGGGTCATTAAATTATTTTTAAAATCACGTACTCAAGAATCAAGATTACTATAGGTGAATAGGTATAAAAATAAAAAAGTGAATGTACAAAATAAGGTGCAGCTAGTAAAAGTATTCAGACATTGTTTCTGTCTGCTACACTAAGGAGGAAGTGTTTTTTTCATCCCTACTTAGTGAAAATGAAAAGTTACTGAGAGACAAATCTGACAGTCCAGGTGTTTGATGTGTTTGTTTTTCCTTCACTAAAAAGGCCAGCTCTGATAACTTGAATGAGGCAATTAATTTTAATGCCAAAAAGGTAAAATAGACTATAGTGGAGAAGAACATAAAATAGATGGGTTATTTGTTTTTAGGTTAGTTGGACCACATGAAATTTATCCAACAGGCTGAATTAATTTCAGAGCCATTAACAAAAATCTTAGAGATGTCAGAGGATAGATAAGGCCGTGGAAGACCAAAGGTGGCATCCACAAATTTTTGAAAAATGTAGGAGAGTGGGAGAATTACAGATGAGGGAGGTTAATTTCAATTTCAGGAAAAGCAGTAAAACAAACTCACTACTTGTGAGCACCTACAGGATAACAAGAAACCGTCAGCATGGATTTGTCAAGAACAAATCTTATACAGCCAATCTAATTTGCCTCTGCGGCAGGATAACAAGCCTTTGGCAGAAAAGCCCTAGCTGCATGTCTTGCTTTTAAAAAAAAAAAAAAAAAAATCTTCTGAGACTTCTATAGCATTCTCCTGAGTAGGCCAGAGAAATTGACCCAAGGTTAACGTGTAAATGGTTAGAAAGAGCACTCAAAAAGCACTTACCTATGTTTCACTTTCATTTGGTCTGTTGTATCAAGCAAGTTTCCTTAAGAAACAAACCTGGGATCCTTTTCTACTAAATTTGTTCATTGTTGATCAGGATCAGGAAAAAGATAATGTGCTTGCCAGATTTCAGACAACAGTAATCTGAGAAGGTTTGCAATCAGGATAGAAGGCAATATTTTAATTCTTAGAAGTAAATGTCTGAAAGAATAAAGAGCTTAGAAAGGCCTAATACATAGACAGTAATGACCAACTGCATGAGTGCAACATCAAGAAGAGTTGTGCAGCAGGAGTTCTTCTGGAAATGATTTGAGGAATATTTTGGATCACAAATGGAATATGAGTTAATGATTTTGTACTGTTTCATGGAAGGAAATACTTGTCAAGCAGACTTAACATTGTAAGAACAGGCCTATGTAAAAAAAAAAAGGTTTAAATTTTAAAATTAAATGTAGGCTTCATTTGCTTACGCGTCTTCAATTTTTCTTATGAAAGCAAATTCCTAAAGACTTCTCTTACAAAGGACAATGTCTTCATATAGATTAACGCTACTAAATTTACTGTATAGTTTAATTATTGTTTTGTGCAAGGTTTAAAGAAAATAGTCTTGCAGGGGCTTCTGCTCTGAAAGCTGGAATTTACAGTATTTTTATCTGAAGTATACAGTAATATTTGAATGTCATAAACTTTTTCTATTCTTGAAATGCCATATGAGTGTTTTTAGAATTGCAACAGAGTAGAAAAAGCAAACTAATGTAGAAATATAGGAAATTCTTTTGGTGGTTCACAATCACTGATTAAAATATGATTGAGCTTATTATAACTACCTATCCTGCTGGTCTTCCTGTATAGGTCTCTGATTTATAAGCCTGGGGTCCATTTTTCATTTGAAGTTTTAAGGTTGTTTGACTTTATTTTTTTTAATACAATGGTCATCTTCATATCTTAATAAAACAAAAATTGAGTTATTCACACTACTAGGCAAGCATGACAGAACTTTCTGCTACGGGATGTAAGGTGTGAAAAACCTGTGGGAAAATCCTATTCTTTTCAGGTTCCACTTGAGAACACTGCAGTGCACAGGGAAGGCATTCACTCTTAACAGTACTGAAAAAGATAGAAGCTGGGGAACAATGGAAATCAATGGTTTGAACCTCATTAAAAGACCTGATAAAAATTCTAGAAAGCCAGATGGCAAAGTAAATTTCTCAGTATAATATCGGTGCAGAGCAAGTATATGATTAGCTGTAGACATTCTGCAAGGGTAGAATTATCTTATCAGCAAGGAAGCCAAAGTATTTATTTAAAAGTACTAGTCTGTGCTTTTAGAATTACTGCATATCTGAGTTAATGTAAATCATTTACTTTCCAAGAAATAAAAAAAAAAAATGTTTTCTGCAAATGTTATAGTGCAAAACTCAGGCATTGGTTATCCTGCTACAAGATTTAGACTTAGCTGAAGTCTAGACATGCATATAATTTAAACATCGAAGCTGAAGTCCAAGTGCAATTATAGGTGCTGGAAAGCATGAGCACTTTGGTGGATATTTTATATTTGTCTTCATAGTTTTCAACTCATTCTTCTGAATTAAAGTAAAGTTTGGGAAAGGATTTTTCCTGTACATATGTATAATGAAGCATATGTGTCAGTGCCTTCAGCTAAGCTGTTCAGTTTTCTTACAAAACGCTTAAAAAGACAAAATGAACAAATGATGTGATGGTTGATAGCTAAGATAATCATAGTGGAGAAAAGATTTCCAGGATCTTCTAGCCTCCTGCTCTAGTGAAAGCATTTTATATAAAGTATCCATTTGATAGACTGGGAGCATTCAGCAAAGAATAGACTAAAACATAGCGATTTGAGACTTTCCCTGGGAGGAAGAATTTCCAAGTTCACATCTTTTGAGAGGAAGAATTGAATCCGGGTCCTACATATGCCAGGTAAAAGTGGTCTGATCTCATAGCTACTGAGTAAACAAGAAATTACTGTCAGTCGAACTGTGTCTAGTCACAAACAACCTCCTCTTTGCCAATGAGCGTTATTGCTGGGCAAAGGTATTTTACTGCAGTTTCCCCTGTCTTGCATCATCATCATCTACTGAGTGGGTTAGCAAACTACAGGCAGCAAATTTGCAAACAGCAAAGTCTACATGCAGTTCTCACACTGGTTTGCCTTTGCAGCAAGTTTTCCCCATAGCCCAAGGCGAGTGGCTTTTGAGCAATGAGGCTGGTGGGAGGTCTGGAGAGCAGGCCTTGTGGGGAATGGCTGGGAGAGCTGGAGTTGTTTGGCCTGGAGAGGGGGAGGCTGAGAGGAGACCTCATTGCTCTCTGCTGCTGCCTGAGAGGAGGGGGCTGGCCTCTTCTCCCTAGTGGCGGGGGACAGGACGGGAGGGAATGGCCTCGGGCTGCGCCGGGGGAGATTTGGGCTGGACATTGGGAGGAAGTTCTTCACACGGAGGGTCATTGGGCGTTGGAGTGGGCTGTCCAGGGGGGTGGTTGGGTTGCCTTCCCTGGAGGTGTTTGACACATGGGTGGATGAGGTCTTGAGGGACTTGGTTTGGTGTTTGATGGGTATGGTTGGACTAGAAGATCCGATGGGTCCCTTCCAACCTGGTTGTTCTATGATTTTCAGATGGTTATAGCTTCAAGTGTCTGCTGTAGTAATTTGTAATAAAGATTTTAGTGTTAATTTATTGCCATGTTCAGACATCTAGAATGAACGCCAGTGCTAGCAGGATTAGGAGCTCTTTATATTTTGGTTTAAAAGTGGTCACCTGGGGGTTGCTGAAAAAAACTCTTTGTTTATTGCTGAATTAACCAAGTAGTTAATTCAGCTGGCTCACTGCTGGACTCCAGAGAGCTGATGACTGGCATGAGCATAAACTGTTGTCCCCTTCGTAGTTTTTGTGGTGGCAGCTGATGTCTGCTTGAGACTGTGGTTGCAGCATGTGTGAAAAATCAGGACAAGAAGCATTTGTTAAATAAATATATTTCTGTTTGTCAAGTATATTTCTGGTTTTCAAGGGCTAGGGATGCTTAGTTTCAGTTTAGGTGCTAAAGAGTTGACTATGTTCAAGCTAGTATTATGGCTGGGTTGGGGCTATGCTGGATTTCACATTTTATCAATTTTCCCTATGCTTGGTGAGAAATCTTTTACTGTGCAAAGCAACGTGGACATGGCAATTTTAACATTCCTAGAGTGTTTCTAAATGTATGGCTATATGTAACTTTCTTTAGTTCTTTCATCCAAAACCAATCTTCATTAGCTGCTTGTATCTCACACAGTATTACTTTGCATCAAGCTAGTATCCATTCTATCAAAACCATTACACATCAAGTCTTTTGAGTCCAGACAACATATAACATAAATCACATCTCTTTAAAAATGCCTGAATAAATGGTATTCAATGACCTGTGATGGAGGTAGGTATAACATTAAGAACAGATGAATCTTCCTTAAAATACGCTAATTAAAGTAGCTTTAAAAATCTGAGCGAAAGATAAAACAGTTGATAGAAATGCACACAAGCAAAATGCAAGACTAACTGACAAGGGTTGCCTGTTGCACAGTAAAGTATACAGTGCAATGCAAACACTTTAGAGCAATTGAGCACTGAAATCTTCCTGCTTTGTAGTTTTCAGACAAAATCAAAAGTAGAACTGCTGGCTAGCAGATGGCAAATAACAGTAATGAGATCCCAGCTTCAAAATCTAAAGCAACATGAATTATTCTGTTTCACCTGCATGTTCTAAATCAAATGTCTTTTAAACGCCACACCCTTGCTTTTGAATATCTTGTCTGTATCTCCCCTGTAGAGAACTGGCTAATTGTAGGATGTGGCTCATAGCAGTTATTGACTTGTAGCCTTTACCGAGATATTTGACTTAATTATGCTAATGTCTGAGTTTATCTCTGTCTGTTTTGAACATTTAAACAGAAGTAACTCTTCTTATTAAGTGATAATTGATGAGTTGACATGGGTAAGGAGTGTCCCTTAAATAGGATGTAGCTCATGATAATCACATTTCCAATAACAGATCATCAACAGCTTACTGGGTTAAAAAAACTGTCACTAACACGTTGTTCCATATAGAAATACAATTCTTATGTTTACAATGTAAAAATTTGTCATAATAACAGCACTTTCTCTTTCCTTAAATCAGTTTATAGCCTTGAAGAATCTCTCTAGTATGGAAATACTAAATGTAGCAGCATTTATCTACTGCCTACTAGCTTTCTAATTAGAAAGGAAACTAATATGTGCTGTCTATTAAAAACTACACATATATTTCATTCAGTAAGATATTTCATAGGTCATATATCCAATCTAATCTTTCAGGAATTTAAAACTACATTTTTGCCTTTTAATCTGTATTTTGTACTGCACAGATATTAAAATCATATTTGTAATGCAAATTACTAACGCAGTTTGTAGTTTTGAAGTTTCAATAATCATTCAGTCCTTGGAGTGAAAGTCATATTTCAGCCTTTGTTTCTTTAGCCTTTTGTTTCTTAAATCACTTTGTGTATATGATTGTTCTAGATCTGTGTTTCTTGATGCTGTAGTTAGTTCTGTTTTATTGTGCAGTGCATCTGCAACACTGCTGGGAGCGTATCTGATGATCTCATTACTGGATCAAAGCCTTCGTCTCTTGGGTCGCAACCCTGCTTAATGTTCTTGTGCAGACCCTGCCAGCCTTCCACTAAAACCTGCACTTTGTGCTCATAAAAACATTTATTCAGGACATAAGCAATCAAAAGAAAAGAAAAAATAAGGCATTATAGAAAGTATCTGAGCCTTTTCAGTTAAAAAAAAAAAAAAAAAAAAAAAAGAGAAAATAATTTATGCTATCAGCTTTTCATTCTATCTGCTTAATGTGTTGGTCTGTCATGACCAAGCTCACAAAATTAGTCCTTTATTGTTTTAGGAAGAAAAACATGGGAAAATTAATCTTAAGACTGTATTTTCAATTTATAATCCTGGAACGACAATCAATGATGTTTTGATTTTTCAGATTTTGATCTCTTTCTATAACATACTTTAGATGAGCATGGCATTTTATGAAATATAAAAGCTCCATATTATTAAGCTGCAATAGTAGATAATGAGAGAAATTGCAGCTCTTGTTTCCTGTGGGAGAACTTGTCTTATTTTGAAACTGGATCATTTGAAAGCGGAGGAGGAATCCTATCTGAAAAGAGCTAAATAGAACCCCAACAACAGATAAACAGGTGTAACTTTGAGGGAGTACACATTGAGGTCACACCTACTACTTGTATGCAGTAGTGATAACAAACCTTACCTGCCTGGTAACTCGGGAAACCTGAGAGAAAGAGTTTCAGGATTTGGGATCCTGGATGTTTTTTCTGTTCTATGATTCAGGCCAGCTGCTTCCCATAGTTGTGTAGTTCTACACAAAGATGGCCTGGAGGCCCTATCATGCTATGATAAGTTCCTTAAAGCAAGCAAAGACTCTGGAAAGGAGAGCAGGTTTCACTGAACAGTGGAAAATACTGAGCCTGTTGGTATCATACCTGTGCCTGAGGGTCTTCTTGTCAGGAGTCTATGACCTTCTGCCTGTTTGACAGCAGTTCTGCCGCTCAAAGGGACCTGGGCAAGGTGGTGGAATGGGTCACGACAACCTTATAAGATTCAGTGAGGTCAAATGTACTTGCAATGCAAGAACTCTTTACAACAGACAGGCTGAAGTCTGATTTCTGGGGACCTGTGTGGTTTTTTTGTATAGGGCATAATGGTCGTGTGAGGTATATGCATCATCACACAAAACAGAGTCATTTGTGGATTTAAGGCCTGATATGTTGTGCTGTTCTCCATTAACTGCTCGTGATAAAATAAATTATGAATGTAACCTCTGTATTCCAAGATAGCAACTCAAAATTTTTACAGTTTTTGGTTATTCTAATCTTAACCTTTACAAAGATGTCAATAAAAACGGTGAAAGTGACAAGCACTGTCTTTTGAGGAAAACTAGTCTAGCACTGAAATTTGATGTTACCTTCTGCCTGACCACAAACAACTAGTTTTCTACCCCAAGGCAGGGGCCTGCTGTGATTTTGTGAGATTTTAGCATTTCATGACAGTAGATAGTGTTTTCTGAAAGTTTTTCTTTGCATTTGGTAGTCTTGCCAGTACAAGTACCTACCCGCATTTCCTTATCCTGGATAATCCTTGATTTTTAAAAAAAAAAAAAAAAAAAGAGGAGGGGGAGACTTGAGGGGAAGGGGTTTGTAGATCCTTTAGCAAAGAAGATTTTAAGGCTTAAATAACTGCAATATGAACTTATTGCCATATGTAATACGACTTCATGATTTATCACCTTGGAAACAGCCTGAAGTCTTTATGTGTACTAGCTGTACAGTGATTTAAAAGCAGTAGATGAGTGAAACATATATCTAATAAGATTTAACTCTTCCTTGGTAAGAACATGTAATTTGGCATATTAATTACTTGATTCTGGCTGTAATATTTGAAATATAAAAGTCATGTGAATGAACCAAGCTCTTACCACTATACTGAATTCCATTCTCATACCTGATCTCTTGGCCTTTCAAGAGCCTTCTAAACAGAGGGATTTAGTGACCCAACAAATTATCTTACAGCTCTTAGAAACAGCGAAACCTTTTTAAATTTCGAGTGTTTGTTTTTTTCCTTCTCACCCAGCTGATATCTATTTTCTATGTAGCTCTTTTTCTTTTAAAGAATTCAAAGGTTTCTGCCTTGGCTGTTATCCTGTAAATGGCATCTTCTATTGAAGAAGCCTATGGAGTTTGAATACAAAGATGTAACACCAAGCCTCAGCATTTCTTCTAGTAGTATAATGAGTATAAAGCAGATGTCTTAGAAAATTACTTGAATTATGCAACCTTATAGTTAGACGGTGTTATTTTGTTTCTATTTGCGAGTCATTCACAAATCATTCTCAGTTTCTACTAGAACACTAATGATTAACTGTTAAATGTTAAATGCTGTTAACCAACAGCTTTCGCTTATGCCTTTTTTGCTAAGTATTCATTTTAATGCAAGTTAATGACCTCTATTCAACTCTTAACATTATTCTGCCTTTTCTTATATGGCTTAAAAGCCAGGAAATGGCAAAAAAAAAAAAAAGTAGATGCATGTGAACATGACAAAAACTTGAATAGCTAAAAAGTTGTGAGGAGCTGTCATCTGTGAAACAGAGCCTATAAATAACAAATTTGTGATAATATAATAAACGTGTTAGCTTCAATGTTTTCTTTTTTCAGGAATTTTGGCTACAGAAACCAATACTGGTTTTTTCTGCAAATGCATTTAACTTAAACTTATAAAGCTAGCCTGGTATGGTGCTGTTGGCTCAAAGAACTATAAGTCAAGTCTTGAAAACTCCTTAATAACTTGTGCCAAGCTAAGGAATACCTGCACGCATGCTTGTGTTTGTATGTCTGTGTCTGTTAGACAAGTGTTTATTAAATAAATTGAAATAAAACACTTCTGTGTAGATAGATGAGCTTTATATTTTCTTCAAGTGATCGTATAGGAATCCTATTAAACAGGCTAAATGATTCTGAATGAAATGTAGGAATCACAGCACTTCTAATTTAATGCTATTCTATTTTTCCTTACGATAATTTTCACAGAAAGAGGATTGATATTTCTCACAGCAGTCTCTCTTTCGTGTTGCTTTTGTAATCTTCACTGATATGAATTAATATTTAGCCGCTTCTCTTTTTACTAAATTTTTTTACAAGCGTGTAATATCAGAATTCCCCTTGAGCGCAATCCTTCCAAGTGCAAAAGCACCATGTATCTTTAATTCCTCTAGTTTTCTCTGTGAGCTGAGGCCAGTCAGTGCTTTGAAAGACTCTTCTTGAATTTTGCAAAGCCCTGAATTTAATATTATTTTGACCTTTTTAATACTCTGGGTTTAGTGTGTTCACCATGCTATAGTATTTCACAAAGTGAATGAGCGACTACAATTTTAGGATTTGAATTGGGACCTTAAGTAGGAGAGGAGCAGTATATATTTCCTTAATCTGTAGATGAGATAGTTTAAATAATTTTTCTTTCTGAATTGTAATTTTCTGTTTTCCCTCAACAAGTCTTTTTTCTATATTTTCTTCCTGGAAATCAAAATTTTTATTTAATTAGGGGTATGTGAACATTTTGTTCCTTAGTTTAGCTCTATGTATGTCATAGTCTGAGGAGTTGTTTTTAATTTTTGTTTTTTTTACTCAATGGCAACCTTTTTAACAAAAACTTTTAGAACTTTACCAGATTAATTACAATCTGCTAGTTAAACCCAAGAAGAAAGTAATTTGAACAGTTTTGCCAGAAAATTGCTAGAATACAGAAGTGTTTACTTCTCATGTGAGAAACTATGCTGGGGAGAGTGGCAAGGAATAAAACAGGATTATCTTGTAGACAGGAAAAACTTATTTCTCGAGTGCCTCAAAATATGAAAGATTGTCAGTACTTCAGTCACTTCCTGCACTGCTCTCAATAGATTAGTCATCAAAAGTGAGAAATAAAAACTTGAAGACTTGACAAGCCAATCAAGATCATGAGAATGTCTTTTGCAAGTGCTCAAGGGAAAGCATAGAGTGAAAGCTTTGAGGGATGAAGAGTGAGACTGTGTGGGCTGGTTACTTAGCCACTGTTGTCAATGTTGTGAAAGGATGAAAAGTTCAGTGCTCCTTACCCATGCAGCTGTGTACTTGGATTCATGGGTGAGAACTGGAGTCTGTAATCACTTCATGGTGCTCCATCTACACTGGTGCTCAGACCTGAGCAAGGCACTTTGCATCGGTTGATTCTATGGTGCCTGTGTATGCAAAAATGAGAACTGGAGTGAGGAATAGTGTGAACTGTATCTCTAGACTTTACATCATTTATGCCAGGATTTGGTTTCTCAAGTATTTTGGCCATTCTAGTTATACTGTCAGCAATTCTTCATGTGAATGAGTTACCTAACACCTCTGTATCCTCCTGCCTTTGAGCTTGGACATCCTCTCTACTTGAAATATCATATACTTCACCATCAATCTGTTTTTTTATCAGTCCCCTCTGATTTCCCTTGAATTTCTTTAGGCTGATGTAATATTAAATTTTACTATGATTTCTTACTGCGTTATTTCCATTGACTTTAATTAAACGTCTGAGCCTTGGGGATCAGGATAACTTTTATTAAAATAATAAACGGATAGTCCTTACAGGTTTGCTTGTAGATTCTCCTAGTTTCATCAAAGCCAAAGACTAAAGACAGAATATGGTTGTAAGATAGATGGAAAACCTGAAGACTGCAGAATTTATTATATGAATTTTAAATGCAAGTTGCCATTTTTTTCTGAAGGAAACAAGAGGACAGGATACTGAGCAAGCTGGAAAGATACAATTTTGAAAAACCCTAGTCAACTGCCCATCACACCTAACAAATGTGGTTGGGTAAGGTGTAAGAATTTACCTACAAAAGCACAGAAATTTCCACTAAAACTTGGCATGTTGATCGTAGATGTTGAATAATTTAGAAATCAGCACTGCTGCCAATGCAAGTAAGATATGCTAATTCCTACTGTAAAAACTTACTGTTCAATGCCTTTGATTTTACTCTTTGCTCTTACAACAATGTTACCTTTACAGTGAATGAAACTCAGAACATATTTTTCTGAGTCAAAACTATATTGGATAGAATGATAGCATATTTAAAATATACTGTTGGAAGTTCTTTGATGTGTACAATACAATAAGCCTGGCTCTAAAATTTATTGTAAATGTAGGAAGATGGATGCACTTTATCTTCTTCCCTTTCAGTAGTTATAAAGATGTAGTTTGCATGTCACTGTTAATTATTTGATATGTAGCAACTTTAATGTTCATTATTAGTATAGTACTCAATTAAGATTTCTGCTGTTGCTTATAATAGTTCACTGGCATTTCTGGATTGTACACGAACTGATATATTACAAGAATTTTTTGCTCTATTAACCTGTTTATCAGTTTTGCCTTTCTTTTGGCATATATGCAGTAATTTCTGGTGAGACAAATTTGAAAGTCATTAAAGAATGGAAGGTCATACTAAAGTCAGCAGCAACTGATAAGGGATAAATTAGAGGAAACACTATTTCCCACTGTTTATGAGATTTTTCCATTCAGAAATGTAGTTCAGTAATACTAAGCTAGCCTTGCAATAAAATCCAGGGAACAGAGTTCTTGTTAACATGTAAAAATCTATCTAGATTTTATGCCGTAGTCAAATTTTCTTATGCAAATGTTCACACACTTGTTAATATTGCACACTTGGCCTAGTTAAATGATCCCTAGTTATACTGACAAAAATGAGGATGGCTTTAAAGTCAAGTGTTTGTTTAATTTCAACAATTTCAGATCCATACCTTCTGCATAGAGCAGCCTTTTCATTTCAATGGGGTTTTTTCACTTGAGAACTGAAGAGAACTGAACTTTGTGTGATTTGGTTGCTACACCCTGATGGAAAATGTGGCTAACAGCCCTTTTGTCCTAACAGTGTTCTATTGAAAAAAGTATTAAAAAATGTATGGATGTTCATAAAACATCACCATGAGGAAATGTTAATGATCTTGAATCTGAAATAGAGTGTATAGATTTTACAGAGTGTGAATTAAAGGATGTCAGGGCCACACATTTTATCTGTTGCCTAGTAGAAACAGTGAATAATTGTCCTTTAGCTGAATAAAAGAGTTCTGTGGGAAAGGTGAACATTTACATAACTTAAGTTTGCATCAAAATCAGAATTTTACACTTTGAATGTGTGGTATTCAATAATTTTCAGGTCTCTGTCTTGTGTGACGTTATAATGCTTAAGGTAGAGCTAGTTCTACAATAGCCACTGGACCATGAAAGGGTTTTTAAAACAAGGTTAAGAGAGTTCAGGCCAAGGAAAGCTTAGGTAAGTCCTGAGATCCTGCACTGCCAGGTCAAGGCCCTCTGCCATTTACTGATGTTAGCAAAAATCAAATTTACTAGGCTAGGTAGCTATACTTGAACCTAATGCCTTTCTGATTGAATATGCCGAGTAAAATTGAATAGTATGGAGGGAGAGTACAGAAGACTTCTTTGTTGAGAATGTATTTCCTGGTAATGACAGTCAGACAGCCTGAATTCCTGACTGAAGTAAAGGGTGCTGAGCCTAAACATTTTAAAGTTAAAAAAAACCCCTAATGAGCATTACCTAATTAAGAAACTCTTATGCCAATTTCGTTAAAGTAACTATGTTTGAAGAAAACATTTTAAAATGCTCTGTATATAGCAGAAGATAAGGCAAATTTTCACAAGTTTCTTTCTGTAGAGCAATATGATTTATAATATTGTCCTGATGCAGAAAATAACAGTTAAAATTTCCACATTTCTAAGCAGTATTCTTCAAAATACCTAGAAGCAATTGTATAGTTTAGAAATATATAAATGCTATAAATTTGAACAACATGTCACCAATCCAGATACAGTTTCAATCTTAGCTAAACAGTTTACCACATAAATACCATCCCCTGAGAGAGTTCCATTCCCCTTCAGTTCTTTGAATGGTTTATTTTTCTGTGCCTATGGTTATGACATGAAGATTAATAGGAACATTCTGACTACAACAGGAGCATCTTTTTCTGACATATGCAATGCTATGAAATCTAAACTCCCCCCAAATCCTCTCAAGGAAAAGAAACAGATTTTGAGGAGTAATATATCCTTTAAGTTTCATTTCACAGTTGAATGTTTTATTTTGTTAAATAACTTTAAACAGTTTTAAATGGTTTGTTCAAAACATATTTAGCTGTCAGAAAACCCACACAAGATAAGTAATATCCTTTTTTCCAGATCAACAAATGGAAGCGTAGAACTTCAACAACTGGATTTAAGTATCCCAGTTGTGAAGAAGTCCTGTGAAAGGGACTCACCTCCCTCTCTTGACCCCTTGTTGGTTTTATTGTTATTGTCTAACCTTTTTTTTTTTTTTTTCAACCATTACCAGCTGCATTTTTAAAAATGCACAAAAAAGCAGTTGTAGTATATATTTTGTGTATATAGATATAGAGATATATATGTATGTGGAAAGCAAGCTGATGAAGTGCGAAATTAAACAATATAAAATGTTGAAAATGCTGAAAAAATGCTGAAAGACAAACTGTTGTTAAATTCCATCATGAGCTCTTTCCTCGGTGCTTCCAGTATCTCTTCAGCTTTGTATTGTGTCATTTTAAAAATGCCGTTAAAGTAAAAGCATTAAAAACCCTCTAATATCAACACAGTGACCTGTGAAGTGAGAGTGAAGCTATGTTAATTCAGGTCATCTTTCTACATGCAGATGCAAGCTAGGTGACTGAAATGTAACTGTTTACTGTAGATTTATTTTAATCCTCTGGGAATTTATTAGCATCCTTCTCCAATGCTACTGTTCAAATCCTGCCTATAAGAAAGCAAATAAGAAAGGGAACAGAAATGATTTCATAGATAACATATTCTCAGGTTATGCAAATGCAAGTAAGGAAAGTACTGTGTTCTTCTTCTGTTTCCCATGTTTTGTTGTGTTAGAGGAAAGACACAGAAAATAACATGTGTTTCCCTCTGGAAAAAATAATTTCTTAAGAAGATGAATGTATCTGCTAGACAGGCAAATAAAGAATGCAAGTCATTAATCACAGAATCACCAGATTGGAAGAGACCCATCGGATCATCGAGTCCAACCATTCCTATCAAACATTAAACCATGTCCCTCAGAACCTTGTCTACCCGTGCCTTAAACACCTCCAGGGAAGGGGAATCAACCACCTCCCTGGGCAGCCTATTCCAATGCCCAATGACCCTTTCCGTGAAAAACTTCCTCCTAATCTCCAGCCTAAATCTCCCCTGGTGGAGCTTGAGGCCATTCCCTCTTGTCCTCTCCCCTGTCACTTAGAAGAGGCCAGCTCCCTCCTCTCTACAACCTCCTTTCAGGTAGCTGTAGAGAGCAATGAGGTCTCCTCTCAACCTCCTCTTCTCCAGGATAAACACCTCCAGCTCTCTCAGACAGTCCTCATAGGGCCTGTTCTCCAACCCTTTCACCAGCCTCGTTGCTCTTCTCTGGACTCTCTCCATAGCCTCAACATCCTTCTTGTGCTGAGTGGCCCAGAACTGAACACAGGATTCAAGGAGTGGTCTCACCAGTTCCAAGTACAGAGGGAGAATAACCTCCCTGGACCTGCTGATCACACCATTTCTGATCCAAGCCAGGATGCCATTGGCCTTCTTGGCCACCTGGGCACACTGCTGGCTCATGTTCAGTCGACTGTAGACCAACACCCCTAGGTCCCTCTCCTCCTGGCAGTTTTCTAGACAGACTTCTCCCAGTCTGTAGCTCTGCATAGGGTTGTTTTGCCCTAAGTGCAATATTGCACGATCTCCTTATCACAGATTATAGTGAACAGGAAGGAAGAAAACTGTTGTGGAGTTGTTTTAGGAGAGGATTATGTGAATTGCATCTTTTTGTTTACTTTTAAATCCTATTTTAGTAAGGCAATGAGGAAGGCTGGTGTTGTTCATAAAGAAAATGGTGTCAAACCATTCAGATCTTAAATTGTCCCTGACTAAGGTGGTCATACTTGCCTAAGTTTTTAGTGTTTTCAGTAAACCATCAAGAACAGTGGCTACTCAGGGATGTGTTTGGATAGAAAACCTATTAAAAAGTGCTGGAAATGCTTTTTCAACCAAAAAATACTGTTTTCACTTATCCCTAATTGCTATTTCAAAGTTTTTCTTTGAAAGCTGAGGTTCTCTGTGACTGAGTTGTTTCCCTGGTTTTCATGCATATATGCACATTTTATCTGCATCCACAGGAAAGGATTCAGACAGAATGTGTCTCTGCCTACTAACTGACCATCACTGAAAATTTGATTTTCTCCAGAGTGCAATATGAAGACAATTAACTGCTTCTTTGTGGTGTTTGTAGGGTTGGGTTTTTTTTTTCTGTTACTGTTAGTGTTGGTCTGCAATATTGGCCTGTAAATGTTAATATTTGTGGTGTGGGAACTGTGTTGAGATGTACTCACCTAATATAAGAGAATTCATGGAAGGCTTGTCTTTATTACGAATTAATATTTGGGATTTATAAACCCCATCAAATATAGGGCTTCCAGGATGTTATTTGGTCTGTTCATAAAACTAAAATCTACTTTATTCATTGCCACAGCATGAAATAAAATTCTGTAATTTACAGATGGTTACCAAATTGACAATGCATTTACTGAAGCATAAATTTCCGACCCACTGAAACTCTACTTCCCATGTGCTCAGGAGACTCCTAGAATAACACAAAGCGACAATATGCATGGGTATGCAGGCAAACATATGATGCATGCGGCATATGTTATACCTTAACTTCATATTGATCTGAAGGGAATTGACAGAAAAAAAAAAGCTCTTAGGAAAAGGTCTTTTTTTGGTATGATCAAAGCTCTTTCTCATTTCCAATAGGATGGCCTAAAGATGCAGCTATCGAGATCTCTGTGACACTCCATCCCGCTAGCCACATGCATGGTTAAGCTTCCTCTAGCTTTCATGCAGATACCTGTCAATACTAGGGTTCTGTTCTAAATAATGAAATTCTAGACTCCAATATGTTGATTTAAGTTTTGCAAGTATGTTCTTGCTCTCCAAACATAAACTCGTATTTACAAACATAGTGCATGTGGAACATACAGATTCGCATTGCACTGTAAATGAAAACATATGGTTCCTAAAGCCAGTGAAGGAAAGACAATGTCATACTACATAACGTCAAAATAGCATGCAAATCTACTCTTTTAATTATCGTATAAACTTAGAATATGAGAAATATGCCCACTATCATATATTTATATAAATACGTGTATGCACACTAACAGTGCTGCTTTAATACATGCATTTTCAAGTTGTACATGCAGATATTTATTTCTCTTGTTCTTCTGGAACATGATTTAGTAACTTGGACTCTGCTTAAAATTTGGTGCTTAACCGTCTACTTTTGTCTTGCTCCTTATTAGATAGTGCTGAGTTATTTTTCCAGCGGTTATTTTCTTACACAAATTCTTTGGTGTCAAGGCTAAGGTACAAGGAATGAAAAGGAACAAATCAGGTGCCTGAATACAGCTGTGCACTGGCCTTCACCTACTGCTCCAAAAAGGCATTGTTTCTTATTTAATTTCCTCCAGACTTGTTCCTGTGACTGAGATACCACAGGGTATCTAATATGGCATGAGGTACCTGTATTTATAGATGACTAATGCTTATAAAGTAGCAAATTTTTTTACTTACTAATTCCTGTTGCTTTCAGTTGATTTATAGAGTGCTGCATTTGTAGTTACCTCTAAATGCACACATATGAGCTTGTAATTTTGGCCTTTAGAAGAAATTATAGGAAAATAAAAACCAAGAAAAAGAAGAGCCAGAAAGAAATAAAATATAGGGAAACAGGGAGAAGTTGCTCGGTACTGTACCATATGATAAACTGTGATGCTGTAGAGTGAGAAACAAACTCAAAGACCTATTTATTTTCCCCCCCCCTAGAACTCAGGAGAAACTTTACAAATCTGAGTGTGTGTTTCCACTATCTCAAAACTCTATAGGCCAAAATTACTGAACAATTTCAGAAATTATTCACAAAAGTAGCTTTCTGACAGCTAGTTTTTGGTTTAGAGACACAGTATTACTAGGAAAAAAAGGTATTTTTTACCTTTCCCTGGAAGATCAGTAGTAATAGGTCTCACCCAAGATGTGAGAGACCAAAGTTCAGTTCTCAGGAGGCAAGAGGGTCATTGTCTGTCAAAATCCTTGTCTAAATCCCCACTCTGAACCAGGTAGAGAGCGGATATTTGTGTGTATATTCCACTATCCAGGTAAAGAAATTGCAAGTAATTTCAAATGGATTTTTCTGATTTTTTTGTAGCTGGAACCAGCAAATATATTCATATAAAATATTTATGTAAACTCTGAGCCAGAAAGGAATAAGTCAGTGACTTGGTAGGTGGAACATTCACCTGGGAAAATGGGATGTGAAGTTATCAGTCTCTTTTCTAAGTCTTAAAGATTTATGCAGGGTAGAATAACTTTATATAAGATAATAAGAAAAGCATGCCTCAATAGTCCACCTAGGGCACTTTCTCTAGAAATAGTAAATGTGAGCTCAGATTTGCGCAGGCAGAGGTCTGCATTGAGACTGAGACTCTGACTGTCTGGGAAACAGCTCTAAGGATTAAGCTGACAGAAAAAAACATGTCAACAGTACCAGTTTTATGAATCTAAACTCTGTTTTCTTTTCTCACACATGATGAGGATTTTTGACTTGTTTGGTTATATGCAAGTTTTTTTTATGCCTTTCTTGTTTACCTGTGAAGCATAAATTTCAAATAGGTCCAACTCTGGAAAAATACGACCTGAAGCTCACCTGTTTTTAAGACACCAAATGAAGGCTGGTAATTCAGATGAATTTGTCATGATTATTAAGGAACCTATGTTCTTTGTGCCCAGTGGATTTTAATTTGTCTTTTACTAGTGAGATGAAATGAGAATGGAGACTATGTCTCCATGGTGGACTCGATGGTCCGGTCAGTCTCTTCCAACCTGGTGATTCTATGATTCTGGTGCTGAACAGTAGTGTAATAGTGAACTCAGTTCAACTATCTGCATTTCTCTCATACTCATTTCTAATTCCCAATTAGAGTAGAGAAAAGGAGAGAAAAACAAAACTATGGGAATGCTCTGACTCTCTAATGTCCCATGATACAATTGCTTCTCAATAATAATCAATAAATGGCAGTAACAAGATATTCCTTGTGCTGGAATAGACACAGTATAACTTAAACACTTCACAGTCAAGGAAAAGGTAAGCATTCAGTCTCTCTGGAATTGCCACTCTTTTGGATCATCTGGCAGAAAGTGCTGTATGAGAAGCACAGCTGGGTCTTTTTCTCTCCAGAGACTTGATTGAAATACCCTGGTGTCAGACTCAGCTGGATGATAACAATGTATGTCCAGAGTTGTCTCCCAGTTGCCTGCAAAAGGCTTTTTTTAATCTGTCTTGCACTAAATGGAATTAGTTCAGCATTTCAGACTGATTAATAAGTGTTTTAATAGTATTCAATACTCCTGTCAGTCCCAAAGAAATGCATAGATGTAATGAAAGCTGCTATCAGAAATATCAGACTCAAAGACCAAAAAAAAAGCTAATTATTTTCTAGAGAACACTATGACAAACTAAAGTAATTATCATGATTTCATTTTTATTGTTGTAAAGCCAAATACCTTAAGCTTCCATTGCTATGCAATGATAGTCCTCTCCTCGCAACTCTGCATCTGTTCCTTGTGTTCATAGTGTATCACTGAATCTGGCTAAACATTTACAAATAAGTTTGGGATTTTTTTTTTTTCGAGAGCTTAGTACACAGGAAATGATAGAGACTATGAGGAAATCAGCAACTTCAATTAATACTTACCAAACATTTTATTTTAAATTTTAGTTGCCTCCTGTTGACAATTAATTGTTTGAAATGGCAGATGGAAATTGATAGTGTCAACATCTCATTCCATAAAGCTTTGAAAATTAAAATATGCACTGAAATCTAGCATATGTTTAGTAAATATATCAGGGAAATCTGTGCAGATTTCTATGTTGCAGATTCTTCTGAAAATTCTAAGCTCAGAGCACATATTCCCTATTAAACTTTAGCATAAGAAAATAAACAAAGCTAGAAAAAAGACAGAAGCTGCAATGCTGCTGACCCCAGGCTCTAGAATTCTTTCAAAAATTTGTTGTGTTGCCTTACAGAAGAGTAACCACTACCTATCTGTGTGCTGTGCAGTGGAACTGGTTGCTTTGGAGAGGGTAAGGGCACTTGAATTGCATCAAGAGATGATGGTAGATGAGGATGCTAGGATACCATAAATGTACATGTATTCATTCTGCTTATTAAGTGCATATGGACTCCTTTAAAAATCTTAAATCCTCTTCCTTGCTTGCCTGTATCTTGTTGTGTTGAATAGGTCTCAAACTAGATTGCACAACTAAAAATAGACTATAAGAATTCGAGATGGAGAAGAGTAAAAGAAGGCAATTACCTTGGTAAGCAATAGTTTTTGTCTGAAAATAATTAACATCCCCTTGGATACTTTCTGCCAATTAGTTTCCTATATGAACTTCTGGCTTTGATTTTGACTGGAAAGATTTAGCACCTATATACTCAGGAAAAGAGCTTTCTCCCATTGATATCTCCAAAAGCAGTATGTAAGTCAAAGAAACTATTAGTTCTCAGGCTTCACAAAGGGAAAAACACCAATAGTCTTGCTGGATTCTTCCCTTACACCTTATTCCAAAGTCCTCCAAGTGTTCTGAAGATCTCAGCTCTGTGAAATTGTATTTGTAGAGTTTCCAGTTTTATAAAACTATTCATTTTGTATTACTTGATATTAATCTATAACAAAACATTTTCAGGACTGTCAGGAAATACGCACTGGTAACTCTTGGAATCTATTGGTTATTTATGTATTAAACAAAAAAATTAGCAACTTACTGATTAAGAAATATGTGCAAAACTTGCATCTCTTGGCTGTGGTCAACATTTAGATGTGTTATTTCCTAAAGTGGTAATTGGTTTCAGCAAATAGATACTTCTCGGGGCAGTGCGTGGTGATTTTGAAGTAAATGCTTTCTTTTGTATTTTTGCATTTTATTGACATTTTTTATTATCTCTACAAAAGCAGTCTTTTGAGGGGTTTTAGAATCTATTTTCATCATTTTTCAACTTTCATTTAATTCTTTTTTGTTTGCCTCGGAAAAGCAATTCAGTTTTTATTGGAGCTTGAAGTTTACCTTTTCTTTTACTTACTCTAGTCATATTATGAAGTTGTGAAAGACTTTAGCCTGTAGACCACTACTTTAGTACTGTCTAATAAACTGGACATTATAATAGACTCTCTCATTGACTTTAGGTGGTATTTTACATTACAGAAACTGTATGTATTTTACATTATGGAAACATGAACACTTTGATTCAATCTCATCATAAAAATACATCAAGTATGAACTAGGCTAGTATGAACCCTCTCTGGGTCTTTATCTTAAACTGAACTTCCTTAGCTTAATGTGCTTATTCCTCTGACAACTTCAGTTTTATGGAACATATCTACAAGGAGCTATTTATTGAAATACTTCTCACAGCAGTCATATCAGCTGTAATATATGGGAATTTAGTTTAATGTTTTCTACATTAACAAACACAAGCTTATTGGTGAGAATATACGGTTAAACATTCTGACATTCACTCTGGAAATATTTGTCTAGAGTATTCATTCCCAGAGATTATTATTAACACTTTTAAAACAGACCATTGCAGATTCAACTGTGATTATTTCTAATGGGTTTCAGGATTACTCTATCAGTTTATATGCCATTTTATTTCGTGATGAAATTGTTGTATTAAATCTCCCTCTTCATCTCCAGTTCCTTCCCTTTCAAATATTATTTTTTGTAATATTGCTTCAGAATGAGAACAAAGTCAATGTTTCTCAGTGCTTCCTTGTACTGAAGTTAGTTGCATTGTTGTAGATGTTTATGTGAGTACATCCTACCGTTATTTCAGTATAAAACACCCATGAAACTGCATCTCTGCAGTAGCAGAGTGAGAGATTTATACTTTCTTGAAAAACAGTTAAAACCAGTAGAGTTTTCTGTGTGTAAGTTGTCAGTTTGTTCTGAACACAAAATGCTACCTATGATAAAAGTACCAAATGGTCGCAGTACGATATTACCTATAATGGAGTCACTCTAAGTCTTATGAAGGGACAAGGAGAGTGGTTTCTCCATTTTTTGATAAGACAGTGCCTAAACGTGAACAGTTTTGGTATTTCCCAGTCATGTGTCAGCAAATGCACGGCTGTGTCTGAAGGACTCTCAGGAAAAAAGATGACAGCCCATGTAAAGTGCTTTGGTGGATTGCACCCAGCTTATTGGTTGCAAATTGACTCAGTTTCAACTAAGTGCACATTTATGTTTTCCAACAGCTAAGAAATACGACTAATACAATTATTTGCATTTATGACAATTGCACTTTTCCCCCCAAGTTATAGGACGAATGTAATCCTGCTTCTTCAGCTCCATATTGGGAAACTCATTGCTATCAAAGGTCTTTAGGAACCAAATTTCTTTAGTGAACGTTATGTTGAGTTCTGTTGGCAGATTGCACTTAATATATTGTAGCTCATTTGTCTATTTTCATTCAGGCATCTCATTACAGACTCTATAGTTTTTGTCCATTTTTTTCGCTCTGAAATGAATGAAAATTTTACCAAATGTAGCCAAAGCAGCCAAAACCTGTTACTGTTTACATAGTAAATAGTAATTCCTTGTTATTCTAAGGAAACCAGGTTTGATTGATCATTTTATTTTTAGATGTGTGTATTTTTGCAACTCCCTCTCACATTTTAGTCCACAGATGAATATCACAAGAGTATCTACAGTCTGAAATAGATCAGATTCCTATAGGTTTAGTGAAAACTGGCAACTAGGTAGAGAAGAGAGATCTTATTAGTCATGTATGTTGCAGAAAGTCTGTAGCATCAGCTGGGTTTGTATAGCACCAGATAATACATATGGGCGAGGGCTGCTACAGAAACAACAGGGCTTCAGCTCCTGTACTGCTCTGCTACAACAATGCAGAAAAGCTTTCTTTAGAACTAACTAGAGATCAAAACCTCTTATCTGAGGATAGGAATCTGTATGAAGCAGACTCCCCCTGGGTCCATGGTGTGTAGAACAACCTGTCATCTAATTTAGTTTGGCTTATATAATGCAATTTCTATCTAAAGAAATAAAAGCGTGCGTTAGAGTCATTATCAGTTCCGTTGCTTTCCTCGTACCTGATTTTCAAATCTTCAGAATCAGATCTTTTGTTCTGTAATAAATTCATTGTATTTGAATCATCTGTCTTTGACAGATGGATTTCTTTGTTTAAATATAAACATGAAGATGCTGGTTTATTTGGATTCTTGAATGCTGATTGTATGATAATTGTGTTGTCTTCTGAATAAATGAATTATTTTCATATTATGTTAATCTCATTTCCCTTAAAGCCTGCATGAAAATCAGACCAATTTATTTGCATGTATAGGTGAATACCTAATCCAGAAAGATCTATTTTTGGACTATAGAAACACTCTTCAAATTCTTTCTGTATCTTTTTATTGTTGGTAATTCTGGGGAAAGCACTACTAATGCAAGTGCAAGAAGTAGTCTTTTTCCAAAACAACATCACATGCAGACTCTTCTGCTGAAATTCCACAGTAATTAATTCTACAGTGTTAATATTTTATTAAAAAAAAAAAAGCAGGAAAGTACTGGAAATGAGAGTTAGGCCTGCAGTACACTACATACCATATAAAACATGTATTTATTTGAAGTTTCTGCCTATCCAAGAGGGTTTTTTGAAATAGTCAATAGCCTTTACTGGTTATCTATTTGCTGCATCCAAGTTATGGAATATATTGCATGAACTCTCCATCTATTTTTCATGTAGAAATACATTTTATGTGCAAAGATGAAATCCTATTATTAGCCTAAGTGAAGTCATAAACCTCTAAAAATATCATCAGTTGAGTTTACGATGATAATAATTGTTCAAATTATATATAGTTAGGAACCAATGCATACAAATATTCCAGTATCTATCACTGTACCTCCAGATCCTAGGGTCAATGGCTTCACTTACAGAGCGGAATAGGGTATAGAAGATCATGAGCATCCTGTGACCTTTTCTGGGAGAACTATGATGTTGATGCTTTCTTCCTTGTTACTGTAGGTTCTGGACAAGGTCATTTTAATATACATAATAATATGTTCTATATCTTGTTACTTCTGCATTGATATGGAATTCCACATTATATTACATTAAAGTTTATTACAAATAATTTTTCCTTACATATATTGGACACTTGTTGTTTTCCTCTTCCTTATTCCTAAAACTGATTTTGTCTGGTTGCGGTTTTTGATGCTCATTAATTGACCATTGAGACAAGTGAGTTGCTTATAGCACTGAAATCCCCGGAATCATCTTATGGTTGTACTTCCAAACTACTTCTTTCTCATGCTGTTCTCCTGTTTGTGACATTTTTCCTAGAGCCCTAGAGAGTTTAGTCTGCACAGAGAAACTGTTATTGCTAGAGATTTGTTTCAGAAATATCTATATGACAATAGGCATTGAAACATGCAATAACATAAAGCTAACAAAAGTTAAAAGAAAAAAGGTTCAAGTCATGTTTTTCATAGTTGTTTTTCCCACAGATAATCATGCTAAAACAAGTCTCCTTGCAGGCTCTGACATGTTCAGAAGAAGCCTGACAACTCCCTAGGTGTGAGTTATTAGCTTAATGCAGAGCTTTTGGCATATCACAAGGAACAACAGTACCATATTCACTGGGCTACAAAACCATGCTGGCAGGATTTAGTCCAGAAATTTAAAGTAACTATTGTAAGCTCCATATGTGGTTTTCCTTTTTGTTTTTCGTTTTCATCTGGATAAAGATCATCTGAATACAAAATCCTGGTACCTCACTTATTTAGTGCTTAGATGTTTAGACCAGAAATATGACTGATCTTTTTCTCCCATTGAAATATGCATTAACATGAATGGTTGTTTTATTACTGAATATCAGTAATGTTGATCACATAATTTGCTACTTCATGCTATTCTGCTTCAGAAAAATTGTAAAAGGAATGGGAAAACATTTATAATTAATATTTATACTTGATGATGTAAAGTGAAATCCATAGCATTTAACATAATATTGAGGTCAAAAGAAAACTTACAGTAATTTGACCAGTGGGAAGTATATTCCAAGTTCAATGTCTCTGGTATCAGTAGAATATTTGAAAAGAGAAGGACATATGTTGGTATGGCAACACTGCTTAACTCATATTTGTCAAGGCCGCTGTAATTACTTAGCAGAAGACGCAGGTCACAGGAAGAATGTTATCAGAAGCAAAATTGTTCCCTCTTCTTCTCAACTTCCAGGCCAAAGGTTTCTAGATAAACAGAAGTATAGTTTGACTGGAGGAACTCATTCTGCCTTGCCCCAGCAAAATCTCATATTGATGCGTGTTTGTTGTGTGTTCTGTACGTGAACTGCAAATTATTTTGGTGAAAGTATCTTTTTCTTGTTTACATGATAAAATGTCTGGATATGAAAGAACAGATTGTTTACTCATTTGAGGTGTTACTCTTGAACGCTCATTTCAGAAACCACTACTCAATGTCTCAGATCATCACCATCTGACAGTAGGTACTAAAATACAAATGAGTGTATCAAACAACATTTTTTTTTTAGGAGAGAACATTCAAGTACAATGTACTGTACTTTGCTGTATTTATAAAGTAAGATTAAAGGAATACTTACTCATTTAGGGATTGAATGGGTTTGGTGTGTTGAAACTGGAAGGTTGGTAGAAAATGGTGGAAATGCTGGATTACTGCAAGGTTTGTGGTAGGTTGTAGTTTAATACATCTTATAAACCATGAGCTGTGGTCTCTCATCATCACTATTACATCTAAAAATTTTTCTTGTCAGCACAAGATTTTGACGTTTTTTTTTACCAAAATCAGAATTACCTGTTACCACTGAAAACTGCTCACTGCTTATAAAGGTTCAAATTTTTTCTTTCACAGATGCCATGATTTTAAATAGGAGAACTTGATGGTTGTTAATAATTTTTCTGCATCTTCAAGTTCATTTAACTTGCTTATGAATATGAATCAGTAAAGCATCTCTGATTAAACAGTGATAATTAATTTCATAACTAAGAGACTAAAGAATGGCTAAAGACCAAAATATTTATTGATATTTTTCCTCTCTTGGTATTATAATACCTCTATTGGTATTTTCTTGTCTCTTTCTTGACACCTGAAATATTTTGCATGACTAGGTAGCAAATACAAAACTCTAAATTTAAAACAAAGATTGTATGCTGCATGTGCATCTCAGTGCCACAAGACGTGATGATTACTTAACTTTTAAGGATTACTATGAAAATTATCTATTAAAAAAGGTTTCCACTAAAGTTTATGACCCCATTCTTTACTTTGGCTATTGGCTGTACCTTCTACCGCTGCAGCCTTTTCACTTCTCACTTCAAGAAAGACTGAACTGTATCTATAATTGAAGAAGATGATTTCAGAAATGAGATTCTTTTACTACTGAATTATTTCAAACTGTGCTTAAGAATGTTATTGACAGACATTTTCTTTAGCTGGTGTTTCCAGAACATTCTAAAAGCTCTGTTTTTCTTTTGTTAAAAGAAGGGATATTACTGCCTGTGCTGGATAACAATTTAGGAAATTATTAAGAAACCTGTTAAAAGTCTTCTTGAAATTTTAATTTATTTTTTTTTCTTTACTTTCCATAAGTTGTGTAAACAATGTTGTAAAGTTTCCTTCATATAATTTCACACATGGGTTATAACATCCACAGTTTGTGATAAATGGTTTGTAAATTAAAGGCATTATGGATTTTGATGGTATTTAATCTTTATTTCTATTTTCTTCTTGGATTTATGATATGCTTCTTCTATTGATCCAAACAATTAATGCACATATATGCTAAATTTATTTTCTGAGATTGATTGTGCCAGATGTAGTTTGTTGGCTTTAGCCTGAATGTGTATAAGGAGAAGAGTCTTTGAGCAGGAGTTACTACTTGAAACTTTACAAGGAAAAAATCCCAGGGAATGTTTCTCTTACTACACACGACTGGGTTATCAATAGAGAGTGTAAGGAAATTTTTCCTTTGCTTTACAGGAATACAGATTCTCAGTTGGTATAAATAGGCCTAACTCCTTCAGTTGCAGTGGACTTGGCCCACTTTATAGTGTTAATGCTTATAGTGTCTGCTTGGAGGATGGAATCTCAGTATCCCCAGCTGCCTTTCAGTTAAGTAATCCAGTAATTTACCTGAGTAACAGTCTCAATTAAAAAATGTACATATGTTCTTTTTGGAGCAGAGAAACAGAATAACAAAGCTGTCTTGAGTTCACACCTTGCTGTAGATACTAATTGAAATTGAAAAGAACAAAACAATTTAAAACAAAGCAGAAGCAATTAGCAAAAGAATATAATAATAGTGAAGATTACCACTTGGAAATGGTTTTGTTTGTTTCCCAGAAATCTTTATAAGTTAATTTTTTTTTGAAAGAGTTTCTTTTGTAATTGACTCATAGTGTTATCTGTTATTGTTTAGTGATAATATTTCCCTTCACTGAATTTGTTTCAAATAAGGTAGCACAGATCGTAGCCTTTTTTATTGTGTGTCAGATTCATGTACAGTAAATACAGTCTGTGAAATCTGCAAGTAGTTGCTTCAGTCTGCAGGACATCTTGCTGAAAAGAACTCTTTAATATCTTGTGCAATTCTCCATGCATATTGTTGCACAAGGGACTGTTTTTTAAATTGGCACTTCTTTATCAGCTCCTACCTGAACTCTACGCAAGGACTTCATTCTACCCACATAAAAATAAAAGGAGACCTTGAAAAGTTAATGAGACAAATGGGGAAAAAAATACCCACTGCAGCAAGTTGGAAAAAATAAAATGTTATCTTAAAACTATCAGCTCAAAAACGGTAACATCAACTATCTACTGCCTATTGCCTTGAGATTCTCAGTCAATTCTAGGAAAAACCTAGATTATGATTTTTGTTGTTGTTGTTTTCTCTATTGTTCCTAAAATGTTTAGCAGTTTCAAGTATTTATGACTTGATGTCTCTTTGGTTGTCATCATTTACAAGACTTGTGGTTTATTGCTATTGATATAAGAATTTTATTTTCACAGTGGGATAAATTAAACTGAAAGCTATTCAGGACCAAGGCTGAATAAATGATCCATAGTGAAAGATCACGGTTATCCCATAAGAACATGGGTGTTTTTTAATATTGAGGATCTAGCTGAACTTTGGTCAATTTTCTTTGACTGCATATGCCACTATTTTGTGTAAAGCACAATGTATTGTTTCCTTTACAAAGTACTGTTTTATGAAAGATGTAACCACTCTTAGTTTACTGGAACTCTCCAGTCATATTTCAGATGACCAAGGCACTTATAGTTTTTATTTTACATTTATACTAGTAAGAAAAAAAGGCTTCTTCCTCTGTTTGTGTTAAATATTTAAAGTTTTGTTGACTAAAGGGAACTACATTGACTCCAAAGCACTTGAAAACCACCTCAATTTCTTACTTATTTCTTATGGTCTCCTATTTATAGGTAGGAATACAAGCCAGACTTCCTGGCTTTAGACTCCCACAGAGTTTTACATAGTTTGTAATTGAAATTCTCGACAGAAGAGAATGAGAATTCAGTGTTTAGACTGTACCTTGGGACTTCAGAGATCCAGGTGTTGGTATCAAAGAATTAAATGTTGGTTTCCTCAGGTATAGGGTTCAAATTCCCCTGATGTTAATATTTTTTTTTCGTCTAAATGTATCTTACATTTGCCCTGTGTCAGTGAGAGGAAGAGAGTGGCCTCTCTCGGGAGGTGGGAAGTGAAGGTTTGGACCTTTTTCCTGTAAGGCAGAGCTCACAAGTAGGCCTCTGAGTCTTTAAAACTGTCTCTAAGCCCCAAAACTACACTGCTACTACTGCTCTTTCCCCTTGTCTTTTGTTGAATCTGTGTCCTATCGGCTCTTTTCTCCAAAGCTACGCTCTGTCTTCTTCTGGGTAGAATCCTGCATTTCTAAGATGGCGAGGGGCAGGGGCTGAGGATTCTGCTGTCCCTGAGCTGGTCCTGTGGATAGGGCCCAACTGTACCATACTGTGGGGTTTTTGTAATCCTACCCTGAGATGTTGTCGGTGTTCTGTAAAGGGAATGGACACATTTCAGTCTTCAGGGCTTCACTCCAAAGGGTAGGCCTTGCGCTGAAAATTTGTGATGTAATGTACTAAATAATTTCTGTTCTCACATCCTTTATCTAATCTGCCATTTGACCTTGCTGGGCCTTCCCTCTAAAAGAGAGTTAATATTTTCCAACTCAGCATTACCTATTACATTGTATTAGGATAATACTGACACTATATGTTCTTTATTTATATATACATTGGGATGCAGTCAAGTTCATCGCTATTCTGATCACAAGCTCTAAAAAGAAATTACTTCAAGCTAGAAGAAGTGCAAGGAAGAGCTACCAAAGTGGTTAGAATAAGGGATGTAAAAAGAAAAACTTAATTTACCACCTCTAGTAAAAAGAAGGCTGAGATAAGTATGAAGGTGTAGTGTTATCAAACCCTGGGGATCCAAAGAAATTTTTAAATGAAAGCAAACACCTAGGAGGACTTTGAAGGTAGAATGTTATGAAATTTTATGCTAAGCAATTGACTGGCGTAAACACCAATTACATTCTCATATCCTAAGAATTTCTAGCAGACTCTCAGTGTCTCTAATGTTTCTTAATTTCTAACATTCTTTGAACTTTTGTTTCATCAAAATGCATGAGAGTTAGTAGTATAATGAAACTATTTGTTAACTAGCAAGTAAATCTTTACATTATCTAATATTTTGCAGTAGAAAGTCTCATTAGTTTCGCTTCTAGGACAAGTTTAATTTGTTATTTTGGAAAGAGATATTGCAACATGTTGTTCCAGAACCTTCCTCTCAAGCTGCTTATGTGTTACTGACATAAGAATGTTTTGTACAATTTTAAAATTAATTGAAATTTAGGAACGAAATTCAATTTGAGATTCAACAATTTGTTGTTGGTTTCTGATTTTTAAAATAAATTAGTAGTTAAATGCTCATTGTAGACACTCATTGATATGTTTTATGAGAAATTACTGCCACTGTTTAAGCTTCCATGCTTAGAATTTAATTTTGCCTTTTGACACCTTATAAAAGAAAAATTCATTTTGCTTAAATTTTCATAGATGTATTTTTGCAACTGTTGATATAGTTATGAAATAACTAGGAGGCCTAGGAAGGGGAAAAAGAGGCATATTACAGAAAGCACTCATCTAATAGCCTGTCTACTTTTCCTGTCTTACTTTTGACCTCTAAGTGAAATTAGAAATAAACCCTGTGATAATTGACTATGTAACTTTTTTCTAAGATATTTTCTTGTTCAAGTCCCAGTTTCTTGAATGCATCAGTAAAGATTCAAGTGGTTTAGATTTTGTGTATTCTTTTTGACTTAGGAAATTACTGTGATGCATTTGCATTTTTTTAAATTTTACAATTCACTTTCTACGTGTTCTTGTTAGTCTCACAATAGGACTGGTAAACATCAGTGCAGTGTGGGATATGTGTGATATCTCTATAATAACTGCACTCCCACACAAGTAATTTTAGGATGTGCAAAACTTGTTTTCTTTGTTATTTCTTACAAATCAACGCAATAATCAGTTTTGTGTGAGAGACAAAAGACATAATCCTGCTTATTCTACTATGTGGTGAATTTATCCAGTGATTTATTTTAACAAAAATCTGATATAATGCAAAGTTCGACATTGTTATTGAATGTATGCCCCTGTGTCAAGCAGAATAATATTCTTCTGGCAGAGAGGGAAATAGGAGTCAGCCTAGTGGACAGTGTGTATTTGGGGTTAGTATTTCAGACTGGCACACAAGATCATTATTGATGTTCCTATAGCAGACTACCTTTTGAAGAAAAAGGAAAGGATGTCTGATCAAATCTTTGGACACCTCTTTTTAGAGAGAAACTAGAAAACTTTTAGTCAGTTCTTAAGGGATGAGTTAAGTCTTCTGAATGGCAATTAGAAATTATGTTTCACATAGCCATACCGTGGTCTATAGTGAGAGACTGCTGATCTTAGGGACTTCAATGACCTCTCTTTTCAAGGATGAGGTTATTTATATTCATAAGTGCAGTCATTCATATATACTATTATGTATAATTACATCTTACATAGGAAGCAAGAAAAGTATATTCTTAATTCACAGAGAATGTGTCATAACAAGATGAAGCTTTGCTAATGCCAATTTGTATTGAAGTAATTGAGAGTTAGTTACCCATATAAATTCAGCATCTGAACCTCTGTTAGTTGCTGTATAAGAAAAGTGAATCTATTGTGTATTCAAAGTACCTCAAATTCTAGATTCGCAGCCTGATTGCTAAATTAGCTGTTGTGTAGCAGGCACAGTTTTCTATATGCAGACTTACTGTGCAACTATTATATGTATTTTGTTGGCCTAGGATTATACTCCTTTATTAAGTCTTCAGTAACACAGGATTTCTATGGGAAAATGCTCGTTTCCATGATTCAAACCATAATAATAGTATTCAATGCCAATAAGATCACTGTTATGTTTTTACTTTGTGGCATGTAGTTTTAGCGAGAGTATGCTATGTTTTATTTTCCTTTGTTTTTAAAGAAACCTTGAAAAGTGTATCTTAATGTAAAATTGCATTTTGCAGCTTGATCAATTGACCGTTTGCTCCTAGCAAGAAGTACCAGGTCAACTACCTCTCTCTAGCTGCTATTAGCTAAACTTTGGCTTTCTGAGGCTGATAGCAAACAGAAAGGAAATGACTAAAAAATAAATTCAAAGAAATAAGGTTTTGGCAGCTAATCTTCAGAGGCTAAACCATGCTTTCATAGACAAGTCTTAATAAGAATCTTTTTTTTAGAGGCACACAACTGGGTCAGTTGCCTGAGGTTGGCACAGTTAGGTCATCCAATGGGCCATGAGGGAGAATATAAATTCTGATGTTAATACTTACATGGAGAATATATGTATTTTTAGGATACATCTCTGTATTAATGAAATTAATTCTGTCTTCTTTATGTTTTTATTATAAAACCTTATATATGTATATATATATCACTCTAAGGGTGATTCTTTTCAAGCTCACTGTGAGTTATATGATATATTATGGGTCCAGCTTTTAGAGATGCCATTTGCTTTTGGGCAGCTCTTAAGAAAAACAAACTTTCTTCTTATATTTTTTAGGTTCCTGTCCATGTCTGTTTCACGCTCTGCGCACATTTCATGTCCCCTAGTCTGTCGTTACATCTGATATAATTTGATACTGCCTAATCAGTCCTTAAAATAAATGCCTTGTGGTTTGTTTTTTGTTTGTTTTTTTTTTTTTTTTTTTTTTTTTTTGTCAACAAAACTCTTGTAAAAATGTTGGACAACTGTGTAGTTTAGTTTACTAGCAGAACCAAGTCATAACTATGTTTTGTTTTCTTAACTCAGCTGGACTCAGATAAGGTGAGTTACATGGGACATAGGAAGGGAGGAAGAAGAACTATGTTCAACTGAGGTGACTAATGCAAATCCTTCTGTTACCTTGAATTAAACAGTGCTCCCCTAAAGGGTAATTTGAACAGTGGCTACGTTACAGTGTCAAGTGCAAAACCTTTAATGGAGAGAAATTGCCTCAACTAATCTATTTGTCAGTAGGGAGGGGAAGTAGAAAACTATATATAACTTAGAAGCTGAAAGGTTTTGCCCTTCTCCAAAAGAATAAAATAATACAGCACTGAATAATGGTTTTGATTCTAGTTCTAAATTAGAAATCCAATTTGTTCTTACGAGCTCCCTACTCCATTTCTTACTGCTCTCTCAATTTTTCTGGGTGACATTGTGAGATAAAGCAGAATTTATAAGACTGAAATAGGTAAAATTTTCTAAAAGCTAGACTGAAGCATGTCCAGAATGATGTCTGTAAATTGTATTGCTTTTATTAAAAAATACTAAATATTCCATACAGTATAATTAAGTTTTATGCTTAGAAATGTATTAAATGCATATGCAAAAGCTTCCTAACCCATAATTAGTGTTGCCTTGAAATCTGGAATTTTGAAGCTGTTGGAATACACTTTAGTGTTAGAATCTTTAATGAAATAGAGATCTCAGCAGTAAAATCTAAGTAAAACTTAAGTAAGTAAAATTTATTCTTATTTTTAAATTATTTTCTAAAGAAAAGCAAGAGAGAATCTTACTTTACTGTATACAAAGTACGTAACATGCAGTTGAAAAGTTACTGAACATAGTGTACCTGAATTTACAATCAAATTAACCTAGAGAAGTTAACTCTTTCTTAAACTGTGATTGTGAACTGTGACCTGTATTCACTAATGCTGAAACTCCCTTTGAAAGTGATGACTGGAATTACTGTGTAGGAACTGAGGTGATCATACTTTATACAATAATATTAATCTATAAACCCATAATAAATTATCAAGTCTTAAATAAGAAATATCTAAAATTCAATCCTATTTTCATACATCTTGTATTTTGAAATGATATTTTTTTCAGACTGGAAATTTTAGACAACTAGGAGAGGGTGAAATTCATACTCAATGGACAAGAAATATGCATTTAATAGGTATTACCAAATGCAAGAATGCGATTTGTAGATAACTGGTAATGAAGGACTCTGTAATCTTTTGAGCAATATATTAATTTAAAAGGCCCATCAAGAAATTTAGACACGTATTAATAATTCTGTTCATCTGGCTGCAGGCTCTTAGAACTGCAAGTGCTATATATTGAAAACATGGCAAATCCAGAACTCACTGATGTCAGAATGAGTTTTGCAGTGGGTGTCTCATATGAATTATACTCTTAGCCTTGTTTTCTTCACGCGTGACAAAGGTCTCCTCCTAACATCCATAATAAATTCTTCCTTTTCAGTGACATCCACACTGCTCCTTGTTTGCTAATATCCACTGTGCTTAGTTTTATCCCTAATGTAAATTGTTAGGTTTTAGATACTGGAAATGTTAGCATGTTGTTGCTGTAGGCTAAATGTAATTCTTTTAATCTTGATGGTAATTTCCTGGTTAAATATTTTAAATAAATACATTTAAATAAATAACTTCGTACAAGTAATATTAATTAATCATATCACTTAGTAGTACATTTGCATATTCAGTTATTTCTGACTGTACTTTTTAACTTTAATTTTTGGAGCCTTGTTTGGCAAAGAAGAATATGCGTTGGTTTGCAGTCGTGTTTTAGTCAGTATGTTTTAGTTCTATTAGTATTAGTGAATACAGCTAAAAACTAACATAGAATATAGGATGCTGTTTTTCTTAATGGTAATCTACAGTCACTGAGAGATGATAACAACTTGCTACTGTGCTCTCCTCTGGTTTCTGAACATTTTAAAAGACAAAACTGTGGTAGAAATTCAGCTTTTATGTCAGTGCCTTTCATCTGCTAAAGATTCGCTGGTTAGATATGGCTGAGATATTATGTATGTCCTTGTGTAATGCAATTGTAGCACAACTGCTTTTATTGTATCTAGGACACTAGATTTCAATTCATTCCAGTATTCACAGAAACTTGTTTTGATGATTCCTTGCTGAACTTCATTAACCTAGGCTTAGGTCAAAGAAAATCAAACCGGTTCTAAACAAAGACGCTGCTATTGTAGATGTTTGTTTTCTCACAAACAAGCTTTTAAATGATCAGGAGACAATCAAGGGGTGGAACACAACTCTTATTGTGTTTGTGGCCTTGACATAGAGGATATAAAGCATAGAGAGAGTCACTGTTTTGAGAGACAATATGAGGGAGTTTTGTTTTATCTTGTCTTGTTTGATGTTACTGTCCATCTACTGTGATTGCTTTTCCTGTTTAGTTTGAACATGACTGAACTCTTCATGTTTTTAAGTTTGATCTGCAATACGAGAATTTGTTCTTGCTTTGAAAAATTTCCTATGTTGAAGCATCTTCTTTGTACTCCTTTTATATTTTTAAGGAACAGAAAAAATTAGAAACAATGCTAGATTTCACTGAATGTTGCACACAAAGAAATTTCCTCCTACTGGATGAATTAAATACAAACATTGCATATTTGTATAGATTGTGTTTTGCTACTACCTCTGACTTAATTTTATGTCTTTTTCATCTTTCTATACTATTTTTCTGGGTTTTGTCTCTGCAATAATGTAATTTGAATTTCAAGTAACCTTCTTATTAATGTTTCAGAAAGTCCTTCCACTGAGTCAGTAAGGTCATAATGAAAAGTCTTTAATTTTAGAAAAACAATTTCTCTCAATCAGTTCTGTGTGCATGACAATTTCCTTGGCTGCATATGCATTTTACAAATGCACATACACAAATATAAGCACTTACAGTTTTCAAGTAATTTTTGCTCTCACTGCCCCTGTTTCTGCTGCATTTTAAGTCTGAAATAGTCAACCTTACTGTTTGGGGCCTTCCTGGTTTTTTGTTTGAAAATAATTCTGCAATCCAACTGAAACATCACACGTTGCCAGAAGAATAACAAGCTAAGAAATACTCTGAGTGAGAAATAGAACAGTGAAGCTTTCAGGAAATGTGAAGCACAACTGGAGGAGGCATGCACAGCATTTCATTTTAAACAGTGGATGTCTTCCAGAAGGAAAATGCTGGCTCCAGGCGCTATTTTGCAGCTTTCAGTTAAATTCAAGGAAGTAAATGAGTTATGGTTCTTTTTACAGAAATTTGATTGTTGTATACTGCATAAAAATGAATTGGAAGATCCATATTCTCCCTTATAATACAAACAGGCAGGGAGACCAGTAAAACACTTAGTACAACCTGATGAACCTAAAACTCACTTTATTTGTACTCTTTATGGAATATATATATAATTGCTGCATCTAGCACACCCATGTAAGAATTAAACCTGTGCACATTGTCCTACAGTTACCTATATGTAATAGTAGAACTACATACTTGGTTTTTAAAACTTCACTTGCCAGTTTAAAATAACTACACAGAAATACATCAGTGTAAGTTTTCTTCCTGCAATCAGGCAAATACTTCTTGAAGTCATTTTGGATATTTGGGGATGCCTGATCCATGAATATTCTGATGGCAAGTCCTTTATTAAAAGGGTCACCCCTCCATATTTTAATAAAGCCTTTATTTTATGACATCTCCTGATGTGCATGGAATCTCTAAATAGAAGGTAGGCTAGAGCTTTAAAAATAAATGAGGCAAGATTTATAAGGAGAGGTAATACATCTTATTTGATCATCAAAAAAAATACGAAAAAGAGACAAGCTTTTGGGAGCAGATGTCTTTTTTTGTGGATCACTTCTCTATTTTATAGGGTAGATATTTGCAGCAAAATAATATTAATTATAGATTATAGAAGTTTATAAGAGAAGCTATAATTTACTTTATTTAAAATTTGCAAAGGTAATTACTTTTCTATTTACCAAGCTTTGATTATCACTTCTTAGATAAATATCTGAAATGCAAAGAATCACCTGCATTTTTAGACTGCTTTTAGAATTTCTTTCTCTGAGTGGAACAGCAGAGCAATTACAGATTTACTGATTAATCAGGCCCCCAGTCGAACAATTGGTTCTGAGTTGAATTTTGACCATTGTTGCTCACTGATTTTCTGGTTTATTGGACAGTTTAAGTTTCTGTCTGTAATTATAAGAAGTTCTGATTTCCCATGGTTTTTTTATTCTAAAATTTGTCTCTGTATATTATGGAACTAATAAGCATGAAATCTATACAAAGGTTTACTACATTCAAAACAAAACTTCCACCAGAGGGAAAGAGGTGGAATAAATTTATTTTTTATTGTACTATACTTTTACGTCTGAACACAAAGAGTTGTTTTCACTTTTCCATTTCCCTAATAAGTAAGCTTTATATAACCATTAATAAGTGACTCTGTAATGGAGAAAAACTTTTTTTCAGATTTGATATGATGTAGATAATTCAAGAAATAAAGGACAGTACTGCTTTTGTTTTGACCATACTTGTGGAACGATTCGGAGTATGGTGAGAAAATCTTAAAAGTGCATTTAAACCCAACCAAAGCATATTTGTAAAAGTGATTTAAAGTTTCTCCATTAATTTTTCATGAGACGGGCTAAGTGGATAAATTATTTTGAAACTGGGATTTAGTCATCTAAGTCACTCGTTACTTAGTCGAACTTTCAATTAGCTGAACTGTTCTCTTTATAATTCATATTGAACAATTTCCTGAGCAGTAGTATTTTACAGGTGAAAATCCATGGATTGCTGATTTACTGAATAAGGAATAAAATATGAAAATAATGACCTGTAAAAAGGTTTTAATTTATTGCTTCTTCTTTTCACTTGAGGACGCTCTTATTTTTGTTCTGTGGGTTTCCCATTTTTCTTAGAAGCAATATTTTATGAACCATTGACATATATACCATAAGTTTCTTAAATTGTAACATTTTTTTCCAAGAATTGCAGGATATTCCTCTTCGAACACAAAACTACTCAAGCACCAGTTTTAAGGTTTTTATTAAAATGCCAAAGAATTATTTCAGTAAAAATAATAGCACTAATATTTTTTTAAAAATACACCAAAAATCCAGGGGGAAACTCTTGGAAAAAGTACATTTAAACAAGTCTTGTAATTCCCCCCAAAAACTTTTGTTCTTTAAAAAAGTGTTAGATATACATGTAATGGCCATGCATTGTGCATGGAGTTTTTACAGTGTAAATCAGATTGAAATTTTTTTAAATATGGTTTTATTAGTAGAGGAAAACTATATTTCACAGAGATACAAGACACCAGGCTTGTTGTAAACAATAATTGTAGAGAGCTACAAGGATGTCAGTGCTATGTAGACGAACTTATTTGTCCTGAGTTCTATAACTGCTCTTGCACTGATTCTTACCCCAAATAATTCAGCATATTGTTATTTTCTTGTATTATATTAGTAATGAATAAAGAAACAATGACAATATTCATGGGGTTTTTCCAATAAACTCATGTACATAAAATCTTTCTGATCCACAGATAAGCAAGGAACATTCTATGTGTGTTATTTAACACGATGACAATTTTGATTCTACAGACTATAGTCTTAACTAAAGTACAAGGACACCAAATGTTCAGCTAACTAAAGAGGCAACTATTTTATAATGGGATCAGTTCATCTCTCTTGTTATCCTTATCCAAATGCAGTTCTTAAACTATAAGAGGTCTTATTTTGCTCAGCATTCTTTGTTTGTCAGTAACCCGTATGTATTGAGGTAGTGGAACTATTTGCAGATGAAAATACTTGTGTGCTCAGAGGGCGATAAAAGCATCTCTTCATGGGATAACTTGTATTTTTCCCTTATTTGTTTTGTCATAAGACATCAAGTTCCCGCAGCTTACTTTCTATTTCAAATATAGTTTATGTTTCCAGAAGGACTTGAAAGTTTTGTTTTAAGCGTCTTCTGAGACACATCTGAGTTTTTCTTGCTCCAAAAGACTGTCATCAATAGGTAAATTTCTGTCATGTTGTAAATGTTATGTCGATTTTGTTACCCAGAGCTGCTGAGTGATTTTAGAATTGGTTTGCATTATATCATTCCAGTAATAGGAACTTACTTGTTCATTCTCTTTTGTAACCTAATCCTGTATAACCAATGTGACCCTTCCTCAGGTCTTCTGTAGAAAAAATACATATATGGTAGATTTATCTTTCATTAGGAAAAAAAAGAGAAAGATTTGTCATTTCTTTATGTAATCCCCTCGCAGGAATAAATTTAGTTTAGACTGCCTCCAGTTCTATCACTTCGTAAATGTCAGATTTATAAAAATGTATACAGACTTTTACATAGAGATGGAAAGATTTAAGTTTGTGTCACCTAATAACTTTTAGATACTTCACTGTTGGTTTTTTTCTGACTGAAAAAATTGTCTGTATTTCGATCCTCCTGTTTTTGCCATTTCCCCTTTCATTTTTAGACATCACTTTTATTTGGTGAATACAAGAATTTAGTATATGAATAATTCTGTGGGACACCTGTCTTCATCACAGGTAAAATAAAGTCATAGAATAATCTAGGTAGGAAGGAATGTCAGGAGGTGTCCAGTCAGTGACCTGCCTCCTGTTCAGAGCAGCATCAGTGATGCAGGCAGGTGAGGGTGCATAGGGCTTTCCTAAGCGATGTCCTGAAAACCTGCTGGGGAGGGCAAACTGATCCAATGCTTGACTAGTCCTCCTGCTGCAATAGTTCTTCCTTCTGTCAAAGCAGGAAGAGTCTTACTTCAGTGCTTCAAAACTTGATAACAGTACTCCACGGTGTCAACAATTCATCATCTGTGACTTTGCAGATACTGTGCTGAAAATATAGCTATATATTTACATTTTGTCTCATACACATGTATTTAGCTCGTTCCCAGCCCAGTAAAGGAATCTGTGTACGTGGCTTGTACAATGGTTCAGTCACTTCAAAAGAAGCTGCGTGAATTTAATGACACTTTCAGATGTATTTTGTACCTATTGGGGCCTCTAGGAAAGCATTAATGTTGATAAAGGAAAATAAATGCCAAGAACTAGTCTTCAAATCATAACTAGTCATGCAGCTATGATGTAGTAACTGTAAAAGTACTGGACAAAAAAAAAAAGAAAAAAAAATGCATCTTCATTATGAGAATCTTGAGGGCACCATTGGAAAGAAATCATACTGAACCCTATAGCTTGTTGCACTGCATTCATCTTCTTTTACAGTATTAAAAATCGGGGGGGTTGAAGTTTCATGTGATGCCTTAAAAATGTAGTGTTTTTTTCTTTTTTCTTGTATTTTTTGTTTTCCACTCAGTACCTCAGCAGCTTTTTTTTTGGAGGAAAGAAAATAGCTAGAAGGGGAAAATAGAGGTATTGTTTTTGCAGTTCCCGGTTGCTTGGTTTGACCTCCACAGTTAGTTTTTTGTAAGGGCGTTACAGTAAAATCGCACATATGGATGATATTAACCTTTACCATATCTTTTCTCAAGGGTAAATTCTGTCAGTCTCACATGGGAGAGCTGTGTATCCTGTGAATACTAATGCAATGATGAAATATTCTCTCTATCAATGAAAAAAATTGTCAAAAATTCCCATTAAAACAGACATATGACAAATCTTTTATGTTTAATAAGTGAGACCTCTATTGCATTGAAATTTTGTCCTCATATTCACATATGAGGATTGATTCACATATGACTACTACAAATACTAGAGGGAGATAAGAATGTAAAAGGTTATATATTTTATATTTGTAATTGTGTAACTTAGAGGATACTTTAAAAACTCTGATACCAAATTTTGCTTAGAAAAATCCAGCAACAAGGGCTTTCCTTGTCTGAAAATAATTCCTGTAACTTGACAATGCTCCGTGTAGTACAAAAGAAATGGAAAACTTTCGTATGAATAAGTCCCAAATTTAGAATCTGTTATGACAGCTGAAGTCCAAGTAAATTTGATAACTTTTTATTTTGGTTTAGTTTTCTGTTACAGTCTTGCTGGATGTTTTTTCGGGGTGTTTGTGTGTGTGCGTGTAAATTAGAAAAGCATTGCCTCGCTTATCAATCGTTATGAGTATGTGTTAAGTGCACTGTGATCATGAACAAACTGCTCATTTTAACAGAATAATACAAATAAAATGCTATGTTCTCTGCTGAAGTTGTAGCTTTAAATTAAGTTCACAAACCTTTATTTGGAATTCACTCTGCTGATCCACATAGTCAATCTGACACCAAAGATGGAAAACATTGTAACTGGATGTCACAGAAATTTTGCTGTACAATAGAGAGGTTTCTACATCTCAGTTTAATAGTTCAGGGCAGTAGCTGTAGCTGAAAGACTTGAAAATCTGGTCCATATTTGGTAAACCAGTCTGCAATGTTCCATTCAATTCCAGATAGTTTTATGCCTAAACCACAAAAAGCCAGTCTTCAAGCAGTTTATCAAACAGGATTGAAACTAATCTTTAATAAGTTTCTATACTGGTGGTGGATTTGAAATTGGTAGAGTGATTATGACTCGGAACATCTGGCAGTTAATTAGAACCATGACTCCAGTGTATTTCAAAATCTGTTTATGTGATTTCTTATATAATATCTGGAGTTAAGGTGCAATTTCAGTAGTATAAGCAAGATCACAATAGTAAGACATCCATGATGAAACTTCAAGGGTATCAGTGAGCATAGGAAATTAAAGCTCTGATAGCTTCTTTTATATTGATTTATGCTTCCACTTTTATTGATGCAACAGTTTGTATTTTATTAATTTCAGGTTAGCATCAGATTTCTACATGATCAATCACTTCTGAATATAGAGGACAGAGCGGTATGTGATATTCCTGAAAAACTTATATTCTCAAGGTTTGCCTTTTTCATACAATATCTTCTAATTCAAGTTTACAGCATTTTTACAGAGGAAGTATATTAGCTTTTCACTTTGCAGTCATTCATCTATTTTTTTCAAAAGCTCTAAATTTAGTGAATGAGGTAAATAAAATTATATTTTTTGTAATTGTTATAATAGTAACTAAAAAGGTATCTGGCAACAATTCTAATTCCCATCACAATATAATGATCACTTCCTGCACTAATTCTTTTAATTATAGTGCTATTTTTGGTTTTGTAAGCAAATAAATTATTATTAATGCCAGCTGATGCAAACTTTAGGCTAACCTTATAAAAATTAAGCTAATTTCCTCTTTGGACTTTCATGGCCCTTCATGCATAGGACAGATATGATTTTCATGGAAGACAGGCACATAAAAAGGAAAAAAAAACCCCTCCCAAATCCAGGAAAATGTTTGGATAGAAACACTGTTAGAAACAGAAGCAATTTATCCTATGGCACAGCTGTTTACTGTTGGTTCATAATGATCCCTTGTATTTGGGTGCTGTTTGGTATTTATAGCTAATTAACTCCCTCTTACACCACCCAGCAATCTGCATTTAGAGAATATTGAAATAAGTTGAATTAGAAATAGCTAAATTCATGCCACAAATTCAGTTAATTCTTAGTAGGCCAGAGCAACCAAAGCACTGAAAGAGGTTTTTTTGGTGGTTTGGGGCTTTTTTTTCCTGTTACTCTGTCTTTATTTTTTAAAATTTTACTTAAAAGGCTGAGTATAAAAACTTTCAAAATTTATAGACACTCCAAAAGCCAATATCTTCATTTTGTCACGATTAACCTTGAAGAAGTGGACTACTTTCAAGGTAATGTTAAGCGATTTTTTCCATTACTGGTGTTAAACTATGGATACACAGATAATATTTTGTGAAAGGATGAAGCTTACTTCCTAGTGTGCCTCTGGCCAATTCTAATGAAGAAAATACATTACTCTTTTTCCTCTTCCATTGCTTTGAAGAAAGTAGTTTGAAACTCAGTTTCAGAAATGGAGAATTGTGCCATACTCGCCTAAGAGTAGTGAATTGGGTAATGAGAGCTTGTGAAATAGTCTTCCCATGTAGATGGAAATAATTTAGGAATTTCTTCTTGAATATTTGCTTACGTAGCACAGGTTCCTGGTTAAATTCCCCAGTAATATGTTTTATGTGCCTTCCCACCACAAAGTTTGGAATTTAGCTTATATGTTTTTTTTCTCTTTTCCTTCAACTAAACTGCTTTTTGAGCCAGAATTAATTACTTTTATTTGATGTTTCCCGAGTATTTCTGACAGAATGTAAAATTTGGGGATTAATATTAAATTTTTTTCTTTGCGGTTATTTTGGACTGATGGATTTCATACTAATTTTTGCGTTTGGTTTTAGTTTTCACTTACAGTATAGTCTTAAAAAAGTTGCTTTAGGGTAAATATCTAGCAATGATTACATGTGTTTTACACAATCTTTTGTAAGTTGATGTCTTACAGTTTTCCCATGTATAAAATATGGGGTAAAACTGTCTTTTGATAAGTATTTTGGAACCTGATTGTTTTTAATTCACTTATTGATCTTTAAATGAGTCTTTCTTATAATTAGAGGTAACAAATGTAAGGGACAGATGGCTTTGTTACTTATTTGACTTATTGAATAAATTTCTTTCAAAAATACATTTTTGAAGAATGTACATGCAGTTATTTCTGTTGTCACTACCTTGCATCTGATTGTTGGGCTCCTTACCACCCTTGCATAGAATAAGAAACTTTGTGTGTCTTAGATATGGGGAAAAAAAAAATAAATTTCCACCTATTTGTCCTGCCAGACTTTTCAGTTGCCCTCAGTCAGTGCTACAACACTAGTAAGATAATAATTTCTTGTCGTCTTTAGTGTTTCCTGAATAGACTAAAATGCATTCAAACAAAACAGAGTCCTTCTAGCTCTGCACATCAGCAAGAAAATATTAAAATGTTATTTCAGTATTCAAATGGTGGTGTTTGTTTATATGTTATTTAATTTTCACTGACTTTAAGGCGAGATAATGTTCCTATCCTTAAATTTTAATAGCACAAGTGGGTGTTAATTCTGATAGAGTTCAGGAACTAGCAATATAATGATGCTAGAAGCTTTGTAAATAGAAAACTGCTGTAAATTTTAGTAGTGCAGTGCTAGTAACAGATAGGATGAGCAGCCAGTCTGCAGATGAGAGATTCAAACCACTTTGAACAGATCTCATGTTCAATTGGAAATCATTAAAGAGGCATTTCTGATTTAGCATCTGGTATTCAGTCAGAATTCATAGTTCTGTGAAATGCATAAAATAAGTGCTGTTTATAAGCTAGCTGGTCTATTGAATTTGATTGTAACTTCAGCTGAAAAACCTTATCACAAACATAAGCAAGAAGAAAAATGTATTATCTCTATAATTCTCTGGGAAAAAAACTATCTCAATGTGAATTTGTAAACACTGAACTACATAAAAGTCAGTGGCAAACTTTCAGCAGACTTCAAATACTTCTCATTACTGTTATTTCAGGACTGATATCTTCTTAAAGATTTCTGTTATCTGACCAAAGTATCAACTCAGGAAAGCACTGGCAGTATCATCCTAACTTAGAGAATAACACACTTTACTTAGCTTTCAGCTTATACTTGAGTCTTATTTGTGTGACTCAAGTGTGTTATCGCAGTGGAAAGGATTTGAGGTTCAGTTCAAATAAATGTTTAAATGAAGTCCTTAAATGGAATTGGGAAGAGGAGAAGTTTACTTTCTATTTGGCAATTTTGAAATCTGGAGAATCATTAAAAAAACCACAAAGCCAAATACACATGGCTTTGGTCCAGACACGTGCGGACTCCAAAGATACTTGTTTTGCTCACCATTCATTTAGAGATAACGCTTCTCCAAGAATCAAGAAGCAGCAGCCAGCTAGCCACTCTATGTATGTCAAGCTGCAAACTACAACATAGTGTATACTGCTCAGTGGGCTGAAAAGAAATTGCTAGTGTGTATGGAATGGGGTGAAAGATTAGAATAAAGAAGAGAGTGGGGTGGCTGGAGAATTTTTAAATGGGTCATAGAGATATGAGGGAGCTGAACAAATCAAGCATGGCACATGAACTCACAAATGACCAAGTCTTGTTAAGTTTCCTGCTTAGAATATTTGTCTTTGCTGCTATTCACAAGAAAGCAGAAGTTAGAAAGAAACACTACATTTTGGCTTAGCTGAGAGATAAAGAAATCATTCATAAGCAGTTCATTATTTTTAGTACGTTTATTCAGAATAATACTTACTAGAGATTGTTCGTTATCTTGTGGCCTTATATAATTTGTTAAAAGAGTTAAATGAAGTGTCTCAAAATTGCTCCTTCGAAAGGAGTTCTGCGGCATCTCTGTTTGAGGATGTGTTGAAAGTAAGGGTTACTGAGACATACTGTGTTAGTCCTTTCTTTGTGAATGAATTTGGTAGATACAGAAACATCAAAATATTAAGAAAATCTGCCAAGGTTTTCCTTCCAGGCGTTATGACCCTTGTTTAGTAGCGAATTCTGTGTAGGTTTTAAAGTGTCTACATGTTTCAGCATATACATATTTTTAAGGCTTTGCATCAGATGAAGGAAAAGTAGACAGTGACAAGATTTGCTGAGTGTATAGTGTTTATAATCTGACATTTTCAGGACACGGATTTTTAACTTAACTAATTTACACCATCAAGCCACACTACTTAAAGTATCTGACAGCAAACCATCTTCAAGATGTATATATGGGTTTCTTCGTTTTATAGATCTAAGATGCATCAATTTTGTTCTGCAGAACTTAATCTTCTTTTCTCCTTCTATCTTATGGCTGTGAGTCACTATTGTAGGTGCTGTTAGCTCCACCTTTAGTGTCATTCAAGTCTAAATAAGAGCTCACCTTCTGCTGTCAAGCACTGGCTTCACTTTTGTAGAAAGTCCACAGATTATTCCTGGATGGATTAAATCATAACCTGCAGGACTGTATATATCTAATTTGGCCCCTGTTATCTATTCAGAAGCCATAAGAAGTCTGACTCACTGCAACCCACTTCCAGGATGAGGAGGAGACTTCAATAAAAGCATGGCAAATAATTGCTGGTAACAAGAGACTTATGCACCAGACATTCACAGTAAATAATTGCTGTTCAAGAGGGAGGAACCATCATCTGTTAACTCATTGTCTCTTGTTATGGCATGTAAGAAAAGCCATGTGTTACAAAGCTTTCTGTGAGATTAGAGAACATTAGCATTTCTCATATTTGCAGCTAAACTCTGATCTTTCTCACTGTGATACACTTTGGCTGCAGCTGTACTCCAAGCCCTAATGCTAACTGAAGGACAAATTGCATCAGAGCATAAAACACTAAATTGTTTAGAGCAGAAAGGGTTTGGTCCAGACTAATTCAAAGTGAGAATATTCTGGGTTTTGGTCAACACTAGGTTAGAAAATTGGTGAGTTGATGTGAGGATTACTTTGAATCCAAATTTGCACATAATTTGATTTCAGCTACTGAAAAAACAGCAAGTAGCAAAGATGTGATATGGCAATAATTATTCCTGGAGTTTGTGAAACTCAACATTATATGCTTTATAATTAAAAAACCAAACCAAATCAAAACCCCTTTATGGATACATCTGTTCCCTGTAACTTAAATAGCACCCGTCCCAAGGATACTATTTGGATTTTCTGTCATGCAAAATTCCCTTCCACTTTTATAATCTATTTTATTTCTACTCCTATTGTTTTATTGGCGGATATTTAAATTGTCTTACTGAAATTTTGTCTTACTGACTAAGCAGGATCAAATTCAACTTTGCTACTATACTGAAATCATTCCAAATTTATACCAGCTGTTCCTCAGGAACCCTTAGATGACAATTTTCTAGTGGCCTGGTACATGCAACAGCCCATTTTCATGCATCTTCTGGTCCCTGTGCAATTGCTACATCCATCTTGGTCTGCAGTTTCATGTTTAAAGTGCCAGAAGCTTTGCTCTAATTGGATTTGTATGAAGCCAGTTTCTACTGTACTGACCCTTTATATTCCAAAAGTTTACACAGTGCTGCCCTTGTATTTATTGTTTGTACTTTCTTTTTGGTCACATGCCATCTTTCTCCTGCCTCTGTGTTTGGATACACTCATGGTAACAGCTAAGGTTTTGCCTCTAGTGCATACCTCCCGCTGCTTTTGATATTGTTGGTACCCACGGTCTGTGCATCTAATTGTCTTCTTGGTATCACAACTACAGCTATTTGAGTGCCTCTTAATCCACCACACTGTCTGTGCATTCCTGCTGCTGTGAAATGCAGTTTCACTTCAAGTGGATAGTTTGTGATTTGTTTGGACTAGAGGAAATTTGTTTTCAGAACACTGCATGAAATAGATGTAACACCAAGAAAGGTTTTATTCCACAGCAAGTTCCCTGCTACTGGGCAAGCTCTCCCCATGAAGGATGAACTGCACTTGAGGGCATTAATTAAAGAAGATAACTCTTTCATAATGCTATATAATGTTATGATTAAAGTCTTTATGCTTTTCAGAGAAAACAAAATTATATCCATATTTTATTTTACCTAAGAATAAACATTTTAACTGATATGCTGAGGAAAAATAAATATGCACAGAAAACTACCTTAAGGTCTCCAACACTGCAAAAACCTCCAATGCTCAGGTGGTTCTGTGTCTCTTCTACATTCTTCCTACAGAACTCCCCTTCCCTGGCACGGGATGTAGGCAGGTTGAGGATTAAAGGCAATATGATTGATGTATACTGCAATTTTTCCAAGTGGTATAGAGAAAAACAGATCTATAGGAAGTCATCATCATGTACTGCTGATAAAGTCTATTCAGAAGTTCAGATCCACTGAGGTAGCTCCGGAAGAAAGTGTCACAATTTCTTTCCTTTACTTCTTTAATTTTGTGGAAGATAAATTGTAGGCCATGAGGTGACTGATGATCTGAGTTCCCCAAATAAATTCTGGACAGCTAGGGCATAGTGAGGATTTAAGTGGTGCTACACATCGTGAACTTGGTTTGCTTGTTTAGAAACATGTTCTGTTGGTTTGTGTCAAAATGTTATGTGCATGTTCCAGAGAACATTACTGTTCAGATACAGAACACTCTCGTTCTATCAGCAATATGCTGGACTATGCGTCTTCCAAAGAAATTCCCAGCTTTATTTCATGCTGACTTTTCTGGAAGGGCATGAAATTAGGTGTGTTGGGCGGAAGGCAGTATCTCATTGTTACAGTATCTCTTCCTGATTGCGTCTTGTTAGAAGTTATCCCCATGTTAATCAATTGTTTCTACTGCTCTGTGCCCATGGCCAGTACCACCAGAAGTAAAATGTAAGGAGAAAAGAAACTCTGCAGGGCAAACACCTTTCTGGGAATTAAGGTAGCATTGCATACTACTGATTTTGTTCTGAGACAGAACAGAAATGGAATGAATTTGAGAATATAGTTGTTGAATAGCAACTGGGTGCTCTTTAAATTCCAGAGGGGAGTAAAAAAAAAAAAAGCAGGTAATTACTGAAGTTAATTGTAATTTTGGATTAAATATGCCTGGAAAAAAAATTGCAATGTATAATTAAAGGTGGCAAAGTCAAGCACTTAAAAGTTATTACATAGCAAAATTAATGTTACCAGCACAACCTTATTTGAGCTTCCTTGTGTGAGTGGATTCTGATACTGTGCAATTACACAAACCTGTTCTATTTTTAACATAAACTTCATGCTTTGTTCTATACACCAAGCTAATTTAATTCACCTAATGAACAGAGGTTCAATATTTCATTTAATCCTTCTTGTTAATTGTTGGCACCTTAGTCTGACTGGCTTACTGGATACCACTAGGGCTTTGATCTAAGGAAAGAACCGTTAATCACTTGACTGTCTGTTGTACATTTCTCATCAATACAATGTATAGGTGTTTTTCAAACATTAATTTGATTTTTATGCTTTCATAATAGTCCAGTGAAATGGAAGGGTACTATTTCCATTTAGCAGATAAGAAAGTAGAAAACGGAGGCACTGAGGTGAAAAGCTTTTGCTAATTTCACAAACTTAGATTTTTACATATTTAAATCAATGCTCTGAGTTTTCACAGAAACCAAAAGTGCAGATTCAAGAGCCTAGAGAAAAAAAATACAGCGCTGCAGAGCTACTGATTTCCTATGAAGTGTCACAGAATCTAGTTTCCCTGGGCCATTCTCAAGTGCTGTAACCATGTGATTGTTTCCTTGTGCCCCCAGCTTCTTAAATCATTTACTGTATGTCCTCCAACTTATTCTATAAATGAATTGGAAATATTAGAGAAAAAATGAGTGAGTTAGTCAAACCTATCCCCTAAGGTGACATCTTTGCTATAGCTAATACACATCTACCCGTGTGTCTTATAATGAGAAAAAAAACCCCAACAAAACAAACACTGACCACTTGGGGAATTCCATAAATTTATGACTTAATTATGAGCAATAAATGTAGGTAGGACTTGGTTTGTTATCCAGTTGAGATGTATCTAGACACAACCTATGTCATCCTTAGATGACAAGAGAGATAGAGAGGCTTGCTTTTTCAAGCCTGCACATCCAGTATATACCACTTTAAATGCCAGATATAACTGTACATTTTTCTGTTTGATTTCTGGGTTATAGTCTGTCGATACATACTAAGTATAAACACCTTCAGGCTCTTTGTGCAAAGCAATCTGCTGCATGTTTAACTCTGCATATTTAGTTCATTAGTATATTATGTAAAAAAATTAGAGAATTGTTGCTGAAACATTCCCACAATTATGTGCCAGAGGTGTGACACAACAATGCTTAGAAGTCAAGATAATATTTGTTTTCTTGTCCTCACTGTGAATGTGTGTCTGTCATTTGTTGGTATCCGAAAAGGCATCTTGTAGTTCTACAGAATCTTTTCTAAATCTGGAATCTTTTAACTTTTAGAATGTTCATTAAGGGGAAAACAATCCATCTTGCCTGCTTTTTCCCTCTAAATACTTCCCCTGGAGAAGATATCTCAAATTTATAAATCTTTTATGTATTAATAATTTGTTCTCTGTCAACATACTTAGGAATGGCAAGAAAAGAATCTTTGACGTACATATTTCTTAGGCATGACAGTGTGATTAAAAAAGAAAAAATCTAAGACGGCAAGAAGCCATAGACAGGCAGTGAAACAATCTTTCATTGAGAGAATGAAAATACAGTCAGCGATATCATTTGAGCTTTTATTCCACTTATAACTACACAATTTGATCATTAATTTTAGATAAATAGTGTGTTAAATGCTTTTAAGGATGTACAAAGACTACTGTCTCTTTCTTCTTTGTCTACCTTTGCTGGAGTTATTAATTATATATTCTCTTTTAAAAAGTAACATTTCCTACTAATTAAACTATTGCAAAGATAAGGAAGTATTCTTGTTCTTACAGATTATAACAATTGATTTGGGGATTGGGCTGAAAGCAGTTCTGTAAAAAACTGAATTTTCTTCAGAACAGCAGGGAATCTGTACTGCTGTGCCTCTACATATGGACAAAAAGAAATAAGCTCGGCATGTTAGAGTTCAAACCAATTAAACTGTTAAATAGAGCTGCCAAAATGTTCAAAATATAGTGTTTGGGTTTTTTTTCTTTTTTAATAAATCAATTATTTTTCTGGAGTTTTATGAAAAATCATCATCATAATAACCACTATTTTCAAAATTCTACTTCAGCAGCCAGCATTGCTGCTCCGCTCTGCTTCCAGGGTGCTTATTCCACCAGTGTCCCCTTGATTATTGTGAATGTGCACAATACTCAGCTCTGGTCATTCGCACCAGGGGACCTGCTGGAGCATTTCCCCCTCCCTCCTGCTCATGTGCCAAAATGATGGATGTATTTTTTCCTGACCCAGAGCTGTCACAGAGACAGGTAGCACTGAGGGAGTAAAGCTCTGCTTTGCACAGGGGAGGAGTTCTGCCCCATAGTATAGGTTGGACCTAAGGGTTATTAGTTATAACAGCCTGATTTATCTCTTTCACCTCCACCTGATCAGAAAGATACCTAAACTGAGTGCACAAAACCTTCTTAGAACCTTATGGTGAGACAGAGGTTCTTAGATTTCAGTTCAATAGTTTGTTTAGTAATTATATTATTACACAGAGTGAAATAAGAGTCCATCAGACTTGGCTCCCAGTCATTCTTTTTTGTATTCTTTTTTTCTCCAACTATATCTCGTTCAATACTTGCAGCTGTTGTATAAAAACAACCCTATGGTAATACTATACCAACACGATTTCATTCAGGTGTATCAGCACGTAATGTAAAGGTACCATCTTCCTGTAATTTAATGAATGATTATCCACAGCAACTGTAAGAGACCACATTGCCTATGGCTGCAAAGTAAAATGCTCAGCTCAAGTCACCATGAAGGTGGTTCAAATCAATGGATTTTCATTTGAACTTTTTATTCAGTAGCTATATACTTTATTTATGCATCTAGTTTGATAGACGATGACTTGTGAAGTCATGGCAATGCAGTCATTTCTAGTTGGGTGATTGTTCCGTAGAAGCTGTTTGGGCAAATGTTTAAGAAAATTGAGCCTTAATGCTGTGTAAACATTGCTGGGTAGAACTGATTGTAGAAATTCTTTTGTAATGTTTGCTTTGTTTTAATAATAACAATCATCTTGAGAGCAATAATGTAGTTACACAACTACCAGGAGGTTGGAGTCTTCCTCAAGACACTCCATTAAATCATTCTATCATTGTCTTGCATTTACCACCTGACTCAGGAGTAACTTTCTTGCATATATGCTGAAATACAAACAAGTATGAGAGAGAGTACAAAATCGCTCAACTGCTTTGGAATATTAGGATCCACACGATCCAAGCAAATTGTTGATATTGCAGCGATCACTGTTTTCTACCCAATAGTCTAATGTGAATTTAAAAATCTTCATTGGTGCCATATCTATCTATATGAATATAGAGAAATTATTTTTTTCCTTTTTTTTTCTAATTTTTCTAGAAACTGGGGACAAGAGTCAATTTCTGATGGTTTTAATAGAGACTAACACATGGCTTCCTGTGATAGACGTGCTTACTCCTATCTATTTTCTTTCTAATCTGCCATGATTTTTTTTTTTCATGTGTGCATGGAAAGAGTAAAAACTCCCATGACGATTATGACAGAAATCTTATTTGAGTTATTCATTAAGGCTGGTGTGCATTTCCACTCAATTTTCTCTTACTAAAACAGAATAAACAATCACAAGCCTGACAATCCTTTCAGTGCTGAAATTCAGGGTGTAAGTAAACAACTGCTTTAAGTGGTTTGATGGTGGCTTTTTCAGAAACATGCCGAGCGTCCTGGGTATGTTATTTCGCCTCTGGAAATAAGAATTAAAAAAAGCTTTATATAAGAGCAAGAGGGAAAGGCTACCCTAAAATCAGGTATTCATGTTTGTATCAAATTCATAATTGATAAAAATGTATTTCCCAAACCTTCACAGGAAGCTGGTCACTGTTGTAGTATTGCTAGATTCGACTTATCATTAAACATAGATGAACTTTTGCCACATCTTCCAAAGGAAGATACTGGGAGGGCTAGGAAAGCTAAATGAAGATTACTACACAAGCAAACATAGCGACTGCAGACACTGGATATTTCTTTTTTTAAGCTGGAGAAAGTGTGCAGTTAAATCACTGATCTTTCTGTCTGAAAAACATGCATATTTTGAGCCTACTATTGGTAGCGTTTGTGGATGGCATTAGAATGTGTTATAAATCAGTGCATAAACTTAAAAGTACTGGAAGAAATTAATCCTGTGAACCAGGAACACTTCCATAATTACACTGAAAGCACCCAGTAATTAGAGACATGCTATTAATAATGTTACCAAAATACACTTAAAGACTTCTAAAGAAATTTCAGTCTAGTTTAAAATTTCAGAATCCCCAAAGATACGTGGAAGCAGCTAAATCTCCATTTGATACGTCCAAAACAATCTCAGTCCTGCATAGCTGATCTTTAAATTCATTAAAGAAAACTCTTTCTAATTAAAGTTGCATCACATAAAAAAAAATGATCTAAATGAACTCATCTGGTAATGAAGATCTTGTTATGTTTGCTCACGAGGAACAAACTCAAACTTCAATGCATGTTTTTTACAGAACTGCAGAATTATTTCTTATGTTGTTTTTTTACTGTGGTAGATGTCATAGAAGTCTTTTATAGCAAAAGAGTGTAACATATCTTTGCACCAAAAATTGCATGATATTAATGCTTTTCTTTATGGATCTAGACTCTCTGAGATCATGTGGAAAATACAGATGGATTTTTATTTGATGCTTTCAGCAGTTCTGTTGGCATGTTGTCCATTGCATTAGTGGTTGGTTTTTTTTTCTTTTTTACTGCTGTTTCTAGCTTTGATGTAAACTGGAAAAACTTTCTGGTTCAATTAATTCTTCTCCATTGGACTTTGATAGTCATTGGATATGCAGAATAGCTTTTCACAGTATTCCTTCCAGCAACAGATGTGAATGTTTTCTACTACCTTGATTTAATAAGATTGTATGTGTGTTGTTAGAAGCCTCACCATGACAAAGGAGTTGTTCTTTTCACCTGAAATTTGCACAACTTTTCAATATAGGCTTTCTTGTGGGGGACAATCATCTTTGTCCCTTTCTGACATTCTCTGCTGGGTGCTTTGATATTCAGCATATATGAATACATGTGCCTGCTTGTTAGGATGAAAACTATTTGTCTCCTCTGACCTAAGTAAATGACCTTACCTGGCGTGATTTCTGTTTTGCAGTTTGTAAGTTTTGATAACTTCACTCCCAGGGAAATAAAGTTTTGGGCTAATATGACTTTTGCTATATTTCTATCTGTTTCCTACGTTTTTCTTTTTTTTTTTTTTTCTCCCAAGTCCTTTTTCTTTTTTGGTAATTTCAAGAGGTCATGCTGAGGTTTGTTGGTGCCAGACTTCAATCACTGTATTTCCCTACTGAATACAAGGTAGTCTTTCTTCTATTTTCAGATCAATACTCTACAGCTTGAAAAATAACCAAACAAGATCAGAAACATGGCATTTAAGCAATCCTATTATAACAGCCTAGTTTTCCTGTTTAAAGTTAAAACTGTTATTTCCATCAATTCTGAGTTTTACTGCCTTACATATACAATAAATTCATAAAATTTAAAAACTTTCTCTTCCAACTGATTTTATTTTTTTTAATTTGGTCTTTGGCTACATCCCTTCAACCCTCCTATACCTTTTAAGAGTGTAGAATACACTTTCAAAGTCACCCGAGGGAAAGCTCTAAGCCAGAGGACATACACCTTTTCCACTTTTTTGTGCTTCAGGCTAAGATAGTTTGACTGATCCACTATCTGACTGGTGGGCAAAGTATAAATCATGTATGATAATGTCAGCTGAAATACCAGTGCACTGTCATGCTATTAATTGCATTTTTAATATCTAGTGTCTGTATCGTCTTTAGAAATTCCCCAAGATAGTGCAGTTGCAAGTACCAAATACTGACTTTGGGGTTGGGGGGCAGCATTGTTTAGTTTGTTGGTGTTTGGGGTTTTTTTTAAGTGGTTGAAAAGTTGAAGGGGTACATGCTAGGTTTTTGAACTGCTTTGTAAGATCGGGTCAAAACATTAAATGTGAGAAATTCTTCCAGTTTGACTAGTTTAGGTGTATCTTCTAGACAGGAAAATCTGAAGATCTTCTAAAGTATAGAGGTATTCCTGGGATTACACCAGCCAGTGCAATATGGTCACTGTTTTCAATCAGACAACACTGTAAACCTTCACTCAGAACTATTACAGTTCCTGTAAGTTGTAGATGTGTATCAAGAGATCCTCCAGCCCTTATTAAAATGAACTATTTGATTCTCTTCCTTTGTGTGGCAGAGGAAGATTAAAAACAGGAAAGTGTTTAAACTTCCACTGTTTCAGAGCTTCCTTGAGAGAACGTGAATCCCTGTCAAGTGTGACTGTATGACAGAAGCAGCTGATGAGTCAACAGATACTGCTCTGGAATCTCTCCAGCTTCCATATTTCTAATTTTGTATTGATTTATTTGGTAATGATAAAACATAATTGACTGAAATGTATAAAAACATCTCACTGAATGGATTTACCTTTTTTCAAGCCATTCAATTTTCTTGCATTTCACATAATAATTTCATGAATTTACAAAGAGGAAACCTAGTGTTCGCATGGACAAGGAGTGCATTTTAGACCTCTTCTAAAGTTTTCTGCCACTAATTATCTTTGGGTTTGAGGGTTTGGATTGCTTTTATTGTTGAAGACTGTAGCTTGGAACTGTTTGTTTTCCAACAAGGAAGAAAGGATTGATGTACTGGAAACTGAATGTTTCTGACCCTTCTTTATGTGTTGTTCATTGAACTTCAATTAGCTTGTTTGCTGTACCAAACTGTGCACTATTCATCTTCACACTAGGAAGCTGCATTTAAAACTGAATCATTAAGCCAGATACAGTAATCACGAGTATAATAAGGAAGTTTCAACAAGTTTAGTATAACCTCCTTGCTACCTCCTTTCTTCCTCCTGCTCCTAAAACAAACATTCTAAAAAGAGAGGTCAAGTGGAAAATGAGGACCTAAACACCATCAGCTTATGCTCTATTTGTGAGCACACTACTATAAGAAAAGTGCTTCACACACATGAAAACAAGATCCTTTTACAGTATCATAGCTGTAATCCAGATGAGACCTTCCATTTTGTTTTTTCTTTTATAACATACATACAGCTAAAAGAGCCTCTTCTTTTTCCTAATAGCTCAGATTGCCTTTCTCCCAATAAGTGGTTAAAGACAAGCTAGGTTTACTTTATATCATTATGTAGACTAAACAGTAAAAAGATAATGGCAGTTTCAATTTACTTTAAAAGTAATGTCAAAGTTTGCATTAGTGAGAGAAAAAATATCTTGACATCTGTCTTCCGGCAGCATTTTACTCATGTAAATTTCAGCTGCTTGAGTACCACTGAATTAATAACAAGCCATGAAGCTTTTGTGGGTCAGTAAGATTGTTCAGAACAGGAGAATAATCAGAAAATCTGCTTGTGGAGTAATGAAGGTAGCAAGAGACATGAGGAATTATATGTATGTTTTGACTCCTTTTTTTTTTTTTCCTGTTAGTTGAAAACCAGAGATGTCACCACTTACCCTAGAAAATAATTTGTGCCTTGGATATCAGGCATTTCATAGATAATATTTTGAAGATATTTAAATGCTAACATTTTCCTGCAGGTGGAACGCAAATGCAGCCTGCTGGACTATGCTAATTTCTCTGACTGCTCTGTCATAGAAAGATAAACTAAGGAGTTTATAAAATTCAGACTTTGTGAATGTTACATTTTCACATCCTCAGCCTCTTAGCTTTATCCTCTCATATAAAATGAAGCAATCTTCTGGTCCACAGGTGAAATCGGAGAAGTGGCCCTTTCTCACTGCCAGAGATTTTTAGAATAATTAAGATTATTTCTAGTCTTTGCATCTCTATGGTTCTCTGGAATGCTGAGGGACTCTGTGTTATTCCTACATTATGTTCAGCTATATGTTTAATTATGTTATTTTAATTAAATCCATAATCATAGCATTACATTTTTCTGGTTTTGTGGGTGTTTCACTCCAAGTCACTTCCCTGCTAAGAACTGAAATATTTGTTATTGCTACAGAAGATAAATCATCTTATTAAAAAAAGACTGAGAGATTGAATTCCTTCTAAAAACAATATTATTTATATCGTTTCAGTTATGCTGTTAAGTACATTAAAACTGATTAAAATGATCTTGAGAGGAAAAAGGAAGTAAGAATAAAACATACTATTTTTTAAAATTTAGCATCCTAGTTTGAATTATAATAAATATAGTGATTTTCCTCATTCTTTGATAAAAAGACAGCTTGATACATTTGTAAGACGTTTCAGACATTTGGATAAGCAAGAAGCAAATGAGATTAGAATTGCAAACCAATGCTTTATTCAGACTCAAATTGAATAGCTTAGAAATTTCCCTTAAAAACAATTTAAATCACATTTTGCATCTGCTTTTGGATCCGATTTTTATGTTTAATTGCTATTTAAGAGGGTTTGACATAATTGTGTAGGAAAAGCAGTCTCATAAATCAAAATACACAATTTTTCCAGAAAAAAAAATTTTAAATTTCTAATTTGAAGGTAGGCGGGGAAATCCTGTGCTCTCATTTGCTATTACTATCTAACTAATCATATTTATCAAGGTTAGAGAGTGTAATTGTCACTTTTTTATTTATCAGGTTATTAATTTTTCCAAGAAACTTACAATATATTTTAGTCTAAAATAATAATAGAGATTACTGAGCAGGCAAGGCAGTTTCAGATGCATTTAAGTAAGAGTACCTCTCAACCATTTCAAAACTTAATAGTTGAGTTAAGCTTCTGTTGCAATTCCAACACATGTATTTAACTAAAAAAAGCAATTCCAGTATTTTCAGACAAGCCTATGATAGCAATACATAATCCTTAGAATTTTAACACTGATATTGCTTTAGGACTTTTTATGGCAACATAAAACTTTAAGGTCACACAGACAGACTCCAAAAATACTGTTAGCAGCTGAATTACAGATGAGTTCCGCTCAGTGTCTGGTTTTCTTTAGAAGACATTTGTAGGTGGAATCCGCAGCTTGATTCTTGTTAAATATTTTACCGATGGATTAGGACTGTGAAAGTGCTTTAATACTTTCCTCTCACAAAGCAGTGTGGAAATAGTGTCTTTGTTTCCTGAAATAACTTCTCATGCTTGCAATTGATTTGAAAATGTTATCTTGGGAGTTTTCAGGTCACGAAAGTTGAAAGATAAATTGTGCTGCTCAACTGAATGTTGGGACGTGCATGCTAATCTGGCTTTTATAACACAGCAACGTAATGAAAACTTTCTGGAGTAGGAAAGACACCGTTGGTCACTGGATGGCTTTATGTTAGCTGGGACTGCTCTTCATAATATTTATTACTCAACTGTCTTCTAATGAAGATTCTATTTAACTTCTGCCATTGCTCATACACCTGATTCATAAGCCTAAATGATTTTATGCTCCCATTTTACCTATTAAAAGGTCCAGCTGACAATATAGTACCTTTGTTCATGTTAAGAGTACAATTTTATTATATATTCAGATATTACAGCAGGATCTTAGATTAAGGCATGGCATCTTCACAAGAAATTTGAGGACAGTTAGCAATATTTTATTGTATTTTAGTATTACTGATTTTCTCTTCTCAGAGGTACTTGTAAAAGATTTTTTTAAATCTAACATGTACAGTCCAAGCTTCTCTCCAGCTGCCCTTTTATTTTTTTTTTTTTCTGTCAGCCTTAATGTAGGTTTAAGTTTCTCCTTGCTCATTAGGAGTTGGCTACTATGGATTTTTTTTTCATTTTAAGTAACTTCTCCATTCAGTACTACTTTCAATATCTTTCTAGATACTTAATATATGGAATATATATTGATTTTTGGCAGGTCATTTTCTTTCCTATCTTTTTTTATGGAGGGACATTAATGTATAAAATACTAAATTCTTTAATGCTAGTCAGTGAAGCCAAGTCCATAAATTTTGAAAAGTGGGAAAGCACAGGAGCAATTCAAAAGAGTTATAAGAGAACCAAAAACCTGAGACAATTATATATTTCTGTACTGCTTATTTTTTTAGTATTCATAATTAACAATGTGAGGTACTTTTATGTAATTTTCCATTACTAGAAAAAGGTAGCTGCTTCTACCAGCTGATCCACAGGGAGTGGAAGCGTTGGCATTGGCAGTGCAGGGAGATGTCTAACTGACAAAAGTGTTACATTGCTGCCACACACAAAAAAACCCCAAAGCTCCAAAATAAATAAATCTAATGGCAATGTACTTCTCCAAAATTATTTATTGAGGCAAATTCCCACATTACCAGCAGTATTTCAGCAGATGTCTACCAGTTCTGCTTCCTTTTTTAAAAACAACGACAAAATCCCCAAATTTTGATTCACTTAAAACAGAATTATTTATGCCTATTCTTTCCCTCAAATCAAAGATTTGTTACAGCTTTTGTTTACGTGGGTGTGGTGAGACTGGTGAAGTGAGAGTGCTGATTCTCAATGCAGAACTACAATGGCTCATTTGGTCTTATTTCATGACTAGAACTTCTTGATTTTCTACAAAGTTATGAAGTTAGCAAAATCCCAGTTGGGCAACAGCAATGCCGGAAAAAAACTAGGTTTTTTTTCATAGCAGCAGAGGATTCCAAATAAAGTCACCTCTTTCCTTCATGCTCATGTCTGCATGCCTGCAGGCAGCACAATGTGAATTACTGATTACAGTGTGCACATTTCATTCAGAATTTTAATTACTATGCCCCAAATTTGCAATTTCACATTTAGCTGATGCTGCTTAACCAGTAACACAGACTTAGAAATGAACAACAGCCATTTAAGAGAAGTCTCCTTGAGCTTTGTTCTACTTACTACTTCTTCCTGTAATTATAACATTTCCAAATCTTGTATTTAGACTTTTCCCTGCAAAACACTCCAGGCAAAGTAGATGCAGTGATGACCTGTTTACCTGACAAAGATCTTAGTTTGCTTCATCATATGATGAAAATTTATTTAACTTCTATATTTAATTTTATGTAGGACTACAGGATTTTGAAGAATGTACTGTGCATAAGGGTTTGGAAGAGGTATCTTCTTCACCGTCAGACATATATTTGCCTGAATATCCAAGTAAAATGAGATGCTCTAAGAAAAAGGCTATTCCAGTTAATTTAAGATTGCCACCCCCTTGCCTGTTGCATGCTGTTTGATACTGAATTTTGCCTAAAGGTAACATGTTTTGGTGTTACACTAGAATGTCTTTTTATGTCACTTTCTTCCAATATACTGTTTATTAGAATATATTCTAATTAGACTAAATATAGCATTTTCCTCTTATGGTACCTTGGAAACTCCACATTCATATGTATTTGCTCTAGGGCATTGCAGGTTTCACTGGTAGCTGCTTTCATAGACCCACAAACCATAACACTGAATACAGCAGCACAAATTGCATTAGTTTGCCATGAATTGTTTAAATATTCTGGCTGGTAAGATAATGATGCCTTATAAAAACCTGTCTCATATGTTGACTTTATTGGAATTCAGTCATTTCCTCAGCATATCCTTTTCAAGAACTGCATGGGATATCTATAGGGCTATCACTGAATACTGAAGGAATAGAAAGTTAGATTTTTTTTTTCTTCTTCTTGAGTCATGTCAGGGTTGGGGAAATGCTCTGTGTAACAGTCAAGAGAGTGTTTAGCTCATGATGGAAATCAACAGAGTAACTGCTATCATTTCTACAGCTTCTATCCCTTTGAAAGACTCATCTGCATTTTAAGTCTGATACAATCATCTTTGTGTCTTGGAAGTCAAAGCACAGAAAAGCTTGCTGCAAGTCACTCCTCAACAAAAGCACTGATCTTGTATGATTGCTTATCATTTACTGTAAAAAACTCTTCTTCCCAAACTGCCAAGTATCACAAATAGTTGTATGCTGTGAGGCAAATTGCCTCTAAATTTTCATGCCACAGATTGATTTTTGGATGGAACTTCAGGTTTACTTTAGATCATCCATATTCTCATCATGATGTCCCTATGCATCCATATGATGTTTGGGTTTTTTGGTTTTGTGAGCACCAAAAAAAAAAAAAAAAAAAAAAAAACCCTCAAAGAAACAAATCAGAGAAACACCTCTGAAGGAATCCTCAAAAGCCACACCAGCTCAGCTGCCTAAGACAGGATTCTGGACCTGTGATTTCAGAGTCTTAGTGCTACTGGCCCTACTCTCTTGCGTGTAGTGATCTGGTTTCTGCTAGGGTCTTAGTCTTCACTAAAGCAATTTATACTTTTTCTGCTTGCGGTGGGTGAGGGATGAAAATACCCATACGCCTAAGGCTGACTGGAGGCCTTGATTATTGCCTTTGATGGGACTAGACACTTTTGAGTGGTGCCCAGTGGCAGGACAAGGTGCAACGGGCTCAAACTGGAACACAGAAAGTTCCACCTGAACATGACATATAAATTCTTTACAGTGAGGGTGGTGGAGCACTGAAGCAGGCTGCCAAGGGGAGGTGTAGAGTCTCTTTCTCTGCAGATACTCAGATCCCACCTGGACGTGTTCCTGGGCAACCTGCTGTAGGTGAACTTGCTTTAGCAGGTGGATCGAACTGGATGAGTTCTAGAGGTCCCTTCTGACCCCAATTATGTGATTCTGTGTAATGGGTCACCACATGACTAATTCAACCCATGAAGTAATAACCTTTTAATTTTTCTAAATTCTGGAATCCTTAATGTAAGAAGGCTATGGACCTGTTGAAACAGGTCCAGAGAATGGCTACAATGACGTTCTGAGGGCTAGAGCACCTTCCCTATGAGGACGGGCTAAGAGAGTTGATCTTGTTCAACCTGGAGAAGAGAAGACTGTGAGGAGATCTTATAGAGATCTTCCAGTACCTGAAAGTGGGCTACAGGAAAGCTGGAGAGGGGCTATTCGTAAAGTCTTGTGGTGATAGGACAAGGGGGAATGGATAGAAACTGGAGAGGAATGGATTTAGGCTTGATGTAAGGAGGAATTTCTTCACCATGAGATTGGTGAGACACAGGTTGCCAAGGGAATTTGTGGCTACCCCATCCCTGGAGGTATTCAAGGCTAGGTAGGATGGGGCCTTGGTTAACCTGATCTAGTGGGATATCCCTGCTCATGGCAGGGGCTTTGGAACTAGATGATCTTTAAGGTCCCTTCCAACCCTAAGTATCCTATGATTCTAGCTGGATAATTTGTCATCATCTGATTATTTCTGTGGAACTGTGACACATAACAAGCAAAGAGTAGTATAGAAGCTAGCCTTTAGACTACTTTGAGAAGGTTACCATCTTGTCAGGTAGACTATTATAATCACATACAGCTGCTTGAATATCATTCTAAATGATATTCTGAAAATGTGGTTTCAGAAATACTCTTTCTCATTCCTTTTAATCTTTTTAGCCTGTAAATAGATGATAAATGGAACTGCAAAAGCAGAATGCAGGAGCTTAAACACACTTAGCAGAACTGGTGAATCCTTTCTGTGGAAGGATTAAAGGCTGTTACATCAGTATTTGTAGAATCATATCCTATTTTTTTCCGGTTCATAACTCAGCTGGAAGCTGAAGTTTAGCTTGATTTCCAACAACTAGATCAACATTTGAAATCGTGTCTGACTTATATAGAGATAAATTAATTATATTTAATAAGCATGTGTTTTATGAGATGTTGGATGCTCTACAGGTTAGAATAGAAACAAATTCTTAAGAGAATAACAACAGTATTGCATGTTAATGACCATGATCAACAACCTCGCATCTGGACCTCTGTTATTGCTCTAATTCAAAGAAAAAGTAAACCCAAAATTAAGTAGAGCTTTTTTAGAAGCTTTTATTATTCTAGTTAATCTTTGCTCCTCTCTAGTTTTTAACCAGGACAATAAAAGTCCTGTTGTACTTGCTTACTGAATATATTTTTTTTGTTGTTGTTTGCAATTTAAGTGTTTAACAGTTTAAAATACTTCACTGGTGAAGTATACACATAACAAATAAATATAAAAATAATTCCCCATGTAAAATCTTTCTAATGAAGTATCAATCACATTCTACTTAAAAAAAAAATAAAAAAATCCCAAACCAGGAGATCCAAATGCTCTCTCTATTGTCTGTAAGAACAGAAAAAATAGAAGTAAAAGAAGAAAGGCTATGTAGCCCACAATCTAGCTGAGAATAAAGATCTGTTTAGACCCCAAGCAGTGGCCAACAACAGGTATGTGGGGAAATATTTTTACTAGTAACTTAGTTTACTGTGATACGCTACCATCTTCTAGCCACGTCTTCAGAGGAATGTCTCTGTTTCACAGTGCTGGTATGTTTGTTTGGCACGTTTATAACTCCTATTGCCTTAGCTTTTACTGAATCCAGAAGCAATTAATTTGTTTATTAAACTATATATATGGTATTAAGAGCTATGTGCTAATGAAGAATTACTTCTTTCTTGTTTTGAATCCGTCAGTTGCTAGTTTTGTTTGATGTCTTCTAGTTCTTGTATTCCTAAAGATGGTGGAATATAACCCCGTGTTCACTCTCTCCATGCCACTCATGACTTTTTTAGGCCATTCTAAAAATCTAGTGGTCTTTTTACTTACCAAAAAAAAAAAAAAAAGCCCATGTCAATTTATACATATAGAAAACATTCTACGTCTTCTTACTTTGCTATGCTACTGCTTTTACTCTCTTGCTGTTTTTTACTACATGAATGACCTGTTATAGCACAAAGGATTCAAAAACATGTAATGTATTTCTGTGCTGAAACAACGACATTTTCGGTTTTGTTCTTTATTCATTTCACAAGAATAGTTAGTGTTCATTTGTTTTGTGAACCGAGCTGATGCTTTTGTAAAATTGTCTGTCATACTTCCAGCTATGTGTTTCTAGGTGGTAGCAGCTTGGCCAGAGCCCAACGCTGTAGATGCATATTGAGACTTATTTTTTCCATTGTGCATTGTTTTTAGTCTGAGTGTCGTATTTTTATCTGCTGTTTTATGAAAAAAATTATATAAGTGTTTATGACTTTCCACATGCCACAGTTCAATAGGCACTAGCAGGCTTATATCATCTTATTCCTTAATAAAAAAATATAAAAAAAATGCTCTTTGCCAGTTTTCATATATTCCCTGCAGATTTTCATCTTGTGAATAAAAGGGCTTAATTATTTCTATAATGGAAGGATTAGTGTTCCCATGAGCAGGTTCTTTCTGTTTAAAAATCATTGTAGGTATAATAAAATGCAAGTAGTTCATGACCAATGCAGCTGATTCACAAATTACTGGAGTTAAAAAGCAAAACAAAGTACCCTCAAACAATACTAAAATAACCAAACCAAACCAAAACAACCACCAAAACCCACCAAAAAAAAAAAAAATCAAGATAAAAGAAATCCTTAAAAGGAGAGGATTAAAACTAAACTAAACTGTTACCATTAATAGATAGTAGCATTCGGGTCAAGACCATGGAGAATAAATTAGTTGAGAAAAGTAAAACAGTAGCTGACACCTAAGCAACTTTAAATGTTTTTATGGTTTTTCACTATAGCCTTTCAAGAGGGGTTTAGGGGTGTTACATAACAGTCACCAAGAGAATTTCTCTACTGCAGCTATATATACTTCATATTTTATTATGTATTGGCAAATGAATTCACATTTCTCTGTTCTGATTTACATCATTTTAACACCTCTGAATGTTGGGTTAGTGTCTAGTTCATTAATAGAAAGATACCTGCCCAATGAACGTGACATCAAATGAGTGCATCTCATTATCTGTTTCTCATAATAGATTTATGTTCATTTTAAACAGAAAGCATTGTCGATTCAATTCAGTGCTGAGAAGGAGTCTCCCAGCGCTCCATTCTGGAATGGAGTTCCATCAGATAGATGGTCTTCCTTGTCTGTCTATTCCTGCCTGTTGATAAGGCTTTGCCCTCTAAAAGACACAACAACAACCTAACAAGACAGCATTTAGTGTGGGGACTGCAAAGATTTGCTTTGTTTTCTTAATTATTTTTTTCTTTAAAATCTATTCCTGCTAATGTAGTAATGCTTTATGTAATGCTTTATGACTGCGAGACTTTCACTGCTTGGAACTACTCTTATGGTTTTTGGAGACTTCATGAGGTCCCAGAACAATTTAAACTGGGTCTGGTAAGAGGAGACCTTTAAAAGTTCTCTTCTGTTTTCTTACCTTTGAGGAAGTAACATCAAACTCTCCTTTAAAAATAAGTTTACATTTCTGATTTGATGCAGTACTGCAGCCCAAGGGTTAGCCTAGAAAACCTGTAAATCACTCAAAGCAGAGTGATAACACCACTTTAAGGTCTGTCATTATATCGTATATGTTTGTGAAACAGAATTAGATGTCTGAGTGCTAGCATTCTAGTCTATTTTTGATAACTCTTTTCTGTGACTTGCTGTAGTCTTTGATCAGTTTTCATCGCTATTCAGCGAACAACTTCATGTTTACTTATCTATTTGATTTTTTTTTATAGAAGTACTTACAATTAAAATAAATCCAGCATGTTGCAACAGTAGACTATCTTGCCATTGTGCTAACGGTACTGTAAAATGCTGAATTTTGGCTGACATATGAAACTATAAAACTATACTTAAGGGGATGTTTTGTGTTCTATCTAATCCGATTTAACTAAGTGATAGTGAAAGATGCAGTCCTATCACTGATTCCTCTTGTGCCTCTGTTTCCTCCTTTACATTATATTTAGCATTATATCTAACAGCCATCTCCCCGAATGCTAGTTTTCCACCAGATTAGTGAACTGAACTGGCTCAACCTTTACTACCGAATTCGATGCACTACAGCCATCAGGGGAAAAAAACAAAGTGCATCCTTCAGTGGAAGTTTCCAAGTTACTTTAATTTATACATACTGTGCAATCTTGCTCTAAATTAGTAGATTACTACTAGGCTTCTGACTTCTGCTTAGCGTATGTTTTGGACCATTTTATTTCGCAGGTGGAATGCAATTATAATATCTCAGCTAAGTCTTTGTTATTGACACTTTTAACCTTTCTTGAAACCTTGGTAGCATGCTGCCTTTTTGTAAAGTACTACTGCTGGCATTAGAGGCAATTCCTGATTTATTATTATGTGTCAGTTTAATTAACATGCTGTTTCACTCCCTTTTCCAGATAGTTAATGAAGATGTTAAATAAACAGGACCAAACAGAGATCCCTGCAGAGCTCCACCACACACCTCCCACTAACTTGATACATTGCCATTTTTCATTACCTTTTATTTGCACTCAGCCAACCATTTTTAAATCCAAGCGACAGTACTCCATGTCCAAGCCAATTTGAATTAATTTTGCAAGTAAAGATTTTGTAAGACACTACATCAAGTGTTTTACTCAGACCAGATATATTACACATGCTTTCATCCACTAATTTTCTAAAGCTATCAGAAAAAGCAATCAAGCTTTGAAGATTACTAGTGCACCCAGCCAGCTTTTTGCTGGTCTTTTCACTTACAAAACCAATCCTGGGGTTATTAACGAACTGCCACTCCTTTAGCTGATGACTGATATAAAGCAATGCATCTTTGTAATCCATTACCTTCCCTAAATAACATGCAGCCCCAATTATTCCCCCTAACTTTTAGTTTAGGGCTACGTGGCATGTGGCTTTAAATTTTGTTTGACAGACAGATCTTTTGCTGTAAAAGAATCCATTATTTTGGTAGCTTAGCTTATGTTTATTTTGCTTATTTCCAACTGTTAGCTTGTAACAGCAGTTCTTCCTTATTCCCAGTATGAAAGCAAGTAGGTCCTGTAGTACCTCCTTAATTATATCAGTGAAGGAATTAAAGACTGGCAGTAGGGTTAAGAGATATGGTATAGCAGGACTAGTGCTCACCAAATCAGTTCTTCTTTCTTTTGCTAGCAAGAGGAACATGCCAGTCAAAATAAACTTTCTCTCCCTATTTAATATATTCCTTCCATCTATGTTTTATCGCTTACTTGTGTTATAAATTTTTGTAAAATGCTTAAGATTCTAGCCACTTGGACTACTTTCTCTTTTGGCACGTCCATTCCTTATTCTTATGTCTCCCTAAATCTAGTCCCATTCATTTAATATCCCTGCCCTTCGTAATGACCTCTTGTTGTGGTAAAGATGTATTGTATGTGTTCGCCAGATATGGTCTGGGGCACAGAGAAACTTGGTGATATATTTCACGTTGCATATAGACTCTTTAGTAAAAGTGAGAAGGTTTCAGGTTCACTGATGGTTTTTTCCTCCTAAAGCCTGACCAATATACTGACTATTAAGCTCTTCTTTTATAGATGCCTTTACTAAAAGAGTCCCTTGCTCTTGCTAGCATCATTTTAATCCAGTTCCTGGTGATTTCCTTACCTCAGGCTCAGTTCTGCCTCTAGTTTATTTGTGGTGTTTTCACTGGAATGACTGCACAAACTTTACTACTACGTTTCTGAAATATTTTTCATGCTGTAAGTCAGCTTATTCAGGATAAAATTTTCAAACAGATGTGTCACATTTACACCGATGTTGATTTTTTATTTTTTTAGTGAATTTCATGAGTTTAGGTCATTGGGATCCTACAATAGGTGTATTGTTTATTGATATTTTTTCTTTATTTACTTATTTTTTAATGAAAATCAGTAGAAACTTGAATTTCCCTTTCACTTCATGGTGAAATTATCACATCAGAATACTCAATGTGTAACTTCTTTGCATGTGTTGATGCCTGCATGGAGGCTGAAAACACATTGATTTTCTTCACAAAGATAAGAGAAGCAAAGGTCATAGCTCTGCAAAAGTCTAATTTCAGCAAGATTAGTACATAAACTACAGCATAGCTCACTTAATGAGGATAAAACCTGTAGGTAGGGAAACAAATGTAGCATTGTTGGGTTTAATTTCCCAGTGGAAAAACTATAAAATAATTTTAAAAGTCTTCTTAAAAAAAAAAAAAACTCTAATTAAGACGTAAGCAGAGTTGTATAATCCTGTTTTGTGCTGGAGACAAGGGAATCAGGCCTTGTTTTTCTCTATTCTGCCTTTTTAAAATATCCTGCGTTAGATGTTTCCATGCATATTGTGAAAGGCTGGGCACACATTTTGGGCTCTTGCCTTGATATTTAAATGAGGTTGCATTTGTGGGAAGATGCTGTTTCACAGAAACACTTCTGTGGTAATGCTTTCATGGCTGTGCAGCGAGACTGTCAGAAAAAGAGCAGAGCTTTGTTTTAATCAGTGTCTGTAATCCTTAAAACCAAAGAAATTGCTGATTAACTCAATATGATAAGAAATGGCTGGTGTCTACAGCAAATTGCCTGGAGTTAGAAGTCTCTTCTTTCCACTGAATGACCTTCTGGAGTCACATGGTCAAGTGTTTATTCCCTTTTCCCCCCTTCAAGCTCAGACTGAGGGCACAAATCTTTGAATTGCCACAGGAAGGTGACAACTTTCCTTTGATATCCATCCAGCTGCCCTGTAGAAGAGGACCTTGCTGCCAGCCAGGGCAGCCTCTGAGCTGCAAGGAAAGGAGGAAAGTGTTGCCCAGCAGTTTTTGTGTCACAACAGCATGTGTCTGTGCTGATAAAAAGCAGCTAGCGAGGCTGAAAGCCCCTTCTACATGCCCGTGCTGGGTGTTGCTTGGTGATATGGGGTTTGCAGATGGTGGGAGTGTCAATCTGCTCGAGGGAAGGAAGGTTCTGCAGAGGGACCTGGGCAGGCTGGATCCATAGGCCCAGGTGACTTGTACAAGGTTCAGCAAGGCCAAGTGCTGGGTCCTGCACGTGGGACACAACAACCCCACACGTTGCTACAGGCTTTGAAGAGCAACTGGAAAACTGCCAAGGAGAAAAGGACCTGGGACTGCTGGTTGACAGCTGACTGAACGTGTGCCAGGTGACCAAGAACACCAACAGCATCCTGGGTTGTATCAGAACTGGCAGGGAATTGATCGTTTCCCTGTACTTAGCATTGGTGAGTCTGCACCTTGAATCCTGTGTTCAGTTTTGGGCCCCTCAGTATAAGAAAGACATTGAGGTGCTGGAGTGTGTCCAGAGAAGGGCAAGGGAGCTGGGGAAGGGGCTCAAGCACAGATCTTGTAAGGATTGGCTGAGGGAACTGGATTTCTTTAGTCTGGAGAAAGAGGCTGATTGGAAACCTCATCGCTCTCTACAGCTCGATGAAAAGAGGTTGTAGTGACGGGGATACTGGTCTGTTCTCCCAAATGACTAGCAATAGAATGAGAGGAAATGCCTTCAAGTTGTGCCAGTTTCTGGTTGGACAGTAGGAAAAATTCCTTTACTGAAATAGTAGTGAAGCATTGAAACAAGGCTGCCTGGAGAAGCCTAAAGATGTGACACTTCAGGACATGTTTTTAAAGGCACAGTGATGCTACATTTGATGATCTTGGAGGTCTTTTTCAACCTTAACAATCTCATAATCGTTGGGGCATGATTGTGTGGAGTCTGTCTAGAGCACACCCGAGTCAAACAATTTATAGGTGTTTAAAAAATTTAAGCTACAGTCTTTTTGTATGTAAGCTTCACAATTCACAAGCCAGAGAAAGTAACTTCTTCTCATACATGTTTATTAAAAATATGTAATGCATATTACTGAATCAGAACCAAGCCTGATATATAAACCTAGGCTGCACCCATCTTATTGGAGATTGTTTACTGTTGCTTTCTTGTAAGAGGAATACAGGAATTTGACTAGGTTTTCCCTATGTTTTAGAAATGGTATGTTAAATAATTGAGATTCTTCCTCCCCTCTGATTTCCAAAGGCAAAGAAAAAAACAGTATTACTGTTGGGAAGAATTTCCCATAGTACTAGAATAAGTTGTTGCTATGTTAGCTTTACCGGGTTTTTTTTATACTTCATTTTATTTTTAACAAAACTGGTTGCTTATCCAAAATCTTTTTGTAACTTTTAGACTATAATCTGTTTCTGATGTCTTTATGAAAGACAAGCTCTGCTGTTATGTTCCCAAAGGGATGTACCAGTAAACCTGAAGTCTGGGGAATAAAACTGGAAGATTACTGTTTCTTGTCATATATTTCTGTTTTATGGCTTTGAGTACACTGGAATGGCTTAGTGGAGAGAAAAAAAGCTGGCAATGAAGGGAAGTAACTATTAATGCCCTATCAGAGCTTGATGGAGCTTGATATAATTAAAATACTTGTGATATCTTCAGCAATTGTAATTCCAATTATTTGCTAGCTAAAGGCATCTTGCACTGCTCCAAGTTAGGGAATCATGTAAATAGCCTAATTAATATAATTTGCCTTATGCTCTACTAAGAAAACAAAACCAAATATGTCATTTTTTTAAAAAAATAAATAAAACAGTATAAACTAAATAATATAAATATTCAGTCCATTTGTAGAGCAAACACTACATATTACAAGGCATTCTCAGCATTTCTAAGTAATGCAACATAATTTAACGAAATGATGATGGCTTGCTTTAGCTTTACAACTGCATGACAATAAAAGGAAAACGTTCCTTTGTGTGGATTAGAGCTAGTTCTTTTACAAAATAGTGTGTAACAACATGTACAGCAGGGGGCCAGAAGATAGAAAGAAGGTTTCATCATCTTGTGTCTGCAGTCCTTTAATATCAAGAGACTTCTGCAAAACTTAAAATAAGTCTTTGAAATATTCCATGCTGTGGTGGTAGAAAGGTACAATAAATAATACTTCTCTTTTTCCTCATGTGGAATGAAGAGATAAAGCTATTTATAAAACTGTAAAGGCTTACGAATCATTCTAACAGGTTGTCATATGTTAATGTCAGTGAGAATTTAATCACCCAAGGTAAAAAAATCTATATATTTTTCTCCAATCCGATCTTGTTTTCATAACTCTCTCTATTGACAGATTCTCTCATGATGATAAATTAAAGGAATGCCCAAGACCAACAAAATGTAAAACCAGCAAAAATACAAGGGCTGAAGCAGTAGATTGTTTTTAAGAAGTGTGGCATTTTCATTTTTTTGTTGTTGTACGTTTACAGGATCTAATGAGGAGTTGTTGTCCTCAGTACTGCACACCTGCTTAACAGGACAATAAAGACATAACAAATAGATGGACTGTGAGGATTCAGATTTCTATAACAATAGCTAGACTTTTTTTTTTTTTTTTTTTTTTTTTTTTTTCAGTGTTGTTGATTCAGGAATGAAAAACCTACCTTAGGAGCAAAACAGTTAGATTATTAAAAAATGTTACAATAGCTGCTTACCTAAAAAGCTGTTTAGTGTCAATTTTAATGTGTGGGCTAGAACTTAGAATTGGAGTAAACAGAATTCTTTGGCTCTTGGCTACTTTCACTCCTGTTAAAATGAGACACTTCCACGGGCTTTCCAATTGATCCTATAGTGAATTAGACTTCTGTACATGTCTGAACCAAAGAGGAGTTTTAGAGGAAAATAAAAATATGCAAGCTTTTTGGAGTAACTTCATAATTTTCTGTGCATCTCTCACTAAATCCAGTATCGATCAGGCTTTTGTCTAGACATGGACAGACATACAGCATTATTTGGTGGCATCCACCCTGAATTCAAATACAAGTGTGGAGGGATTGTGCTATGCTTCCCATGCTTTATTTTGTTATGAGAACTGTTAGAAAAAAAGACTCCTAAAAGTCATCCTCTCTTCTCCTTCAAAATACTTTCATGCTACCTGTTGAACTGATAGCTCTAGTTGTCTTCTTTATAATGTAAGAGCCATGCAAAAATTGAAATGTAAGATTTGACTTCCTTTATTTCCTTTGTTTCTGTAAAGCCCTTGCTTGAATCAAGGCTAACTTTGTCAGACACATTGTCACTGCAGAAATCTCATGCCCTGATTCATGAAAGAGCGTGATGGATCCCTAGATCTGCCTGTCATCCAAGGAGACAAGTTCTGTGTTCCACCTCATAGTCCAGTGATGTGGGAAGCCGAAGGTGTTAACATTTCCTCTGTGTTCCTAGATGTGGCCTGCGGCACTTGAAGGGGTGGGAGAGAATAAAAAATTATTTTATGCATAAACTAGACATTTGATCTAGAAGCCTTTCACTTGTGCTAAGTACATTCATATCTCTTTGGGTTTTCAGATATGATCTCCATTTCTGCCTCTAAGTTTCACCATGTATGAGTTATTTCCAAGCTTAGATTTTTAAATAAGGTGTTTTACATATTCAAAATGAAGAACTTGCTTTATATCACTTGACTCTCTGATGAAAGGTTAGTTGCCTAATCGAATGGGCTTGGTGGTTATGGTACAGTGCGGTGTTTAAGGCTGTAATAGGAAATCAAATAGTTCATTTCACAGCCATCAAATACATGCTGAGCTGCCTGACTGGTTTATGCTGCTTTATCTTTTAGGACATAAAACCTATTCTTACTTTATGAAAACAGTACTTCGTGTTAGATAATCATTTCATTTACATATAAAGGTTACACTTAATAAAAATATATGAACCAAAATTGCAACAAAGATACAACATCATAAAACACCTTTTTTAAAGTGTGCTTTTTTTTCTCTTGAAAGGCTTCATTGCTTTTAAGACAGGAGATATTGCTTCAGAACTAAAGATTTAAAGCCTTTTTCTTTTGCCTGTAGTAAAAGTAATAAAGCTTTTTATTGTACAAAGACTGTAAATATATTTAGCAATAATTTCAACAGCTGGAAGTGTCTAGATGTCTGTAGTGGAAATACAAGGGTCATATTTACCTAGGCTTGGCCTAGAAATTTCTATAACCTTTTTCTTTCCACCTAACCAGCACTGAACAGTTATTGTTTGTTACCTTGTAAACACTGAAAGACAATCTCATGGAAGAAATGACTCCATGCAGTTAGAAATAAGATACTGCTATGACAAGTTTGTTGTGATTATTTTCTGTTGTTATCATTTGTTATGATTGCTTACTGCAAATAGGGATCGTTCCTACCATCTGGAGCCTGGCACCTAAGCCCCCGGGAGTTCCTCCAAGGTTTCGGAGAATATAGTTCGATGATAAAGAACTTTAGTACCCTAGAATAACCTGCCACAAGAAACTTGCTGTCTTAAAATTGTGGATGCTGTCTAGGGAATCCATGGCAAGAATAATGGAAAAGAAAGTTGATGATACGACTTGAAGACTTGGCTGGGAAGGGGGCTTTGTGAACAGGCCAAATATCTTTGCAAGTTCCACTTTGTGAGTGGAATAATCTTTATTATAGTATTTGTATTCTAAATATATGAAACACTTGGGGTTGGTAGAGGACCAGATTTAGGATATATATAAAGTTAATTCCCTTGAGAAACAGAGAAAGTTGAGAAACAAATTTATATCTATTTTCATTCCTTCTAGTAACTCATTGGCTTTCTCAGTAAATACATCAACATTGTCGGTATTTCATTCCAAATCAACATTAATATATTGTCATTGTTTCAGTTTTAAATTATACTCCCGTTGACCTAAGATCATAAGCATGTTTTCAACTCCTAATCCTTTCTGTGCTCTGAAGAACTTGTACATAGAGAACAAGGTGCTCAGTAAGCAGTGGGGGAGCATATCCTTTTACTCCCATTTTCAAATAATTATAATTCTTCTGCGTTTGTATGATGTGGATTATGAGTAATTATTGTATAGCTATAATCATGAAATAAGAAGTCAAGCCCAGATACTCATTGCTTATGAGGAAAACCATAATCAGTAGTAAATATTTGATGAGTACTCTTAGAATGTCTGCTGAAATTACATAGTGGGATAGACTTGGAGGATACTTTTACAGCTTAGAGGAGAAGAAGAAAAAAAGTACAAAATATTAGCAATATTTGCATTTTTCTCTATCCTGGTCTTTCTTACAGTTATATTTATAAGTTTGATGGAAATATCACGTGTCAATTGCATGAAAGGTAGCTCCTTCTGGAATTTCTGTTGAAAAAAGTCTCATATTTGATAACAAATTAAGTTTTTTCCTTGTTTATGATATTAGTACTTACCATGGGACTCGTGTAAAGATTAGTGAGACTGGCTAAGCATGTTGGCACCTCTGTTTCTGCAATGATGTTAATAGCCGTTTGAAGTTCAGCTGCTGTCATTTGAGGAGAAAATAAACTTAGGACTACTACATAAATTATAAAAGGAGTTCCCAGTGAATAAATGTCAGGTTATTTCCTAAGGCTGAAAGCTCATAAAGAAGAGGGAGACTTCTTTCTGATGGGTGAAAAAAAAGAAGAAGAAAGAAAGAATCTGTAAAATAATGAATAGCTGTAATTGTTTTTTCAACAGTAGTTAAGTGTTAGAAATCGTTATTAAACCAGATTTTAGTAAATTCTAGCTGTTATATCTACTATCAGTGCTAATTTTTGGATAGGGGATTGCAAACATTATATACTGTTCATTTTTAAACTATTTAACAGTATATTTCAGTGGGAAGTAGAAGACGACTTTAAAAAGTAGGTATGAGTAGTAGTTAGATATGTCAATTAATTTCCTGTAAACAAGCATGAAAATAGTGTATTTCTGTGAAATCAAATCAAACTATCTCAGCAGCTGACAAAGTTACTTTATTTGCCACTGAAAGGCAACTGTTTCAAAGCCACTAGAATGGCAGGTGATCTTTGTTACACAAATTATCAGATATAGAAAGGTGTTATCAATTGATATTTTAAACCTGTGATTTGGGTTACTGGACATGGTTGTAGGAAATGTAAGCACTTGACAAAACCATTTTTCTGGCATAGTTTGAGATCAGCAACAGAATTTAGGTTTTGTAAAGCCATCACACGTTCAGCTGTTAGAGATTGACAGTGATATTATTTCAATTAGATCTGTTTTATACAGATTATATGCTTTTGAGTGCGATGTCTAATGGTAAGTCTAATTTCCACCTGGCTTGTCTTACAGTAATGCAGTGTGTTGTACAATAACATGATTTATGTCTCTCTTTTGGGTAACATGAAGCATAAAGATATTTCTTCCCACAAAAAATATGCCTTTTACACATCCTTACTGAATATTGGTATTCTGAGCTCTTACAGTGAAAGACAGCAAAATAACAAGAGGAACTACAAAAGTATTTGCAAAGGAAGACTTGTTTTTACAAGCAAAGACAGCTTAGCAGTAGGTTGTAATAGTGCAGAGTCAGAAGAGTTTAGGTTAAGCCTTTTGCAGAGCAAAATCTGCTAAAGTATGTTAGTGTACAAGTACAACCCACCTCACCAGAGAGAACCAAGGGACTATGAAATAAATGCAGCAGGTTTTAAAAAAAGGCAAAAAATTCCTACTCCCCCTTGTAAGAAGTTCAATATAATGGGGCTTTGCAAGTAAATGATAGGAATGGTTGGACTAGAAGATCCGATGGGTCCCTTCCAACCTGGTTGTTCTATGATTCTATGATTCTAAATTTCACAACTTAGATGCAGACTAACTGTGAAAGAAGCATGACTTTGTACTTCCTTCAATGCTTTTAATTCTTCCTTCATAAACACAAATTAAAGTTGAAAAGTATAGCGTTTGGAAAGGAATTAAAGAGAAAGAGGTTAATTTTTGAATGTGAATCTACTTCATGGGAGCAACCTAAAATACTATTTGAATTCATATCGCATCAGCATTCCAAATACAGTACAGCATGACATAAGCATCTGCGTATGCTTTTCTTACGGGAGACCTTGCCCTCATCTGGATCTTTATACCACAGCCATACTGCCTTTATAACAGAGCTTACAGAATGTGAATAATAAGAACGCAAAAAATTTTGATGTTTGAGCAGAAACAAATCAAACCATTTTGACTTGGAGAATTGCATTCTGGTTTATATCGTAGTCAGAAGTGTCACCATCTCAAGTCTTACAGAAGTTGAAGATCTGCCTGAAACAATAGAAATTTTAGAGGCAGAATATAAATATTTCACTGCAAGTACATGCTGTTAAAGATGAGAATAATGTTGGATTTCTAGTTCAGAATTAATGGTTTCATATACCACTACCATATGCATTTTGCTTGTGATGTTGATATGCACAACAGTGGAGATGGGTGTTATATTCCTAATGCCTATCTCAGCTGTACTTTCATGTTTATTGAAAGAGTACGTCTTTTAATGTGGAGATAGTATCTGTCTTCAATTTTGGATTGCGTTTAGCAACTTTAGGAGAGTCTGATAAATGTGGAGGAAGTGTTTCAATGTTTGAACTTTATGCTTGTGGTGAAACAAAGTGAAAGTTTGCCCTCTCCCCAGGTAATTAGTTTTTAGTACAGGAAATGTTTTCGGATGATATAAGATCTGCTGAACAAAATATAAAGTACAATGAGAAATGGAATGAATTACAGACAAGTGAAGGAAATGGGAAAAGTTTTGAGAGAAATTATTTTATATAAAATAGTTATTATAACAGTTACTCATTAAAACGGCAGTAATAAAATCATATTTATAGCTGAATAAGGAATCTCAGTGTGATTAAGGTATGGAAGTAGCTAATTGGACTACTGAAATATTAGGAAATTGAAGTGATGAAAAGTATACAAATGAAAACGAAAGTGCATAAAAATTAATGAGGAGGTTGAAATAGAAAATGGAATAAAGGAAAATAATAAACCAAGTAATGGATAATGAATAAACACATAGCTGGTAGACAAGTTGATACTAGGGCTATTGGAAAAGTGAATGGGTATTCATGGCCTCAGAGTTGCTATTTTTGCAAAACCTTTGCAAAATATGAAGTCTTTGCAGTTTATTTCTGTACAGAATGATGATTTGCCTGGAGAAGAGAAGGCTGAGAGGAGATCTCATTGCTCTCTACAACTACCTGAAAGGAGGTTGTAGAGAGGAGGGAGCTGGGCTCCTCTCCCAAGTGACAGGGGACAGGACAAGAGGGAATGGCCTCAAGCTCCGCCAGGAGAGATTTAGGCTAGACATTAGGAGGAAGTTTTTCACGGAAAGGGTCATTGGGCGTTGGAATAGGCTGCCCAGGGAGGTGGTTGATTCACCTTTCTAGCAGTTTCTAGCAGATATTACCGCAGTATCTGGGAATTGTCCAATGTAAGAGCAACTTGAAGGTGGTCACGTGACTGAATGTAAGCACCATCAGTATTTCTGTGTACCTTCACTATCTACTTACTTTCTTTTATTTCAGGTAGTCACAATGCAGTCTATTTTCTTCTAAGTGGGAGAGAAAATTGAGTATTCTCTGCTAATACAAATAAAGTCAGAAACCAAACACAAGACTAATGAGGGGAGTGAAGTGAACCACTGAGCTAGATGTCTGACTTCCTTTCTTTCTAATTGTATGGTACTACACTGGAAAGGACGTCAAGAGGTCATTTAATGCAGTTCTCTTTGCTAAAACAAGATTAACCTATCTATGTCATTTCAGAGAAATTTTCATCTAGTTTTCTACTATGCAACTATCCCAAGCAATCTTTTAGATTAGCCTGACCATTAGGATGGCTTTTTCCCCCCTGATATCCAGAATTGAGCTTTCATATTACATTTTAAACTTATTGCTTATTCATTGTGCACATGAAGAAAATTCCATTCCTCTTTTCAGTCACTTTTTATTTTCCCAATGACGGCTATAATGTTGTCTCAACTTTTTGTCTTTAGGTAAACTACTGCAATTCAGTTATTCTTTCGGTATGGGTAGCATTGAATATTCCTAAGTGTCTGTGTCCGAGCATTTATGCCATTTAAACTATATTCTCCTTAAGAGTTAATGTCTACCTCAATAAATTTATCATGCTTAAAGATAAACAAATCTTTTTTCATACAATACATAAATTATTATGGCAGTATTTGTACAGGGCATTGTAGAAACCAAGTTATAAATGGGTTCAAGAAAGGATTATATGCAGCCGTTCTGGAAGGTGAGTCTGCTGAGGGCAGCTGAAAATAATTTTCAAAATGCAGCCTCTAGCACAGGGGTTCTGAAACTAGGGATTGTACCTGGGATAAAAAGATGAGGAAAGGGTTGTTCTTTCTTTGTCCTGTTTCTTATATGCTTTCACAAAGCATCTGCTGCAGGGTATTCCAGTTATGATCTTTTTCCATTTTATTGTTTCGTTTTTAAGAAGCTTAGTACACAGTGGTTTGCATACGCATTTTATGAATTTGTTGGTTTATTATTTCTGATAAAGCCCATAAAAGGATTATAGGCCTCTTATCTCCCACCAGATTAATTGTGATCTAAAATAGCAAAGGTTAAGAGGTTTGCCATTTCCTTTCTGCTTCTTTTGCAAATGGCTGCCTAAGTATCTCTAAAACATTTATCCTTCAACTTATTCATTAGTTGTTGACCTATACCTTGTAATACAAGCTTCACTCCTTTTTAAGATAGAGGGAAAACGTTACATAATTATGAAAATAGTCTCAGTCCTTAAAGTGTCTAATTATTTTTTTTGAACTGTCCTTATTTCTTGGCTTCACTTAAATTTTAAGGCAGAGAATTCCAACTTTGAATTATTTAAGGAAAATGTATTTCATACTACTTGGTTTTAAGTAGGCTCATTTTGGGTTTATTGATTTCCCTTTTCTCCTTCCCCCCCCCTTTTTTTTTTATTAAGAAATTTGGCTGAGATTGGTCTTTGGAGAAAAGTAAATTGATTCTGTGCAAGCTGGATATTATTTGCGGGTTGGGGAAGAGTCAGTTAATTTAATACCAGGGCTAATATCTATCCCTTTTCCAGCTTCTGTTTTCTGACTCATTTTGTAATTTCTTAGTACTGCTTATCTTCACCTGGCTTTCAATGGTGTGACATGAGCATGGAATATTATTTTTCTTTTATCTGCTTTGGAAAAAGATTGTGTGTTTTGATCTCTAATCTTGTCCTTCCCGGAGTGGGTTACTGCAGTAGTTTTCTCTGTGGGCTGCAGATGGAAAGCAATGGAAAAATTTTAGCTGGAGCAGACTGCCAGCTACGTGATAGTATTTTATGAGGAGCTTATATAGATTATGTATTAATTGCCAATTTGCTTTAAAATGACATTAAGTTTGTCTCGTGATGTGTTCTTGTGAGAATAAGCATTTGCTAGGGTTCGAATGCACTGGTGGGCATTAGCTGCCCTTACCTAACCCATTGTGGGTACTGTTTGGTCATGTCTCAGCTATTTGAGTGACTTCTCGGCTTGACTGGCACTCTACCTTGTCACCATGAACTTGCCAGGGCTCTTGGTTAAACCTGTTGCCATCTCTGCTCTCCATGAGCAAAGTTTCTGTGTGACTGGGCTGTTTGCTGATGTGTTATATACAACATTTGGCTCCCCAGCTTTAGAAAGCTGTCTGCCCTCCTGCAACCTCACAGCCTTTCAGCAATAGGATTAAAAGGGTAGGGTACAATTGCCTTACAGTCTTGTGCATTTTTGAGGGTCTGTGGTTCTGCATTTTGTTCCACAATTTGTACTGTCTGTTGGCATGAGAGGTGCTGTAGTGTTTGTTTTGTTATTCAAAACTTCTCTACAGGACTGCTTTGAAAAGCAATGGATTTTATCTTGTAGAAGGCTGAGGTGTACTTTGTCTCTTATGCATATGTGAAGGAAGTGTTAGTTAAAATGAGTTAATTCAGAACTTAATTGCAAGATATAAAATAAAAGAATGATACAAAAGTAGGACAGTGTCTATCATCCATCCTAGTGGCTTAATGAAATTACAAAAAAAGGTAATAATACTGAACCAAAGTGAAACAGTACACCTCTTAGTCTCAAAAAATCTGTTGTCCTATTATCCTGTACGCAGTGTCTTCCTCAAGAAATAAGTGGACTGCCTTAAAAAAAACCCACATGAATAAATAGCTGTCCAAACACAGTCCTAAAATGGGAGTCTTTTTGGATGAGGAAAAGATTATGAAACAAAAAAATATGTTTAAAAAATAGTAGTTAACAAAAAGTGTTTCAGCTGTTTAGAAAACATGGATTGAGCTCAGTTAAGTCAGTCAAATAAGAAGGGATTAAAATTTTTATGGCTTGTTGCAAGATAATTTTACTTTTTTTGGTTACATTCTTAAGCCTCAAAGTCTTCCTCCTCCTATTATGAAATAAACCATGGAGAGTGAGGGATTCTGTAACACTTTTTTCTAATGCCTTTCAGTGACTTAGCTTATAGCATTAGTGAGGGGGAGTAGGTTTTTCTCTAGGATAGAAAGAAAAGTTGAGTGATGGACACACAGGACAGTGGAATGAGGGAATGATTAAAAGTTATCAGCATGATTATGAAGATACTGCAGAAGCCCAGGGACTGCTTTACAGAAGCTGTCTTCCTTTGTTCATTTTGACTCCAATGTAAAACAAAAAATTGCATTTATCTCCAAACTGCTGAGTTTAAATTGAAATTGTGGACTATTTGGAGCAGGAGCACATATTCTTTCTTTACAGGTGCTGCTTTTCAAGCCTAATTACAAACCTACCTCTTCTTTACTGGGAATTGCTATTAGAAGGTATGGACTGCAATAGTAAAGATAGGGATGGAATTGTGACAAACTTCTTTTTCAGATCACGGACAAACAGAAGACTAGCAAAATCTGTCTAGGTAATGAATTGACTTTTTATGGAAGGTCTAGCCTCTAATATTAAAAAGATATTTGCTAAAAACATCAGAGGGTTCTCTAACAATTTTGTACCCTAGCGAACCAAAAAGTGATTTGGAATCCTCCCTACTATTTGTATTCTCAGATGATTTACAGAATATTGAATCTTAGCAAATATTTTACTTATCCCTGTTTCAACAAAATAATGCCAATAGACAAATACTAATGTAAAAAAGACACAAAGATGAAATACTTCTTACATATGCTTTGCACTTTGATTGAAGTACTAGATAAACTGTTGAATACCAAAAGAGAAAACGTCCAGAACGTGGCGGTTAATCAACTGGTGAGAAGAAACTGGTAATTTCAGATGCTGCTGTAGCCAGCAGGAACAGCTGAATTGGGCGCAGTTTATAGATGTCAACTTCAACTGCCAACTTCAGTTCATAATTACATGCTAGATTAACAACTGAGTTGTTACAGTTTACATTCCATGTTCCTTGGTTGTCATGATGGAATAGCACTAAGCCTGAAAAGGGGCAGTGTGGACAGCTGAGAATAATGATGTTTTAGCTGTTTTAGATTAATCTACTTACAAATGAGAGTTAAGTTCCCGAATCAAAGTTAATTAATATTTTTCAGTGCCCTTGACCTTGACTTTGTTTTATATTGCTGACCTACTATAATTTCAAAAATGGAATATGAATGGTGCTCCTCTACTGAGCAGTGGTGAGCTGGCTGTTGAATTTTATAGTGTCGTTTACTTGTTAATAAATCTTGAAAATCTTCAGCACAGGTTCATAGAAGTGGTTGAAGAGCACGTAGCTAAAATCCTGCAGTTTATAATCATTCTGTTCTAACACCAGGTCATGTTGTTTGCTTGTAGAGGCCTCAAGCTTCACTGAGGTTTGATCCAAATGTTACTGACCACATTAAAAATGAGCTTCTGACAAATACCTGTCTCTGTTTTTGTGTTGAGGTGCATTGAGATTATATGTTTACAGAAAGCAAAAATAAGAGCTGTGAATGAGTCTGAATCAACAATTGACTGTCTGTTAAATTTGTTTTCTTTGGACAGAGGTTGTCTTCCTTGATTTTAATTTATTTATTATTTTTAATTGATTGCTCTCATTGCCTCCTGGAACCAACATGTCCTAATGTTTTTGTCATAATATAACTTGAGCCTCTATCATAATGAAGGTCATTTATTATTCTGCTTTGAGGTACATACATATCAATATATTATGCCTTGTGGAAAAGGTTCTGCACAGTAAATATAATGCAGCAGAACAACACAGCTATAATAGAAATACATATTTTAGAAGTAGATGTATACTTTGCTAACTACTGGATAGTTACTAAGCATCTTTATGAGCCAGATACCATTCCTTGTTTTCCTCAGCAACTTTTGTAATTAACAATGGAGTCAAGTAGTTACAGGCAAGATCTTTGTGCATATATATGATAGTTTTCTCATTTGCTGCAAAGGAATTTATCAGATTTGCATACTTTTTCTTTAGTTGCACTTTCATTGCCTTTAGAAAGTTTTAAAATATCTTGAACACAGCAGCAACTTTTCTCAATTGCTTGTATGTTCATCTCATTTACACTTTACTTGTTAGCTGAAAGTAGCATTGCTGGAGAAAAAAATGGACATCTCAGAATGGGAATGTGTGTGAAGTTGTATCTTCTGTTTTTTTGAAGATAATAAAAATTAAACTAATTAAATGCAAAGGAGAAAAAAAAGATAATGACGGTTGATCTTATGTAGTGCAGTGTTTGTTTCCTAAAAGCTTTCAAAAGGTCCAGAAGTTGCAAATTGTTTTGGAAAGCAAAATCAGACTTTAAAGTATACAAGAGCCAGCTCCGTGGTCATTATACTTACTGAGCAGGCATGTAGGCAAGCATCACATGTTTAAAAAGATACAAGAAGAAATTTGAAAGGCATCCAGTTATATCAGACAAATAGCTTTAGATGAAGACTCCAACTGAGAACAAATTAAGAATTGGCGCATAATGTGGGTGATAGTTTTGGTCTCATCTAGTAGTGTACGTTTTAATATCAATAGATTTGCTTCGTTGAAAAAATGGATTGGCCTAGTTCCTGTGGAGTCCATCAAAAAATAACTCTTTGGATGCCATTACTATGCAGTATTTGATGGTAAAAGATGAGTGAAAGGGCATTCAGCATGTGCAAATGTGATATAGTTTGCCAAAGCCAGTAGGCTTTGGCATCAGAAAGGAAAGCTAATCTTCCACTGTAATTTATAGTAATTTTGCCTTTATATTTTTTTTTTTTTTTGCAAATGCGTGGAATTTTCAGAACTCTTCAAAATGAATCAGGATGCAAACCAGGACTTATTTCTCCATTATTTTTTTACACCAGTGAATTCATTGGGCTTTCTTCAGTAAGCAGTCTACACTTATGTAGATGTGATTTTAAGTTTTCTAGGATTAATGTGGAGTTTCCTTCTCCCTTCAAGGGAGTCTTTGGGTGAAATGGCTCCCATCCCAAATCCCAAATGAGAATCAACTGCAACTGTCATCCTTCTCAGGCATTTGCTAACCTATTTTTAGATGTGAGCTTTGGACATAAGAAGGAACTGGTGCCATTTAAACTGGAGAAAAAGAGGCTGAGGAGAGACCTCTTCACTCTCTACAAGTATCTGAAAGGAGGCTTTAGTGAGGCAGATATTGGTCTCCTCTCCCAAGTGACAAGTGATAGGATGAGAAGAAATGGCCTCAAGTTGCATCGGGGAGATTTAGATTAGATGTTAGGAAAAATTATTTGACCAAAAGAGTTGTCAAGCATTGGAACAGGCTGCCCAGGGAAGGGGTGGAGACACCATCCCTGGAGGTATTTAAACAACATGTAAAACCGGTGGTTAGGAACATGGTTTAGTGGTGGTTGGTAGTGCTAGGTTAAAGGTTGGAATCAATGATCTTAAAGGTCTTTTTCAACAGAAAAGATTCTGTGATTCTATTCCTCTAAAGACAGAATTAGGAGTTGGCCTCTACCCTTATAAACTGTAATCAGTGGCTGGTATCTCCCACACAGACACATGCATTGGCTTATGTAAGTAGCAGGTAGAAGCAGCCTGGCACTAATATTAAGCTGATACCAGGCAGGGTGGCACTTTGCACTTCTTTAGCTTGGTGTGTCAACAGATGTCTGAGTGAAGCAAACCACAATTTAAGAATTTTCTTGCATTTAAGTATGGACTCTGACCAGAAGAGGGTATTTGAGATTTCCGCATGTAAACCAATAGAAATTCATCCTTACTTTACACTGTTAAAGGGAGAATCCAGTGCTTACCTTGATTCAGAGGCTAAACTTTGTAATTTGTGGAGTCAGTCTGTGGACTGAACATATGTTGGGAAGAACACAAGTGAATATGGTGAAACAACAGTGCAGATTTACAACAGAGTCATGTTGCTGTGTGGACATCTTTATCACAAGTGATGTGTGACTTTTGTGGGGAGTAAGAGGGATGAGATGAAGGTTGCAATAATCAAATACATTTGTTCCATTTTGCATTTTAGTTTTCTTGAGGATCTGCATTCCACACTTGGTCAGATCAAACAGAATAGATATATCTATTCAGCAGTCCTTTTTTGGGAGGGAGCATAGTGATGGAGACTCTTTTTTTGGTTTAGGTTTTTGCTTATTGGGTTTTCTGGGGGGATGTCTTGTTGGTTTTGATGCATTTTGTTTTGTTGTTGCTTGTGTTTTTTTTCCCTTTGAGGCAGTATTAACTGGACATCTGGTAGTGGAGATTTTGTCCTCTTCCTTAGAGGCATGAGTTGCTGCCACACAAGTCTTCTGATGTCTGTCCAGAAGATCCTGTAGTTGGTAAGATATGCTGAGATGTGGGCTTAGTTATCCTCACAGATTGTTACAGACGAAGAAAAGATGGGAGTTCCACTGTGATAACAGAAGCCTGTACAAAGTATTTCCCTAAGGAATATATGTATAGTAATACAGCATCATTCCTACTCAGGAGCTACCTAAATGTGTTCTGTGTATTTCTGGGAATTCCAGAGTTGCTATTATGCTCACTTCTGATGCTTAATAGCTACTATGAAATGGTTGTTTATGGAGTGAAAATAAAACATTTGCATTTGATTACCCCTTTTGGTCTAAAAAGCAGGGGATTGTTAACTGGTGCCAATCAATTCTGGCACTTGACTGTAGGGTCTGATACACTGTCACTGCCCATAAAAGTGTTATATATTTTATATGTTAAATATTATTATACAGTTAAATAATATGTCATTTAAAATATAGTTCATGTTACTACAATTAAAATTGTTGAGATTAAAGCAGGCTGTAGAGCTTAGCGTGTATCCTGCAATAAAATCTCTTGCCTTAAGCTCTGACTTTTAGAAGACATGTATGTTATTTCCAATATTTTTTAAATTTTCAACATTAATTAACTTGCAATGTGATCAAAAAGTAAATGTGTTTTATGTATTATAGGCAACTATTTGATACCATAAAGGAGATGCTGTAATACAGCCTTTGGTAATAACTCATACTGACTTCAGTTTGCCTCTCAAATTATGTGCAGATGTTAGTATTAGCTATATTGGCTTGGGAGCCATCATCACCCAGACATAAAACCATGAGCAAAGAATAACTGCTTTTGTTAGCCTTGTGTTTCATTCAGAGTAGAATTACTCATCCAGAAAGAAAAAGTATGATGAATGAATTTACTGCGAAATGCTGGCAAATGCACCTGGAAAGTACATTTGAAGAGTATGAAAGACAATGATGCTAAAATTATGTGGCTAAGTAAAACACCACAGTTTGCATCATATTCATTTCCATGTATCTTGGACAGACCTAGCTACGCATATAAAATGATAGGTTCTGAAAGATGATCTTGGTGCTTCCCATTGCTTATTGAAATTATTGAGAACAGTGGTTAAAAAAAATCCAGAAAGGCAGACAGAACATTAAGATTTATTAGGAGGTGAATAGAGACTGGAAAATAAAGATCATTATGTATCTCTCTAAACCCATACTGCACAGGCATCTTTTTTGTTTCTCCTTGTCTTAGGATGTAGTAGAAGATGATCTAGACAAGAATAAAAGTTCTGTTCTACTGATTATTCCTTGTTTTTAAGGATAACAGCTCAGTTATGATCGGAGCTTTTAGACTGGAAGAGAGATAATGGAAAGGAAATATAAATGACATTGAGAAAGAGAACAGGAGGTAGTTGTGTCTTACAATATGAGAATTAAGGGCTATCAAACTCAGCAAGCGGTTGGCTCAGTATGATTAAAGAAAACTGTTCCTCACAGCATGAAGTTAATCTGTGGAAGTTTGTAATCCAAGCATTGTATGTAGATACTGAAATCTGTGTGGGTTCAAAAGCAATTGGACAAATAGATGACAAATTCAAATTATTAAGACTGACTATCTGCAAAAAAAAATTGATTCTTTTCAACAAATTCTTGACCCACAAACCTTTGGATTGTAGAACATTTACACAGAACACTCTGTATACTCTGTCCTCATAGACTTGTGTTCTTACAAGCTTACTCAGTCGTCTCTGTTGACTGCAGCTGGAAGACAGAGTATAGAACTAGATTGATCTTTGGTTTGACCCTGTATTTCTTCTCTTACGAACTAGATTACTCATGTGTGTCTGTTTAAAACAAACCAACCAACTAATAACTTAAAAAATCTGAAAGTAAAAAGGACTAACATCTACTTCCAAGAATAATTATAGTTTAGCAACTAAACCCCAAACGTGTTATGACTCCTTGATTCTGACATTTCCTGGACAAAAATTAAGTCTGTAGCTCAGACCGAGGTGCCTCATTAGATGAACTCGGAATGTTAACCCAACTGGTTTTGTATTTCTGAAAGAATCTGGAAGCTCTGAATTAATTTTTAATCAAGATCAACAAATGAAGGAATTCAGGCAGCAACTCTTCAGTGACATCAACATGATGGTTTATATGTTGAAATTTCATCAAAACCCATTAAGTTCTAAATACAAGATTTGAAAGATTTGATTTGCACCTTTTCTTACTAAGCTTTTCTACTGGATTTGATACTTTCTAATTTGACTAAAATGGCCATGTGAAGGAGATAAAAGATTGCTACTGTTATGATTCTTATTGAAAATGTTACACACTTAACATGTACCTTTATTTTAAAAGACATAATTGTGGTGTGTTATAGGAGCAAACCATACTAACTGCTCTGAATAGGAGCATGATCTATCTTACTTAGGTTTGATAAATGACTGTATCTTACAAGTCATTCTTTGATTGACATAGATGTTGAGCTCTTATATAAAATTTGAGTTCACTGTTGTCAGACCTGTGAAAGAGATGGTTATTTTCTCTATGGAACAGTTCTGAATACAACGTCTGCGGCATTATTTCACATTTAACTATATTCAGAACTTTCTTGGTAAGAGAAAGGTCTTTTACTATTTATAAAGAGGTGCAAAAAGCTTTTTCTTTCAGTATTATCTCCTGTCCTTCAGGAGATCTTTAGGCTATTATGACTTGTTTACCTTGTTTTAGGCAATTCACTTTAAGTGCAAGTTATTGTATACTGTATGCCTTAGCTTCTGCATGGTTTTGATCAAGTATAGTATAACCTTCGTTTTCTTTCAGTATTGCATATTTTTCCTCTACTACTCGAACCCTTTTAATATTCCTCTTCATCAGTACTTGCTTTCATGAAGAATCAATATCCATGTCTATAAAAGTAGTAAAATTACTAAAATCTATGGCATAGTTGGAAATTTTTCACTTATTCTTGCCAAAAATTAGCTGACTAATTTCAGAAAGATAAAAATCAATAAGCATAGTCCTGGATAAAGACGAAATGTCTACTAGGAAAAAAAGGAGCTAATAATTATTTTTACTAGAATATGTATTTCTTTCAGTTTTTAGCTGAGTAAAACTATCAAGGACACAACTATCTAAAAGATCTGACTGTTAAACTAGAGGAAGGGAGACTTGAAAAGGAAAACAAAAAAATCACTTTTTAAAGATTGAGAGGTATCACTTGCCCTCTTTTCAGTTTAGTACTTCTTATTAATTTGATTCCACACATTTTCAGATTCAGCTACAGTAACACATTAGAAGTTATGGACAGAGATATTTGGAAGTGGAGACCTCTGGGGACTTTGTAAACTGTGCTACTCCAGAAGTTAGGATGAGTGGTACTATCACTTCAAGCATGGGCGTTCACTTACTTGTTGGATTTTGTTTATTTATGTCTCCTTGGAAAATGGACTTAAAAGTTCAGGTGTTAGGACCCCACAGATTAACAATGACTCCTCCGCTAGCTCTGCCCACACAGTGCATGTTGGGGGTGGGAAGGGGCTAGGTGGAAAGGCTGCATTGCACAGCTATGGGCCACAGCCCTTGTTCACAGCGTGACTGGATTCATGCCAGCCTATGCAGCAGCCATTCACTGCACAGTTTTGAACAGGTAGCAAGAGTGAGATGAATCCCTGAAACTCACCTATCTGCAAGCACTCAGACTTTGTGAAGAGACAATTGATAGTTTTCCATTGCTCTTACCGATACGTTATTGCAAATATCTATTCCACTTGAGATGTTCATGAAGGAAAATGCCTTGCAACTTCAGGGAATTGGTATGACTATTTCTAGCTATTTTTAGCTCTCCGTTGCCTTGATTTGTGGTTACCTCTCTGGTTAGGAAGAACAGAAAACAACCAACAAATGAAAGGCAACCTCAAAACCAACAAACTTCCCCCTCTTCACTCAAATCAGCCCTTCAGTATGTAAGAAGGCCTTTGAGGAAAAAAGTATATTACTTTAGACGCTTTTCAGCTTTTGTTTTTCTCCTTTTCATTTTTTTCCCCCTCCCTTTTATGTTTAATCCTTATAAAGCAGTCTCTTTCCTAATCACTGTTTCTTAATAAGAGGCTACACAATTTGTTCTACTGTACGTTAAAGGAAAATGTGCAGATCTTGGCAGCTGTTTTTTATTTATCAGCTTCTTACCCAACAAATGTTTAGATAATTATTAACTCATATTTCTTGAATTTAGAGCTGTTGATCATATTACTTCACTCTTCTATACTTTAATTCACTAGAAATTTTTTTCTTTTTCTCAGAAAACTGCATAGTAATTCGTATAATAGTTGTTACTAAGTATAGGTAGTATAATACTTTGTAAGTTGTGGTATTTCTACTTTTGAATAAAGTCACAGAGGAACAGCCTTTTTCAAATTATATAATTCTTCATGTAATTTTCCCAAACACCTAAAACCTAAGAAAATTAAGAAAAAATCAAAGGTACGTAGTTGTTAGTATATGCCTTTGAAAGTTGTTAAACATTCTTTGGAGCATATTGAATTTCTGTAAAGTAACTCGATGATAAAAGAACTGCACATCTATTACAATGCACAGGCTTTTACTAGGATCTGGCAGCACCTGCAAATTACTAGAACAAGTCAAAAGATCCCTGGAATAAGAACCAGGTAAAAACTCTTGATGCATTTTGGCACATTAGGAGAATGAGAGTGGAATTCTCATGATAGATGAGAAGTATTTTTATAAGAGGAGAACCAAGATATTCAATGCCCTTAAGTTATTCTCTTTTCTTTTAACAAGTAGGCCAAAGTTATACAGCAACCACAAAAATATCACAAAAAAAGGTATGTAGGTCTTCCACCTTGTAGCATGAACCTGACTAGTGTAATCTGAATGAAAATTAATACAAACTTAATTTCAACCCCACCTCCCAGATTGTCTCTTCTATTTGACAGTCCTAAAGAAAGCAACCAATGAAGATATTTATTTCTCATTAACTGTCCATAAGTACTCTAAATAAACTAAGAGAACTCTATTGCTTTCTATTTTAACTATTAATTTGCATCTGTAGTGAATTATGATTTCATACAGGTTATGTCTTTTCTGTTGGACTCCACAAGAATAATTTTCCTTATTACATGATGTAAAGCATATTGCTTTAGTTATATCTTTCTATCATACCTTAAATGTTGAAACGATAACCTTTTTTTTTGCCAGATTGTTTTGTCTTTGTGACTATATGTTGTAGAATCATTGGCATGTTTCTTGGTGAGGCAAGACTGAGTCATTCTTTGGCCCATAGAAGGACCATTCAAGGCTTTTACTGTACTTGATAGCTGTGGATTAATGTCCCTATCAGATCTACAAGCAGTTGTATTTTCAGAGGATGTTCTATCTACTCGCTTATCAGTGACCAGTGACTGCTTATTTAAGGGCTAAAAATTTCCTTTTTTCCTCAGTGGTGTGGAGTGGTTTTATGTGGATTGGGAGTGATGGGGATAGTGGTTCTTGATTAGATGTATAAAATTTGGTTTGGTTTTGTGGTTTGTTTGTTATTTTTTTTTCTTTTTTGAATGAGAATTTTGATGGACCATAATATACCAAAGTACCATTGAAGCCATATGCAGCGTGGGAAATACATTAATAGCCTATAAAGACTTTTCTGGACGTGCAAACTGACAAATCTATGTGCTTATCCTCGCTTGGAAAATGCTATTGAATAGCTATTGCTTGAACTGAATCTGTTTTCTACAGAAAAGCAAATTATTATAATAGTTTTGCAGTGAAAATTGCCAGTTGAAGGCTAATTTGTAAAAAGGATTGAAGTCTATTGAATTACTTTTCTAGCGCAGAATGTGGAAAATACTCTTGCTTTTCAGAAACTGCAAGGTAGAGCAGTAAACGTGATAGCTGCATACAAATTAGTGCAGGAAGCTGTGTGTTTAGCTTCCTCAATATTAAGCTTGTGTGTAATCAGTATGTCTTTGGAAAAGAAATGAGATTTGTGGTGACAGTAACCAGTCAGCAGAGAGGGACAAATAAGCAGCAAGAGGACAAGCCTTACAATTTAACAGTGACTTGAAGATGCTGACTGTCGATTTGACTAAACATATATCTTAAGTTGTCGGATACTTTGGGTTTGAGCTTTTTTTTAATGTTACTATTGCCAGACATAGTAATTTGTGGCTTGGACTTCTTTGAATCCATGGAAACAGGTGGTTGGGAAAGTTGTTTTTCTGCTTATTCTGCTTTTACTTAGCATCTGAAAGTAGGCTTTTTGCTAACTTTTTTTTTTTTTTTTAATGTTTATTTTCAAGAGGGTGGTGTGTAAAGTGTAGCAATTTTTGGTTTACTTAGTTCCAGGTGGTGCAGAAACATTTCGGTACTCTTGAATGAAAATCACTGTAATGAGGTAATCCTTTCAGGTGCCTGGTATGAGACTGATTCCAGATATGAGTGGAAGAATGCATAGAAAGCATGTGTTTTCTTTCTCTTCATCAGTGAGTTCTGCTTCGTCCATTATTTTATTAACTCTATGCATAGGGAACAAGTCATAAAGGCTTTTGGAAATACGTCCATCAACCCTGAGTACAGCAACCGTGAGGAGCAGGGTTCAACCAGCAACTCTCACACATGCTTTCTCTAACCAGCTGAAGTATTAATGAGTAATCAACAGAAGTGGGAAGATTTGCAGCAGATCTGTTATACATTTGGCCCAGTGAGCAATGTTTTTGCTGATGTTAGGTGTCTCTCAGCTTGACATCTGGTGATATATCTTAGATGTTTGAGATGAGCTGAGAGTAGAGAGATGGGCATCTGGGGTACTATTTGCTGCTTTAGAAGTGTAGTATGAGGAAACCTCAACACCTGGAAAAGATAATTTCCATTGTCTTCAAAGCCCTGGTGTTTTATTGTGAGGGCAGATGACACCAATTTTGGTTCATGTTATAAATTCAAGCTTTGGAGATGATCTATGACTGTGAATATGGCTATAGGGGTAGAAGGACTAAAAAGAGCTTTCCCGTAAATATTTAGTTTTAATTTATGCTTCCTAATGTAAACAGTGAACCTGTTCTTCTCGTAGTAAATATTTTTAGTAAATATTCTTGGAGACTGCAATCATCTGCAGTAGTTTTTCACTGATAGAGAGAGGAGATCACTAACTCCTAAGCCTGGAGAAAGTGTAGTAAACATTTCAACACCCAAGAATGTGGATTTTAACATTAAATGAAGAACTCAAAAGTGTACGTTTTGGCTTTGATGTAGCTAAGTATGTTGAACCGCAGAGATTTGAAAGAATTTGATAAATACTGCAGGAGAAAATCAACCTCCTCCCAGCAGTCTAATAAATAATTTTCTTCACTCTCTTTTAACTTATTTTGCAGAGGAATGGAGTAGAAAGTCCTCTACCAAAACATTAAGCCTCAAAAATGGAGCCAAAATAAAAAGCAACGTGAGCTTGAAGTTTCCCCACAGAGAGATGGCAGGTTCTAACCATAATCTATGTCCTAAGCCAACTACATATCTGATCTCTTTCCTGCTGCCGTTACACTGTCACAGTGGTTCAGCATTGCAGTGTAGCACTGTATGATTTATCAGAGTAACACAGTAGGAACAGGTTTACTGTATTACAAGATATATTGGTCAACAGGATTTCCATACTGAAACAATTGCTTTTTTTGTGATTGCTTAATGCTGTTGGTTTGAGCGTACACTACACTACAACAGAAGAAATTTTAACAAAGGCAATATGTATAAAGAAAAGTCATCAGTGGTACCAAATGCTCAATAGTTCCTGCACTGACTGGTGAATGTAGAAACAGTGGACAAAAATCACAGTATACAAGATATGTACTTATATAAGTGGGAATTTTGTTGTTGTTGAGAGAGAGAAAACAGAAAAGTATTTTGTACAAGTTTTTGTGTCAGCTTTCTTAACATCCCTACTCACTAAAGCAGTTAGGCTCTGTTCCCTGCTGCTTTAGTTAATCTTGCTGGTGATACTTCAGACATTTGTAGTTTAGAGGGAAATTAGAAGTGTGCAAAGGTAGCAGGTAACAAAACAAGGCAACAGGAAAAGCAAGTCCTGGAATAGAAGCAAGAGCTCCTAGTGTACCTTTCTTGGCCAAATATTGCTCAAGCATTATGTCATTATCAATGATTGCATAGAAACATTTGCATATCTCAAAAACTGAGATCATAACTGACATTAAAGCTGACTTTCAAATTAATGCAGCACAGTAGAAGAGAATTTATAGCATCAAAAATGATGGTGCTGAGGACCTGATGTCCATGTTTGCAGACTTCACAGAATTCAGCTTATTAATTGGCTGTCTGTTAATGGTTTGATAGGGATAAATATGACCTCAGAGTTCATCTTTTGGATTAGAGATGTCTGAGAGGAACTCAGTTTGGGCACTTTTAGATCACTCTGCAATGCTAACCAGCGTACCAAAGGAAGCTACAGATGTGAGTCCTAAAATGCTGATACAGACACACCTTTTGAATCCATGTGTCAAACCTAGCATAATAATGAGGCTATTAAAATGAGTTAGAAATTGACTTTGTCATCCTTGATTCCCTTCTGTTCAGAGTTCTGCAGTTTTTTCTATGATGCATCTGAGAAAAACATTTGAAATACTGGCCATTAGAGTCAGGAGCAAAGTCCTGACAATTCTGTGGCTCTCTATACATGGTGCATGATTTTCTTGTGTTTAGGTTGTCCAGTTTCCTTGGAGTAAGTTGCTATAATTCATCAGAGCCCTGATTCGTCTTCTTGATTCAGCACGCAAAAAGAAAAAAAAGAATAACATCAGAAAAGATGCCATTCCCTTGCTCCTAAATTCTACAGTCCCCAACCCCTATACATTAGATGCAGCTACAGGGAGTGAGACATGGTGAGTACTGCTTTAAAAGTTTAAATGCCTAATTCAACTCCAGGTGCTGTGAGATCACACAAGTACAGCAAACAACCTAGTTTGGGAGATAACAGGTGCTGGTTTAAAATAAATAAATATATGTGGAAACTTTTTATTAACTTGAAAAAAATCTCATCTAAACATCATCTCCAAGCAGGTGCATCAGATGAGATGAAAACTTGAACAACTGTAGAAAAATGAAGTAAGATCTATGTTATGGTAGTTCTCTACTTTGATACACAGTGTGTGTTTATGAGATCCCAAATAACTGTTAAACATGATGGAACAGAAAAAAATAGGACTCAAAAGGATATTAATTTTGAAGGTCATAGACTTGAATGTCACAAATCATATATAAGGAAAAAAATTCTAGTGTCAACTGCTAGGGTTTTTTTTATGTGATCTCACTGCATATTCCTTTGGTTGAAAATAGAACTCCTGTATTTGTCATTTAGTGCTGTTTCAAATCATCTGCTACTTTATTTGTATCACAGAAAGAAGTATGAAAAGAGTAAGAAAGTAATTTTGATGAATGAGACAGGAGCAGTTTAACCTTTCCTTTGACATTTCTATAAGAAATTTGGTTAAGTTTATTTTTTCCAAAAAGTTGTAGAGGTGGAGACTGAAGCTTTGGAAAACAGTAGAGAGAGGGAAGCAGCTTTGAGGCATGAAAATCAGCCCAAATCTCTTAAACGAGCAGAATTTTTTTTTCTTTAATTGGATAAGTTAGAAGGAACTCAAAGCCGATTTACACCACGCTGTGAGTGCAAAGAACCCAGCACTTGCAGGCTCTGGAAATGGAAGCAGCAGGGTAGTGTCAGCAAGACAAAGGTCACCAGACCAAACCTGACACAGTGTTAACATCAATGTTCTGCTACCTGGACCCAAACTGGTGTTCTGCATCATGCCTTTGAATTTTATCTCTGCCCACTGGGGACATTGCACAATTTATTTTTTTCTAAGCAGGAATGGACTTGAGCAAATATCTGCTTTTTTAGTAACTTGCCAGCAACAAATATTTGAAACCTGAATATCTGTTTATTATGCTGGCAAATAGCCTGATAATTATAGAATATAGAATTTATAGCTGACTCAAGCTGTTATTAAATTAGAAATCTGGATAACTATCTCTAAGATGTATGAAAATCAGATTGAGACACTTCCACTTTGGCCTGACATTCTGGTTTTGAACAGATTGGAGCTTTAATGACCCCACAGATGGAAGCTGGAATATCTCAGGAGATATTCTTATCTAGAATTTTGAGAGGCCCAATTTCTACCCTAAGTTTCATGTAAACATATGACTAAGTGGAAAAATGCTTTTAAATGCCGAAGGTAATCTTTCTTGTATGTGTCCTACAATTTTAAAAAATTGTGGTACTTCAGGAGCATTCTTCAGTGAGATAAGTCCTATCTATTTTGCATTGTCTAGGAGAGATTACCACCCAAGCTGGTTCTTTCAGCAGATATAGGTAAGGATTTCTTCACTAGTTGCAGATAAATCTGATGCACACATTACTAATGTAATGCAACATTTTTTTTTGAAAGAACTTTCTGCATTAAGAACAAATCAACTTTCTTAAAGTGTCATTGTACCACAAGAAATAAGCTTCAAAATAAGCTTTCTCTCATCTTCATAAAATATTCAAGTGCAAGACAGTTAGTTGACCGAAGAATTAATAAACTCAATTATGTGATCTTGCTTATATGAACATGTTTTGGTGTCAAAATCATAGAAAACTGTAACACAATCCACAAACTGTACAGGTGATTCTGAAATGAGAGTCAGGATCACTCATTCTGAACCACCAGTAGCTGAAGCAACGTCTCAGTCTCAGTTCTGAGTCAGGCTTGGTTTACATATTAAAATCTCGATGTTAAACATTTTTGTCTCTTCTTCATGCTGGCAAAGGTGATCCTTGCTCATCCATATCCTGGCAAGACCTTTCAGCTAAGGAAGATGAGAACTGAGAAATTATTTCTTCGTTTTGCTCTTTATGTGACTGTCAGATAACAGGGGACATCGGAAAGAGGAAAGAGATTGATGTTACGCAAACTCCAAATCAGAAGGGAAAGAAACCAATTCCATGGAAAAATACTCCAGAAGTTAATAGAAAATAATTATATTTTTAAAAATGGACTATCTTGCCTATTTTTGTTCAGGGATACTATAGTAGAATGAAATGGAAAACATGAGAAATCTCTAGCAATCCTAGCATGATTCTAGCATTTTTGTAGATCTTGATGGAGTAATTATTACAACAGGATTATACTGTGTTAACACAGCTTCAGTTTTACATTATTAGTTGAAATATAGGTATACAAAGCGGAAGTCAGAATACATAAGATTTCTGGAAAATGCCTTCTTTTTCTACATCAAAATCAAGGACTCCCATTTTAACTGTGTCTATTTCCTGTCTTTTATAGCAGTCTCAGAGAAAATGATACAAACTGACTTTTTCAGCCCTGCTTACACGTGACATGGTTTTCCAACGTACATTAAGGAAAATAAATAGGGCCATTAGGGAGAGGGAAAGTCTTGACTCCTATTGCCTCTGCTCTGCTTGTTGAGTAGCTATTTAAGAGTTTGGTTTAATTTGCGGTTAAATCAATATTGCTAATGAGTATATGTGGTAAGACTACTAAAAAGAAAAAAGAATCACAGAACCATTTAGAAAAAAAAAATACCCAAACACAAAAACAAACGGTAAGAATTTTAGTAATGTCAAAGCAGTATCTGATTACATACATGTCTCAAGGCTCCAGACACTCTTACCATCCTTTTTCTAGGCGAAAAGATTAAAAGTAGCTCAGTTGGTGCACGTGAAGTAGAGACATCTCTGCTAATTGAAAGAGAAAATGAGAACTGATAGAAATGACCTCTTCACATGGTTTTATCTTATCTATGAGATTAGTAAAAGCAGATTAAGAAAGCCCTGTTTAACACTCAGTAACAGTTAACCTTCTAGCATTTGTTTGAAACTCTAGGCAGCCATCACTTTAGTTGTATGGAAAACTGGGAAAAAAAAAAAAAAAAGAAAAAAAAAAAGTCTGATGTACGAATGTGGACAGCCAGAATAAATATTCAAATAGAATCATAGAACAACCAGGTTGGAAGAGACCCATTGGATCATCGAGTCCAACCATTCCTAACAAACATTAAACCATGTCCCTCAGGACCTCATCCACCCATGCCTTAAACACCGCCAATAAATACTCTCAAAGTTATTTTTGCAGAATAAGGAGTGTTACTAGCACTTGAAATAGGACTGTATTTCCATCCTTTGCCTTGCTTAGAACAAGGCAGACATAATGGTTATGTATTCTGATTTTCCCGTCTCTTGAGTTCTATCTCCACCTGGATCCTTGCAGTATGTCACATGCATGTTTGCAGTAATTAACTTCAATTTTGCGATGTTGATTTACAGTAATGGAGAGTTTGACCTAGATTTTTGAAAAGCTGGCTGACTGAAAGGAGATATCAACAGGTATTCAAAAGCTCTTTTATAACCTCTGTGGAGTAATTGGAATATTTTGGTAGATTCAAAAGAAAAGCAAGTCACTAAGGGATTTAAACTAAGCTAATGAAAGAAAGCCTTTTACTTAGAACCAATGAAACTTATTAGACTTTACAATAATTCTTCTGAAGTGGTTTTGAAGCCCCGTGGCTTGATTTTATTGGCAGCTGAAACGGACAGTGCACTTAACATACTGTAGGAAGCTATGTTGAACTAGTGTGAAGAAGTATTAAATTGTATGTTAGATATTTTTTTCACTCAGCTCTTTGTACCGCAGAGGAATTAAGAGAATCTGAAGAAAAGAATAATCCAGACTTTGCACGGTTGTGATAAACTGACTTCTGTAAAGGAGGAGCAGCAAAAAACATGAGACAAAACAACCTTTCAGTGGTTTCCTCAGTGTGAGATTGTGAGGGCGGTTCCTGGTGCTAATACCCTTTTTAGAAGCTCTGTCCTTTACTAGTAAGATATTGATCGAGATGAGGCGTTGGCCTTAATTTCTGATCCATTTTTATTGTTAGGATCACTTTTCATTGCAAAAATTACCATGGATTTTTAAAACCTTGCGATTTTTTAATTAATAATGTTTATTTTTTTGAGGTTCAAGCCAACATTTTCTTTCATCCGGACTTATTGACAGAAACTCCTGCAGAAAAATGACATCCACTATTAAAAGTTCCCCCAGAAAATCTCTAGCCGATGAAAAACTTTGGTAGCTACAGCTGTTCCTGGTTGGTTCCTTCTAGCTGTGCTTATCACAATGCCAACATTGTATTTTTCGTAATTGGAATAACTATAAATTATGTCCAATAGTTTCATGCAAAATATTACCTAAATGTATGTATTTCATAACCTCTGTTTAGGTGTTTGGCCTGCCTAAAAGTTGCTTCTGTCATGTCCTATCTGGTGGGTCTCCTCCAACCTGGTTATTCTATGATTCTATCCCTAAGTAGGAAACAGAAGATGAGGGTTTGCATTGTCAGAACGTCTGCTTCTCATATACTATGTCATACAGCCTCTTCTCGCAGACCCTGTGCCCTCCGAAGACAAATTGCCTTTAATATTATATGTTCTTGCACTCTCTTACACAGATGGTCACAAAACCCAAGCAGACTTCTCATAACTTTCCTGACTTCTTAGGGGGAAAAAACCCCGTTACTCTCATTTAGCATTGTTTGATGCTTATTATTGTATTTACAGATCTCTGTTGAAACAAATTAGGAGCAGAAAGTTTCCTAGTAACCACCACCTCCTTCAGCTCCTAGCTAATGGCTCCCGTAAAGGATGTTTGTTCTCGTGTGCCCGTGGCTTATCAATGCTGTTGTCAGAACACAGGCGCATTTTCAGGCAGACTACAGGTGGTGTTGACATTTATGGATCTCATTTTCTCTAAATAGGCTGCTTTGGAATCGAGATCATATTCAAAAGCTGCCTTTCAACGTTGGTTTTACTTCTCTTTGAAGGGAGAATTTTGCAAATTTTGACAATTAGCATTTTTAACAGCTTGCACTTTAGAAAGAGGGTAAGAAAGTCAGCAGCCACCGCTCTACCGTCAGGGATTAAGTAATTTTTAAACTGGAGGCATTCTCAGCTTGCTGTAATTAGCTCTCCAATAAAACTTTGCTCCAATTCTCGGTTAAAATGGCATTAACTCCAGCTAGTTCTTTTGAAAAATCCAGACCATCACTCCAACGCTCCACTCTTGTGGGTTTGTGAAGAACATCATTAAATATGAAAGATGATAGCAGTTTTAAAAAATATTTTTAGTGAAAATTATTACATGTCAAAAGAGACAAAACTTTTCTCTGTAATTGTGAAGGTCTCATTTTCCTGCCAGTCATCCCTGTGTGGCTGTGCCTTTCCCAGCAGCCTTTTTAACATTGCAGTATCACCCATTCGCATGTTTTTTAAACATTGTCTGAGATTTCATTCAGTACGTTTGCAGGTGAGCATTTGTGCAGTGACAGGATTTGCAGATGGTCTTAGCGGATGGGATGAAGGTGATACAATGATAATACCTTTTGAAAAGAACAGGCTTTTGAAAATACACATGTATAAATTCAGTTTTCCTTAACTGCTCTGACCTGCTCGTGACCCACATGACATAGTGGGTGAATCAAAGAAACGAAGAAGGACACAGGATGAGTTAACCAGAAATTGTACTGATACTGCAGGAATAGTGTGCTTGCTATTTAGATATTTAACAGTTCATGTAGCTACGTGGGGCAAATCTTGCTTGCCTGCTAAGAGAATTTTTAAGTAGGACTAGTTTCCTTATAATTTTTTCTCCAGATACAACATGGCTATGATACCAAGGGTCTGCTGTGTGTAATTGAGTCAGAAACCTTTGAACATAAAGCATGCTAACCATTACCTTTGTGGTACATATTTCAGCAAATGTAACAATTTATTGTACGTTTGCTGCCCCACAGTATCTGCCAACCCCATAGAATTCTGTAGTAAATGCAGCGTAGGTGGTGCAATGTTTCCTTATTCATTCTTTTTAGAGACAAGCGAGATAATTTAATTGCAATAAAGTACAGTGTTTGCAAAGCAGATTACAATCTTTTTTTTTTTTAGCTGTGCCATACAAGAATGCCCACTAATTCCCTTTATTTTGCACTGTTTCTTTCCTCTTAGTAAGATAGACTTTCCCTAATTGTCTTTGTTGCAATAGTTACAAAAGAACAGATTTGCTGTGAGGATCAGGCCACCCAAACCCAATCTGAACATCTTCTCGTGAAAGTGTTCCAAAACAAAATATTGCACTGACCTTACATTTTATTTCCATGTCATTACATCTGTGTTTAAAAAGCATTTCTTTTCACTATGCCAGGTGTGTGTTGCTATTTCAAACATCCTTTTAGGGCATATTAATTTGGAGAACACATCTGAGGCACAGTTTTAATGGCTGGTACATTTCATTTACTTATGATTTTAATACTTAGTTAAAGCCAACAATTGTATGGGTTTTTTCCACTCCATTTAAAAATAAATTACGTCTGGGTCAGAGTAAAAGCTGAAGACATTTTAGCCCACTTTGTAGGTTCTGTTTGTTTCCCTCCACAATGTAATAAGTGACGAATCATCTTGAGAATTGCTGCAGTTGTTTCCTATGTGATTCTGTGATTTCCTAAAAATGTCAAGCTGTACATTCCTCAATTGTAAATCATAGCATGAATTAAAAAAACCCCTAAGCTCATCTATGGCTTTATCACAAGCCTCAAGCAGTGTAGTGATAGAGTGATTTTTCCTTTAATAAAGAAATTAGTTGTTCACAAATAATATAAACATAAGACACTTCACATTATAATGGGAATTGTTGCTGAAGTGATATTCTTTAAACCTGAAATCTAGTTTTGAGAACAGAAAGTCCCCTTTAATTCTCCCTGGACCATCAAAGAAGGCTTATTTAAATTCCAGTTGTTTGAAATGCATTGCAATTTGTAAACCTGCAATATGAATTTGCACTTCTATTAAAAAATATCAAAGTTACCTCCCAAGGCTCTTCAGCTGTGAGTATGTTTCTTCTAGATGGGCAAACTAAGGCAGGGAATAATTAATTAGTTGTTCCAGGTCAGTTAGCTTAGGCCAAAACTATAATAAGACATCCCAAATGTCCAATATATAGTGTAAGTCAGTAAACTGATGGGGTTTTACTTTCTTTGCTTTAAAACCATGCAATTTTGGAGCTCTTTGCGAAGAAAACAAAACTTTTGCATTTCACTTCTGGTTCATGATAAATTTTTAAATGGATGTTTGATTATTTTTCTCTTTCTCCCTCTTTCCTCGCACATGAACTGGAGCAGAGTAATCATATGTGTTTTTGCTGGAAAGGCGGCTAACCTCTGTGAGGGATGTGAACTATAGAGGAGATAAAAATGGTTTGCATGAGCACCCCAGCTATGTAACCTCAGTTCCAAGAGTTTCAGTGTCCCAGTCCTTTGCGTGAAGGAGAATGTTGATAATGGGAGCTGCTTCCTGCCCCTCCCTGGTAGCAGTATGTCCTTGATGGCTTCTCACTTATGGATCTAGTCTGGAAATCTGTTTTGTGTGATTACTGTTTATATTCTTAAGTATGTTTAATGCTGTATCCTTGTGTCATTAGTCTGCTAATTTATGTCACATCTGATGAAGCTGGTGAAGGGGCTGGAGAACAGGCCTTATGAGGAATGGCTGAGAGAGCTGGGGGTGTTTAGCCTGGAGAAGAGAAGGCTGAGAGGAGACCTCATTACTCTCTACAACTACCTGAAAGGAGGTTGTAGAGAGGAGGGAGCTGGGCTCTTCTCCCAAGTGACAGGGGACAGGACAAGAGGGAATGGCCTCAAGCTCTGCCAGGGGAGATTTAGGCTAGAGATTAGGAGGAAGTTTTTCGCAGAAAGGGTCATTGGGCATTGGAATAGGCTGCCCAGGGAGGTGGTTGATTCACCTTCCCTGGAGGTGTTTAAGGCATGGGTGGATGAGGTCCTGAGGGTCATGGTTTAGTGTTTGATAGGAATGGTTGGACTCGATGATCCGATGGGTCTCTTCCAACCTGGTTGTTCTATGATTCTATGATCTAAATTCATTGCATAATGTCAATTTTATACATATTTACTGGTTGATCTTTACTCACTTTAATCCTAAAAGTAGACCTGCCTAGTTCCTGAGGTTGCATTGCATTTGACCAATAACTGAGCAGTACTTGCTTAGTCTGACACCTCTTGTCATCTTGTACCTGCACTTTCAGGGCCTCTGCTGTTATCCTATGGCTGTATTCCTTTGCCTTGCACAATTTCACCAGGATCATTGAGTGTTCATTTTGCACAGAATAGTTATTTGTTGTTACTCTCTAATAGTTACTGAAGGACGGCCTCCAGTTGCACCGTGGGAGGTGTAGGATGAATATTAGGAAAAAATTATTCAGTGAAAGGGCTTTCAAGCTTTGGAACAGGATTCCCAGGGTAGTGGCTGAGTTGCTTCCCCTGGTGTTATTTAAAATGTGTAGATTGTGGCACTTAAGCATGCAGTTTAGTGCTGGACTTGGTAGTGTTAGGGTCATGGCTTGATGACCTTAAAGGTCTTTTCCAACATAAATAGTTCTGTGATACGCGTATCTATATCTATAGGTGTAACGCTACAGTCATACAAACTCTAACACAACGCAGGCAGTAGTCATCAGAATTGCTGTAGTTTAACGTGCAAACCTAAGTTTTTTCAGGTAGTCTAAGAGAGAACAGACAAATCCTGACACCTGTGTTAACTTACTACGCAGCCTGTTGCCTGTTATGTGGCTCAGCTGTGCAACATTTGATTGTGCCCCAAAGCTGCAGGCTCTGTAGTTTTGGCCATCCTCTAACTCTGTGACTGCTAAAATCTTTGTTTTTTCACTTAAACTGAAGTAGGTTTTAAGAAAAGTCCTTAGAAATGCCTTTCATGATGTCTTTTGTAGGTATCAGTGGGTAGCAGCCTTCAACCACGCTTATAACTAAGCCTCCAAACAGGTTCAACTCCTGTGTGTTAAATACTTCTTCCTGTGCCAGATCACAGGTGTTTTATCTTCTGCTTGTATTTGTACCACCACACCTGTGCTTCACAGGAAGGCAGAAAAGGGAGGAGTTGGTGCTTCCTCCCCACTCTCTACATGCCTGCTCTGGGGTGAGTAAGAGGTTGCTCATTATTTTGAAATCCTTACTTTCATGTGAAAAATATGCTTCTGCTGTTGTGTTTTCTGTGGAATTTCAGTACTGTTGTCTAAAGGTTAAAAAAGCACAGCTTGTTCCAGAATTGCAGGGAAGTCATGTTAAAATAACAAGGTAATTTTGTCTTCTCTTTCATAGTTTTGCTTTAAGCAAACAAACTGGATAAATCTAGGGAAAAGTAGAATAGATATAAAATTTTGGAACTTTTAGCTTTTTCTGCAGAACCTGTAGCCTGGTATTGGCCCAGATTATGTTAGAAGTTCATATGCTACCTAGAGAAATTTACATAACTATTTCATTAATTTCAAGCCTGTAATTAAGTCAATTTTAGTGTTTTCAATCCTTTTCTTACAATGTTTCTATGAATAAAACATCTCCCAGTGGTATATCGTCTATTTTTTAAACATCCTTCTAGATTTCTCTCTAAATAAACTCATTCTAAATAAAGACGGTATCATGTACAGTACAGTAGGTCAATTTGCTTTTTATAAATTAGGATTTATGCTACTAATTGGACAGATTCTAAGATATGACAAATTGGGGACTCATAATTGTGTCTTAAAACACCTGTGCAAATACAAGAATGAATTTTTCATGCATTCTTGCTTTGTTAAGATGTGTTCATTTCTCTATGGAAAGAGAATGACAAGATACTAAAAAAAAAGCCTTCATTTATGGCATAAGAGTGAGAAAGAAAACTTAAAACATTAATAGCATCAGGAATCTTCAGGTGAGAGGAAGAAAGCTTGGGTGTAGTACAGAAGTAGTTAATTATTAGATGTGGATTTATGGGGTTGGAGTGGAGAAACCTTCTCAGAGGTAAGTTGTGAGAGAAAGAAAAAAAAAGTTCTTGAGGTGAAAGGGTGATTGGAGAGAGCAGTGACTGCAGCAGGTGTATGTGGAGACCAGTGAAAGGGAGAAAGGAAAGCAAATGGGAAAGAATTTTGTAGCTCAGTCTGAGCTGTTTGGCACTAATCAACTCCAGCTGCACTTAGTAAGGTAACTAACCCCAGAATCAAGAGCCTTTGCTAGATTAAGGTCAAGCAGTTTAACACTTCTTGTTGTCATATTATCAAGTGACTGTCCTAGGAGTCCTTAATTAGATGCACAGGCTCTGTATGCAACGTGTCGAAAGAGCGAAACGCTTACTTGAATGTGTGTTTTACTGGAACCAAGAAGGTGGACTAGGGTCTGTGTAATTTGACAAAAGGAAATTCCTGTGAAAAGAGAAATTTAGTCTTAAAAAAAAAAGCTAGAACATCTTCTGAGAAATACGACTTGATAATTTGCAGCTGTGGGAGGCTGGGGCGCTAATGCCTTGTGCATTAGCAAATTTTGTCACTTGTGTAACTCCTACTCTTTGGCTACCTGTATGTTGTTAAACCCTCCAGTTTGTTGCTTGAAACCAAGTCACTTGCTGTTCATCTCAATCTGGCTTTGGTTTTATAGGATTGGGGTTTTTTATTTTTCCTACAAAAATTTAATTCTAACAAAAGTCTTGATTGACTTTTTTTCTCGTTTTAGATAGAAGACGTTTGTTTTATTGTTAAGGATGACTCAGACTTAAGGTATGGAATTTTATTTTCTTTTGTTTGTGTATATGAAGATGAATGAGAGTGAAATACTGTATTTACTGGCTTTATGTTTTAGCTAAGTTTTCTTATTTATCCATCAATTCTGTATGGGTTTCTTGTTGCACTCCAAACCCATCTTTGTTTGCATACTTAGGTGCTGCTAGTGACCTTTTTGTACTCTCCTTTCTTTGCAAACATCTTTTACTGGAGTCATGAAGTTGTGAATGCCAAGAGACTTGACAAAAGGAGACTCCATATTGCATTCTTACTGTAGCTGGTGATTTATGGTAAAGGACTTGTTTTACTGGGGCTTCTCTTTCTCTTTATTTCCACCTCATACTTTAGCTTGGATGGCCTACATATTCTCCTGCAGGAGATATTATTTGAACCTGGATGTAAATCTCAGAGTGGTAGCGTTGGCAGAAGGAGGTGTTTTTCTCTTAGCTGCTCTCTGTATAAAAGTGCACAGTGTGGTATTCTGCAAAAGTCCTGGGAGTACAGTTTTTAAGTGATGTTTTACAAAGTCAAAGAGCAAATCTATACCAAAGGAGAAAATTAAAAAAATATGCTGCTGGAAATCCATGCCCTAAGGTACTTGATTTTATGTCTGTACAAGTATTAAAAGAAAACAACAAACCAGAAATCACCTGCTTATGTTTCTGTGCTAAAAGAAATTTAATTTCACATCGGAAATGCAACAATGATTATCATGGGGAAAAAACCCCCATTTTTAGTCTTTTGATTTTTATTCAGTTTTCCTCAGAGTAGGAGACGGGCAGGAAATAAAACTTTTTAACAGCCTGCATTTTCACAGGACAGGTACTGCCATCCGTGGTTAGGGTAATTGGTCATTTGTTTCATGAAAATACTGACCAAACATTATACCATATACTGGGCTATGTTTTCTCTCTGCGTTGGGTGAGTACATCAGGAAGCACAGAATGGCCATTGCCCTTCATTCAGTACTTTTCTGGGGGATGTATTTTGTAGAGCTATACAGTAATACTCTACTCATGTGTCATCTGTGTTGAGGGGCAGGATCCTAAAAGGTTTGATTCCAATCTATCTCTGTTTCTAGGAGGAAGGTGCTTTCATTTTCATTAGAAGTTTGATTTAGAACACAAGTACTATGAAGGCTTTAGATTTTAATTAGATTATGTTCATTTTTACTAATTTGTCTTAACTAGATGGGAAATGTGAACTGAGATTATTGTTGCATGAAGAGAGAAATCCATCTCTTGAGTTGCTGAGCTTTCTAGGACTTAAACTTTTCCTAACATAAATCTGACTATTCTTGCTAAAGCTAATTATTCACTTGTCTGTGGTGCTCAGATGCTATGAAACAGACGTGATAGACTACAATAACCTAATGTGGACAGGGACAGCCAAAAAAATGTACATTTTTAAGATTCACAGGCCAGTTTCAATTTATTGGAGAACTTGCTAAAGTCTGAGAGGTGCATTCAAAGTATCCAAAAAAAGTGCAGCTCAATACTCCAAGGAGTTATGGAATAAGTTCTGCATATGAAGGGCAGAAATATTCAATTGAATATTGAATACAATTTCTTTTGAATGAAGGAGAATACCAAGGACTCCCTACAGTTAAGTTTACTCTGTGTGCCGGTGTGACTTTGCCCTTTTGCTTATGGACTGAAAGATGATCCCTTTCAAGCTCTATCCTGAGACATTTCCTAATAAGCATTGCTTAAGAACCATTCCGAGGTAGCAATGTTTTAAGTAGCACAATAAAGCCTTACACTCAGGGAATGAGTGGAAGCTGTTGATGTCTCCTAGAAGATGTAAATATATGCAGTATCTGGGCCACTATTGGTTCTCGTAATGCATTAGGTTTTCTTATCTGCAAAATCAGTGTACTCTTAGACTTGATACTCATTTTGCTTTGCATTTTTTTGGGAAATGTGGGAAATCAGATACAAAACTACTCTCTTTGTATAGCAGTAGAATTTTCATTTGATTTCATCTGATTACTTCTGTTGACTTGGGTTACACCAGCAGCATACAGACCAGCAAAAGTAGTTACAGTGATAAAAAGAGCTTGCTTTCTTGAATAGGAACCAGGATTTTCTCTCAATGATCTGTAGATATAGATTTTTTTAAAAAAAATAAATACGCCTGTATGTGAGCAGTGTTAAATGTCCCTGATGAAAATAATAGTTCAGTGGGAATTTGATGTTCTTCCAAGGCAAATTCTCATTTAGGTACTAACTAAAGTAAGCAGGGAACAGAAAATTTCCACTGCAGTACTTTTCATTCTTCTGGGTCAAACAACTTCTCTGTTAAGACCTAGGGAAGCCTGGAAAGATTCAAGGGCATCAGCTAGGCAATAGTGTCAGAAAGGCTTTATGTACAGTGGTTCCACAAAAACTATTTTTACCACTATCATTCTTTCGTGAGTTGCTGCTTCTTCAGAACGATGTCAAAGCTCAGTATATCTGCAGGTCACATTGCCAATATCCTGTTAGATTAGTATCTGTGTCAGCCTACGATAGCCTCATAAGATAGCTGTTGGTACCACAATAAGCAGAGCTCTGATTAATCTGTGGGGCTGTGTTCTGTTGTGTTGCTGAAGAATGTAATTGGAAAGCAGAAGACATCATGCCAGCAGTACTGACTGAAGATTGTCTACAGAAATTCTCTGATAAGAGAAATACAGGACAAGAAAGAATTTTGTGCATCTTGGCAACGTTATTAGAACCGTGCTTCAAGGGCAGCACAGAAGTCAGCCTTGCAAAGGGGTGCAGGCAGGTTGTAGGGAAGACAGCCTCACAAAATTGGCAAAGCTTTTTTCCTTGATGTTGCATATGCAAGTGAATCCAAGGAATGCTAAAGTATGTCTACTGCGGTACCTGTGAACCAGCAGATATGCTGGTTTTCTGTTGATATTTTTTTCTTTTACATTGAAGCTTACAGTGTTTGAATGCTGCTGTTCAGAACAGTAGATTTTGCAATATGTAGTACACTATAACAGACAAGTTCTTATTACTGAAAATCTCTTCAAGGTAAATGCTGCAATATAAGTCCTAATATTGCCATACTTAACCATACGACTGCATTGATCTGAGTTCTTGACTCTGTCACCTCTTCAGGAAGAGACAGTGTGCTAAAAAACTATAAATGGGATATTTAGCTTCCCTTCTTACTGAATGAGCAAATATAATTCAAATGGGTAAGTTACTTAGCAGGCTTCAATCAAAACTTTTCAGTAGCTGAGATACTTGCTCTAAGAAGGTCCAGTTGATAACCAGATGCAAATGACTGAGTGGTGCAAACACTCAGGGAGGACAAAGGTGGCTTTTCGTGATATAAAATGTAAATCCTGATAGCAGCAAGTAAAAATGAAGAAAAGAAGACTTAATGCTGTATTTTAGGACCAAAAATACCTTGAATGAATTGCAGCAAGAGATGAAACCTCCTCTAAAAGAGAAATGATGAAAGCCTTGTCTCATTATAACTGAACTAAACAGGCCAGTGCGTTGTAATAAGAATTTCTACATCATCTTTTGACAGTTGTGTTGGTGACATGATAGGTCTTTGATGATTTACAGTTTTCTGATTACAGAAATCTTTTTTGTAAAGTGAAATCTGTTTTTATTAGAAATAGTAAGATTTTGGGGGCATGCTAGCATACATCAGGTAGTATTAGAAAAGAGTATATAAAAGGAAAAACTTGAATCTGTTTTTTTGTTCTGCATATGCCATCTGTGCATGAACTCATTAAAATATTACAGCATTTCATAGTTCTTCATCCTTTCTGAATGTTGATTTGTGTCTTAACCTGTTGCTTTGCTTTCACCTGATATATTACTAGTTTACTACAATGAAAGGAGAGAGCTGCTATTAGAACAATTTGGCAGTGGATCTTAAGATGCTAGACCCCTTCAAGACCTTTTAAAAGAAACGTATGCAGATTTTTCTTTCTACGGTAGTTGGAAGGTATGGCATGGAAGTAAATCTCAACAGTGTTCTTTAGCTAAATGTTGATTTCCTTGCTCATGGACGTTCCCAGGATCTTGTGTCTTTAATCAATAGAAGTTTATCTGAGGTAAACACAGATCAGATCTGTTATTGATGACTTAAAAGATACTGCTTTTGCAAAGAATTCATGCATGAGTAGTTGTCCGGTTTCTGTGGCTGTCAAATTATGTCCTGGAAGTGGATTTGTGAGTGTTTGTGTGTCCCCCAGGTGACAGTTTCAAGCAATCTACTCATTTTCCAATTCCTGTCTCTACTATAAAACTGAAAATAGTCTCACCGTGTATGGAAGGAATTAGTATCTCAGTTTGTGAATCAAGGAAGCAACAGATAAGACAATGGCAAATTGATGGCAACAATGCATAATGCATAACTGTAATTTAGAGACAAGTAGGTACTATTGCCACACTTGAATAAAACTGCTGATGTATTCTGTAGACTAAGATTGACAATATATTTCAGAGTAAGAAATCTCAAAGCTCAGTTACCTTGCTTATTATGTCTCTAGTAATCCTTTATTTTTCTTTAAGGTGACTGGAATTATATTTTTCCATGACTTAAAGTTGTTAATATTGCTGTTCATCCACATAGGTATGGAGTTTTCTTTGTTACCTTACCATAGCTAAAGCACATTGATACAATTTTGCTATTCCCCATGTAAATTATTTGAATCTGAATTTCTTTCCACTCTTATTTGAACTCATTTTTGTGAAGGACTACTTTATATAAAGGAAAGAAATTGCTTTTATAATCCATTTATTTTATAATTTAAGAATCTATTTTATAATTTTAGAATCCATTTATTCAAATAAACAGACCAAATGGCTTAAGTCACCTTAGGACTGCTATACGTGTAAGCAAGTGTGAGTTATATTATTTACATCAAGTTTATGTTTCCACAATGATGAAATAGCAAGGAGTTTTTATTTGTTTGTGTTGGGCAGTTGTTGAAATAGGAAAAGTCTGTAAATAACTTATGATCAAAAGCTGATGTGTGAGATACAGCTTCTGCATGTACTGGATGAAGAAAGTGTTGAATTCGTTTAATGGAAAAAAATTTATCAGTGTGTCTGGAATATAAGAGAGATCATCTTGAATTTTGTGAGTCACTATTTTCCTTATGGAAATTTCACCTGCAGAGGAGAAACAAAGAAATCATTAGGGCTTTGGGAAAGAGTAATTTTAATTGCCAAATACCATTTAAAAAGAAAAGTATTATAGTGTTTCTTAAGATAGATGAAGAACATTTTAGCTAAATTATTAATACAAAATTTTTTTTGTTCATACTTTACAAACAAAACAGTATCAGGATTTATATCTTTGTTCATTGTTTTTGAACCTGCTTAGAGTCATAGTTGGAGAAAGGGTCAAATTAAGCCTTGATTTTTTTTTTTTATTATTTTTCCCAGCAAGGTTAAAAATTTGATTATCCTGAAAATTAAATTTATTAAATACTATTTGTTTCATTTGGAGCTGTAGAATGTCTAAGGAAATAAAATTCTCTAACTTTTCCTCATATGCCATCAGACCTGATTTTTTCATACTTTGTGGTTGGTAGCCATTTTTGAGTTTGTAACGCTATTAACAACAAGCATTTTTTTTTACAAATGCAAAATCAAATATTTTAGCAGTTTCCAATATTTACGCTGTGAATTTTCAAGCGATGATCTCTTTAAAATGTGATTTTTGTAACTTGAAGTCCTTTGTACATCTGGTGGTTCCTGCACCTCTCCAATCCTTTAAAACAAATGGAGGTAGCTGCTCCAGCAATTCTTACTGTAATAATCTGTTTACTGTTCAGAGCCCACAAGGCTACATTTATGGTTGTAAATAAAGGGCAATGCTCACTGTCCAGCCTTGAGGCTGAGTGCCATGGAACAACTTGGTTCTGTAAAGCTAAATGCTCACAACAGTGTGTTCTTGGCCGTATTTCCAGCTGGACAGAGTTCCTGCCTCTGCTATTCCTTGAACAGTTCCCAGTTGGTTTTCTACTTGACGTAGGTAGTGACAGAAGTGGAAGGTACTTGACCAAGGTGCCACTGAGTGATTAGACAGTATAATTGTCTGTAAGATGGTGCTTCACCTGCACTAAGTCTTAAGTTTACTGGACTGTGATACTGCTGAAGGACTCAGGTTTGTGGTGTGGTTTGGGAAAGGAAGGGAAGGAGTGAAGCAGGGGGCTGGAAGGGTGGGTATGGGAGATCTAAAGAGTGGCCTGTCCCACAGAAAGAGAATACCCTGACACTATACATAATGCTGAGAAGCAAAAAAAAAAACCACCAAAAAAACCCCACCTATACTATAACTTCTCCATAAGAAGTAAGAATAGATTTATTTTTTTGTGAATATAGAAGTCCTTCATCCCCAATTTTAATTCAAATCTCTTAAATTCCAATTAATTTTTCTGTATTGGTACCCGCTTTCACCTGTTGTACAAAAGTGAAAAATGAAGAAAAATTGAGAACAAGTAAACAGAACTCATGAGACTAGGTAGCTTGAGTAATCCTTACCTTCATTTCCGAGCATGAGGGAACAGCATGATTTTCTGCCTTGGAGCTCCTGGAGGCTTGCATGGCTGCACATACCAGACAGAAAAACAGGCTTTGCAACTGTGGCTTGAAGGTTTGCATGAGTGGCAGATGAGCAGGGAGAAAAGTGAGAGTAAGAATATCAAGAGGTTTCAGTTGTTGTACTGGTGGTTTTTTGTTTGTGGTTTTTTTTTTCTATTATTATCTTGTTTGTGGGGAATATAGAACTTACCACTTTAAGACTCAAAGGAATGTTACAAACATCTGCAAAAAGCATTTATATTTCTTTTCCCTGAATTGACTGCAAAAAGCTGCTCTGAGATCCCATAGGGCCTCTGCAATATATTATAAATTGCTTGACTAAAAGAAGTGTACACCATTCATGTATTACTCCTGCCCAAGGCTGCTCTATTAAAACATCAAGTGTTCGCTATATCATATTGCTGTTCCTTAATTTATATTAATAAGCATAGTGATGCAGTTATTTGCATATTTTTGGTAGAATTCTTACTTTGCTTTTAGAATAATGGAGGGGCAAGTAAAAATGTATGTTGTGTTCAGTGATTTTATTTGATATTTGATGGGAATGGTTGGACTCTATGATCCAATGGGTCTCTTCCAACCTTGTGCTTCTATGATTCTATGAAGTGTGATGAGAAGGGAGGAATACAGAAATACTTAATATCCATAGTAAAATACATAAGAAAATAAACTTAACTCATCACCAATTTCAACAACTGAAATTATGGGGAGTGTCTTTTCCCTAGTTCAAGTAGATGCATGGTATGTCAATGAAGATGGACACAACGCTATCCTATGCTTCTTTTCCAGCTCAGCATTTGCTTCTATTCAGTTGTCTTCTCTGACTCTTATTTACACTGCATGGTACCTTTCTCTGTTTGTTTCAATTGTATTTCATGCAGAGTAAGATGCTGCTATAGGGTTGGGAAGGTAGTAAAACATGGCTTTTAGTTATCAGTGAGAGTGGATAGTTTTTTTTCCCCCTGTCAGGTATGGCTTTTAAGTTTTTATCTATTACAGTGGGCAGGTATCTTGTTGAATTTTATGTTTCTATACCTGATGACCTCTTTATTTTCCATAGTGATAGTTTATCACCACAAGACAAGATAGTTGTTTAATTTCTGGGCCCTCTAACTACAGACTGTGTGCAGAATATGCTTTTAGAGCAGCGTGTGATAGAGTAACTGATAATAAAAAAACTTGCGTCTAGATAAAAAAAAAATCTGTTAGAGCTTTCATATGAGTGAGGTTAATGGATTCCAAGGAAAAAATGAACTGGAGTGCGTTGCTGTTCAATAGTCCTGAGGTTTGATTTCTTTTATCAGGCTGAGTAATGACTGTAGGTGCTTGCCCTTTCATTTCATTATAATTTGCAATAAGATGAAATAGCAAGGACTTTCTGTGTTAGCTGAGGAATAGTAGTTGACCATTGCTTGCATATTTGTGGCCTGGTGCTTATTTCAAATAATGTGAAGAAATACAAGAGATTGGACTTACATGTTTTTTTTAAGGGATGCTTAAAAATGGAGTATTAGCTCATGCACTTGCTCCCTCTTTCAGTTTCATCTGATAAAATATAACCTACTCCTATAGGTGGCTTTGGCTGATGGGTAAGGATGCATCCTAAAAATATCTGAATGTGATTTATATACATAAAATCTTTGAAATAGATAAATAGAAAAAACTACCTTGACTTTCTTGAAAAACAGCACATTAAGAAAACAGAATATCCAATTACTTTTCTCAAGAACTGTGAGAAATGTAGTATTTGTTATGAGATTTAGTTGCCTAGGTTTTCATATCTGATTTTCATAACCCATTCATTGAATATGTCCAGAAAAAAAAATTAACTACTTTTTTTTTTACTTTTGTAGGAGACAAAGTTGTGGCTTGGTGATAGCTACTTATTTACTTCAGGATTTTCAAACTTTTGTTAGCAAAGCAGTCCAGAATAACATGCATTGGTATTTTAATGCCCCCAATATAGTTTAGAAAGAAGTGAAACTAGGGATAAAATGAGGGGAAAAAAACCCTGAATGTCTCAAGTCAATTTAATACTTTCATTCGTATGATAGTGATACAAAACCTTCCTTTAGGTTTTGAAGTTATTCAATACGTAGAGTAAATGGATTAAAATTGAATTGCTCATAGGAAAGTATGATCTTCAACAAACATTATGAGAAATACATATTTACTATTTTCAGAAAGGCAGTTTCCTCCCAGCTTTTATATGTAATCTCCACATCATTAATTTTAAGAAATAAAAAGCAACTCTACCACATATTGTCTATTTCTAAGATTCAGGTTTGTTACTTTGACAGGATATCAGAATACTGTCTGCATTTATAGGTACTTAAATTTTCGTGTGTAATGATATACACAATATTGCTTGCTGTTGTACATTTTATATATTCCTCCTGTCAAGAAAAAGATAACGGATACATTAGGTTTACTTACTATTCCCTTCTTGTATTCTAAAAAAAAAAAGTGGATGCCTTTTCAGAAAAGCTGTCTTTATACTTTTTCTAGTTGATGCATTGAATTACAATGCTCATGTCAGATTGTATCAGGCATACAAGAGAGCTGAATGATGCACCTTCAAGAAAAGAGGCAATTAGATGCCCTTTTTTGTGTACTCTGAGTTTTCATTTTATAGTTAGTCTGATAACGGAGGGTGGGTGTACTAGGATGAGGGAGGAATCTAACAAGTAGCTGGAAGCTAAATGCTAACAAAGAAACTGGTGTGGACATGATCACTTGATAAAGACGATGACAGATGGTGGTGGATTTTTTTTTTCCCACCCTCTTCATTTGGGAAACTTGAACCTGGTCATTCTAATTCTCCTCTTAATTGTCTGTGCTTCCTGTGTGCGTGAGATTTCACTTATGAACAGAGAAAAGGAAACTTGAGTACAGACCATGTTAAGGAAACTTACTATGTTAAAGGATCTTCCTTGTGTTTCTTCAAATAGTGGAAAAGCTAGCACTGTCAATGAATCTCAGTAATGCTAATCAAGTGTTCTTTCTACTGAAAACAGACAAATGAAACCTTATGTTGTTAGCTTAGTTCTACATAGATGTCTTGCAAGTCTTCCACAAAAATGTGCACCCGAGTGGATATATGCCAACTCAAATGGAGTGATTACCAAGATGTGCAGGTGTTTTTATAGTTAAAATTCTGGTTGCATTTATAAATTTCCTGATCACGATAAATGATGGTTTTTCTTAAGTTTCAGAGGTGTCAGCAAGGATAATATATGGATTCACTTTGCTAATGCATGTGTTAATTGTGAGAATAAGTAGAAACACATCACCGAGGCAAAACACTACATTTAGTATATTTAATCTTGGCAGCTGACCAGAACTCTTTTTTATCTGTCCTCAAATGATATGATAAATCTGTTATGACAGGAGCTGGAATACGGAACTACATAATACTCAAATACTGATTTTCATCCGATGACTTGAGTAATGCTGGAGAACTGGTAGCAAAGCAATCGTTTCATAACTTAAATACAACTCCATCCACATAAATCCTTCTTGGGTGAAATGCAGGTAGCTTTGTCAAGGTGTGTTTTGGTGTTCTGGAGGTATTAGGTTTTTTGTGAAATAATAAATAATAATAGAATACATGAGATCTCTCTTTAAATCATAACTCATCCTGTGGTTTTTCTTTATTGTGCTTCTGTTTAACCAAAATATATTAGCCTTGTTCTGGAATTCAAATGGGGAAAAAAAATAAGTGATCTGCTCTCAGGTTTCAGGTATTAATATAAATTGTCTCCCAATTCATTTATCCTGCTGTTGTGCAAGGAGAGTATATTTTTGAATTAAGTACTGCAATCTGTTATTTTGGAATCAGTGTTGGGTTTGTTATGTAGTGAATCTAGAATTTGAGTAGTAAGAATTCTGCCCCTCCGTTTCTTCCCCCTGTCATGACCGTGGAACTGACAGACAGGTCCAGCTCTACCTGCATAAATCATGGCATTGCTCAGCTTGACTCTGTTCTATTGACAGCTTTGAGCGGGTCTGTCTTTCAGTTGATGGGTGTGGAAGCGGGACTCAAAGTCGAGTTGTACAAAAATACTCATAAAATAGGTTTGCTTCCTTTCATGACTAGTTAGAGAAATGCAAACGCAATTTTATAATAGGGAAAGCAGGCAGAGTGCACTGTAGGAGATAAGAAATATTAAAGAATTATTGGGGGGATAAATTGTCCAGTGTGATGGTTGATCATAGAATGAGACAAGTGGGAAAAACAGTTTAATTTGGAAGAACAAAAGAAAAACTGACTGGAAAAAATATTGAATTAGGAGTCCATGTTGTTAAGCAGAGGACAAGCTGACAGACTTGGTACAAATGCATAATACATTAAGTAAATACATTAAGTAAATATGTCAAGACTTTTATTAAAGCAAGAAAGCTCATTTTACTGAGGTCACTTGCTGAGAGAGAGCAATCTTTCAGATGGCATATTTGATAGGCTTTGGCAGTCTCCTAATTTCTGGATCTTTATAGATTTCCTGTAGACGTGGGGGTTTTCTGTTCCTTCATTTCCCACAATTACAAGAGGATGGTAACAGTCCCTTGCCTAATCACAAAGATCTTGAGCGAGTAGGTTGTGTACTGTGAGGTACTCCATTTGTTGATAGGAGCTATGTGCTGTTATGGCTGTTTGCAAGGTAAAAGAAATAACCGGTATCTCATCTACAGTATAATTGTTCTTGCAGTCATTTTTTATGTAAACAGAGTTGTCGACAGAGGTATTCACTGACCTATTTCATCAAAAGGAGTGAGTCATACCAGAACTTGGGATCTGATCATGGAATCCTACTGGTAGGAATTAATACAGTTAAGATTCAAGGAAGTGAAATTGCATTGTCACCTCTAAAGCTGAGGACAAAGGAAAACCAATGCAGTTTCTGGCTGCAGAAAGATTTTTCTCAAGAAAAAGCTGGGAACTCACCCCTTCAGGGAAGGGGAGTTGGGGAATCATTCAGGAAAATGACACAATCGAAATAAGTGGGAGTGGGAAGAAACTGTAGGAGACGGATCTCATTTTACTTACTGGTAAAAACTGTAGGAGGTACTCAGTGGTTTGGGGTTTTGTTTTGGTTTTTCCCCCCCTTCTGAGTAAATAATTGTTTCAAGTGCTGTGTATTGTTGTTACTCAGTAGTGTTTCAATGCTCTCATACGAGGAGGATTGGGAGCATAATTACGCACAACTTACAGAAAAGAGTACTGGCTTCTGTTATGCTTTGGTTAAATACATTGAGAGAGTTTTCACTGAACAACATGTGTTAGTCCAGATTTCACCAAGTACAGAACTCCAGTCATTTGCCTTGTCACTCTAATTGAAATTTATTGGCTTTGTTCCTGATGCCCATAAATTTCTTCATCTCGTTTTGCTTGATGACCCGCTTAACAATAACCTTTAACTATATTTAGAGAAAGCTATTGTGTTTTGAGAATTTAAGTAAAAATTATATAAATGCCTTTTGCCGTTAAGTACTTTCAGCAGGATCAGTTAGGAGTTCACAGTTACCATTCTTGTCCATAATTTACACGCACAATTCTTTTTTTCCTTTATTTCATAGTAAGAACATGTCTATTTTCAATATGGACATTTATAATAAACAGCAGGTGTTGTGGGTGTTTCCAGGCTCATAATGGCCAAAAGGAAAGTACATAACCCTGTACTTGACTGCGGGGACAGCCATTTCTGCCATTAGCAGAGCATGGAGCCTTGGCTTACATACTGAATTCTGGCAAACTTTGCTCTGTTAAGTGCAAATGGGATTTTATTCATTGTGTAGTCTCCAAATAAATATACGTGCCTGTCCAAATATATTGTTAAATTCTTCAGCGGGAAAGAGCTTAGATTGGGAGGCTTGCCATTTTTCTCTAATTAGGAAACAAACAGCACAAACAGGGACCTGTATAATTAAAACCTTTGTTTGTCCAAAAGAAATGGAAAAGAGCTGTGATTAATGTACATGTATTTTGGAATTCTGTCTAGATTTAGAGCTGTCTCTTCCTTCAAACTAAACTATGACATTTCCAGTATAAGGTGATTAAATCTAATTAGTTACCGGTAGCATTGCTGCCCAGTATTTGTCTTCAAACTTGTGTGAGCCTCAGCCTCTGTTAAATGCTAGAAGATTTCTAATATGTGAGGTTCCTTGTGGTTTAAATCAAGGAGGAATAATTTGTGGTTTAAATACTACATGTGGTAAGAATTCGTCTGACTTGACTGAAAATTTTATGTGGCCCAAAAATGATAGGAGATGCTTGTACACATCTGCTGAGGTAGCTCTGTGTTCTATCACTGTAACTAGTATTCTATTCACTTCTCTTAGATGAAATAACAAATGCTCACATTCTAATTCATGTGGCTATACATATCACACTTTCTACAAATCACAATTTTAATAGAGTTGTAGAGACTTTTCATTGCTCAGTTATTTAGTATTAGATATATGTGGAAGTTGGGTTTTTTCCCTCTTTTCTCCCCTGAATTTCTTAATATGTGCTAGAAGATGCTTATTCAAACAAAAAATATTTTCAGAAGTTACTTTTTTCTCCTTTAGTTTTCATCATGAATAAAGGAAGTTCTCATTACATTCTTCTTGTGTGACAGAAAAAAAAAAGCCTTTGAAAATTACTTTGAAATGTGAGTAGAACAATTTCTTCATATCTGTTTTAACTTGTGGATTTATGGAAGTCTCATCAGAGATTGTAAGGACTTTTCTTAGGTCTGGCATCTCACAAGTGATTAAAGGACACTGTTAAGTATTTGAGGGATTATAGCACTTTCACCACCCCAGAAGAATTAGGACAAGAGGAAGATAAGGGCACATTCATGGCAAAAGAAATTCCTGCGTCCATTAAAAAAAAGATACTGCCAGAGCCTGGAAGCTCAAAATGATCCAAGGTACTAATATGAAGTAGTGTATTTTGAATGCCAGAGCCAATACATAGCAAAATTATTGCCAGTTAATTGACGGTTTATCTATATCTTCTATATCTGATTAAACAGGAGATTTTTATCTCATTGGCCACATTATTTGCTTGAACTTGGGATAATGCAGTTCATATGAAATGCAAGAATCGCATGCTGCTCCTTCCATTTCAGCTACCTCAGTGAGTCAACAGGTTTTTTCATCGAAAGGAGAAACTGATCGCAAATAATTAACATTGTTTTCTTCATTTCCAGTTGCTTTTGATTATAGTGATAACTCAGTCTTCATTACTGCTTTTGGCAGTTGGCTGTGGTTACTCAACCTGTATTTTGGAACTCTGTAATAAAGTCTAAACCAGCTGTCATCTTGAATATAGAGAGAACTTCTAGGCATCAAACATATTTCTTATTTGCTATTGAGGACGTGTGTATCAAGGCTTAATGTGGGTGGTGTTTTGCTTATAAGCTGTGCATGAAATGAAGTTGTATCTTTTTGTTTTGAAGTGGGTTATAATAAATCCTGCCCCCTTCTTTCTCGATTTCTGCGTTACCTCTGCTTCTGCCCACGTTGAGAATTGGGGCCCCAAGACTACACAAATTATTAGTAAGGAGCTGGTTTGAAGAAGTAAAGTGTTTGTTCTTAAGCATGACTGACTTGTTGCTGTTCTTCAAACGAACTTTTCTGGGGTAAAAATGTTCTAAGATGCCCTCTACTCAACCCCTCTGTTATGAAAATGAGTCTGATTCAGAACTTTTTGTTGAAATTGAAACTTCTTGAGGTCACTAACTCTCTTGTCTTTCTCTGCATTTTTTTAAGGTTACTTTGAGGTTTAATTCAGCAATGAGGCAAGCCTGACTTAGCAGACTTTTAATGAAATCATTGCTTAAAAAATATTGATGTGACTGGTTTTCTGTACTATTAGAGTAACGTTCCTCATTCTGGAGGTGCTAACGCTTTGTACTCTCTATGCATGTACCTATCAATGACGACTGGTTAGAGGATTGTTAATTCTCTTAAGGCTTGATTTTAAGCTAATTGAGGTCAGTGTAGAATCTCCTGTTACCCTGATTGAAGCTTGGATCAATTTTTAGTAGTTGTCAAATCTATGAAACACTGTATGAATTTTGAATACTTTTGCAATGTTAAATTATAACTGATTAGGCTATTTAATGTCTCTTCCAAAAAACACATGCGAATGTTTAAATATATTCATGGAACTCTCTTGAGAGCATAGAGGAATGTGTATGTTCTGTTGTTACCTTTTGATAATTTATTTTCATTTATTACTTTTGAGATCTGATTCTGCATATTTTTTTTAGAGGCTTTCTGCTTTGTGTCTGTATTGGTTTATTCAGGTTTCTGCTGATCAGCAGTTGACTTATCCTGGAATTTATTTATGGGCTCTTGGCAGAATTGTCTGTCATGCAGAAACTTTCTTACTATCACTAATAAAACCACACAAGCCTTCATTCTTTGACACACAATCAACTTTAAGAGTCAATTCTAATGTATCTTATACCCTGACATCCTACATATTTTCTGAGCCTTTGAGACCTTTATTCTGGTCCCACAGTGTAATGCTGGGGAGTGAAGTTATAATTTTCTTATTTTTTGTTTTATCCATGAAATATGTCTGTAGACTTTAACCATACTGTGTAAAACTTTACTTTAAGTGTGGTTATATCTCCAGATATTTGCTCAAATATAGAGGGATCTGTAACTACTCCTTCTCGATTTGTGAAATGTTTCACAGTGTGTTGAAGGACTATATCCCTATCTTAGAATTTTACTGCTGTTAAATCACTGGAAAATATAATGATATGTTTTAAAAGCCAATTTAAATGCATTTTCTTTTAATTTTTTGGTATATTCTCATTTGGCCAGATCAGTGAAAAAGAGCTGGATGAATAGCTGAGTACTCTTGCAATGCTATGAGGACCTAGTCTGCAACAATTTGTTTTAATTTGTTAAGGGGATGAAATGCTTTTCTCTATTAAAAAAAAATCCTGAACAAACACACACCACAAGTTTCCCACCACAAAAACCCCAAACAAACAAAACCACGGAGCCCAAAACAGAAAGCCACAAACCAAAGAACAGCAACAAAGAACCCCTAACTGACTAACAATATAACCCAAAATACTCAGCAACTTTTTGGTCAAGTAAAAATAAACTCTGTATGTAACTAATTAGAGGGAGATAAGGTTCTTGTTTGTAACTGATTTATTTTGTGGAATTTTAATGAGATACTACCCTGGTATATTAGGTGCCAAAGAAATTGTAAATATTTTTTATTAATTATGTATGTGTAATACTAGAATATCTCATTAGTTTTAGAAGCCCAGTCCAGTTTTAATGGGGAAATTCTTTTCCACCTTGTAACAGTAGACCTGTCCTCTACAGAGTTGTTAGTAATTTCACTTTAATGTAAAAAAAAGGCAGCAGAATATAGCTACTTTGCATATTTATCAGGCTGGTGTTTTTCAGGCTGAGGTTGGCTGTCTTTCATTTACTCTCCCCTCTCGCATGAAGTAGGACACACAAAGTTTGTGTGTATCCAGGTAAATGCCCCACTTGCAGAACTTCATTATCTAATTCTACACAAGAAATGACTAATTGGTGTAAAGACACGTGTGCTTCACTGCCAAGAAAATACTAGAATCTTTTGGAACACCTCAACATTAAAATGTATTGATGCTACATACCCACATATGGAACAACCTATCCTCCATACCCCCCAAGAAACTTTAACTGGGTTTAAAAAAAAATTATGAGTTTATTACTTCTGTTCAGTATCAGAGAACTTGTTAAGTCCTCACAGCTACCTTCAGAGGTTTTCCAAAGAGACTGCCAAATGATTTCCAAAGACTCTTTTACAATCCCCCAGTAACCTTCCTAAAAGCCTGATGTTTGGCATCATGAATTACTCTACTCTTCATCGCAGTGTTTCACTAGGTGATCTTTCTTAGTTTAGTGGGAACTCTTATATCATGGGTAGGCAAATCTGGTTTGCTTATGTCCTTTCCAAGGATTAAGAAATATACCTGCCTAATGTCTTGCTGCTATCATCTCTCAGTATACCATTTCTCATTGTTTGTTGGCTCCAAAATGTGTTTGGAGCTGATTTGGCACATCTTTAATTTACAGCAGGGATGTGCTTAAGGATAGGCTATAACATAAACTTTCTGTATGTTTATACAATTAAAAGAAAATAATCGTTTTGAACATATTGCATCTGCTGCTGTTTTATGGGTATGTTATAACAATTTTATGCAGCTCTATTTAACATGGAGCTACAACTGAAAACACAGTTTATTAATTTAGCAGGTTGAACTTTATAGATTTTTTTTTTTTTCGTGCTGCAGAGAAGGCATTGCAAAGAACAACTTCAGGCAGAGAATTAGTAAAATTAAGCAATCATTAAGTTATCCCTATTCAGGATGAATAAACTCAGTGTTACCTTTAAGGGGAAAAAACCCCGTGAATGTCATTCCTTCCATGAGAAAGGACTACAAGAGGGGAGACGTAACCTATAGCAGGTTAAAGAAGAGATATAGAAAAGTATTCAGTGGCCTGATCCTGCCTTGAACTGATAGGAAGAACATGGGTGAAAGTATTGTTGGAAATAAAAAACACATAAGAACTATGTATAGGAGGATGGGTTTTGTAATTATCGGTGGACTGAAAGGGTGTCTTAGAAGTAAAGTTTAGAACTCAGATTTAGATGAAGGAAGGATATATAAATACCATTTTTACTAATGTAACTCATAGGGCTCAAGTGATAGGTTAAATTGTACTTAGTCCAGTGTTGTAAGAAGAAATGATAACCAAACCTTTCAATCTAATGAATAATCTTCATAAATCTAATCTGTCAGATGATGATACAAAAGGGCTGTGTTATAGAATTTGTGAATATATTCCATTTTGGACTGCCATCGATTTTGCCAAATCATTCCTGAACTTCATTTGCATTTTTTTTCTTCATTGAAACATTTTCAGGCATCTCAGACCATAAGCTGAGCTGTGGACAGCTGTAGGTTTCTCCATGCATAGTTCGTGTAAAATATTTTACTATGAAAAAGAGTAATCGCTCCAATAGAGCTTACAAAATGGGGCAGATGCTATAAAAAAGCCAACGCTGTCTTCTGAAATAGAGCACTATCTCATCTGTTTTTCATCTATGAAGTTAGAGTCTTATTTTTTGCCTTTGTCCTTCACTTCATATCTCTATTCTAACATTCCAACGAAAATATTAATACTCCCTGGCACCATAAGCAGGTCACAACTCAAATGAGCTCTGAATATTGTTCCCAAGGGAACCAAGAACTATGTCACACTTGCTCAATTTCAACATACATATATTCAGAAATTTTGGAAGTGAGGATATGCATTGAAAGTTATGTTCTTAATGTAGTCAAATATGATGAAATACTTTTTTATGTGACAGCTCAGCTTGAAATGCTTGCTCGAAAGGGAAAATAGTGCTTTTTCTTCCTGTGACTTATTTACAGATGATGAGGGGGGAAGAATTAAAAGACTTATTGAAAATATGACACTATTAATGTTTAAATATTCAATGTTGGATGAAAATAAGAATGGAGTATAAATGAACATAGATTAGAAAGTTTCTAAAGTATGATTGTAGGTTTTACAGATAAGGGCCTGTAGAAATTTTTTTTTTCATGTCCCTAAACATCACAAGGTCTTGTATATGGTTGTGATCTTTATCCTAAGTGGATGCAGCAAGAAATACTCTTTAATGGTGGAACTTCAAGAATCTGTGCTTTGTAGTATGTACAAACAGAAGAGCAGTACAGAAAGTTTCATGTTTATAAAAAAAGTGATGCATGTGGTTGCCTAGGGCAACAGTATGGGTTTTCTGACTAATTTGGCTGCGTTAGACCTCTGGAGAGCTGAGCTGCTGCCGCTGTAGCGAGAAAGGTCAACGTATAAGAGAACAGCCATTTTCCAGTGCTGAGATGGCTGCTCCTCTGAGGAGCTATAGTGATGCTTACACCCTCTGCTTAGCTTGTTGATGTTAAGAACAAGTCAGGCTGCAGTTCTTTCCCGAGTCTGACCCGTTCTTTCAGATCCCTTCCTATAACAGGAGTTGCCCATGCCTAGTTAAGCCTCAGTTCCTTAGTTTTGGAGCAGCAAAACTCAGTTTTGCCTGTGCATTCAAAAGACATTCGCCAACATCAAGAACTGCCTATTCAAGAGGATATTTTTTTCAGAATTAACTGTATATAGCTTTGCATACTTAAGAGTCAATGTAGTGTCTATGAAAGTTATGGTTACTGGAGAATATCTGTAAAGCTACTTTGACTACCTTATTTCTTAAGCCCTGCCTTGTGTGTCTGATTCAAAAATAAGTAGACTTTTTTTCCTGCTGCCTAACTGAAAGCAAAGGTCTTAAGGGAGAGTGGGGAGGGAAGAAATAAGTGTGATTCTGACAGCTGAATAACTGGTACTGAGGTATGTGAAAATTTTAGTAATTGAAAAACATTTCCCAATACAGTTCTCAGCATATGTAAGGAGACTAAAAAATAATTTGGTAAGCAATAGCAAACCAATCTGTGTGGCAAAGAAATCGGTGGTTCTTGCAACTCTGTGTGTTATGCAGAAGGATATGTGACTCAATACTCTGTACCTGTTCCTATTTCTGTGTTAGAGCAGATAATGGCATAAAACACTGCACTATGTTGAATCTCTAGCTCGCAATGATAAGTAAGATCTGTGGTGAATTTAGTATTTTATTTTCATCAAGGTAAAAGACTTGGAGTCTCAAAATGCCTGCTGAATTAGATCATAGTATCAACAGACCAAAGTTATCCATTAGAATGCAGCATGCTCTCCATGTGCCTGGTTACATGTGGTTTCTTAGGTAACAGTGAAAAAGGAAGTGTTTCCTACTCTTCCTGATAAAAAAATGTCTAAATATATTTACACAGTTAAAACAGAATGAAACTAAGCGCTTATCTTGCTGAAATTAGGGAGACTGAAAAATTCATGACGTGCTATCTACTGCATGTGACGATTTTTTCAGTGACAAAGCTGCTGGGTGAAAGCGTGGGCTCTCAAAGCTAGACTTTGAAAGGTAATCAAATCAAGTAATTATTGCGTGACTGAGATCAAGATATAAACAGGAAGACCTCAATCTAGTTATCCCTACTGTCTTACCACTTCGTGACTGCCTGCCATGCTCTTTTTCTATTTGCACTGCTTGAACAAGCTTAGTGTTTTTCTATTCCTTGGATAGAAAATATATGTAAATACATTTTCATTTCCTGTTAGACCAAATCTAGCCTGTTCTTAGGGTTGGTGCTTGGTATTTTTCAATAGGTAGTTTCTGAACTTCTTTGGCCTATTTCGGATTGTAGGAGTGTTGTTGTTGTTATTTTTGGTTTTGTTTTTCGTTGGGGGTTGATTTTTAGTTGCACAACTTGAGAGATTGATTCTTGGATTGTTAAGCAAATATTTTAGCTATCTTTTCGGAAGTATTTGAAGTTAGAAAGATGTATCGCTGCCCTCTTAAGATGCTCGGTAAAGTGTTTGTAGAACTTAAAGGAAAAAGAGCATGTATTTCCATGCATCTTGCTCTTACTGTCATCTTTCATGGGAGCACCCCTTAACTGCAGAAGGATGAGTGTATGCTGTAAATGGAGCTCTGGAATTCCTTGTGGTTTTGTGTCATTTTATCCATACTACAAAACATGCATGCGAACGTGCATTGACACACATTGAATGAAATATAACTAGCATAGTCACAAAAAGTGTACACTCTTGTTCAACTGTCCCTGAAGGATCATGTTTGTAATCCCAGCTTTGGTTTTTAATCTTGAATAAAAAATACCAATTTTTATTTGATTACTGCCTGTGCCCCTGAAAGAGGCTTTGAAAGGAATATAGTTGACTTATCCAGCAGATTCACGCTGTCTCCTATTTAAGATTCTATGCATATCCTGTTATCTTTGACCAGTTTTTGATAAATTGTACTGGGAATGCGTTCCAATTGGGTCATTATTTCCTTCTCTTTAGAAGAGTTTTGGACTGCAGATCTAGATGGCTTCTTTGACCCTTTTAATGGAGCCAGTTCAGAAGATCTGTAAAATTGCTTGAAATTATGAAGGGTTGAATAAGTAAAATATAATGTAAGTTTAATTTTGATCTAATGAAAATGAAGCTATTAAAAGAAGTTGTTTCCAAATATTACGTGTCTGTGAACTTCTAGTTTCCATGCTGAGGCCAAGATGTAGACCTATTTTTATTAAACAAAGAATTATAATTACACAAAATGGTCTGCACTGTGCAGAGAGGGTAGGGTGGAATGTGAGATGAATTAAATAATGAAGGATTTTTTTCATCAAGAAGCTTATACCAACATAGAAGAAAAACTCTTTCATGAAGTACAATCAAATTAATACTGATGGCAATCAAAAGTGAAGTGATAAGATACAGCAAAACGCACACAAAGATGTCAGATGCAAGAAGCCAACTTGGGTTTTTTTGGATGTAATATTGCACAAGAAAAGTGTTGGAAAAGGAGAGGGGAGTGTCTGAGACACCGTACAGAGTGCTTTTCCATATCTTCAATTAAGGAAATGCTAAAGATAAATGTGATTATTGACTATGGATGGCAAAAAAAACCCCAAAACTGCTCACTTTTTGCTCTTGAGACTCCAAGAGCTTTTTCATTATGGGTGTTCCTTGGGATATGCTACTTTGGTGAATTAAGAAACATTGATGGAGAAACATTTTCTGTTACGTGACTGTTAAAGGTTTTAAATGCCTCACTTTCTATATCTCTTCCTGTTGTACTTTACGTTCCATTTTCTGTATTAGTTGGGAGAGGCTGCTGCTGAGGCATACTGAAGTTTATAAAATATCAGAGCAAGTTCTCTGTTTGCCTGAAGTGCTTTAAAACCAGGAAGAACCTAAGAGCAACTAAAGAAAAGATCATATTGGGGCAAAAAATAGCATCTCACACATGGTTGTAGAAGAATGTGCAGTGTTGGGACACAGCGGCTCCAGTGTCAACATTGCTTTGTGAACTAGGGTCACTTCACAGCACACTGCAAATCCCACTCTTGCTTTGTTATCTCATGTTTCAATTGTCCAAGTCAGGAGGACAGAACATATTTGTAAACAGAGCAGCTTGTTATGTACAGTGGGAAAGATAAATCCGCTGTGTTGCAATACAAGCAGCTGAAGCCTGCTTAACATCAGTAGTCACAAACAATATCTACCGAACAGGAAATATACGGAAAATTAGTGTGCTACCTGCTGTAAGAAAACACAGTCGATGATGCACTGTCCCAACACTGAATCTCGAATGTAAATGGAATATGTGATACAGAGTGGTGCAGACTGAGATAAATGAGAGGTAGTATTGCCATATGAATAAGATTGCTATTATGCTTTGGTTTTTTAGGGACTGAGTCTGCTCCTGCCGCAGGCAAGAACAGCGCTAAAGGCTAGCCTGAGATTTGTGTTGTAATTGTTTAGTAACCCTGTAGGCTGTCGCAGAGGCTGGGATTGCAATTTACAGTTGTAGTAGTGTTCTTGTTCCCCCCACTCTTCCGATTCACACATCTGTTTCACATTGTTAGTACTGTTACATCCACGCACAAACCCAGATACTATGACTACTAAGTTAAAACGCATGCAGGGAAAATATTAAGCTGAATAATAACAAAATGTGCTAAATACATTCACTATTTTATCAATATAGAAATCAACACTAGAAATTGTTGAGTAGGGAGAGTAGGTACCATGTGAGTGCTTTTGCAGTTAAAACCGTATACATGAAAAAATATTTTCTTCTCATACCTTTCATTAATCTGGCTCTATGTTTTTTTCAAACACTGAACATCAGAGAAGCAAGATGCCTACAAAGATCATATTATAAATTTTCATCGTATTTCTTCTTTGTGTTTTATTGCTTCCTTACTTGCCTTTGCCTTGACATTTTCATGGGAATAAAGTATAGTCCCAACAGCAAGTTGTTCTCACACAGGTTTACAAAGGAAAAAAAATGTCATTTGATAAACAAGATGAAAAGGTGAAAGAAAAATACTGGAAGCCAAGCTACAGATGGAAGGGACCTTGCATGTTTTTCTCTCTTGTTCTTACTGAAAAAAAAAGATGCATTGGTCAATTAAAATAAAACTAAGTTGCAGTTTTGCTGATACCTCTCATACTGCATTACATTAGCAGCCATTTCCTGATATATGAGGCTATTTGCTGCCCTTGCTGAGGTGCAATGAGGAAAATGTGAGTGTACATATTAATTTTTCTCTAAGTGGTTGAGTGTTTTTGGGTTTTTTGTTCTTGCTGTTTCTAGATTTTGATAAGAAGTTTCAGTCCTGAATTTGTTTCAGATCACAAGGTTAAGTTCTGTCCTTGAATGCTAAGAGCACAACGTATGCAGTGACTAAATATCAAAGGGGTACATAGTTACTGCCATGTAAGTATAGTTAAACAGTATTAATTTAATTTGCATAAGGTGTCTCAGACTAAATCTCATATGAACATTCTTCCTGTTGTTATGGTGTTTCATTCTTGTCTTCCCTTTAATTCCATCAGTCAGTTCTGCTACAAATAGTCATGTATGATAGAGAAATCAAGGTTACTTTAAGAAGCATTATCTACTCATCTGTATCCTCTGGATCTTCAGAACAAAATTAGAAATATTTGATACAGTAAACTTGCATATCTACAAAGAGTTTCATACGAGTGTGGTGAAGATTTGTATGAAAAGAGCCTAGGAGATGAAAACATGAATAATCCAAAACTGAAATGTCATTTATTCTAGAATACATGCTTTGGGTTTTCTTTCTAATTTGGGTGAGAGTTCTCTTTTTTTTTTGGCTTACATTGTTCTGTTTGTGTGTGTGTTTGTTTGAAGTTGTGTGTGTGTGTGTGTAAGCAACGTGAAAAAAGATATTCCAGAATATGTAATAGGCTCAGCACTGCTTGTCAGTTGGCTCTTGAAATGAGTATAGGCTATAATATTTACTTTGTGCTCAAAGCTTTTCAAGGGTTCAGAGTTTTAAATTGGTCCAATTGCTAATTGATGATGCATAAAATTGTACCATAAAACACAATATGAATTTCCTCACAAACATTCAATTAGGACACAATGTATTTCAGAGTTTTGCAGCATAACAAATCATGCTGGGTCTTTTTAAATCTTCTTAGCAGATCTGAATAAGTATTTTTCTCAGTTGAATAATTTTTTCTAGAAAGTCACAGTTTACAGGGTTACATTCACACTTTCCTTGTTAAAGGAAGTGTTTATCAAATGTAGCTGCCTAGGCCCTATATGAGAATATTTTTTGCTGTTATGCCTTCTCCTGTTATAGGTGAAAGAAATGTAATGTGCTGCGACCCTGTGGTGTTAGGGTAGTTATCCTAAACTACAAATATTCCTAGCCAGAGTAGTTTAGTCTTTTGTTGACTTGTTATAGAACAAGGTAGTCAAAAAAATCACTTCTGTATTCAGATCTCCCTGATATTCAGAAATACTGAATTTTGTAGTGATTGTGTTCATCCCTAATCTTTATAGATTCCGTAGTGTTTCAGTTTTTTGGTTCGTACTTAGAAGAAGCAAAGCTGGAAGGAACTAATTTCTTTATAATGTACTGAATGAGAACAAACAAACCTTAAAAGGACTTGTTTTGCTGCGAAATAGAAGAGTTATATTTGTTTTGGAGGCTTTGCATTTCATTTTTACGCTTAATTTTATGTTGAAGAATACTAACTGAAGAGTTCTAAACATTTTTAGTTTAAGTTTACCATTTTCTGTTTCTTTAGTAGGTAATGATTTAACAAAAGGGAAGAGCTTGCCAAAAGAAGAGGAACGTAGATGGGTTGATTTAACTGACCAGTGGATAATTGTTGGCATAAAAATGTTGACTACCTCCAAGAAACTTGCATGATTCTGGGAGAAAAAAAAAAAAAGTATTTTAAAAGCTCAGTTTGAAACGTTTCTGGTCATAGAATCTTCCCCCCCCCCCCCCGTCCCCCCCCCTTATTGCCACAAGAAGTATCTGTAAGACCAAATCCATTTACAAAGATACTACATTTATAGCAGTGGAGGTTATGACACCAGTCACTTTTTATGGATAAATTATAATTGTTAAACCCCTCGACTGGCTTCTGCAATGGGCTTCAATATATGTAGTTTAAAAAAAGAAGAAAGAAAAACCTGCTGTGAAGTCCTGCAGAGCTGAGTGAATGGGGAGCGCAAGATGAGTTATCTTTTTGAGGAGAGATTTTATTGACTCTCAAAGATCATATGAAAAAAAAAAGAAAATAATATTTGAAAGCTCTCAAAACTCTTTCAGTAAAAATGTAATGATTTTGTAAGGAAAGATGACTTCAGCCTGTTCTCAAATTTGGTCATTTCAGTGGTTATCCTGACATTAAACATCCACAAATTGTGCCAAAAGGGCAAGCACAGTTAACAAAATCTAATCAAAATCCAACATTCTTGCTGATGCAGCTAGAATATACATGTCTCTAAAAATGATCATTGAGTTATCTCTTTATTACTTCAATATGCATTTTAAAAATAAGTACAGAAAGAGAAATGGAATATTATCCTTCCTTCACAATCTTTTCTTCTTTCTTTGTCTTGTTTAATTTCCAGGAATAGCAAGGTTCTTCAAGAATAAAATTCTCCTTCTGTTAACATAGGGCTCACGACAACCCACTAACCCTGGAGATTTAAGATATGTCATCTAACAGTTGTAACTGATGGCAGAAGAATGTTTCTATTCTGTTGTTCGTCATATGCCAACTACATCTGAAAGCAAAGGGGTACTTCAGTCTTTAGAGCTAAAATCTCTCATTGGAGTTTCTGCTGGAACTTCTATCAAATGTTTTAGAATATATTTTTTTCTTTTTGGGGGCTTTTTAAATTTTGAGTAGAGGTTGCTTTGTTTCTTCATTTCAGAGGTGAATGTTCTTGTCCTCCATGGTTTTCTCTCTTTAATGTCATAGTCTTATCAAGCCATCGTTATGGATGCTTCATAATTTACATTTTAACAGGTGTGGGATATTTTAATACTCTGTATGTGAAGCAGTTCATAAGTATTCACAAACCATCATCACTGAGACACATGCATGCATGCCTCTCTAGCCCAGGAAAATATGTCAGCTGAAACATTAGCAATATGTTTAATCAGCAGTACAGCCAGAGCTCATCCGAGTAGCAGAAATTGAAGGTCTTTGGCTGAGCAATAAATTCTGCAATGCAGAATACCGCTAAAGAACGCAAAATGGAGCAAATTAAGGGCACCAAACTAAATTTATGGTCAGTATTAAGAAATGTACTGAGTGAAAGCTGCCTGGAAATTTATATACGTGAAAACAGACTTGAAATATTCCCTCTATGATGTAAGATTTGAACACTGTCTGGTTGATGAGGCTGACAGACTTTATTAACTAGCTGGTTTTCACATATTCTCCATACATTTCTTCCATTGAATTGGCTACTCATTATTAAAATGGCCACGGTAGGAGAGAAGGAATAGTCCTGAATGTTAAGTTTACTTGCATTCACTACAAATGATCACTAAACTGGAAGGCATTGTGGTGCATTTAGACTCTCTCAAGACTGGTAGTTTTGCCATCCTATGGATGTCACAGGCAATCAGTGTAATTACTGGTACACAAATAGTTCACTGGTAATCTTATTCTCATGTGAACGCAGATTTCCTTAAACCAAGGAACTGGGAAAAAGCAAAAACAAAAACCAGAGCTAATTCTATAAACTGTTTCCTAATTAAAGATCCAACTCAGGCTGCTTCACTGTCTCCTTCATCGGTCTGACCTAATTTATTCTTGAAAGAAAGAAAAACTACTTCCTTCAAGGGTTTGTTTCTTTACTGACAAAGGTCCTTCAGAATTATACATGTTCTTCAAACAGTTAAGATGGTCAACAGATCTGCAATAATAAGAGATACTATGTGTATGTACTCATATCTTTTCTCTGGGAAGTTTTTGGGGACCAAGATTGATGCAGATTTAGAAATTAAAAAATTACATGCCATGGTTTGATGCAGTTTTGGAGCACAGTTTAGCAGGCAGGTCTTGGAAATTTAAGTGCCACAATGCGTCTTGTTTCTGGTGTCGGGAGCCATTTCCATTACAAGTTAATTTAGAGGCTTAGTGCTGAAATAACATCATCATGCTGAGCTTGGAAACTTTCTTCTTCCAGTTATGTTATTGATGTTACCAAATGCAAATAACACCCAGAATAATTAATCCTGTGGATTTATTGTACATTGTCATCTATAGTCTCTAAAGCAGTGGTTTCTGAAGCCTTTTGGAAAAGCATTTTCTTTTTTTGTTCAAGCTGAGTCAGCAGCAGTTTAACTTCTCCGGGGTGTGAGAATGACAACTAAATTATTTATTATCTACAGGTGTTTATACTTAGTCATTTTACCCTAAAGCATATGGATTCCTGCTAGCAATTAAAGGCAGTTAACAGTTTTCACGCTAATGTAAACATTTGTATGCAGTAATTAGAGCTTCTTTCTATTCTCCCATAATGAAGAAATAAAAATTTTACTGATAGATGTTATCTAGTACTTTTTGACCTGAACAGTGACACTGATAAAGTTATTTTGATTTCATAATAATAATTCAATTTTATTCTTGTGAACTAGCAATGCTTTAGCTGCAAGTGCATGGTCTACACAGTCCTGGATATCTGATATAATTTCTTTTATTGCTCCTCTTGTTTCAAGAATAGGGTCCTTTCTGCATTCTGCTCAGAAAGTTTTGTTTTTTTTTTTTTTTTTTTCCAAAGACTTTCATAGTCACTGGTGGCTACAGAAATCTTTGTGAGTTGGTTTTTTTTTTTTTTCACCATATTCAGGTACTAACAAAGAATCAAAGAAAAAGTAAATAGGAGCAACAGAAAGCAATTATTTTTAGTAAAAATAGCCATCAGTTGCTATGGCAAATTCTTTCAAGAACCCTTTTCCAAATACTATACTCGCATGCTTCTTTATCTTAAATATGTAGGGAAGAATACCTTCAGTTTAATGTAGTTTATTCTCCAGTGGCTGACACAAAGGGAAGTAAATTCAGGTCCTCTGTCCTTTCCAAGTAAAGTTTTGGTGTAACTTCAATAATTATTTCATGTAAAAAAAGAATTTCTGTCAATACTAAATGTAAAGCTGCGTAGAAGGCTTCTTGTACCAAAACAATACATTTTGTCTCTTCTAACTATATATCATGTTGTGCAGTTTAAATTTTTTCCCAGTTTAAAATTTTCCCTTAAGACCCTTGGCACTACCTTGAAATGAGTCCAACATAGGCTTGCCCTCTACTCAGGAAGAATAATTTAATCATTTAGCTATAACAGGTTTCAGGTTTCCAAAACAATGGGTTTTTGATCATTAATATCTTAGATGTCACTTCAAGAAGAGTGCTAGCACCACAGTGAAAATCCAGTACAAAAGGGAGGGTGTGTTCCATGTAAACTGGTGTAATGGCAGAGAGTGAAATAGTAATTCAGACAGTGTGGAAACACTTCAGGTTTTTAAACACTTTGAATACATTGAACAGACGTGAACTGTCCTGGTAGACTGCTCATCTGAATCTAATAACTTCTTTCACAGAAGTTTGGTCTTGTTAATAAAACAACTTAACATCTTCAGTTCATTCTTTTTTAAAAGATTATCTCTTAATAACCTCCAGAGAAGTGAGAATTCTGAGAATACTCAAGCTCTTTGGTTTATTCATGTTTCTTCGTGACAGGTCCATTAGCTAGGTCTTTAAATGCTTGCTTACATTTTTAAATATTCATTTCAATTGGTGATCCAGACTGTTAAGATGTGAAAATACAGTTTCATTAAACTGAAATATGTCTAACTTAGAGGCAAGTTTCATTGATGATTTAAATGAATTTGCAAATGGAAAGTACCATATGCTTAATGCAGACAGATTTTTCAACATGAAGATAGGCTAGAAAGGTAAGAGAAGGAAGGACAGAGGTCAACTTTAACAAGAAAATGAAAGAACATTTCCCAAGTTAATCAGTGCAGAAGCAAAAAAAAAATCTTCGTGTGAAACATGGTCTTTAATAAGAATAAAAGAATTCAAAGTTAATGTGAGAATGAGGATACTTCTTTGCATTCAGTCTGGAGAAGTCTGGGAGACCTTTCTGCAGCCTTTCACTATGTAAAAGGGACTTTCAAGAAAGATGATGAAAGAGATTTTACCAGGGCCTGTAGGGACAGGCCAAGAGGCAATAGTTTTAAACTGAAAGAGGGTACATTTAGATTGGATATGAGAAACAGGCAGAGTTGGATGGGGCTTTGAGCAACCTGGTCTAGTGGAAAGTGACCCTGCTTGTAACAGGGGGCTTGGAACTGGATGATCTTTAAAGGTCCCTTCCAACCTAAATTGTTCTATGATTCTAAGAACACTGCCTTTTTTTTTTGCTATGATTAAATGCAGCTGGTGTTTAATTGCTGATATTTGTTTGGGGGTTTTATTGGTGTATTTCATATTGAGCACATGTAAAGAAAGTGTCTCATGGCATGGTATTAATGACATGATTTCCTAAGTGTGCATCTAGGTCAGCTTCTGCTGTGAAAGTGAGTGACTAGAATGCTGAAGTTACCAAATATATAATAATTTGCATTGAATCCAAAGAAAACAATTATGACTTGATTTTCTTAGCTTGAAATTTGATAAGAAAGGAACTAGAAATGGTACAATGCTGTTCCATTTAAAATATTAGCTTAGCAACGTATTTAGGTGTAAAAACAAACAAAATTTGGTCATTCAAAAACATTTAACGGGCCTAATTGGGAAGTGGTATCAAAATGGATTTTTTCTAACTTGTTAGACAGTGTTTATCACAAACAGCAGAGGAGACAGTCTACAGAGTATTGATTCTGTCCCACTTTAGCTGTGCTGGGATAATTACTAGTCGATGTTCTAATAAAAAAAGTTTGAAAATAAAATGCGAGTGATTACGAAAGCTGTAAGCATTTAAAATTGTTCTTAATGATGTTGCTACAGTTTCTGTTACTGGAATAGCTTTTGCTGATATATATTGATTTCTGCTCAGATGGTTGTCTGGTTACAAATGATGATGTTTTCATCTACACTGAATTAAGGATTTAGAAATAACTTTTGGAATTAGACTAATTAAATGCTTATTAATTTTTTAATAATTATCACAACATCTTGGTTTCTGCCTGAGGGTTTTGAACAAAAGTGCTTCACCCTTTTAAATTGAGGTAAGGAAATGTTCAGGAACTTGTTTAACGTCATTGAACCCAGACAACTATCAAGATCTTAATTTGCTAAGCCATGCATTGCTTTATTGTAGCATATACATTAAATACAACACAATCCTTGAAGATGATCTTTCATTCAGCTGGAGATTGACTCACATCTTAGGGAGAAAAAGTTTTTATTTCTTTTATCTGAGACAGCTGTTATCTATTTAGGAGTTTCTCTTCCTGATGTCACTTTAAAACAGGGTGAGGAGAAGGTGGATTATTACAGAGGGGGTTGTGCTGTTCACTTACAGTTACACTTCCTTCATCTGTTTTTTATCTCATGTTTAATGTTCATTGCTTTTCATCCAGTATTATAGGGCAAGTAAATGGTGTTACTGACTTTTTTCACAGCAACATCCAGGGTTGTTTAATTTGGGTTGTTTGCATTTTTTTTTTCCTGAAGTTGCAACTGGTTGAGAATCTGGCACTTATATTCAAGTAGGAAAAAAAACCTCCGCACTACCTTGCATTTCTAAACATTGCTTATCTACTTCTGTTTTGATCCTTGATCAGTTGTCTTCTATGGGTGGCTTCAAATTTCTTGAACTGTATTTTATGCTAGTGCAATTATATGCTACTTAAACATTTAGTCACTTTGTTTACTCTTTCCTAAAATCCCTTTCTCTACTCTTTCAGTGAGCAGAGGCATCCTATTTCTAATCAGCAACTGTATTTTCCTTAGCAAATTTTTTGTGATGGACTTTGTTACAGGCTTTGTAAAGACAGCAAGTCAGATGCTATCTTCATGCTTTTTCAGGAGATGAAGCCTGTGTGAGTAGAGGAGAAAAATTCCTTCAGAATCTAGAGAATTGCTACTTCTTTCCTCCATGTAAAATACATTAAGACTTAAAACTAGGTAATTGTTGAGATTCATCTTGATCTGTTTTGATTTTCAGGCCTGGAATCTATTAAATTGCAGATCTCAGAGTGAGATATTTTATTAGTATCTTGATAGTTTATTTGGATCCTGAATGAAACAGGGGAACATCTGTCAGTGAGGTCCAGTCTGTCTGGAGGCTTGCTGATGGTTCTTGTGCGACTTTGTTCTAACATTGCTTCTTTTTGTACTTCTGTCTGTGTCCTTGTGCTGTGGACTGGGAACTGAAATAGCACTTATCTTACACTCTTTACAAAAAAGATTAAACCTTTCATTTTTAAGAAGTTTCCCTAAGTTGCCTCTTTATTTTCATTTTTTTTTTTTCTGGGAGACTTTGATTCTGTCACAGACTCTGAGCTTCTATATGCTTGGAAACATCGTTTTGTTCCTTGGTTAATTGCTTTCTCATGCTTTTTAAACTTTTAATTTCCATCATTCTTTAATCTGCTGTCACTTTGCATATTGTCCCTTCTCCAAGTTATTTTGCCTTAAAAAACAAGTCCTTTGGGGCTAGTGGGAGTTAGTAGGACATGCAATTATTTTCTGGATATGGTGTTAGTTGCAGGCAGATTAGTTTGGGGATAGGTTCGGATGCTGTGAAACTTATGCCTTCCAAAATGTAGCATCAGAAAACAACAGTACAAGGTATTTGGAACTTAAGAATACTTACTGTCCCAGGACAGTATAGACATAAAGAGTGTTGGTATTTAAAAGAAGCTAACAAACAGATAAACCCCCAAAGAACCCAAGCAACCAATAAAAGAAACAATAAAGCGCCTTTGTTTCAGGTGAAAAACCTGCAGACAAGAAACTTATGGACAAGAACATGTATGCAGAGAACTTAGTTGCATTCAGAGAACACAGAGGATGGTGTGGAGAGCTGGAATATAGCAACAGGTGAAGGCAGAAATCTCCTGCTTATTTCCTTAGTCTTCTGCCACCCTGCTGCTTCATCATTCAGCTCTACCCTGGCCCATGCGTAGTAGGAATTACATTCTGTGAAACATATTTGAAATAATTTTTTAGAAATATATCACAGATCTTTTCCAAGCTAGGATTGCACACAGAAGTGAGACTCCTTATGTATAGACATAAAGAGTCATTTCATACATAAATGAGAAGATATTATCTAATTATGTTGTCTGTCTTTAAAGGCAGAAGTTCTTTACCTGCTGCAGCAACATCTGCTTGCTTTTATTCAATTAAACAGCTGCAATATGTTAGAGGAGTTTGTGCTGACTTTCCTCTTCACTATGATTTATCCAAACATCATCTACAACAGAAGAGTTCTTTACACTGCTGCTAGGCACTTAGCCATCTGAAGATAGGTAATTAAGAAGTGTCCTTGCTTTTGTATACGAAACCTTATTCTCCAATTATTCTTCTCAATCAGAACAGAATGTAGTCTGTGAGTATTTCTCTCTTGTATTAACTTCGGTTATAATTAAAAGGAATGCTAATTATCTCCTCCTGATTTCCCTGGCCTCAGACTGGCACAAGGATGTGGCTTCCTGCAAATACAGCCAGAGTTACTCCTGGCATCCTGGTGCCTCCAGCTTTTCCAACTGTCATAGTCCTGCTCATTTGTATCATGAGGTATCTTTTGTCTTTCATCAGTTAATATTTGTGTGTCTTAAAACACTAACAGTTGGAAACAAAGGGTTTAAGGCTAAAACATCAAGTGATGAATTGGCTCCTCACCTATTTTCAGTGTCATTTTTAGAATTGTTGTTTTGGGTGTCTGTCTCATGATTTTCAAAGTCTGGGCTTGGCAGTGCTTAACCTTACTGATCTTCAAGGAATAACACTGACTTCTTTTTGCTTGACTGTGGTAAAACTCACCTTGCTGAAGCATTTGTTTGCAGGCTTAGGGTAAAAAATACTGGACTGAATTATATTTGGTCTACACTTGTGTTGTTCTCAATACGCTAGTAGTTAAAATATTCATTTTATGTTAGCATTTTATGTGAAGATTTCTATCAAAGCAAATGGTATATTTACAAACTGTCTTGCCTAACCGTGGTTTTGGTGATTAATGATTATTCAGGACCACAGAAACTGTTTTCAAAAATGAAAAAATATTTTTTCTGCTCTTTAAATGAGGATGGTCTTGTAGAATAGCTCCAAAGAAAAAGAATCTGGTAATTGAAATGCTAGCAGATCCATAACTTTACCCCATTATTATCTAAATAATTTTGTAGATATTCAGCATAGTCTCTTTACAAATTCCTTTGCGGGTTGTTTTTCCCAGTGCAGAGGATCTTGATGAAAAGAATCAATTAAGCCTGTAAAAAGCTCTGATGGTATAAATATCCTTAGTAAATAAATTGTTATTGTATTAGATAAAACACGTTGATTTAAAACAGTTGATAAACCCTATCTCTAGTCTGTGGCGTATTCTCTGGAAAAACTCCCAGATTTTGTAGAATGAATAATGCATGAATATCTCTTTATGTGATCGAGTTGACTGGTTGCAATGTATCTGCATATTCTGTTGTTTGATTCTGATTTGTTCTCTGTTGAGAGCTTCCTAACCAGTGCCTTCTGAGGCAGGGGAAGAGCACTGAATTGCTGCTCTCAGATTAGCGCAGTGCATTGTGTTCACATTAGACAGCATCAACAATGAGAGTAATATTTAATTTTGAAGGTACAGTCATTGTAAAATCAAGGAGGTGAAGTGTTCAGATCAAGGATGTGCTGGGATGTTAGCATAGTTATTACTGTCAACCACCTTGTCAAACAGTAAAGATAATCCACTCTGTTCAGCTTCCAACATAGAATGCTGGGTTTGTTATCATAATTTTCAGGTGTTGAGATGCTATTTAATTTTTGCTTTTTAATTCTTATTCTTCATGGAAAGCTTCCTATCTTCTTAATTCCTTTAGAATCAAATTTTAGTATTTTAGATTTTCAGTCTCTCTACTGTGTATGTCTAAAACTATATCTTGTGAATATGTTGCATGTATATTCATATTGCTGTTAGTAAATACATTTGCAGGAATGTGTGTTTCTGTGGAGGTATTTGTAGGAGCTTGCCCTGAAATCCACATTTAAAGTATTTAAAAATTCAGGGTGAAGTCTAACATTATGATCGTGGAAAACAAGGGCTAAAGCATCATTTTATCAGTTATGCACTGGGTTTTTTAAATTGTGTGGAGTTCAACATCTAGATACCTGAGAGTAGGGGGAAGCAACTCCTTAGGAACTCTTAGGAAAGAGAGGATGTGATGGATCAAGAATAAAAGGCAAGTTAAATAGTGTAAGAGTCAGTAGGTTACCAAGATAGAGAGGTAAATACAACAGAAATAATGTACTGTAGATCATGGGGGTAAATTGAGTGAAGGTGCATTGAAGAACATAAAGACATCAGGCAAATATGGTTAGAGAGATGGGAAAGTGTAATGAATTGCGAAATTAGGAAATATTAATTCAAAGAAGATAGGATCAAATTGTTTATGACAGAAATGTGAGGAGACAAGCTCAAAATGAAAGCTGGTTAAATACTGCAAAAATATACCTGCAAATTAGTAGTCAACTTTCTGAATAAATCTTCCTGGTTTCACTCCATTTTACAAATGCTCAAAACACTGACCTTAACTAGGGTGAATGTTTGCAGGGTGGGTGCAAATGTTGTGTGTTAATGAGTAGGTCAGAACCCAGTGTGTAATTATTGTGTGGAAGGCATGTATACGTCATGCAGAGCACAACTTACATTTTCCTTTAAAATATTTTAAATTCACTAAATGGAAAAAAACCCAGCCAACCAACAAACCATTCAGAGCATGTATGATATCTGTGTAATCGTATATATGCTCTTATCTGGAATATAGCATGTACCTATTTCCAATTATGCTCTCTTTTTCCTAATATGTTTTATAAATTATTCACTATGCTCTAATTAATAAGTCTGAAAGCCTAAAATAAAACAATAGCAGACATAAGGAATATTCAAGGTGTCAGAACCGAGACTTGAAAGGTCAGAAAAAAAAAGGAACAAACAAAAATCCTCCCTCCTGTTTGCCAGGTCCGTGTAAGTAATTTAACTTCTAGGAGAAACTCTACCGAAGTCAGCCTGGCTATTCCCAGGAGAGAAATTATTCATGAGTGTAGAAGTTTACTGGGTCAGACCCTGAATCAACAAGCCAGTGACTGTGAAAGACAGTCTAGAGCTGGAGAGTGAAAAGGAAGGTTAATGAGAAGCACTGGAAAGACAGTCATTAATGTGGAAATCGAAGTCACCTAGGCTGAAGTGGTGAGTCTGAAAGGAAGAGAGCTTCACTCTCAAAGTCAGAAAGAAGGTTAGAAGAGAAGTCATAGGAAGAAAATCCTGCTTGGGCAGTAAGCAGTGCTGTCAGATGCCGCTGAGTGGTAGCTGACCAGCAGATTCTCTTATGAAGAGTGAATAATATGTGCTGACTTGAGTATAACATCTGTCTGCACCGGGAGCTGAAATACAGACTCTGAAATAGGGTGCTTTGTGCATTGTTAGACTCAGTGCAGGTGAAGCATGTATTTGTAGTGAAAGGAAAAGTACTGGAGATAAAACTTTCACACTTAAAATTTCATCAGGATTTTTCCCCTTATTTTCTTGCATTTCAGAGTTCTGAAGTTCAAATTATATTCTGTTATAAATCCAGTGTTTTGACAAATTTTGAGTATTCAATTTGCTGCGACATTTATTTTCAACTTTCACAATCCCAGGGCCATAAAATATTCTAGCAATGAAACTGATTTTTTTTTTTTAACCCACAAAAGTCTGTTGGTTAGGTTTGGTTTGTTTTTATTTCCCCTAAGCCGTTGTCCTAATCAATGGCAAACTGAATCAACCATGAGTTCTTTCAAGTCACATTCGCTGCCTTTGTCCTTTATGTTGCTGCTTTGATTAGTTGGGGTTTTTTTTTTAGTTCCATGTTTTCAGGAAGGCACAGACCTGTCAACGAGCACCAAACCTAGGTGGTCAGTAGCCTGCTTGCCACACTGTCCCTGTTCTCCTCGAGTGATGCACTAAGTAGTTAAATCTTGTCTTATTACAGCTTCTGAATTTCTTGGAGCATATAAGCCTCATGGGTCAAGAGGCTGTCACCTGAAAAAGACAGCAGCATCACCTGTTCGACAATAGCTCTGTTCTCTGCTTTCGTGTTAGATTTGATAGCAACACTCAAATATTGTAAGGGTAGAGAGGGTTTGCTGGCTACTCCTGTGTGTACGTGTCTGTAATGAAAACCATTCACTGCCTTTCCTCTTATTATAAAAAGTTAGGATGTCAGAGCTGACAGCCTGGTATGTGCTGGGACAATGTGCCAAGAAAAGGAAATGTGGTGGAAGAAACGAGACGCAAATATTGTAGAACAGGTCATTCGGTGAAAACAAATGGCAGAGACTGAGAACACACGCATGTAATGGAGTTTGCCTGGCTTTCTTAGATTAATACTGTTAGTAATGTTAAATAAACAGTTTAAAGGTCCCAACTCTTGCTTGCCATAGTAGCTGGCTACTCTTACAATCGTTGAACTTGTAGACAGAGTCTGGTGTAGAAGTTGACAGCTGAGCTAAGCACTTCCAGTTTATCCTTACCTAGTGGCCTCTGTAAAGCTTGAGGTTGTGCTATAGTCAGAGGCTTATGCTTGGGAGTTTGGAATTTCCACAAAGAGTGACATTTTGCTAGGCGTGTTCAAGGAGGGACTCAAAACTGTTTCTTTTTTGGCAGTGGAGGCTGGCAAAGGATGAAACAAGGGGTGAAACAAAGAGAAAACTAATTTTTAGACTATGTAAAGGTTGCATCTCTCCATACTCTTTATTCTTGTTTGCTGGCAGGCTGTCCAGCTGTATTGGAGAAGCTGTATTCTGGATATGGAGGAGTGGAAGGATTATAATTGTTGGAAAGAAGGGAGCAAAAAAAAGGTTGTCACTTTAAAGATAGAACCGTACAAGTGAAGTTAACAATACCGACTGTAAATTTCAAGAACTCTCCTTGTGATTAGCTGAACAAGGCATGTGTCTCGATCTAATCGATCCTCACAACCCATTTGTGAACAATTTTCCTGTAAAATCTGTATGTTTTGTCCTAGGGTCACTTCTTCCACATTTTGTATTACTTTTAAGGGTTATGTGTTAGGTTTTATTGCTGCATGTTCCCCGTCTTCTGTTTTATTTATTCCATTTTTGTCCCCTGAGGCAAAGAGTTTTGGATACAGAAGAAAATCTTGCATATGTCCGTGTTTCTATAAAGAAATGCCAAATTTATTCTAAATACTGAAAGTCCGTGCATTTCTTAGATGGCAGTTTTCAGTGCAAGTACTTGTATCCTGTCATGTGCAGCTGGTCCACCTGTCCTCCACTGGTATGCTTTTAGAAAATAAAAATATTATTCCTACTTGTCCCTAGAGAAAAGATTTTTTTTTTTTCAATTTATGTCAGTAGGGCAGCTTTCCTCTGCCCTAACCATGACAATTGGCAAAAGCGATGGGAGTGTCCTGGCACTGGGAGAGGCTGATAACCAGGATGTTTTGTATTTGAATGCTGCACTGATGTCCAGAAACCAAGGAGAGCTAGTCTTTGTCCTCAAGTTTCCTTAGGTTTCATAGCTTCCATGTTGCACCTAAGAATTTGTAAGTTGACTCCTTCCCTCATGCTGTGCCTATTCTTCTGTTTTCTCTGGGACAGATTCTCACACCCAAAGTCAAAAACATATTTCAAAAGTGTTATTTGACTTTGTATACCAAACCAGCCACACTAGTGCCTTGGGACCAGCTTTTTTTCTTTGGTTATATACCTGATCTTAACCCATAAAGGTTTTGCAGTTCAGGTGCTGCTTCAGCTTTGTTAGTCTCATTAGGTAAAAATGCTTGCTTTAAAGGTAAAAATAAGTGAGCGCTTTTTAAAAATTGATCAAACTATAAAAAGAGCCATGTTCCTGGAGGGCATATACTGATACTTTTTTTTTATATTGAAATGCAACGTATTTGTGTTCTGGTTTTATCACTTGGCTTACCCAACATCAGAAACAATTATAGCAATTATGCAAGATCTTAAATTTTCCTTAGGGAAATGCTATCCAAGAAAACTCTAAGTCCTGTGTTTCTCTCTGTCTCTCCTAAAATTAATATTTAGCATTAATCCTAGAGGGGAAAAACTGACAAAAATGACTGTTATTTCCCCAGAGCGTGTATTTACTGTATCAACTGAATTTAAATTTTATGAACTTATTGTCATGAAGTCTTTCTTAGAATCAGTAATTTTTAAAAATCCCTGGTCCCAGTTTGACAAACAAACAGCTATAATAAGACAATGGAAAGACAGAAAAAGATATCTTCCAAGATATCTCCCCCCTCACTTAAAAGATTCTCTTCCAAGGATCCAAGCTTCTTCAGTGTCTGGACAAGAACTATAGATGTCAGTCAGCATTTGTCAAAATTCATTCCCCCCTGTGAAGGGATCCACTGCTTCCTGTTTACTGCTACAAAGAGGATCCTCATCTGTAACACAGAAGATGCAATAATCATATTCACTTGACTTGCCATGAATTGGGGTTGCTGTGCGTGATTTGAAGGGAGTATTTATTGCTTCTCTATCTTAAACTGTGTATAAAATAACTAGTATTTTCCTTTCTATAAATCTGTCACTAAAGCTTACAATATTTAGAATAGCTGGATATACCATCTGATTTTTGGAGGTTCTTGTCAGTGCTCTTAAGGTGGCTGTACTGTGGAAGCAGAGCTCTGCTTTACACGTGTATAAAACTAGGTAAGAAGTTATGCTTACTTTTTGAGTGAAATTATGCATCAGGCCTGTAATAATTATGCAGCATCCAAGATGAGTGCTTCTGTTTTGGAGCCAAAATCCAAATAAATAAAATAACCTGTGCCATAAGTGTATAATTACAGATGACTTGAGAGTTGATTAAAACTGCTGCAGCTACAGAAGCTTCTCGCAACATTAATGATTTCTGGCCAGTGTATTTTATACAGAACTAATGAGTGTCTAGGGTTATGGGTTTCTTCCTTTTGGTTTGGGTCATTAACATGCTCATTACAGCTTAAAAAGTACTCTTAGCTGCCATATTAGGGGTGTGTTTTTTTTTTTTTTACCTGGAAATCACCTTTTCTTGAGACTCCATGCACTAAAATTAGTGGTTAGTGGCCACAGAGTACATTGTAAGGTGTTGGACATGAATACCTCTGCTTGAGACTGGATATGAGTGATGCTTCGTTTAGCAGGATGGAATGGATCTTTTAGTATTCTTCTAAAATAGTTCAGAAGCTTGCTTATGTCTGGGAGTCTGTCTGAGTGCAACGTGTTTGTAGGATGTTTCTGAGTCATTTTGTACTTATCTTCTCTGTAAATGAAATTATGGTCTCAGAACTCCTAACAGAAAAAACCAGTTTTTTAAAAGATTGAAGAAGAGACAGAATGAAGTATTAAGAACAATGTCATTCCAAACTGCAAGTTTTGCACTTGAAAATGTAATCGCTTTGCAACTTCTGTTACTTTACCTGAACTCCAAAAAATAGTTTGGTTTGCTTCTTTTGAGGAATGCTCACATTGTGATTTAATGGGTGTAGTTAGTGCTATGTTAGGATTGAATATTTATGACAGTAATGAGATTTCCTTTATGTAGTGTATTGTTCTGAGAGCAGTCTTAAATTTTCAGAATTAATAGAGCTGCTCAATGTTTTGTTTTTTATTTTCAGTATCTTACGATCAACTTTACCTAGAAAAGCTTACTGATGGAGTAATGATTCCTCTCAGAAAGGGGAAAAAAAAAAGGGCAAAGGAGTACTTTATTACTTGATAGAGAATAAGACATTAAATGCCATTAGGGATCAAGATCACCAGGTGGAATGCTCCATTCCTTCATAATAATATCTCCACCTCTGCCAAGCATGCATGTCCTTCATATTTCAAGATATGGAATGGAATTAGGGTTTGATCCTTTCTTTATCAGGAAATTTTAAATATTCTACGTTATTTAAAATTTTGCTTTGCTGCACTACTGCTCGACCTACATATTTGTGAACTGGTTACTGGTTTGTAACTTCCTCAGATAAGTGATGACAGTACATATAGAACCCTTTTCTTTTCATGTAGTTATAAGTTATGGCACAGTATGTTAACCTTTTGTGCCACCACTTGTAATTAAGTAATTAGTTAAATGAATAGTGTGAAGGTGTGTAGACATGTAGCCTTATTTGCTAGTTTAGGTGATTTAGAGCCTGAGTCTAGAAATATTTAATATTACATTTTTAGCAGCTCTGTGTACATTAGTAGAATTTGTTCAAGGTGGGAACAATGAAGCATAACTGGTCTTAGGTTATGTGGTTTTTATTCTTTTTTCAAGTGACTTTAAGAAGACTCTCATACCTTGTAATTAATTGGCCAACTAGGGAAATCTGCCATAGGAATAAATGCAGTTCAAGTAGTCTTTCCTACTAGCTAGCATTTGTCAGGAAAACTTTTTTTTTGAAGACTATTAAAACATGCATGAACAACTACCAATTACTCAGTCCAGGGAGAGTTTCTTACAAAACAGATATGGAAATTATCATACAATAATAATAAAAACAGTGAATAAGTCACCTAGGGCATGAATGTATGTGCTCCTAATGACTTCAGGCAGTGGAGTATCTGTCTAATTAAATTCATCAATGTGCTTCAATATCAGCTTAAACAGTTGATTGCAAACTAAGAAAACCAAAAATTTATTTGCGTGAAATGCAGAGCTGCCAGTCTCAAAGTGACATCGGATATTTATCCACAAGTTTGTTTTCAATTCCTGTAAAGATTTTCTGTTACTTTTTGTCACAGAAGGGGGAGTATCTGCTGGTTAATGCCTGCCTACATTTGTAATTCCAGAATGCAGTGATGCTGTAGATGAAATAGTGAGAACTTTAAAAAAACACTGTTCTTCAGTGATTACTTCTGTATGTCTCCCCCCAAATATGTGTCTTTACATTTGGTTGAAGAAATAAAGTGGACAGAAATATGTACATAGCTGAAGGATGGAAAATCTTGTTCTGCTTTTAAGTCTTTGCTACTTTTCGATGGTATTTGAGATGGAAGTTGTGTATGGAATGTGATTTTTAGATGTCATGATTGTACAGTCTTTTCTCATTGAAAAAAAAAAAAGAAAATTGACCTAGAAAATCTATCAAACCATATGAAAACATCATGATTCTATATGGATGTTTTATTATGAATTTTAAGCACATTTTGCGTTCATTGGCAAACCTGTCTTGATCAGAAAGCTCAAAGGAATATGAGCTTTGTTTCCTGAAGAACTTAGGCAATTTATGTTTCCTTTTATTGAAGTAATGTGTAATTTGTGAGGCTGCATGAGTTAGGTGTGAAATCAGATGAACTTCAGTAGTTCCAGTTACATTCCACCGTGGCTAATGCCTAAGACACCCTGTGAAATGAAATTGCTGAATTTCACACAGCACATGTACATAAGAAAACAGAAAAGGGACTTCACTTGACAGCCAGTAAAGAAAAATCTGCATTTCTCTTGTTCTAGCGGCAATAGAATAAAGGGTTTCTTTTCAAAGTAGTATTATGTGGATATTAAATAAAACCCAACCATTTAATTCTATGATCTAAAGTGGCTTAGTCTTTTGCCTGTAAGATTCTGCCAATAAATTTAAACTGGATCAGATACAGCTTGCAAAAATCTTTCAACCATTTTGCTCTCATTACACAGGCTGATGCAGTGTTTCTGAGACTCCAATATTTTGCTTAAATTAATTTTTTTTCAATCACAGCATGATTAAGATTATGAAGTATTTCAGGCTGAACATAATGTGTTTCCTAAAAATAGCTTTCAGAAAACATGATTAATGTTTACCATAGTGCATATATTTATTAAAAGTTAATGTTTAAAAACAAGGCTCTGTCATGGTGTTTATTTTGGGGGTTTGTTCTGTTTTGTCAATCTATTTTCCTTGAAGTTATGTAAGTCAGTTGGACCTCAAGAAAAAGAGGATTGATGAATCGTAGCAAATCCTTGTTTTATGTGCTGCTTTTCCTGTAAATGACCAGTATTGATTACACATTTGTGTAGACAAAAGGAGCAAACTAAAGACATGATGGGTTTCAGTTGTTCATAATTCTAACAGACTTAATGTAAATGAATTGGAGAAGGGTCAGTGCAACAGGCATCAAGCTTGTACAGATTAAGAAGTATAATTCACCTGAAATGAGGCAGACAAGCTCCTCGTATAATTCTGGGAATATAGCTTGGTTTCTCTCTGTTTTCTACTTCTCATATTTTGTTTGGTGATTTCCATGTGGTTTCAGTAGCAGCATTTTTATATAATCACATTCATGAATCTCTGCTTCAGATGTGAAAGTATCAAAAGTCTACAGGGAAAAGGTATCTGCATGTATTTCAAGTATTGTTATATGCATATGCTGCTGTGACCTGCTATTACTTTGATAACTGACGTATAGAGGAGCTGAAAGACTGAGTTATTATACAGCATGAATATCTCTGTTATAGATTTCGTACTTAGAGAGGCCGTTTAGACTGTAAAGTGTTAGGTTTTCATTTATATTTGGGAGATAAATTCTTAAGGTCGATACACACTTTGGGATACTTATCAACAGATGTTTGGTGTTTGATCACAACTCTTCATGACTTCAGTGATTTTAAAACAAACTTGCGATAAGGCTAGGTTGGAACTAAACATGTGAGGAGTGGGTTTCTGCTTATATGTCCTTTTTTATTTCTGTTTTAGGTGAATGCTGAGCCTTTGGGTCAATATTATTGCATTGTGTTAATTTTTAATTCATGTGCAATGTTACTATTGTCAATTAAAAGGTACCTTGGAGTGGCATGGAGTGGCTATATTTATATAAAGAATCACATAGCTGCTTGTTTGAAATAAGACTGCACAGTAGATAAATAGACTCGTATTGCCTTTGTTGTGGTTTCTAGCAAAGCTTATATCAAATTCCTGAAGGGAGTGGAAACACGTGCCTATGTCCCTTGTCAAGCATTTCTCTTGAGAAAGGGTACCTAATAACTGTATAAAAGCATGTGCAGAATTATTGCAAGCCTTCTGGGGCTGCTTTACCAAAGCTGCTAGTGTTCGAGCACCTTGTTTTTCAGGTTGTAAATCTTCCCCTTTAACTTGTATTTGAAGGACAAGGCTAAGCACAGAAGCTGAAATAACTCCCTGCGTTCCTGTGTAGAGCCTAGTGTAAGTGAATCCCTACTCATCCGAGGTAGGTCTAGGTGAACAGTCTAAGTAGAAACACAAGACTGGGATTGTTTGATAGAGATGACTACTTGTACTGCTGTTAATCCATCTGTACTGAGCTTTTACAGTACAAAGGTTAACTAGAAAAAATAAATCAGTCTTTCACCCCCTAACATAAAGAAAAATAACTTCTTTTAAAAAAATCTGTGATCCTATGTTTATAAGTTAGGGTATTTGATTTTTAAATATATTCATGCATTTGTTCTGCATAGGTGGAAGGGATATTGGAATTTCCCCTGGTTAACCTTCCCACTACAACCAATTTGTTGTTGTGGTTTTGAATTTAGCCCTTTTTTTGAAAGGAGACAGGAGAACATGCAGGCAATTTCACAACACTATTTATATTTTATTTAGGATTAGCAGTAAAAAACATTATGTTCTCACCTTTTCTATCTCTCTCTGCTTTTCCTGTCACCTCTTTAAGAATTGTACTGAAGTGCACCTTGAAATGTGTTTTATGGCATTAGGATTTGTAGGAATTTAGGGGTCATGAGGTACCTTCTGATGTATATGATGATGAGAGAGGGATGTGTTCTACAAATGTGTCAAAGAAAGAAAAAAACCCAAACAAAAAAAGAAAGACCCAGAACACCAAAAAAACCACACAACTGAATGTGTTAGGATGTGTTAAGCAACAGTGAAAGGGACCAAATGGGAACAGAAGCAAAACTGATGCTCTTCTACTTATTCTTTCACTGAATTATTTTAAATACACCGTCTCAGGTGTGAAATTGGTGTTTTTAGAGAAGGAAATACCGTCATAGAAAACAACTCTGTGTAAAAGCATTTAGGTAATTCAGAGCTGTTAAAGAAATATTAATCCAATTTTCATAAAATGAAACTTGGACTCCATGATTCCACTTAGCTACACACAGGTACAGAGACAACTAATAATGGTTGGTTGGTTTGTTTTCTATTATTTTTTTAAAGAACTGACTTTGAAACAACTGGTTGAAACCACTGAGAAGAATTTTATCTGTTTTGAGATGCCAAGTATTTTAATGAGATGTTTTAAGAAGGACATCCTATATTTCTGTTATTTTCAGTTACTGTGAATGTGAAAATTGGTTTGGCTCTTTGCTTAGAGTTAAAGGGTGAAAATAATACATTTTCAAGAGAGGATGCATGAGGAAATTTGACTCTCTAGTGCTCCACTTTAGCAAGGCGAATGCAAAACAGAGTTAATATCAGAAATCCCTTGGGACCATAACTTGGCATTAGAAGGATTTTTGTGTTACTAAGTTTAGTTTGTAAAGAAATTGTATACACAGATTTCCACCTGAAATTATCTGTGCTTTCAGTGGAGTGTAGGCAAGACACGTTTATGCAGAAGCATGATTGGGATGGAAAAAGGAGACTCATTCATGTCAAACATGCCTTTGAACTGAGTAGAGAGTCATTGTGAAACAGGACTATACCCAAAATAAGGAAGGAGATTGGCACAAAAATAGCAGGATATAGTTTTTGCCGGAAAGAACTAAATGTAATGATTTCAATTAAAAGCATCACTGAATTTTCAAAGCTAGCAGCTTGTATAATAAGGAATGTGTACACTCTTTGTGAATTGGTATGTTTTAGCAATAGGATACTTTAAATGATGGTGATATGGATAACGTACATAATATTTCAGTGGTTGCTAAGGGAACCATATTCACTGGATTTTGTTGTTGTTGTTGTTACAGTGAAAGTTGGTATGTGTTTTAGAATGATCTGGACAACCATACCTGCAGGTTTCATGCAAGTTTTCTCTGCAGAAAGCTTGATAAAGCAAGGCTTTATTGTTTGGATCTCTTGATACAGGCACTGGAAAACATTGAACTTTTGGATCCTTGTTAAATTTCTAATAGACGCTGTAATATCTTGATATGATTTTGAAAGAAGTAAATCATAGATTTAGCCTTATTTTGATGACGTTTTCAAAATACTTGACAGAGATTTATTCTGTCATTTATGGTACAATACTCCTAGTACAATTCATTGATGCTTGCTGAATGTGCATAACTGACTTTCTTCATTGTTTGTACAGAATATCCACAGGAATCAGTCAGTCCTTATCCTTGCACATGTTGCGTTTGATACAGATTTGCTTTTCTTGTTGAAAACGTCCCATATTGTATAAATGGAAACATTTTCATGGCTTCTGTCTGTTTCTGAGAAGCAACAGTCTGCTGGAAAATATTTGTGACTTTCAGACAAATCTTTATAAGTATAATTGTTCTAAGCACCTGCTTTTGATTAGAGGATAGCAACATATTAATAAGAAAAAAAAGAAGCTGCTTCTATCAAACTGGCCTTGATGGCACTTCTCTTGCAGTCTTCTCCTTGAATGTAGTTTCTTTCAAGCATCAGGATTTGGTCTCCTATTGCTGCAAAAACTGAAAATCTCTAACAGGAAAAAGATTTCTTGCATTTTTGCCTCTGATGCTTTGCCATTTAGAAACATTCTGTGACTGAACAGACTGTTTCTTGATACTGTAACTTGGCCCAGTTTCCTGCATGAAAATGGAAATTGTCAGTACCTTAATAGGGGAAATCTTGACATTTTCCATACTTGCATATGTCACAGTGCTGCATACTTACAAAAAAATTCCTTTGGTTGACGGGTCAAGCACAGGAATCCCAGTGCACATAATGTATTTGTGCCTCTGTTCAGGAGACTGTCACAATCCGTACTCCCAAATACTCTTCATACTTACATTTTGAAGGTCTCTAGTCTTCTGTTCACATGTTTAATTTAGTGTATGCACAGAAGCAATGGATTCTGTACAATTTTCCTTTGATGCAGGAGGTATCAACTTTCAGAGGAATTACTTAGATATGTGATGTTCTTTTTAAAAAAATGCTGTAATCATAGTCAGGGGATTACTAAGGGTCTTAGTTATGCAGCTGCTGCCTCTGGAAATGCAGGAGTGTTTGTTCAGTTACACCACAGATATTTAACAGACTCATTTCATTAAACTGAACATACATCTCTAATATTACAGTTCATGTTATCAATCAGTTTTTCATTAAAGCAATAAGGTGTTGCCACTGCAAAGCACTAAAATTTTATTATTTAGATTCAAAGAGGTCTTGTGGGCTAGATCACAGACTCCAATCAGGCGTTTGTCCTTGCAGAGATTTCTGCTGGTTTCTCTGTGAAATACGTTAAGCAATTTGGTCTGTCAGTCTGGTCCCCAACAGGCAGATGCCCATATTGCAGAAGACAGCAGAATTCTTAATATGAATTGGTTGGCTGTCTTAGAGTTCAGAGCTGTAGGGGACAAAGTCAGCCAATGAAGATTGTGCTTAATTTGGAACTAAATATTTCTCTTCGAAAATTGACTAAGATTTTGTGGCTAAAATACAAGGCTTCAGTTTCAGGATATCGCGTTCTAGATCTGCAGTTCTGTTCCTTGCCTCTCTCCTTTTCCTTTTTAGTTCCTAAGAAAGGGGAGCTGTTTGCTGAAAAGTTATATGATCATATTTCTTTCTAATTGGAGTTAAGCTGAGACAGGACATGCATCTACTTCTTTCTTTGCTTCTCTCACCTTCCAGCTTCAACTAGAGAACATCTCCACAATTGTTTTACCAATATATAAGATCACTTGCTATAGGAGTTTTCAGGATAGAAGAAACTACTGTAAAAAAAATGTCTACCTGTAATGCATACTACTTCAAATGTTTATATAATTTAAAGGATGTTAGGTCTGCTATTTTGTAGTTAATATCCAAGCCTTTGTCACCTCTAGAAAACCAGAACAAAATCTGACAAAATCCCCCCAACTGTTAACTTGCTAGGATTATGTTAAAAGTCATAAATGCAGAACTTGGAGGATGCTCCAGCTTCAATGGATAAAATTTAACTCTGCTGCCTTATAGAAAAACTTTTATCATAGCTTTTTTTTATAAATGGACACCTTGTTTTCTGGACTTATACTCTGGGATATTTGGGGCGGATACACCAGCATGAGTACAAGGTTTGTGATCTTCTCCCCTCTGCTCATGATTCAAAGAATATATGGAAGAAGCAGTAGGTGGAGTCAATAATATGGCTTCTTGATAATCATGACATTTGGGGAGGTGAGGAAATCCATGATATTTATGCAGGTTAATGGAGGGGAAATCATCTTTTACAAAGCTGCTTTTCCTGTTCCCTTTCTTCTTCCAATATCTTCTCCTTAAAGCTTTTCTGCTTGCTTTTATTCCCTTATGCGTATATAAGTGCAGAGAAATGAAATAACCTTAATGATATGTATATAAAAACCTATTTTATAAATCCATTTGTTCACATTCATCTTCCATCCACATAACTCACAGCCTTAGAATACTCAAACTCTAAACCGTAGAACAACCAACTAGTTATACCAGGCTCTTGTACTCTGTATTTTAACCAATCTTTCATTTATTTTATTTCATTCTGTATGCTCTCTGAACAGAACTTTAGAAGCTAATAAATTAATATTTCAGCTGTTTAGCAGTCTGTTCCACTGCAGCCCTTTATATCTTTGTCCATGCAATATCCTGAAAGACTTTATGTGCGGAATAAACAGCCTTTGCAGTACATGATTTCAAAGCCTGAGTGCTCTGTTACTTTACTGAATGCAGTAAATTGTAGGATAGATTGTAATCCCATTCATACTTCAGCTTTTAGAATGCCTAACAACTTTTAGAAACTACAAATCATTATATAACTGGAAAAGAAAAGCAGTGTACTGACTGTGTAGACGTTTTATTGTGCAGTGAATTTATGTCTGTGTAATTCTGTTATAAATACACATCCGCCAAATATTCTTTAACTTAATGTAGTACACAGAACTTTAGCACGTTAATTCACTTTGTACTTAGAACAATCATGTTTCAATATGAACTGATTGAAGTCGTCTGTTGTACAAAGTTCATTGGATTCTTTAAAAGCTTTTCATAGCAACATCTACAAAGCTGTATAGTAAAAAATAAAGAAAGATTTAATGTAGGAATAAATCTAGCATTCTAATAATAAGGTCTGCATTAAGATTAATTCTTAATTTAGGAGCTTGCTTAGTACTGATTGAAACTCATAAATTAGGTAGCATAGAGGAGAATTCAGTATCCCGATCAGCTAAATGCTTTGTACTCCAGATTAATGGACTACCTGGATTTCAGCAAGTCTTGGCAAAGGTTCATGATGTAGGGTTACTTTTACTTGCCTATAGTAGACTTAAGCTTTTCTTGATCTCTCTTGCATCTGGAAGTTTAGCTAAGTTGCAAAGGTTAAGTCACTGGTCACAAGGGCCTTGTTTTTCTTAAGCTTTCAGCTACAGACAAGCTGCACAATGTAAAGAGGAATTACAGTTTTTGTTATTTTTGTCCAAGACTGTGCCTATGACTCCATTTAGTAAGTTAAGGAAATTGGCCATGATCACCTTCATAATAGTTTCCTTCTGAGGTGACAAACAGCTGCAAACGATGCTGCCAACGTTCAAAGCAATTCCACAGACTGACTTGATCTTTGAGATCTCTTCACTATAAGCCTCGGTCAATAGCTGTAAAGTTTGTTGTGTGCTTCTTCAGTTTCAAAAGAAACTATTATTTATTCTTGCACATTGACATTTTCTGACTGAGTATAAGAAAATTTCTGTATTTGAATGTGTCCACTCGTACAGAGTGAAGTGATGGACCTGAGCCTTGTTTCACTGTGACAGGTTAGAATATGTTCTATAACCATCTCTTTGTCTCACCCCTCCCTTTCTTGGTTCCCGAGCTGTAGGGTTAGACTCAGGGGTTTTTCGTGTTAGACATTGTATATCCATGAGATGTTAGCTAAATACTATGACTTGAAATGCAGAAATATCTTGCTATAGACCAGTTACCTAACTTTACTTACAAATTAATTTGAATCAGATTTCTGCGTTTTAATTCAGAAAATGGTCAATTGTATTGAGCTGTAATAAAAACAAGAGGCTGAAATACAAACTGTACACTTTCTGACATATTGTGTGTGTGTTTTCTGCACGGTATCGTGTCTCGGAGCATTGGTCTAGTTATTTGTTTATAACCAACTATAAACTGAAATAGTTGCAAATATTACTTGTGTAATTTTAGAGTGCATTCTACTGAATGCATGCTTTTATGTCCAGTGCCAAATGTAATTTGAAAATACAGAGCTTGTTTCTATGCAAACTAGAAAAAAAATCGTTATATTATTTCCAATCAAAGTGAAGAAGGGCATAGTATGTGAGCAGTTTCTATTTTACCTTTTCCTTCAAAGAATAAAATGTACAAATCTTAATTTTTTTGAGGCCACTAACGTGTAGTTATTTTTTAAACTAACCTGTTGAAAACATTATTTTGGATTTGTGGGTGTGTGGTATATGTGTGTGTTTGGTAACATATTCAGTATAATTCTTTTCAGCATTATCAGCAGTTGTAGTCTCTGCCGTGTGACAAGGTGCCTGGCAGTTTTCGTATGCTTCCTGAACACAAAATGTCATTGTTTATCAGCTCCTAATAATTCAAATTGTCTCTACTGTTTGGTAACCTATCGGAGCCTTCACACCATCCCAGCCCTAGGAAACCTTAATGAACTGTTAGCCTTTGTCGAGGATTTTGGTCCTAGAAGTAAATATAAATTACACATTGAGTTTAGTTGCTTAGGTGCTCCTTTTGCAAGCGCAGTTACATATTTGTTTTGTATATTTGAGCATAAAATGTTGAACTATCTGAGATATCTTGGGAGCATGAAGATGCATGTATTTGTTTGCAAGTTAAGCTCCTTGGTTGCTGCTGCTGAAATAATAGGTTGGGTCATATTGTAAATTCTAACTCTAGATATTGAAGTTCATGTCTGCTCATGTGAGGTCAGCAGTTCAAGTTCTTCGTCCAGTAGTACTTACCCCACAGGTATTTCTGTGCATTCTGGCCAAGAATTTAACGAGCCTCAAACTTTTCTGTACGTGTTCTCCTCTGCTTTGCAGATGGTCTTCAGGTTATGCTGAAGGACAGATGAATAGTGGCATGGCCATCCTGCTGATCAGTAGGGAATTTCAGTTTTCAGTCTTTTCTAATAACTTCCATGACTTCTTAAGGAAAATGTGCCTCTTCTATTCCACATCCATCATGCAATTATTTAAACTGTTGAAGCAGGTCGTTCTACTGCTCCCATTTGTACTGCTGATTTAGCTTGTTACTTGGCTCCTCTATGCCTGACGGCTCTCCCCTGTAAAATGTGTATTGTAACACCGCTTACATGAATAAACTGGTTTTAAAATTCAAGGTTGGGTGACTGCACTGTGGAAAGCCAACTCAGGTACAAGCACTGCATACAGAATATTTAGTAGGAAGTAGGAGATTACTTGGACAAGATTATTTGAATGCAAAATATGTGCTTTGCAAAATATGGTTACAAAATTGGCTCTAAATTTCTCTACAGATTTGAGGGTAAAACTTGGAGAACCAGAGTGAATTTCAGAAGACTGAGAAACATATATTATTGACAAACATTAGGTACATGGAACACTTGAGGGAGGTGTTTTATTTTTGGTTTTTTTTTTTTTTCTTTTGAAGTGAATTCTCTCTGGAAAGATTAAGCATTTGGAAATTTTGAGGCAACTATGTTCAGTTTTTATTCATGATACTATATTCATCATATTATACGTGCCATATATTGGTCGAGGCCCCAAAATGTTGGAGGTCGTAAAGAGATGACTGGTGTCTCTGAAACAAAGAAATTTACACTTTAAATGCTTACAATAAGCATTTAATCCAGTGACTGATTTGCTGCGTTTTCCCAAAAATATTACTTATTTTCTGAGTGGATTGCTTGACTTGACAAAGTACTTTCCTGAAGTGATGGTCCTTAATTCTTCCCGTAAGAAATCTTGAGCCCTTTGCCTTTGTAGTGGTATCTATTTTGTGTCTTGAAGATTTTGTATAAATGAAGTGATAGAGTCACTACAGATAAGATGTGCTTTTGTGTTTCTGTTTTGTCTGAGGAAGTTGAGCTTTACTTGGGCTCTGAGAGTGTATGTGATTTGTCTTCTGGGCTTGTAGCGTTCTTGAGCCACATTTGTTAACTCCTTTGAAGTGCTAAATTGTTCCTAGTGTGTATGTTATACCCGAACAGCATTTTTTTTTTCCTTTTTGAGAAATGAGGGATGTTGAGAGTGAGTGTCATCCTAATGAGATTTATCTCACCATGTTAATGGTAACAGCGTTAGATGTGCTGCAAGGATATAAGCAACTCACTGATTTAAGTTGTAATTACAGAGGTCAGTAGGTCTATGTTCTTCTTTTGACCCTAAGAAAACCTTTATACATTCTCCCTCCCTACCAATATGAAAGAAAAATCAGCTGAGGAATTTCAGACTTGTAAATGTTTCTTCTTGCCTGCTCAACACTGCATAAAAATGACACGAAAAATGTATTTCTTGCATTCTTTATCTAGATTTAAAAGGTATATTTCACTTTAAAGGATGTCTGTCTTATGTAGTCTGTCACTTAAGAGTTTAGGCTTTTTTTAACTCTGTAGAGCATATGTTTCTTCTGTCTGCAAAGACTTCTGTGGATTTTTATTCTTTCCTATTTTTCCAGCTTTATGCTGCCCCCGGTTATAAGAAAGCAGAGGTCATATAAAGTGACTCTTTAGAGTTTGGGTACTGTCGCAGTTACGAGCCTCACACTTTCACTCCCTGTTTCTCAGCTTTCACAGTTTACCTGTGAGATTCAGAATTTCTCAGACATAGAAATGTCAGTGTGACAGTTTGGCTTAGTGTCAAAGTGTTGTGGATTCTAGTCTTGAGCTGTCAAAAAGACTATAGTCCAAAAGCAAATGAAATTATTATTCCCCCACTTAAGACAGCACATCATAGATATTTACCTGCATCTGATTCTCTTTGTATCAAAATATATACCTCATCTGTGTATGAGTATTTCACATGCAAGTTCTGAGCATGGATGGTAGAATTGAACTTGACCTAAACTCCTGCCAAGGAAAATTGCCCCACTGAGTTCTTAATGATCTAGTTCAGTTCAGCGTGGAAATTAGGTCATTTGGGGGTATGTCATTGCAGCAATGTTAAATGCAAGTTGTAGAATATCTAAGAATTTTGAGAGAGCAAGTGCTAAGGGAGGGGAGTATAAAGGAGCTTCTATAAAGAGAGTTTATCATAGAAGTAGATTATTGTAGAGGCACAAGCATATGCTTGGAGATCTGTTCACGTTTTTGTCTTCTGTAGTTTTTTGTAGAGGGAATATAACATTGGAGAGCTTTTCTGTATCTTTCATATGATGCAGCAGGATGGCTGCTGGAGAGCAGAGAGAAGAGCTGGTGGTGAACAAGTGAGAATCACCATTCATCTGTCTAATAATTGGCCTGTGTCTCCATAGCAATATCAGCATTATTATATTTAGTATTGTTCTGCTTTCCTCAGCTTCTGTATTATTTGATCATCCTGTAATCAGCTATCACACTAATGTTTTCTTACAACTCCAGCCTCTGGAGTTTATTCTGTATGAAACTTCAGTATCACTCTGCTTATCCACAGGGGCCTTTGAATGACACCCCCAGGGAGCCAAGCCCCACAGTCCAACTGTTTTGCAATGCATAGTTTTCCCAAAGTATCTTAACTGCTTAATCAATGACATACTAATCCATTAGCGTTAATGTTCTTGCTGTGTCTTCCTGAAGAGTTACACTTTCATTGTCATCATCGTTGCCTTCCTCAGGGGAACATAAGTTGATTGACAATAAACAAGGTGGAGGGCGGGTGAAGGAGTGGTGATCAGGCTGTCAGTCTTGAAGGTGAAGTGGCTTCTCAGCCTCTGAAATATCAGAGTCTTTTCTGACTGCTCAGCCTGGTGATTCTGCTCCTGTCTTCTGCCTTTCTTACTGTATGTATTCTCTCTGTACAGAGTTGTATATTTTGAAAGCACTTGCACATATCTTCTCTTTACAATAACTCTTGAAGGGAAAAAGTGTTTTGCTGCCTATTGAACTTGATCACTCTGAGTCTGATGATTAGCAGCGCATGGTATTAAGTGATAGGTAATGGAATTCTGAAACCATGAGATAGGCATGTGATAGATAATGATAGCGTATGTCTACATCTTTTGTCAGCAATTTTTTTTTCTGTGACTTAGTTTTGAAAATACTGCTTTTAATGTGGTTCCCTAGAGGACTTTCTCTATGAGAAGAAAATAGCTGTCAAACATCTTAGAGTACTTGGCGGGCAGATGATTACAGAATTGATTTGTGCATAAGGAGAACTAATGGACGTGGGCTTCCTGCAGTTTTTATGTTAGTCTCTTACACTTCAGTACCATATTCCTTATTTTCTAAGCTCTCTTGAAGTGTTAAGAGGCTCATGCGTTTCCTCCCACCTCCAATTGCCCCTTCTTCCACATTCTCAAACCCTTTCTGTGTTCTGACTGGATAATAGATAACAAGCACTATAATTAATTCCAGTTAATTAATTGTTGATTGGATGAAGAGAGAACCATTGAAGTGACTTTGAAGTCTTTCTGATGGCAAGGAGCACTAATTTTGATATTATATATCTCTCACTCTGTTAATTTCCTAACACCTACCCCACCTCGCTTTAAATCAGGAACTTAATAGTCTGTGAATCCGCTGTGCTTTTATCCTGTTGGTTATAATTGGTCAATCAGCTCAAAAGTTATCAAGTATAACTGACATCCAAGTCATGTGAGTGTCATGGATGCTTAAACTGCCAATTTACACTTCACAGTGTGATTGTGTCAGCTGTCTTTTCTTAGAAAAGATGGCAAAAAATCTGAAATGCCTTTCTAACAACGTCTAGAGACAGTTGCTGGGGAATAGTTAAAGATATTTTTGTAGTATCTCTGAAAACTTTCACTCTGTTAGCCTGCAGCTCTGAGATAGACATCAGGGCATGGATAGGTAGTCACTCGTGATATTGTTATACCACTAACGAGTTCGCCCTGGTCACAATTTGAATGCAGTTACACTGTGACTGTAACCAAATGATTGAGAGAGCAGCTGAAATAATCACTCTGCTGAAACGTGGCAGTCACATTGCAGGGCGAAGATCATATGCTGAAGATTGGTAACTTTCTGTTGCAGAACAAAAACTTATTGAGCTGCTGTTATAGAAGAGCTTGCATTTTTGCAGGCATATACTGCCTGTGTAGTCCTCTCATTGATAGTATGTATGAACTTACATATTTAGTATTCTTAATTGTTGGTTGATTAATGAAAGATTTAGCGCTGTGTATTATATGGGTGCTACAAAAATCAGTCTTGATTTGGAAGTTTCATTATGGATCTGTCTGGATAGTCAAAAGTTCTACTGTGTCCAATACTTAAGTAAAATAATTTGTTTTAATTGCTGTTTTCTTTTGATTTGCATAAGGTCAAATCATTAGACAATTATCCCTGTATTTGAATCAAGCTGTGCAAAGGTGTGGTGACTAAACTCTTCTAAAAGCATTATTTTAAAAAAAATTGTGAATATGTGAAAATTTGGAATGTTCAAGCCAAGCACAGAATTATCCTGTTCTTGTATTGCTATGGGGTATATGTGACATTCACTGTTTCTAGTTCTTTCAGAGGAAATCACTTTTCTAGGTTCTGAATAAATAACTTGAGGGAAGGGTAGGACTTTTTTTGAAAAAGTTGTCATTGAATTAATTTTTTCTTTCTACTTTTCTCAGTTTATCAATTTACATAGGTTACAAGAAAGATGCTGTAAATGAACTACGTTGCTGTAAATGAATTACCTTGTATTTCAAGGTAATGTAAAACAAAATATTTGGAAGATAGAAAGCCTGAGAAAACTACCAAAAATTGTAAAGATTTAATTATATCACAGAAATTTTATGCAAAATTCATCTAAACAATTATTCTTTTCTTTGCACAGTCTTTCATACATTCACAATCATTATCTCTCTTTCCCTTCCCTTGACAAAAAAAAGTCAATTAATTAAGCACAGTATTTATGCAGTTGTGATTCTGAAAATACAGGGTAGTATTTACAACCCTAAAGCCATGTCAGTTTTCAGTCATGGTTTCATACTTTGACGTTCCTTTTCATGTTGAAATAATCTCAGGAATAAATGATTTCATTTAGATGTCTCTTACTGTATCTGCATATGAAATAGCTTTTAAATGACAGGAAGCTATGTTCTAATTAAGGGGTAGGCTTGCACATTCTTGCTCATGGGACAAGCTCTCGCACATCTAGTAACGTACATTTATTTGCATAGGAATACCTGTGAGGGTATATGTTGACATGAGTGCTTCTGCACCCAGGATTTCTGAGGGCCATTTGTATCTTCAGTGAGAGGAGTTGATGAAAGTGCTCTGATTACTCACTTAAAAACAGTCTCTTGAGGTGGCATTGTAGACGACAACTTTTCACCATCCAGACAGGTTTTATGAAGCAGCTGAAAGGAAAAAGCCTCATACTTCATTGTTGTTGGACATCCAACAGATACCAAATTCCCCCTTTGTGGATTTGATTATGATTCACTTTTCAAAAGTGATTAGTACATTAAAATAGTTGTAAATTAAAGAAGATTAAATACTTTCTTGATATAATCTAAGTCCTTTTTTATTTAAATAAGAAAAATACTTGTCATTTTTTTCTTATTTGCATAGCTTTGCAGTCTTATCTTAAGTGAATCTTCTTTGTCACCACAAACAGTCTGAAGCTTTTTATAATATGAAATATGTCTCACGGTCATCACTGTTCCCATGTATCTATAGAAAGAGGAGACATTTCACACTAATATCGATGTCACAATTTGGTGTCTATCAGAAATATGTTTGTTTCCATGGTAACTAATTATTTAACAAAGAAAGTAGGGAGCAGAAGCAGCAGAATTTGGTAACAAAATTGAAACTAAGATCAGGTCATAAAATTAATGATAAAACCCATGTAACTTGACTGTATTTAGGTTTTTTGTTTACTTTAAAAGATCCCACGCAAAGGTAAGAAAATGTCTTCACTATCAGCTCTCTTATTCAGCCACACTAAAATTTAGTATGGCACAGGATTCAAGATTTCAGTGTTTTGAATTCTTTTTAGCAAGTGCAAATGTCATCTATATGACGTATAGAATTTTGTTTAAGTGTATAGGTTTAACATAATTATTAGTAGTTCTGTGTTGATCTTTTAACCCCTGTGTCCCAAACTCTCCTCATTCAAAGTCTGAATGTTCTCCCAGGGGCTACGTGCATGTGCTCTAGACAGTCCAGACTCCTTTTTCCTCCAGTACCGTAACATGAGCCATGAAAAAGGAAGCATCTGCCACAATTCTGTCTTGAGTTTTCTTACTGTGTATTCCTGTTGTCACTGTTTCCTTTTCTCTTTGAAACTTATGAGCTTTCCCTGTCTGTTCTTATGTTGCTTCTGAGACTTGTAGCCCATTTTCTCACCCAAATTCCAGGTATTTGTTACAGTCCTGGTGATGGCCACTTGTTTGAGAACTACCATTATTATCATTCCTTCAAGCAAGTCCAAGACAAGGGTTCTGTTTTGTTTCTGAGGTGATTGCAGCTGTCAGGAATTTGTTTCCCTGAACTGAGTAGGCATTGTCAGACATCTTTTTAATCACCTCTGCCAACAAAACTTCTTGTAACAGATGGTTCCTTTGTGAGACAAGAAGTTCACCTTGAGGCTTTTCTGGCTTAGGTCCTGTGATCTGAGAGTGTCCGCTTTAAAGTGCTATTGAACTTTAGGTAAGATTTGTCGTCTTTACAGGAACAGGGCTGTGTGTGCACTGTGAAGAGCAACTGCGTATGTTGCTGTGTGAGGACATAGACTTGAAGTCTATCTGGAAAAAAGAAGTCCTGTTTATAGAATCCTAGAATCACCAGGTTGGAAAAGACTCACCAGATCATTGAGTCCAACCATTCCTATCAAATCTGTCACTTATTTATCACTCCTGTTCCCTTAGACACATAACTGACACTTAGGGGTTTTTTCCATGCCTCTTTCAGAAAGAAATGGAAATTCCAGTGAACGTTTTCTCTTTTACGTTTCCCATACTGAGTAGAAGGAAGGGAGAAACGCGTGTCTTGTATGCATGCAAAGCTTAGAAGTCACATGGACTAGGGAATGAGCAGACCTGATGAGAAGTTACATAGAGACTGTATCTTGCTGAGAACTCAGGTTATTGTTATCAGTAACGTTAGATTTGGATGCACGTAGTCACGTGAAAAAAATTGTTTTCAATCAGAATTCTGTTCTCTATTATTCATGAACAACTGACTGAATTTACCTGTGATCTGCTCCATACAGTATATAAATATTCTCCATATGTTTGTTCATCCATTTTTTAAAATATGAATCATAAAAAAAATTATATGAAGACTTCAGTACATCAAAAGATGTCAATATATGAACCAGATGTATTCTATAGCACAATAAAAATAGAGAAAATTCAGTATAGATCAAAGAAATGTCATAAGCCATTGCTGCATTTCAGAAGTAAACATTACTTAAAAATTTATAAAAATCTATCAAAATTATTTCATGGGATAATTTGAAAGAGAAGTTGATATAATCTGAATTTGATTTCTATGTAATTTTGTTTAAAAATAAAAAATGTTTGCTATCCAGAGAGCACAGCAGAGCTTACCTTCTCTGGAGAATAAGTTCTCAGGTATTTGGTCAGTGTTTAATAACTTTGTCTGAGGTTAGGATATGAAAATTACATGTTTTGAAAGGTCTGCTGTTTTATCAGATTTTTTTTTTTTTTTTTAATTCCCATCAGAGTTGTCTGGGATGATACATAGTAGCATTGTACATTCTGTAACTATTGCACTTGGTACCCAAACTGAAACTTTTGGTCAGTTCGTGACTTCTGTTTAGCCATTAAATGGTACTTTGAAATCCCTTCCTCCCTACTGATGAGAGGTGTAAGAGTGTTCCTTCACGCTTGCATAACCTTTGTCATCAAAGCACTTTACTGGCTTTTATTCTATCACTTCATCTATTTCTGACGTTTGCCTTCTCTCTTTCTCTGTAGTGAAAGTATGGCTCGTAGCTAATGTCCCTTAAATCCCAGAGGTATACGATCACTGATGATAAAAAAGAAAGTTCTTATACTTTTTAACTTCTTGACCCAACATTTCTCTGCAAACAGAGAAGCAAAAGAAGATAGCAGGGTCGGCAGACCTGTGATCACCAAGTGGTTAGAGGCAAAGGAAGCAGAAAAGCTATTTTTGTGGTGTGGGCTGCTGACCACAGTTTTACTGGCTGGAGAAATCATAGCCAGAGGTTTAAATAAACTCTTGTTTTTCAAAAAAAGTCAATGGCTGTTAAGGTGTTGAAATTGGAAATCGACTAAGCCATTGACTTCTTCCAGAGAAGGCAAGGCATTATGAAAAAAATCTGAAAAACAGGAAGAAACTGGTTTTAGAACTAAAGGAAAAATAATTGCAAAATGAAACTGCTCACTCCCTCCTTTTTGGGGATTTGAGACAGTCTTCCTGGAGTGTCTCCTTCCCAGTCAAACTCGTGGCTGTTTCTGGCAGGCTACTCAATACTTTGGATGAATAAAATCAGAAACATATTGGCAGTGTAATAGTGGAAACTTTTTGAAGCAATTGAATCTTTCAATACTACAGTACTATTTTACTGGATTAGTTACTTATCATAGGATCACCAGGTTGGAAGAGACCCATCAGATCATCGAGTCCGACCATTCCTATCAAACACTATGAGGCATTTTAGGGTAAGAAAAAAAAAATATAAGCAAGACGCATGTTGCATTATTGTAACAAAGGCATGTCTGATGTCCTGTAGTGCACAGCAAAATGTATGTTAAATATATTTTGTTATCTTCCTCCATAAAGCTGGGATGGGGACTTGGAGGGGAGGGAGGAGAAGGGAAGAGAAGTAAGAAAAGAGGAAATTGTTTAATTATTTTTTCTGAGAAACTTATTTAAATCACATGGAGACATATTGAGTTAACAGAATTCAACAGGATTATTAGATGGCTCAAGTACTTGGCTCTAGGTGTATGTATTTGTGATGGTTGATCCCAGTCATGTCTCATAAGTGATATCAACTGATGCTTTCTTCTGTTTTATTTTTATAGTGACATTTTTATTTCTACATTGTATCTTTCTGCTAGTCATCAGATTGTATTCTGACTTTTTGTTGCTATATCACATCTTAGAGACTTATGACTCTCCCTGAAATAGATTTGGAGGAGGAGGGGTTTTTTTTCCAAGTTTAGCAAAAAATTTTAGGGAAGCACTGAGATTTAGAATACTTGTAAAACCAGAACCAACCAAACAAAACCGACCTTGGAAAAGTTGAAAGAACAGGGTTTTGGGTATGCAAAAATAAAAATATTTGTAGTCCAGGGTGTAATTTTACTTTGATTTATAAGAGAATTGTGGAAATAATACAGACTATTTTAAAAGATCAACCTTATTTATTATTTCCATTAACTATTATTACTGTTATTATAATATTTTTTATTATTACCATTATTAACATGTTATTGTTATTTAATTATGTTGAGGAGGATTTACTCAGGATAAAAAAATATACAGTTGAATAATATTGAAATAAATACAATATTGAATAAATTGAAATAAACACAGTTTCTTCTACATCACTGTAGGAATAGTTTAATATTATAATTTTGTGCTCCAAGTTATAATTGTGGAATTTTCTTGTGTGCACAAACTTGTTTAGATGCTTCTAAGGATTTTTTTTAACTCTTTGTTAATGTTTTGAAATGGCAGTAGAAGTTAGAAAATTTTAGATAGCAAATGGCCTCCGTAGCCATATTAGAAGTCATCTTATACTTCAGTCCTGCTATATCTCCAAGCACTTTACATGTTCTTGTCAAGGACACAAACAATATTACTATAATTTTGCTTGTTGTGATGACACTTCTGCTTCTCTTAAGCAGTACATATTTTTTAATGGAAACAAAGAATAATGAAGCTAAGTCTAGACATTGTAATTTGTGGTATATGCATTGGAAACCCCTCTTATTTATTTTTTTTTATTAGTCTATCACCATTTTACAGAGCAGCTAGTACAATCCTATGGTAAGCTCAACTCCAGTCAGTCAGTTGTTCTAGACAATTATTATAAAAATAATACAGGACAATTTGCAGGCCATCTTGGGAGTGTCTAGGATGATCACATTGAACTGTACCTTGAATGTCTTTTCCAACTTAGAATCATAGAACAACCAGGTTGGAAGGGACCCACCGGATCTTCTAGTCCAACCATTCCTATCTAACACTAAACCAAGTCCCTCAAGACCTCATCCACCCGTGCCTTAAACACCTCCAGGGAAGGTGAATCAGCCACCTCCCTGGGCAGCCTATTCCAATGCCCAATGACCCTCTGTGTGAAAAACTTCCTCCTAATCTCCAGCCTAAATCTCCCTTGGCAGAGCTTGAGGCCATTCCCTCTTGTCCTGTCACCTGGCACTTGGGAGAAGTGGATGCTTCTGTGATTCTGTGTGAACTTGCATTGTCTCAATGGCTTATAAAGCGTAGGTTGAAAACCGTGACGATAAGGATGATTCAAGGTCTGTATCCTTTGAAAAGACACAAGAAGAAAGGCTGGAGTTATTTGACTCCCCAGTAAGTTCGTGGAAAAAGCAACCCTCCTCTCATCACCAGACATCTGCGGTGTGGGATTTTTCTTCTCTAAATTTAAAGGGCGGCAGCAGAGCAATCTGTTGTTTGTATAGAAAAGAGTGATGATAAAGAAAGAAAATACACTCAAGGGAATATCTACTCTGCTCTAAGAAGCCACTTGAAAAATAAGCACAGGGAAATATTTGCACAGCATGTAGTACAGAAGCAGAAGAAAATCAGGAGGCAGGGGGTTGGTCACCAATACAGAACGTGCACATGGAGCATGTTCTTCTCTAAGATAAGGTCCATTTATAAATTCTTGCTTTTCTGAAATCCACTAAAGGATTAGATCCGACAGAAGGACTTGAGAGTATTTTGAGCTATGAATGTGGTTTTGAGATGATGGGAATAACTTTTTCCTGTCAACCTGAGCTCACAGGTCCATGCCAGATCTAAATCAAGCAGATGTTACACAGAACACTGTGGTGTTTCAGATTAATGAAGAAGACGGATGTGAAGGTCATTTGACTGGTCATAGACCAGTTGAATTCATGCCATTCCAGAAAATAATATTCTGGTTTTATTTTCTTCTGGTAGTTTGCAATTGTGAGAAGTGATTGATAAAAAGATGTAAAAGGAATTTTATATCTACTGCTAACAGGTGATTCAGATGCAGTTAATTTTGCTAACATCTAATTTTGAGTTTCTTAGAGGGTATTGCAGTAACTCTGCTATGAAGTGCCGAGCTATTTCCTAGATTCCCCTTTTGGCAATCTTTTGTCTTCTGAAAGTCTTGTTGGTCACGCTAAGTTTTTCAGATCTACCATCACTTCTCATTGATGTTAATGTCTCAAAAGTACTCTGGAAATATTGATTGGTCACTTCATTGGGAACTGCTGAATTAGTTTTCAGTCAGTTCATGTTTTTCTAGAATACTTGTTCTAATTTTGGACAAAGAATTTACTTACATCAGCCTTAAGTTAGAGTGTAATATGACTTCTGAACTAAAACTAGCTAGATTTTTTTCCCAAAAGTTATGGAATATTTCCTTGGTCTTTTCATGAGATGGCACTTTTGTTGGTTTGTTGGTCTTATTGCTGATCTCTCATTTTTTTTTCCAGATCAGGTCTAGTATTTTACTTGGAGGTTTAGTGTTTTAATGGAATAAGTAGTGCTCTGTTAATACCCAGGAAGTTGTGCTTGGTTTGTGGCCTCCATGAAGAAAATAGATTAGTTTTGCCTTCTTTCTATTAATATTGGAAAATCAACAGCTGGCTGCGTTTCATTAAAATGTTCATAGACATCAAACAGATTTAGTGTCACTGGTTACTTTTTGTTTCTCTCAGGGAATCCAGTTAAAAAAAAAAATCTGTGAGCATTTCTTTTTTTCTTCGTTCACAGGTTTAGAAATAGTACTTGCAATTTTATTTATCTTTAGGAAAAAAATGGATTAAGTTAGAATCTGCAGATAATGATTCTAGATTCATTAGTATTCACTGTTCAAGCTACCAGGCCAAGAATCATAAACAACGTTTTGCTCAGACATTAAACTATTTATCCCTAGTTTTATTGTCTCCTCTTTTGCTAACATTTTTTTCACTGCACTCTCCATAAGGTGTGCAAAGATTGTTTAAATAAAATCAGTGGAAAAATCTAAAATGGGAAGGAAGAGAAAGAGGTGAAACAAATAACGGGACAGAAAATAAAAATAATTATCAAGAGAGCTTCTACCTTGCTCCTATCAGTAGATGAAAAATAATTAAATGTATCTGAACAGTCTTGCCCATTGTTACAGGATTCTAGTTGTTTCAGCTTGTACGTGATTCAGGAAGTGGAAAGAATATCACATTATAGCAAAATCTGTTCACTGAATCCTAGTGCTTCTTGAACATCTTAAGTGGATATGATTTAAATATAAGTCAATTCAGCCAGGTGGAGTTGGATGACTTTCTCAAGATGATCTTGAACTGTGTTTCCAGTTAGTAATATTTTAGTTGGCTGTTGTCATCAGTAAAGAGTAACCAGAGGATGAAATGCATCCTGCTCTCTTTCCCTAAAGGAAAAGTTTTGCATCCTGTCAGGTTTATTGCTCATATTTGTTGTTACACGGTAGTTTCTGCTGTTCTTTCCATAATGGATGCGGCTCTCTATAACTCTCCTGGAATGTGGGGTAGTCCTAGAAAAATTTGGCTTGTACAGGTTTGTGGAGGCTTGTACTGGGCTTGAGCCAGTTTACAGGAGTGCCTCACTGTTAGATGCAAAGGTATAAAAATGTCTAGTGGGTTTGTGATCTATGCTGTAGTAACAAATCTGGCACAAATAGATCACATGGGCCTTGGCTGTGTCCTTTTTAAGTAGAAGGAATACCACTGTACACTGAATAAACTTGAACCACAATTTACAGTGTCTGTTTCTAGTTTGTGTATTATATTTTTTTTTGAAAAATATTTTTTTTTCAGGTAAGCAACAGTGGGGGAGAATGATTATTCTACTATAATTTTAGAATTTTCAATAGAAGATTTTTTTTTTATTTTGTTTTGGATTGGTTTTATTCTATTTATTTTTATAGAATGAACCTGTATTAAAAGACTGCAAAACTCATCAAAGATAGAAAGGAACTAAAAATTGACATCTCGCCAAACTGCACAACCATCCAATTGATTTGTTCATGAAATACGGACAACATGCTTCATACTGTTCTTATCAAAATTTTTTAACTCTGGCCTTCTGTTCAACTGTGTAATCTGAAAACTTCTGACTTGTCAATTACGTCCATTTCTAGAACACTCTTAATTTTAGAACTAGATCCTATAGTCCTATGATATTATTTTGCTGCTGAAACCCGACTGAATTACAACCAGAAGAGGTATTCGATGCAAGTTTTGGACAGAGTCTTTTATTACTTTGCACGTTAAAACTTTATGGGAAAGGTAGTGACTGGGCAGAGAGAGAACTCTTGGCTCTGTCCTGTCCTGACTTATTTCAGATGGAGCCACCTGGCACTAGATTGCTTCTTCTCCCAGACATACTAAACAAGAAAGAAGCTCCTGGTGTGCCATGTGGGGCAAGAGAAGAATAGAGGGGAGCATGCAGGAAACCTACAGTGCAGCAGGGACTGAGACTTCTGAGGAAGAACATAAAACATTTTACCTAGAGATAAAATGGAGCATGTGTTAGTTTACTGTAGCCTAGAGAGCCCTGAAGAATAGTTTGATTGAACGCAAGCCTGAGAGTAAGGGAAAACCCTGCAAGGATGCAATAGGAAGACATTTGTTTACAAATCTCCTTTATTTCTGATCTTTCTTAGTCATTTTCTATTCTCCCCATACCAAAAATTACTCCTTCTGTTGTGTATTTTCAAAAAAAAAAAAAAAAACAAAACTGGCATTTGAGCTTAAAAGCCGTTCTGATCTTTTTAGATGTGCTTGTTTTTAAGAAAGGGTCTAGACAGATTTTTGTAAAAGCTCCGACCATTTTGAGCTCCTGTCATTGTAATAGGTGCTGACTTGTTTACGTACACTCTCAGTGAATATTGCCAATTTAAATGCTATTTGTGCTTGCTGATATTTTTTATGGAATTATGGGACTAAACAAATTAGACTTGCAAAAATGGTGGGTTTGCATGTGTATTTTTTTCAAATGCATAAAGAGAAATGGATGGATATTGCGTACACGTGGATGTTTTCTTGTCACCTGAACTGACCCTGCTTAGAATTTTAGCTATTTTTTGAGGTGCAAGCTTGTATTCAAGGAGAACTTTCTGCGTAGAATATTCAGGAATGTAATTGAGTATTTTGAACTTCCGTGAGGTTGTTTTTTTTTTTCTAGTGAAGAGTATTGCTTCTTGAGAGGAAGGAAAGTCGAGACACTGTTTGGAAACGTCTTTGGCTAGTAGAATTCTTCATTACATGAAAAATAGTTTTAGTTAATAATAAAAAGGGGGCTGTATGTGAAATTTTATTGTATTTCCCCACCCCTTCCACCCCCATTCCATAAGAGAAATTACTGCCTGGACTAGAAGAAAACTTCTTCGTAGGGAAATGCATGTCTCAAGAGGAGCATTTACTTGTCTGTTTGTTACCTTTTGGTCTGGAATGTAATAGTCCAGGACTCAAATCTTCCTGTTTATCAGTGTTAAATGAATGATGGGTAAATATTTAATATTGCTGTATTTGGAGTAAAATGAAAAATAGAGCCAAAGGATTTTGGTGACATTATTGTGAATGCCTTTCTCATTTGTTTTGTACAAATGTTCTTTTCAATCTGTAGGTGTCCTTTACTGCCCTGTTAGTACCACTTTGAAAGCTTGAGTCTGCACAAGTTATCTATCACTGTTTTCATCATGTCCCCAAGGATTAAACTCTGAATTGTGTGATATGTAGCTCTTTTCTCAGAGAAGGAGCAAACAACTGGTTTAAACCTTTGAAGAACTGCAGGCATCATCTGATAGGCCTGTGCTGTTGCATCAGAGAAAGCAAAGAGTATGTTGTGGATTTTACTGCTTTGGTTGCGTTTATTGATGATACCGTAAATATTGTTAGTTATCTCTTGCTTTTACTTTTGTAGCTGGTAGCTTGTAGCTGTGTGTTCTTCAGTCCGTTCAGTAGTTAGCTTGCTTCGACACCATGAGGATTAAAAGAACTCTGTCTTTTTCACAGTTTTAAACACAGGAATGTTCTGTAACTTCTGGCCTCTATAGTTGGTCTTTTTATTTCTCGTAAGCAGAGGCAGTATGTACAGCTTCTAAGGGAGGTAGAATTTAAAGGGGGAATTTATATGAGGGCAAGGTTGTTGATCTGTCCCAGCAGCTGGAAAGCCAGCCTGCTCTTTAACCCAGCTGAATGAGAACTCTTCCATTCAACATATTTTGTATTGAGTCCTACGCTAGCTACTAGGTTCTTCCACATCTTTGATAAGTCTGTTAATCACAGGACCAAAGGTAGTCCCTTATGCTCCTGCCTTAGGGAAAGTCTTGATAATTAAATTACGTAGAATTTTTCCTGAAGAGAGTAAGAGCTCTTTAGCTTGGGGCTTAAGGCTCCCTCCTGATATGTCAAATATTCAGCTTGGGATATTTGGCCCTACACTGAAAATAATGAGCTGGAAAGTAGACCCGAGGCAGACAGTTGGGTGGCTTTTTACTAAAAACTTTGGAATTCCTTGCCAGAAAATGATCCAGACTGAAGAGTTTATACAGTTTCAGGGAGAATTGGACCAATTATTAGACAAAAAAAAAAAAAAATCATTAAGATTTGCTAAATGTAGAAATATTTAAGAACTTCTCAGCTGTAACTTGTTGTATTATAGGTGAAGACATCTAATGTGCAACATTGCCAATGCACCAAATAGGCTGTTCTTCTATCCTTTGTGTGTTTATTGGGAGGAATAGTAATAAGAACAGGAGTCTGCCAAATCACAGATTAGAGACTCATCTACAAGACTTACTGTCTGTGTGGGTTGTAAAAGTGGTGCCTGCAAAACTACTCTAAGATATATAGTTCTTTATTTCTTTTTTTTAATGGAATTCCTGGTTTCTAGAGGAACTTCTCCCCTATGTCAAAAAAGGTAGCAAAGGAAATTCATGGGTGATAAGCAACAGTTTGGTAAGTCTTGGAGAATGTATGGTATAGCAAGTTTATAAACCAGGAAATAATTTATGCTTTTTATGTAGAAAGTGTAAATGTGAGAACAAAGACAAGCAGGCAATTGTTTCTTAGCAAGAGGCATAATCTTCAAATAGGAAATACTCTAATGTGAGCTGAGGATTTCTTTCCCTGCTGAAGAGGTTTACTCACCCGGTGTAGGCTCTCTAGAGTCTCCACATCTGGGAAGTCCTTGATAAGCTCTTGTTTTAGCAGTGCTTTGGTGTTTCAAGGCCAAACAATTACAATTCTTGCACAGTTAAAATTCTAGATGGAGTCAGTGCTCCCATTAACAATAATGGAGGTTGGGTCTCTGCTCTTAAACAGAGCACACAATATTCAACCATAATTGCCTATAAAATCAAATCATACTTGCTTCATTATTTGACATTTCTCCCTCTGACAGTTCTGTAAACACATCAAAACTGTTTCCTTGGACGTTTAGTACATATTCCTTTGTATCCTTTGAGCCATTTCTGCTAATTTAAGATGTTCTAGCATGTTGTGCTGGGAATTAACTACTGAAGATGGTTAACCTATTGAGCTGTTACCCCTTTGCTTGCATTGCTTTCCCTCTCCTATTTCTCTTCTCTTCGTTGTTTTTCCTAACTCTCATGTTAATGTTAGTCTTCCAGGTGAAACCACACATACAGTCAAAGAAGGTTTATTTATGTGAGGTTCTGTAGTAGTAACATCTTCATTTGCCTGTAAGGAATGTAATGTTTGATTGTATTGTTTCTGTTAGCTTAATATATAGTTTTGTATATGTAAGTAATGAAAGCAGACTAATCTATCTTATGATAAAAGAAAATAACATCTTGATAAAACCTTTTAACTTTCAAAGCTCCTTCTGTTCATTGTTTATGTATGGTTCTGCAGCCTGGGTATTTTTAGATTGCTACTCCCATTGAAACTACAAGTTTTGAATGTTTAAAGAATGCACAAGTGCATCTTTATCAAGATCATCTTCTCTCCTGTATTGTTCCAGTTTCTTTGTATTCACCCATATAGCAAACTTGATGGGAAATTTTCTCTGTTGCTCAACATACTTTTCCCCCGTCTTCAAAGACATAAATGTCATAATGTTGTAATAAAGGAGTTTGTGCAAAACCCAATTTTTTTAACTTAGAATAAATACCTTGCTGTTTGCTTGGCTAAACTAGATCTCATCACAAGAAAGCATTTTTATTTACTTTTAATGACCATTTCACTGTGCTATTTACTCAGAATGCTTTTCTTAAACTTTAGACAGGGGTTTCTTCTTTTACCACCTTATCTGTGTTTTCCCCAACAGCATTGCTGGCCTACCAAACTCATGGTAATTTTCTACCAAATGCCATGATCACTGAAAAATGACGCTTTCCAAGTCCTAAGGTTATATCAGAAACATTTCCTAGCTGAGATCAGTAAGTGCCATGCATATGTAAAACCCACATAGGTGGACGTTTATTTTGTTATCGTAGCCCCTAAGGAATAAGGACAGTCAAATTTAGTAATATAATGAGACTCTATCAAAATACATATGTTAAAACATTTTCATCTGTGCTGAAGTCTTTGCAGTGTTAGTAAGTGTTTGCGATGTAAATGCTACAGGCTTTTCTAGGTCATTTAACATTATATGAGAAATCACTGCTCTGACCCCATATGGCGAAGCGTCAGAAGCTAAACAGATTCGCAGGGCAGGGTCATAATGCACTATAATCCTTGAGGACATCAGATGCTGTTTAGCCAATTCAAAGCAGCTTGACATTCCTTTCACTAGTGACACTGTTTATTTCCTTCTAATAGTTCTGTCATAAAATCTAACTGCAGCAGACAGATTTGATGTGAATTTCCTGAAGTAGTTTCAGGAGAGGTGGACAGGGCTTAATTCTAATATATATATTGTGCGTTAGTTGTTTCATACAACAAACTACGTCTCTTGGAAGCAGAATAAATCTTTGGCTCTGGCAATTTTTTTCTAAATACATTACTTTGTCATGAGGGAAGAGGTTAGATACTTCAGAGTAGTCAGGTTTAGTAGTCAAATCACAGAGGTGAAGGCCTCCTACGTTCTATTCTCATAAGTATTATTTGCTATTAATAAAAATCCCATTGCACTTCCTCTGATTTCTCTTATATATTCATAGTATGAAGGAGAAAAATTACATCTGCAGAAAGATTCCATTGGTAGGGACCTCAGGAGGCCATCTAGTCTGTCTCCTGATGCAAGATGGAATGAAAGCACAAGCAGATGCTGGTGGAACTTATCCTAAAAGATCTCTCACGATAGTAACTTCACGTTTTCTGTTAGCAATCTGTTCTGGGGACGAAATAATGCAATTTATAAGTTGGCTTTTTAGCAATCCTATCCATAAAACCACTCTGACACATTGTAAGAAGACTATGGGTGTATTTTTTTGCATGAGAAATATTGAAGGTGGTTTTTCATAGTAAATACAAATGTAGTTTCTGTCTCCATTTGTTCTTAAAATAAACCACCCAGCCAGAGCTTACTAGTACTTTATAATGTGTGTGCATGTGTTGGAACACATGTATGTGTACATAACCATGAAGACTGTGATACTATCAACATTATTTAGAAACATCCTGTTAAAAATTATTAGGCGTTTATGTTGCTGAAGCTGAAGAACCAGGAATATGATGATTCTATTCATAACAATCCTCTTTGCAAGAGCTCAAACTTGTCAATTTTTGTACATCTTTTCTTTACCTTTAGAGATGATTTAATGCTTAGTTGTGTTTTTGAGCATTTAGGGACCTCTCACTGTATCTCAGCTTTTCAATGGTTTTGCTTTACTTTTATAAGTTTATTTTATCAGACCAGAATTATTTTCTATAAACACAGTAGAATTGTATTTTAATGTCAAATATCTTGTTTAAGCTGTAAATCAAAATATTTCATGTAGAACATACATGTTTAAAGGCATGTCTTAATTATACAGTTTTTTCTCCTATGTACCAAGTCTATTTAGAGGCTGGTTTCAGTTATTCATCAAGGTCAATTTTGTGTTTTAACTCCTACGTAATTACAGAAATGTTTATTTAAAAACTTGTCAGGTTAGAATTGAGGCTTGAGGTACCTTTGCTGTGAATACAGCACAATAAAAGAATCTGTATCAGCTCACAATGCTATTATTTATATAATTTGTTTATATGGTGTATTTCTAAATGGACGTGTGAAAATATTGTATATTTTCTGGATGCCAATTGCAGTGAGAAAAGGATGTTTGCTTTTTTGCTGTTATTTGGGATGTTATTCAGCCTGAAATACAGGCTTATTTAGCTCAGGCTCTTCTCAATTTCCTCCTATCTCCATAAACTACTGTAGTCCCAAAAGCATCATTGGGCATCCATTTCCAAAATTATCTCATGGCATTGTTCCTCTTGTTACAATGTTGCTCTTAACTTTTTCTCTTTTTTTTTTTTGGTAAATTCATCAAAATGTATTTATTCTTTGATTAGTTTACTTTCTCTCCCATTAGAAATAAGGTTTCTATCTACTTTGTCTCTTCTCTTTTTTCAATTTTACTGTGATTTCTTTATTCTATCATTTCAGGGCTTCAGATATCCTAGATTTGGGGGAGTTTTATGTATCTTCTAGGAAGAGTAAGCAAATATCTGAATGTTTCCAAAATTGCTTCTATCAAACTCCACACACTCCTATGTTTTGTTTTGGTCTGGATTTTTACATGTAAACCAACTTGTTCAATAGCACAATCCTAAAACAGTCCAACACTGTACAATATTAGATCTTTCTGTCTGCTTTGACTACTTTTTTCTGTTTAAGCAAGTAATAGATGTAATGCTGTTACACATGACTCCCTGCATTGTCTGAAGAGCAGTGCTATAACAGAAGCTTTTTAAAATTCATGGTGGGCAGAAGAATGTATAGTAAAACTTTGTAGTGTTCCTAGTCTCATTATGATAAACATGAATATTTTTCCTGAGGTCAATAACGGACCTTTAGTCTCAAACAATTAATTAGTCTTTCAGTTTATTGTATTTTATAATACCAAGCTAAGAAAATTAGTTCAAATGCTTGGCTTGCTCAGTTGATGTTTAAATTTTAATCTGGACTGAATAACAAGTGTGGAATTCTTTTGTTGCCTGTCAGCATTTTGTATTGTCCATTGGGAATCCTGTGCAACTTCAGAGGAGACCCATCTGTTTTACTGTCCTTCTCATTATGCCAATCAAAAAGTCGCTTCTAATAGCATGAGAGAGCTACACAAGGTTTTTGGTTGTGTCACAGAAGAAAATGTACCTCCCTACTCTCCTGCTATGAAGAGTTGTTTTTAGTTCTAAGAATTGGTTTTTTTCTGAATAGAGCACTCACTCAGTGAGCTATCTTTTAACTCAGATTTTAATTAGTTGATGTAATAACTATTGAATTTGCTGTAGGGATATGCCGGTATTATTGATATGACAATTAAATGTAAAATGATTTGTCTATTAAAGAAGTACTAATTGACTTTTGTCTTACTAGGTTAAGTTATTAAGAGCTGATTGGTCAAAACAAAGTGAACTGTATCTGTAATTATTAAGCTCTGGATTTAGGTTCACATACCATTCATATTTTTTTCTGGTTTTATTTGAATAATTCTATGAATTGGTAGATGTATGTTTTCAGATGGATGTTAGTTTAGCCTGAATACAAATTGCAGCAATTCGTGTTTATTGCCCATGTGTAGTGGAAAGGTTTGTAGACAAAGAGAAAGCTTTGTAGACGGTCTGGAAATTGTAGTATTTTGATTACAGACTTAAGCTTGTTTGCTGATAATATAATTATTCATTGTGCTTAATATTGTATCTTAATACACCAACTTGACTTCTTTGTAATGTAGTGTGACTTCCTCAGTTGGCAAAGTGGATGCAAGTTGTACCTAGTGGTATTTGTTTAAAGTTGATCCCACTTGTATTGATAGGAACTTATGTTCATTTTGCATGGGGCACAGATTCTTGCACAAGATATTAAGTACTGTGTTGTGGGTTTTTCTGTCTTGACTTTTTCTGCACTGTGCTTACAGACACTTGAAGTAAAACCTTGGCTAATTTGTTGTCTACTAGCACAAGAATCATCCTTTTCTATTTGGGTTAAGTCTTGTCAACTAGGACTATTTAAAAATTTATGAAATCCAAAACTGTTGTAAAAACAGATGTTTTAAGATACCAGAATGAGTTTAACACCTTTTTATCCTATGGTATTTAGGTAGGAAAAAAATAGAGTTAAATTTTAGCTGCATTGTGATAGAGAATTCAATTGTTTAACTGTTGAAATGAAACTCTTATTGACAGGTCTTATTTATCAATTGTACCAGTTTGTGTGCTAAGCATTACTCTCTGCTCTTTTCTAGTCCTCAGTGATGTAGCTTCACAGTCAAGATGTACGAAGACAAGGTAAGGCTTGAAGGACATATATGAAATTAATGTTAATGATCTTACCTTTACTGGTTTGGATTCAATTTTTCTTCACTTTTTTTCCACTGCTTAGAAAGCTCTGTATTCATCTTGAGAAACTATGTTCATGTGTTTCTACTTTCATGAGAAAATGTTTTACGTTCTATGGAAAATTTTCGCCTTTCTGTCAGTGTAGTACTTCCAGTTCTCAGAATTTGTCTCGGCTTATTCTTCCCAGTGTAGGATAATGGATGACTCTGAGTGGCTGTTGTTTCTTCATCACGCTAATATTAGAGTTTAAGCAGAAATTTATAAAAAACTGTCTTGTATTTTTTAAAAGTTCACTTTTAGCTATTTTTTGATGTTCAAGTGTTTTTATTATTACCTCTTTTTTGGGTCTAAATAACATGATATGAAATATTCACTGCAGTCGTTGAAGACTAAAATTGGACCGTGTGTGTTGTACAGGATGCTAACAATTTTGTGTAGTTGTGTTGTTGAGGCCTCATTTTCTTTGGGTTACATTTTGGATATTAAACTACAAATATTGTATCATTTCAGGAGTATCTGAGATGTTTCAGTGTTATCTAGTAGTAAACATAGTGGCAGGAGAGGATGAATACTGATGTTCAGGTGAATCATGTGGAGGTGGGTAAAAGGAAATGGCATATTGGGAGCTGTAAAAGTGCCTCCAGTTTTCTCTCTAGTAGCGCTCTGTGTCTTGGTTGATAACATATCAAAGGAACAACGAGAACAGCTGTCTGCTTTGTTATAAAACTGCCTACACATGCTACTCCCCAGGCAGCGCATCCCCTAGTCCAGGGGATCACCAGGCTAACAGCACGTATCAGACAGCTGCCTGCCTTCTTAAATCTGTTGTTTCCCTTCTCCCAAGCCAAGCTCAGTGGTTCCATGTGATTTGCGGTCTCAGTATGTCAACAGGCAGGACTTCTTGAAGCTAGATGGTTTGGCACCAATTTTTTTTTTTTTTTTTTTCCTCCTGTGGAAAAGACAAACGAAAAACAACCAGAAGAGAGAATGAGATGGCTTAAATTGAACAGAGGGAACCAGTTTAAAATGTCTGGAATCAAACATACGCCTTATGAAAGGGGCGGGAGGGAGTGATGTGTTTGTGTGGAGAACAATTTTGCTAGTGGAGTTCAGGGAGAATTGTGAAGATGCTAGTGTACCAGAACATACTTACATCTGAGCAGAAATTGAGATAGGGATAAAAAGACATGAAACCCTATAGCTGACACCCAAACTTGACCCAGAAAGGAGAATAATCATACAATTAGAAAATAAAATCTCATGACAAGAGCAGTAGAAATGAAGTGTGGTGCATTCTTAGTGGACTGGATTGAAATTTGTATCAAAGGGTATGTTGCACTTTCAAGATCCAAGGCAGATGAGAAGTGAATTTTTTATCTGTAATACACTGTAGATGTAGTTGAGGTTCTTGTATGTCATAGAGTAGGAATGGCAATCTGGAAGCAGAAGAAAAAAATTAGGTATAAGCTTAGGATGCTGGTAATTATGCAATTAAGTAGTAGTACAGAATGTTCCTCATGCAGTAATATCTTAACAGGAAGAAGTATGAAGTCACCATGGTTTTTAAGTCACCGATAAAGAAATCACTAGTTTCTAGCCATAAGAATAGTCATTTTTTTTAAATGGGAATAACATGTTATGTTTTCAGTCATCTTTTTAGATCAGTATTTTGTTTTGCTGCAAGCAAATCACCTGAAAAATTAATTGCTGAAATAGATTTTTTTTCATTATGTACACTCCAAAGAGACTAGTTTGAAACACACTTGATTTAGCAATCTGAAAAAAAATCAAATCTTTATCACAAAGGTTACATTCCTCAGATTATGCACTCCACCAATGTTCTCGAATTCCATTTCAAAAATCTCTAAAAGAATTTAGAAAAGAAACAAACAACCCCCCTGAAATAACTGAGAATATTTTCAAAATTCATTTAAGTAGCTTTCTTATATTATGTATGCAAAAATTGAAGTAGCTTCTTTTTTTCCCCTTCATTACATCCATCGAACTTCAGTGAGAAGCAACATGATTTACATAAATAAAGATCTAAATGCAGTAAATCAAACTGTATATTTATACAGGTCTTCCAAAAAAAAAAAAACCTGAGCACTGCCTCTTTCTGCTGTAGGTCAATTATTTATATCTTAATACTGAATACATGGGATAAACAGTGATTTAAATATACAATATCAATAAGTCTCTGAAGGAAAGAGTGGAACAACATGGTACATGGGAGAAAAGTTATCTATGAATAAGAACAGCGAATGATAGCTACAGCAGTTCAACAAACTATAGGTGGAAATACATAAATAAAATATTCTTGGAAAGCTTGAAAACTAACAATATTTGGAATGTCTTCATTTAAAGTTTTCATGCAGCTGTTCAGCTGGGAGATGTAATGTCAATGAGACCTTGTACAATCTCATATTCATTTATATAAATGGAAACAGGTAATAAAATTAGTATGAGGGGAAAAAACCTTCAAATGTAAAATCCCTATGATTACATTTAAAAAGTTAGCGTTTTATCTTTTGGTCTTTCCTTTCACTAGCAGAAAGTCAGGGAATAATACTAGGTGTACATGATGTTTTAACTTATGCTGTTATGTCAAAATTTTGTTTGGATCATTCCTGTAGGTATTGAACACAGAAGAAAAATTTTTGATAAAGCAGTTGAAACTTTGTAGATTTGGGTTTCTTCTTCCCCTCTAAATGCAGGGTATTTTATGTAACTGAAGAAGATAGTATTGGAATATTAAAGGGAATCAAAAAAGGGGGACAGGGAAGAAAGTGAAGTGCTGGACACCTAAGGTCCTTGCAATGAAGTGTAGACATGGATTATAGAACAACTGAATATTAAGAAATAAATCTATTTGAAAACCAACTAGCCAATACAGAATCTATTTATAGATGCAGAAGCTGTTGCAATGTGTTATTTCATCTGCAAAATGAAGTATTTTACAGTTTGAGATTTCATTTTCTAAAGTAATTTGGTAACATTAGGTCTTTGTTCCTTCTGAGAGATACAAATAAATTCCCTTATTAGGGTATCAGCTGAATGTTTGTGTAACTTTGATACTTTCCATTATGAAGAATGCGAATGTATTTGCAACCTATCATGAAAGAAAAGTCGAAGGATTTCACTAACCTCAGTTTTCATATAGGGGACTTGATATCTTAGATTTTGTCTTCAGAGGTGCTGAATAACTGCAAAATTTGTAGAAATTGTAGGCATTTGTGGTCATTACCAGCTTGGAAATGAAATGATGTTGCTTTTCATTTGGTACCATTTGATATTCAGTGGTGAAGATCAAAACCTGGAGCTTACTGGAATTTTTATTTTTTTTTTTTTAAACAAAGACTCCTGCAGTGCTATGCATGGAACATTCTTCCAAAAAAGATTTAAAACTCAATTATGAAGTCTCATTAATACTATGATCATTTAGATTATACTTTTCTGATTGCAAGGTTTGTTGTTTTTTTTTTTTTTCAAAGCTGCAGATCTCTGAATGTGTGAAAGGCATGTCTTGGAAAAGCAGAAAATGCAGCAGTTTGTATGCATATCCTGTTCTCAATCTTTTTAGGAAAAAGAATGTGAAATCTTATTCCCCGTGGAAATGGACACCTCACTTTTCTTTGGCAGAGCTAATTTCAATCTTTTCTTTGCTGCAGTGATAGCACTCGAAACACAAGAGAAAAAAAAAAAAGAAAACATGAAGTATACTAGATAAGTTTACTATCTTTATATGCTCCCTTGAGGAGCATCCTTCCCTTATATTTCTGATCTGAAAGGGCAATCATAATACTGCCTCCTACTCAGGATTTCTTTTTTAAAAAAAAATTTCTTCTCTTCTTAAAGGTTTTCTCTATGCCTTTTTAACATAAAGTGGGTCATCTTCAACTGCAAGCTGTTAAGCTTTTGCAATCCAATTTTCAAGAAAATTAACCAGCTTTTTCTTACCCAGATCATATGGGAGCCCATGTAGCCTGAGGTTTTAATCTTGGATCTAGTTCTCAATATTTCTATATTGGTCTGTAAGATTTTTATCTCCTTTCATTAGTACTGTGTGTTCAGGCTTTTCCTCAGCTTTCAAAAATTAACAAATTTTTCTTTTCAATTTTTATTCTTCTTATTTCACACTTCTCAGGCTCTTGAGAGATTCAAGCTCTCTTTGACATCATTGCTTTTGTCTAAAATCTACAGGGGGAAAGAAACCCAAAACAAAACCCAGTTTCTTAGGAACATTTCTAAGCACACTCTTTACCACCAATTATCTTCTTCTCAGAAGATGGATATTGTCTCTTCCATTTTTTTGACACTATAAAGTCTCAAAATATACATCTTATGTAATATTAATGTTTAATATTTAAAGTCATATTTATTTAGCTACGTATTTTCATAGATTTTTGCAAATTTAATCTCTGTACAATGGCAGAATAAGATACTAAATGTGGCATTTTGTGACCTGATGTACAGAACGTTCCAGTCTTTCTAGATAAACGTCTTTTAAAATGAGCTAAGCTGTGAAAAAGCAAAAATAAATATTGCAGTTGGGAGCCTAAGTAGAGCACTAAACTACAGGTGACACTGTTGAAAATAAAATTGTTGGTCTTCCCCGAAAGTGATAGTATGTAAAGTTGGTACCTGGTCATATACAGAAAAGGATGGTTTTGTTTCTTAAAGCATGCATTTTATGACCCCAAGGATGCTTAAGGGTGTCAGTAAGTGAAAAATTCAGGCCAAGTTATAGCTGTGCTAATGTTAAGTAAGTTTTAATACAAATTTGATTATGCCAAGAAACCTTTACTTGCTGAGGTCATGAGCCAACTATGTGCAATGTTCTCGAAAAAGCACAGAGGCATCTTAAGAAAGCCTTATTTTCTTGTTTATATCTACTCAGAAAAAGTATTTTATGGCATGCATTGTAATAAATTAATTCTGAACTTAGAAAATACTCATTCTTTTCTGCAGAGATTTGGGATGGTTTGTGGTTTCAGAGTTGTAATTGTCACATTGCTAATCACCACTAGTTGGGCATTGCACCAGCTCTCTTGTCCCATTCTTGCAGCATGATCTTTAATCAAAATCTTAATTGAGTCCCACAGGAATTAATCACATTTTCATTGGACAGCGAGGAACTGGTAAGATCCAAAAAGCATTTGACAAGCACATGAAATGTTGAAGTCCTAGGGAAAAAGTACAAAAAAAGAGTTTCAGTTTGTTAACAATTTCACGTTGAAGGTTAGAAGTGTGTGGAAACAGTCATAAGTGCATTCAGGTGGCTTTCAAAGGTTAAGATAACACAGGACATAACTAATTTTGTCTAAAGAAGAAGGATATTATGTTTACTGTTGATGAAGGGAAGAAAAGTATATCAAGTTGAAAAGAGATTCCTTTGCCCAGTTTTTATTTTTTATTTTATTCTTTCCTGAATTAATCAATGAAGTTTATAGGTGTTTTGCCATTGTTTTCAAATCATCCATTTTAACCGTTGAATGTACTGTCATCTGGATAATGAATCTAAATGGATCTTTCTAAAACATTTTCTCAAAAAAATCAGTTGGTGACTCTGGACACATTGCTGTTCTTCATGTTTTGTGCTTGCACCATTTGACCACTACTGGATCTGTGTTAGCAAGTTTTACTGCTCATTAATTGTAGTTAGTGTAACTTTTTCCTCAGCAGCCTGCTGCATCAGAACATGATGATCAATAGTAAAGCCACTCAAAAACTACTGTCTGGTGAAATAAAAGTGTCTAGAATGAGAATCAATGAACTTCAAACAGTGGTAAATTTCTACAAAGCCATCTGTTGTTACTGCTGCTCTATGCAGTCCCAAAATTATGATAAATACATAGTTTTTGCATCAAGATCTTGGCCATTTCCACATATACTATCCTTATTTACCTGAGTATTTGTGGAAAAAGATTTAAAGTGCTGTATTCTGAGAGTACAATTAAATAGTCTTGTAGTGGTACTCATGGAGATTAATATGGTTTGGTTCAATTGTGGGAGGTATATACTGGAAAGGTGCTAGAAGTCCCCTCTTTTCATTTGTTATAAAACTGTAGTGAATACTTGAGAGGTCAGCATACAAGGAAAGTACTTCAAGGACAAGTTTAAGGCACATCTTGATTTGTGTGGTGTCAGCTTCACAGTGTGGAAAGCTACAGCTGAGAAGTGTCTGCTCTGAAGAGGCAATGTACTCATGCTGTCAAAGCCTATGAACAGAACAGGAATGACACTGGGCAGCACAGAAGGTGCCAGACAAAAGAAAATTCAGAGGGTTCAGGATATTACACAGGTGGTAGCTTTTTGCACTACTATAATGTAAAAATCTGATTAATTTCACAGCAGATGAGATAAAAAAGATATTTTTCATACTCTGAGGCAGTAGGAAAGCTGTTATCTGTCCTCACTTGGCTTCTTCTACTGTCATATAGGTGATCGCGTTCTCTCTGGATATTCATCTTTCAAGTTTTTGGATTTTCTAGCACAGTTCTTTTTCAAAACAAACCCAAATCCTGTCATCCCTCAGACATCTTTTTAAAAATCAGAAGTTCTTCTCTCCCTACACTTGGAGCATATTGCAGCTGTTCTAGAGTGGCCTAACTTTCTTAGAATGATATTGAAATGAAACTTGACTTTGATAGTATGTTAATGTTCTTGGTGAAAATGAATCATAAGCAGGATTTAGTAGGGAGAATGTGCAACTCACTGGCTGGTACCTTAGTGGTATAAACTGTTATAATTGTGCAAAAGTAATGGTTCACCAACGAGAGGAATGGTATCAGCAGCACCAAGGGATTTTCCTTGACTCGCAAGACACTGAGCACATTTTATGATAAGAAGCAGCTCCTCTAATGTCTGGAGCTGTAGCGTATTTACTGTTCTGAGATACTTTGTGTGCACTGGGAATTGCAACACTGGTTGGAAATATCACCACTTCTATTGTGTTTCAATCAGATCACAGAATAGTAATTCCTTTATTCATTCTGTAGTGAAATAAAAGGGAAGTTGTTCCTTGGATAGGGATCCTGTAACAGTTATAGTCCTTTTATTTCTCTCCATCTGGCTTAGATGCATGCAGATGTTAATAGAGTTGCTTGGCAATACTTTTTCCCCTCCTCTGCATCATCATCTTCGTATCTCTTTCTGTCTTTAGTTCTTTTTCTGGTAAGACAGCATAAAGATGATCTTGCTGGCAATTCAGGTTTACAGTCAGGTTTTTGAGTGATTTTGCATGCATGTGGAACAGTGACATTAGTAGAACTACTGTTCAAAGCCATATAGGAGTCCTGCGAGGAGAAAACAGGTTGACTTAAATTATGCAGTTCATACTTCTAGACTGGATATGAATGAAAAAGGGGGTGGAAGGGAATGAAGATAAACTCCAACTGCTGTGAACTGTTGCCCACAGTACTGCTTAAGAATTAATGAAAGTGTGAAGATAAGTCCGTCTCTAGAATAAATGCAAAGACCATACCAATGCTGTCCAATAAAGAGAAATCGGATCTCCTCCAGGAAGGAAAAGCATTAACAATTTGGCATTGAAAATCACAAAAGTTACTCTAGAATGAACAAAAAATGGCAAAGGAATGTTTTGATTTTATTGACAAGAGATAGCGTTGGGCTATCACAGAGGAATAAGGATATATTTTGACTGGTATATCACAAAGCTTTAATAAATAAGAACAACAAAGTAATCCAGCTATTATAACCCTTGAGGGCAGTTAAGAAAATCAGATAACAAAATATAATAACAAAATATAATACAAAATATACAATAACAAAATATAATATTGCAGATGCAGAAGGAAAAAATGTCTACAAGAGAGCCAGAACTTTGATCATGGAGGATTTTAATTCTAGAGATTTTGATTGTGATAACTATATTATTCACAATATATTTTTTTCAATGATAATAGTGCATTTCTTACCGAGGCAATTTGTGGAACAATCCATGTAGTCAAAGGCTATTTGAGAGCTAATCCTGTGAAGAAGACAAGCCTAATTAATAAAAAAAGGAGCATGTAGGAACTAATGATCACAGGATTATCTGGACATACACTTTAAGAACAAGTAAAGTAACAAAAGTTTGATTGTGAAGCAGCTGATGTTGAGGGGAATATTAAAATGCTCTAAGGAATTTAAGTATCTAAGTAACACATAGCCATTTAATAGAGAAATTTAAAATGTTTAAGAAACTGTTCGCAGCAATGATATTGTAACTCATTTTAATTAGTTTGAATTAATAATGCAAATGAAAGTTGTTAACTAATGAGCATAAAGAATAGTGCAAACAATAGATGATTTCTTCAAAATATTTGCAATAATAGGCCTGGTAAAATACATATAATTATAAGGAAAAATGTAAAAAACCTAAGATCGTGAAAGAAGTGCAGAACTCCAAAGAGTACTGATGCACAAAAATTCATTCAACTAACAAAATACTTTGCTGGGTTACTTTTAAAGGTAAATATTAAAAATAAATGGTTCAGAGGAGCGAACCAGTCAAATCATTGAAAGCTGTTGACCAGCTTAAATGGTCCTGCATATACCTTCTCTTGATCTGAAATAATGAAGTAAAAAGAATGGATAGCAGGATAGTGAAATGAAGTGTCAGGCAGGAGAGAGAGATTTGAGTCAGTGCCATAAGGATATAAACTTCAAGCCAAAGCTTTCTTTCACCTTAGTGGGGCTGCCATGTTCTCTGGGGGAAGCACGGAGTTTTCAATTCAGGCTGGGTCTAAAGCTGCTTTATGAATGGAGGCACCTAATATAAGGCAAGAAAAGGCTTCTAACTAGGATCCATAGTGTTGTCTATGTAATACCCACCTTACCCTTTTATTAAAGTTACAGATAGTCTCCTCTTCCAAGGCTTTGGATAGCATGTTCATCCAAATGCTTAGTTCAGGTGATTGCATTTTCTTGCCTGTGTGCACTCTAATGAAAAAATAAATGTCGTAGGGAGATAAACATTGTTTGGACTTCCTACTGTGAGGGTGTATATTAATTTCCTCAAAACTAATCCAGTTTCTTAATTGTTGTGCCTACAGAATGCTACCTTTCTGCAGTTGTTTCAAGAAGGTATGCCTTGGTCTTTTTGCTGCTGATTGACAGAAATGAACTATCCCCATAGCAACAGAATAAATTAATTAAAAAACAGCCACATTGCTAGACTTTAAAACAGGAGATGGGAAACTAGCAACTAATCTGTGATAAAACATAATTTTTTTTTTCTCTCCTGAGATTTAGGAGTTTTAAACTCCCCCATAAGGTGGATCTGCATTTGAACTTCCTGAGGTATATGTGGTATAGTTAAATGTCAGATTTAGATCCTGAGGTGTAAATGAAGTCAGGCAAACACTGTCTTGTAGAGTCATGTCTGTGTAGATGTACTCTCACAATTATTTTCCGACCTACCGAAAGGGGAGGAAAAATCAACAGAAAAATGGCAAGAGCAAGACTAAAAATAGCTCTGTAGACTCATTTAGGGAATTAGGGCTCTCTCATCATACCCTAGATGTGCTATATCCCATGATAAGCACTAGCCACGTGCTTTGTACCTTTAGCACATGTGTGTCTCATTCTACTGTGGTTTTCCTTGTGGGAATTAGTCTGGCTGCGGCAGTAAATGTTCGGTGACCATCTTCAGAACAACTGATAGCCTTATGCTACTGAAGGGAGATGTAGAAAATTGAGAGTCATGGTGTTGGCCTGGAGTAGAGAGGGAGAAAATGTGAAACTCTGTATTTCAGACTGACCTGAAGCAAGTGAAAATGTGTGTGCTTCTTTCTGACGGTGACTAGAAATTCTATTATGAAGCTGATAAAAACCGTTTTCAGTTTGGCTTCATCAGATTGACCTGCCAGATAACACCTAACTAGATCTAACAAAAAATTATTGTTTTCAGGTAAGGAAGTCAACTGAGTTCTACTTTGAGAAGGCTACATAAAACCAATTCATATGCTCTAATTTTTTCCACTTCTGCTTATAATTTGTAACAGCAATTACCAGAAATAACAACTTTTTGGAGATGTGTATACTTGGGTCTTTTAAAAAGATATCATTGACTCTTTTGACTTGTGCCTATATTTTAGGTGGACACCTTCCTACTTCGTAAGGCACTTAGCCTGTGTTCTGATATGGTAAAGGCACATATATGGTAAAGGCACACTCTGCTTGAAAAGCAAGTGCTCATTCTTTATTGGTCCATTGCTTTCAGGAATCTAAAATTGCATTATTTAGGCTTGAAATTATTTGGTTTTAATTTTTTTTTCTGATTTGCAGTATTATAAAAACTGTTTTCAAGGTATCTTGGGGGTTTTTGAACTCCAGCTTTGGACTTAGATGTTTGCAAATGCCAGCTGTTATATACAAAAGAAATTCTTGCTTCAGGGTTCTGAGAGATTAATTGGGAAATGTGTCTTAAATATATCCTAAATTATCAACTGGCATAAGGCAAGTAATTAGAAACAAAATGTGTTACTTAAAAAAAGTATGCATTTGTGTGTATGTCTGTCTCAAGATTATTTTAATCATGGAGGCTGCCAGCATTAACTATGTCAGCAATCAGGAATCCAAAGCAAGTTCAAGATTCAATCACATTCCATGCAGCATATGGTCCAATTATGCAATTATTCTTAAAAAATATATCATGGGAACACATTTCAAAGGGAAAATTGCAGGTAGCCTTTCTTGCAACATTGTCTGTCCTCTTAATTGCAACTTTTTATTAAGAAAGTTGATGCTGCATGACCCCGGTTAATGATCTACACCAATTTGTGCTCCTTTTAACTGTTGCTTCAAAGGGTTTTCAGTTTAATCCTTTTACTTTTGCTGAAAGTGTCTTTCTTTACTTTCTCCTCTATTGGCTCTTCATAAGTTTAAGAGCACTGCTATTGCCATTTACATATGGCAGAGGTTAGAGCCTTTTAAAGAATATGGGTGAAACAAGCATATTTAAGTATGGAACTTTGTAATCTTATCAGTAATGTTCTCACTTACCACATAACACTACTACAACTATTCTTAGCTATTGATTTGACCTTTGTTGTTGTTCTTTTTTCCCCCAATATCAATAAATCAACCTCCTAAATGGAATGAAAATCCGAAACTTCAGTTTGTCTTGTAATTTCAGAAGGGAGCCTGGGAAGTAGATGGTTGTAACCTTTATGTGTCTAGATTAGAAGAAATTGTGATGCATAGGCCTGAGTTTAGAAATGGGATGCAAAGTTATCTGAAGTCATTGGATGCAGAACTATAGGAGTTGTAACAAAGTATAGTTCTTACCATATATTTAGTGATTTGTGCATTTTTTTTTGTATATCTACTTTGTTATAACTAAATTCTCATACATGCATTAAAGGTAAAAAAATTTTATTTAATAAAGATGACCAGAGGCAGCATTAGAAGCGATGATAGCATAGTGAATGAGAGTGCAATTAGCGATGTGCCAATTCCCATGCTCAGTTATTGGATCCCACCTAGAAATTTTTGTCAGTGGTTACAGGGAACCAGCTAGCGTCAGCCCAAAGTTTAAGCAGTGGGCATATGGCACTGTCACACAGCAGGGTTCAAGGAAATAGGCTGTCAGATTTCCTCGTGCATCAGAACAAGAAGCCAGAATGAACCAAAATCCTCCTTGCTAACACAGGTAACTTCTGTTGCTATTAATTTTGCTGGAGAGAGAATTAGGAAGTGTGGCAGATATCCCAGTCCTACAGCAGCCATCACCTCTGGCAACATGAAAATATAGAAAACTTCTCTTTCTGAGATTTCTGACTGGCTTACCTGACCTTCCTTTTCCTCACTTTCTTTATTCTCTTCCTCAAAATGTATTGAGCAGCACAAGAATCACTGAGGAAGATGTTCTTGCTGAGTTAGCCAAGGCTGCCCAAGTGCATGGATTATTGCTACTAAAACTGGGTGTTGAGTTTCCTGGGCTCTGAGCAAACCCCCTATAGCCACAGTTCCTCTGTTAGATAATAAACTTTAATGAGTTGGTCATCTAAATTGCTGATCTTCATAGTTTTAGTGGCCTGGAGCAGTTGTCCCTGCTTGTCTTTGTTACCAACTGCTCCTACTTTTGCTTTAGCAATTCCTGCCAACCCTTTCCTAACTGGGTTCAGCGTCAGTGGTTCTTGCTCCCTGTACTCTCGATGGGATGCCCGCGTGGCTGTGCCAGCTGCTCAGTGCTCTCTGCCAGCATACTGGCCGCAGCTCTGCCTTCTCTCTGCTTTGCTTTGCCAGACCCTCATTCAGAAGCCCTAGAACTGTTTTCAGTCTTTGTACAAAATTTTAATGGCATGTGATACCCACCTGCAACCCCTGTTGGAACTGGGTCTGCTTTAAATAGCTAAATGGAGGCTTGTCTTTTGTGGAAGAGAATGAGGCAGGAAAAAGGCCTTAAAGAGCTTCTGGGGTTTGCCTGGGCTTCAGTCCACTGCTCCAGCCTTCCAGAGAGCGGAGCCAGCTTCATTGACTGCAGGAGCACATGGGGAGAGCTTTGGCTGCAGGTTTACGTTGGAATAATGTCTAGTGATTTCTTCACTGATATTACTTAGCTGTTTGTCAAGCTGGTCAGAATTGCAAGTCTTTGTGAACAGTTGGTTTCTAAATAAATGCTAAATCTTGCCACAAAGTGCTCATAATAAATATGTCTCCAGCTCTCATTATGTCTTTGGTTTGTATTACAAAAACACCTAGTGGTCTAAGTTGACATTAAAGCAACTACTATGCTAGAAATTGCCTGTATAGACAGTAAAATAAAATATTTATAAGAAGAACTTTTCTATAAATAATACTTGGGGCCACAAATCATCATCCTATTTGATGATTTGCTGTTGCATCGATATTCCATAGCAAAGTGTGCACTCACAGCCCAAAAGGCCAAACACTCTCCTGGGCTGCGTCAACAGGAGCAGAGCCAGCAGGTCAAGGGAAGTGATTCTGCCCTCTCTACTCCATTCTGCTGAGATCCCTCCTAGAGCCTTGCCAAGAAAGACACAAACCTGTTAGAGTGGGTCCACAGGAGACCACAAAAATTATCAGAGTGATTGAACACCTCTCCTATGAAGACAAGCTAGGGGAGTTGAGCTTGTTTAGCCTGGACAAGAGAAGGCTCCAGCAAGATCTTATAGCACCCTTTCTGTACTGAAAGGGAACCTACAGGAAAGGTAGGGAGGGACTTTTTAGCAGAGCCTGTAGTGATAGAACAAGAGTTAATGGCTTTAAGCTGAAAGAGGGGATATTTTGGTTAGTTGTAAGGAAGAAATTCTTCACCATGAGGATGCTGAAGCACTGACCTGAGTTGCCCAGAGAAGTTGTGAATGCCTCATCCCTTGGAGTGTTTACAACTAGGTTGGATGGAGCTTTGAGCAACCTGATTTAGTGGAAGGTCTCCCTACTCATGATATGGGGTATGAACTGGATGATCTTTAAGGTCCCTTCCAACCCAAACCACTTTTTAATTCTATGATCTGGTGTATTCTGACTTGGACTGTCTAGACAAGGAAATGTTCAGGAGATACATCATATACAAAAGTATTTTTTCAGATGTTATTGCACGCATCACAAGGAATTAAAACTTAAGAATTTCATCAGAAACATACCAGTATGGGTTGGGTGTTTTTTGGATTTTAATACAGTATTAAATTAAGTGATGTGCTTTTTACACTGATGTTTGAGAATTTGTGTTAGAACACAGAAATCTACTGACAACGTGTAATAGTTTAGGTTTCTTCATGATTAATGCCACTGACTATAAGAATTGTGTGCAGTCAAGAAAATGTATTGTCCACTATCTGCAGCAGCTTTGACACCTATTTTTTGGACTGCCCTTGGTACGTTTTGTGGTATTTTTTTCTTTTATTGCACTGCTTGGGTGGATTATGCATCAGCTATCAACAGTCTGTTTATGAAAGAGGGAACACTCTGGGAATTGTCAGTAATATCTTCTGCATATCAGTGCATAGTAATGAGCATTTGCCATTCAGTAAAACTGCTGTGGTCTGCAAAAGAGACAGCTTTATACCTTTTTTCCTTTAAAAAATGTCTTGAGAGGAGAATTATTATTTTTTAAAATAATGATTCCTGGATAGATATGAGGGAAGTGCTTGCGAGCTTTTGTGTACAGGAATGCTTATCAAAGTAGAAGAGGTACTAGTTCTAATTCACATGCACATTTTAACAGCCTATGAAATATTACCATATTCTGGAAGTGTAAAAACCTAACGGGTCTTCGTGTTTCAGGACATAAAACTCTGTTCAATAACTCTATTTATTCACAAATGCCTTGATAGTGTGTTTTTTACTTTGCCTGCTTAGGTGAATGCTACTATATTTTCTTTAAATGTATTTCCAGGTTCATAATTTTTACATGAAAGAATTTAAAAGGAATGCTTAAAAGGCAATAGTAGGATCCATATATAAAATGTTTAAATTATAAGAAATATTAGCAAAATATTTTATGGCTTCCTGATAATGTTGAAGTAGGCTTTTAACAGGGCTGTGGCATATGTTATTTTAAAGTATCTGTGCAGTCCGTTTAGTTGTATGTGCTGTGATGATATGGTGCTGTGCTTCCAAAGAGGATGGAAGAGCATCTTGATCCTAGCGAGCTTGGAAATCCCAAAGAATCTCTATTGAAATTTGTTAAAAGTTAATTGAGTTTGTATCTCGGGCAACGTAGCATGAAGTAATGTCGAGGCTATGCAAGTCTGTTCCTGTACAGGGTTGCCAGGAAAATATAGTCGTTGCTGACTCTCTAGCATATGTCATTTAAGTGTGTGAAGCGTGTAGGTAAGATACAAAAATGTGCCTTCACCTCATGTGCTGTACACTGGTGAAAATCTCTGTGAGTAGCACAATATTGCTTTTCTCTTCAGCTGGCACTAGCACAGCAATTTCCCTGCAGTGTTTTTGAGGAACCGGTTTGCTTTTTATATGGAATGTTATCTATGTAAGTGCTAATGATGTGGAGGCTAGGTAAGCCACATGCTAAATTAGAATTGAAGCAGACGGTGTTCTGTAGCTACAAATAGTTATCACATGCTTTCAGAGGGAATGATTTCACTGAGTAATAGAAGAACATAATGGTAATTTTTGCCTTCAAGGGAACACTGGTAAGGCATTGCCAGATATTTTTTTATTATTTTTTCTTTTTTTTTTTTTTTCTTTTTTTGTGCCTTTACTAGACTTCTGATAACTACTAGTAACAGTTCAGGTTTTTGATGGTCATAGAAATGACTTTTTATTCCTCATCGTTAGGATTGTTTCTATCTATAAGATAAACAGCAAAACTAAAATGGTCAATTATTGCCAGTATACTCACAAAGGAGCTGCCAAATGAGTTTCTAACTAGGCATCAATGGCCCATATGTATCCTCCCCCTTTGTTGTTGAGGGATGTTTCCTTTTATGTTTAGTTCTTGTAATAATAAGGCTAAGATTAAAATCACTACTGTGTAAGACTGCAAACTGCACCCCACCAGGAAAGAACAAAAATTAGGAAAATAATTTCAAATTATCATTCCATCACACTTTGTAGATTTGTCTTTACAGAACTGAAATTAAGTCATTAATCTGTTTATCAAAACTATTTTAAACTGGCATCATCTATAGCGAAGCAATTCTTTCTGTTGATTAGATGAAACTCTTTTGGAGAAGAAAGTGAATATATCTCCAAAGCTTTTATTGCACTTGGAGATTGTTCTACTTCAAGGTTTCTCATATAACCATGCTACTGTTATTTATGGAGTATTTTCACATTAGAGACTCCTAAGTGGCATCTCACGGCAAAGTGGACAGAAATAGCTGTAGATCAATTCTGTGTTCAGCCAGAGATCTTTGGAAGATCTATAGCTTTTTGAATATGAGAAACCCAAAAGCTTAGAAAGTTTGCTTCTAATATATTTTGTAGTTTGGAAGCTAAAGGGGGAAGTATTTTTAGAGTGTTTTTTAAACAAAGAAAAATAGCAGATATGTTCCATGTCTAAATATCATGAATTTACTTTAACCGTTTTTCAGGGCTTGGTAGGTCATAATGAAATTAAGCATAGTTTATGAAGTTAATTTAGGTTAACCGTGTCAAAGTTGGAAGACCAGAAGAAAGTTTGAGGAAGCTCAATATCCCTCTTTTGATCAGGATGCCTGAAGATGTTTCAAGTCAGTCCAGACAACAGCCTTGATTTTGCATCAGTGCTCTGAAAACCATTGTTCTTCAGACCTTCGCTAGCAGTCTGTTTCCTGATTATTTGATGAATAATTCCACAGCCTGACCCAAGTAGGTCACATTGTGCCTACGAAAGGAAGACTGAACTTTATCAACTGGTTGAATTTACTTCATCCTTTCATCATTCCACTATTAGCTGTTCTAGGACTATATTCTGCAGATATAAGCTGTATACCACTTTCATCTGTTCTTAACTTGCTATCTAAGCTCTCAACACAAGATATGTTTGAAACATATTTGCAAAATCCTTTAATACAAGAGCCTTCACAGCAAAAAGACTGTCAATGTTCTATCTTACAGCAAGTTGTCATTAATTCTGTCTGTTGCCACTGTAACTCATTTGGTACTTGAGCTAATAATAATAATAGAGCTTTTTTTTAGTGACTCAACCTTTCCTTGAGTAACACTCTGTCATGACCAAGTTGGTAATTTATTTTTAATTATTATACTCTGTTCTGTTCCTCGTGTAAGTACCATCAAAGTTTTGTCATTTTTTTTCCTCCAGACTGTTAGATGATAGACTTAAGTAATTAATCCACTGCCAGAGAGAAGCGAGATGGAGGATTTTCATGAGAATTTATGATACTGTGTCTTATTGGTCTTCCTACTTCCACATGAAAATTACTTCAGCTGTTCCCCTGGGATTTCTCTCCATATTTTTTGCTATACTATAGAAAAGATGCGCAGCTTCTTTTCAGTGCTCTGTGTGACATACCTCTACTGGGATGTAAAAATGCAGAGTTATTTCAAATGGGAATCACAACTGAGGACTGCAAAAAAGTGTATTTTTTTTCCCCTAGAGACAGAATGAATCTTATCTCAAGTCATTTGCATTTGGCAGTAAAATCTGTCGTGCACTCCTTATCAGAAGTCATGAGCTGTGCTTTTCCATTTCTGTTGGAGTGTTTTTTTGGGGCAGACCTTACTTAGCTATGTTATTGAGTGTCCTTTTACATTAAGAGAAAAAGTATTTGGCATATAATTCACCCTGATATATGTATAGTCACCAGCAGTAAAAAAAAAAAAATTACAGTAAAAAGGAGTTCTAGAGATTTATCAGTTTCTTGCCAGTGTGGAGCTTTTCACTCATCTTGTTCGATAGAGCAGCTCACATCACGTTACTGACATTAGTAATTTTGTCATCACAAGCTGCAAAAGAGAGTTCTAATTCTAAAAACAGTTCTAATTCTAAAAATGTCTTTTCCCGATATAATAAATACTAGTTGAAACAGAGCATCCTCCCCTCACTCTATGAATATTGTATATAATTTGGACAAACAGGTAAATTTATTTAGCTTTGAAGTAACACCACTGTTGAATTAGGCACCCTAATGAAGACTGAGATTTCCTTCGACATCTGCTTGTTTGCAGCTGCTTTTAGAGGAAGTTAGTAGGATCATAAAATCATTTAGGTTGGAAAAGACCTTTTAAGATCATAAAGTCCAACTGTAAAACTATCACTACCCAGTCTGCCTCTTAACCATGTCCCAAAGTGCCACATCTACATGCCTGTTAAATACCTCCAAGAATGGTGACTATTAGGTGCTGATGCTCAGCACCTTTAATACAGATACCAAATATTTTGGCGCCTCTTATTAGATGAGATCTATATAAATAGAGAAGTTATGGTGGTTTTCTTTTTTCCTTTTGTCATTATTATAAACATTTGCTTCCAACTCTCTGCTGCTCGTAGTACTGTTTCTGGTCCTCTGCATCAAATGATTTTATCCTAAAATCTACTATATGGTGGTTGTTCATATGTAAATATATACTAGTGTGTATGCGTTGACAAGATTGTGCTCTAAGTTCCAGCTGTTCATTTACTTGACACTGGTTTAGTTGACAGAGAATATGGTTTTGTGCTGCATGGCTTGAATCTTTACTAGCTGAATGTTTTCCATATTAAGAATTATTTTGGGGGTTGCAATGTAGTTTTGTTCAGAGACTGAATTCTTTGGGAATATCATGGGAAAAAAATCAGATATCATAATTTTACCTAGTAATTACTTCTCCAAATCTGTTCCTCTACAATGCTTTTTACTTTCTGTTCAGTTTAATGTAGTGTATCTACGATGTTAACTGTTTCATAATGATTGTGGTAAGAATCTGTAGGGACTCAGTTATGGTGCTATTATGCTATAAGATTAGAATGTGGAAAACACATAAGGGCGCAAGTCCATGGAGAATTCATTATGATGCTAATTTGATACCAATGTGGTTATAGCACTGAGATTTCATTGCAAGCCCTTAGAGAACTTTTGATGATGTGGAAATGAAAACTGGAAATGAAAAGGTGTCAATGTGTGTTACACTGTCATTAGAAAATAAATCAAGCACTAAGAAAACATCGTAAAAAGAAAAGCATAGTTAAGAGTTTTTGCAGGATGGAGAACTTTCCAGTATCTTTTCAATTTTGGCTTCTCATGTTTTTGTTTTTGTCTATTAGTGTGTGAGATTGCTAGCTGTACTTCTCCAGTCAGTATTAGGACTCTCACACAGAAATCATCTTTTGTTTAAGTGTTGGGTGGGTTTCCTCTTTCTTCTTGACATTTCACAGGTGTAAATTATCCTACTGGTTCAGGGAAATTAACTGAGAAGTGCTTGTGATGCCAGTTCCAAGAGTGCTAAGCTCTCTAGACTGAGTAAATCACAGGACCTGGAGACTGGATTTGCTCACTAAAACCTGCTTGTAGAAGCTGTCATCCCATGGAGAATCCCATCTAATCTCCCCAATATTATGGATGGGCAAGAGCTGGAATGCAGCAATAACAAGTCTGAACTTTGAGTGGTTTTTAAATGGTCAGAATTGAGCATATATCCTCAGTTGGAAGGAAATCTTGGCTTTGCATTTCAGCATGAGTACCTTTTGTTCTGTAGGTTATGATTGTAGGTGGACACAAAACTTCAGGGACTTGTTCGCACTGATGTTTTTGTGTAGTAGGAGCTGTGTAATCTGATCTTCAGTTCTCTAAATGTTTTCTACCACTAATTCTTCACCAGAAATAATAATAAAAAAAGAATGTAGTGTTCCATGAAAATGAGCTAGCAATTTTCCTTTCTTACAGGTGTGAAATCAGTATGCTATCTATCATGTTTCTTTAGATGAATTGCCTAATGTTGTTTATCAGTGGAATAAGATTATGCCAAAGTGCTCTTTAAACTGGAGTCATGTCACATGAGAGGGGACAGGATATAGCTGGCCAGTTAACTTTGGTTTTGCTGATTGTATGAGTTGATATACATCATCTACTATTACTGTTAATTTGTGATCTGTGAGAATAGACTTGATGCTTAGCCAAGTTGAAGCAAAGCCTTCTTGGGCATGGGTGATACTGACAAAAGCTGTAACAGAAGATTGCAGTGCTTCAAAGCTTTCTGCATTATTTACATTTAAATCTTCATGTTGTTAGGTTTTTATTTATCTATGAACCACATGAATCCGATCAAAGTGTGCATGGACATCTCCCACTGTTGGTTTTCATAGGTATATACTTTTACAGATATGGTACATTGCAAAATCTGTGCAAGACAAGTTCTTGTCATACATATATACTATGACATGAAAGGCTAGTTTTCATCCTTAATAAACTAGATGGAAGCAGGAAAGAAATGGCAAGCCAGAGACTTATTTGTTTCTTAAATTAACAGCTCCTATGACTGTGGAAGTGCTCCTTTGGGAAGATGCGTTTTCTTTGCAAGATCGTTTCTGTTAGATGAAGTCACCAGCTGATATATAAAAGATGTATTTATATGCTATAAATCAAAGCTGTATTAATAATATCTCTAATAGACTATTGGAGACTGAACTATATTCACTGTAACTGAATTCAACCAAAGCAAAGTTATCTTTAGAACTAAGGTTGACTTCAGAAACGGTGAATATTTACAGCTAGAGAATAGATTAAGGTCCTCTTAAATTGTAAAATGAACAAGTGTGGGGTGGAGTTTTCCATCATCTTGATCCAAAATATGTTGTCAAGCATTGCTAAAATGCAGAGATACTGTAAATGAAAGCAGCACCTTTCTTGATGTAAAGCCTTTCTTACAAGTCACTGTCAGCTGAGATAAATGGGAAATACAGCTCAAATCATTCCTAAATGTGTCTCTGCTGGACAAATATTTGATATGTGAAACAGTTTTTAGGGCATCTCTAGAGCATCCTTCTGGTCCTGCCTAGTTTGCATAAGTGACAACGAACTAAAGACAACTGAGTTTAAAAACTGGTTTCTAAACCTGAAATCAATTTAATCTCTGTAAGCAGAGTTGTATGCAAATGTTATCCAATATTTAAATGGTATATAGAACTTCTGCTTATGGTCACCATATGAGCCTCTGCAGTAGGATATTGGCATGTCTCTCAAGAAATAAAGCATAGGATGGAACTACTGTTTACAAGGCATTTAACAGCAGTGATCAAATCCATCTATAAAGTCAATGAAAACTATTTGCTAAATGTATTAAACAATAATATGCTTCATACAGCCTAAAGATAAATATTCACACTCACACAGATATAGATAAGATACAATTTATTGCACTGACAGAAAATCTGGTACAGCATTTATAACGTGTGCTTCCAAAATAAAGAATATCTTTAGTCCAAAATAGTTGTCAAATCCTTGTATTTAGGGAACAGTGGGGGTTATCATATAAATCTGAAACTGTAAAAAACTTCTATGAAAATTTTTTTAGGTTATACTTCTGAAAGAATCATTTAATTAAAACGATACCAAGAGTCAGAAACAGGTATCCAGACAATGATGAAGCAATTCTGTCCTATATTACAAGAGTGTATACAGTCTACTCTGAGCTTCTGCTAAACTTTTTTCATGTTTTATTAAGGGGCTATTAGTTTCTGTTTGTTTTGGCCAATATCACACTTTATTTTCTGTTAGAAAGAATAAGATGGAAATGCAAGGCTACTCATGCAGTTGAAGGATTCCAATTCCTGTCAAACTAAGAGTGTATTGATTTGTGTCACCTTTTCCTTTGCCAGGTGACATGAAAGACAAAGTTGATAACCTCTTTGCAGCAAATCAGAGGGTTTTGTCATCCTTTATTCCTAATACTCTTTAAACTTTTGATTCAAAATCCTTTTGCCCAGGATTCCAATGTATACACATGGCTTTGTTTTAAAAAGAAATTATTCCACTGATACAGAAATGGAATGTTAGGCCTCAATGCCTTTCTCCTTGGTTCCAAAAATCTTGACTAATAACAGATGCATTGACTTTAAGCCTTGTGAAATATGAACCTGTAATTAGTGTGTGTTGTATACAAAGTTTAGATCAGTTTAATCACTTTAACACTGTTTCACAGTACATCATTTTATATGCTTGTGCAGCTACCTGGTAAAAATATATAATGTAGTCTTTGTGCTACAAACTGTTAATTTATAATAATTTTATGTCATCTAATGCAATTGTGGCAATTTGTAATTTGTGCTAGTTGACAATGTTTTGGCTGAAGCCTATACTGTAATATTTACAAGGCATTTCTAGCTTTGTTCAGTTTTCATTTTGCTCAGTTATTCTCCTGAGTTATATGGATACTAGTATATTAAAAAGGCTGTTGTTTACTTTGATTCTCGACTAGTTAATCACATATTTTAATGTCTCAGAGCTTTTCAAGAGAGAAATTATACTCTTAAAAATCCATTATATGCAAACAGAAAAAGTAATGAAGTTCCACTGGTACTGAAGTAATTTCACACCATTTAAAGCTAAGCTCTGTTGTTTAATCATTTCTAATCATTTGCTTATAAATTCTGGTCTGTCTCAACCTAACTCTCTGTAAGATTTTTATTTAATTTTTATTTTCATTATCTGGTGTAATTTCCCGACCTCTGTGTAAGCCATAGTTAGAGTGGATGGTTGAGGCTAAACATTTCTAAAGAACATTGTAATTGTAATGAGAATCAGATTTCTAGAAGAACTCAGTATGTTGGGAGCTCTTTGGAGTGAGTTTAAGTTAGCATTTTGATTTGGATCAGGAGTGTATATATGAGATAATTGTCCCAAGGTTATAATTTTTTTTTTTTTGGATGCGTAGATGCATTCCAGGAGAGCATTCACCTGTTAATAGGAGGAACTAATTACTCTGTGTTAAATAGTTCCACTCTCAACAATACAGATATTGTGGACCTTGGGTCCTCAATACCAACTGTGTCATTCTGTAGATCTTCTCTTCAATACTATAAATTTTACTTACCAGTAACTGCTGAACCTGACTAGATTAATGACACTGTCTGCTTAGAATTTGTATCGATAATAATGTGATTCCTTACAATTTTTTAATGAAACTCTTACCTTTTACATTTGATACAAAAGTGTAAAAGGACATAATTTGCCACACTCACACAGGGATTAGAACACTCCTCTGAAGGAACAATAGAGGTCCCATCTCTTTCCTTATAAAGAATTTACTCTGTATGTAATTTAATAAAATTTTTAACAGAATGAGAAAAATTAACTTTTAAGCTGTCACTAGCTTGTACTGATAAAAAGCCAATGACTACATTCAACTTGTAATGCTAAGGCAATTCTGGCTTTGGAGTTAATGGAGGTTGCTTCTCCCAAGGATGCTGACCTTAAAAGTAGCTATAATGTGTAGTAGGAATGGAATTTGGTCTCGGTGGTACTTTTCTCTTCCACTCAGATATGCTACTTTAGGTCAAGTTGTTCCTTTGACATGTTGTTTAGTTTCTTTGCATGTGCAGTTTGTGATAATTTTTTATTTCTTGTCCACTCAACATGGGATCTAATGATTTTTTGAGGTTAGATTTGGTTCCCTGTTACTTTGTTCTGTTGCAACAGGTTCAATTCCAGTTACTTTTTTTGTCTCTTTAGCAGATTTCTCTTCACAATTTGTGATCAATATAGAACAGAGAGACTTGTGCAAAGCAAAGTATTATTTATTTCTTATTACTGGACATTGTCTAAAAAGAAATTAATACAACAAAGACTAAGATGCATATTACCCAAACTGTGCCCTAATCCTCTAGTTTAAGTTTATGTAGACATCAATATGGTCAAAACCTCACTCCAGTGTTAGTCTGACTGTGACAGATTGTATCTCTGTAGTTTCCAGTTTAACTTGGTTTATGCAAATGCCTGGGGATCAGACACTATTTTTGCTATGTTTTTCCATTAGACCAGCAGAAACAACTTTGAGATACCTCCTGAGTCCACTGAGGGAACTCTGTATGAAATTACTCCTTCGTGTTCTATGAAAATATGCACTTACATTAATCGACCAACAGCCACCTCCAGGACTAATGACATTAAGACAGAACCTTGGTTTTTTACAGCACTATTTCCAGATATTATTCTCAGTGCTTGCTACATTTCTACCTCCTCCAGCATAGGACTAATGGACTATGGCAGCAATTCCCTCTCCAGCTGTAATACAGCCCTTGCTGATCCCATATGTTTGGGAAAACCTCTGAATTTAATCCTATTGTAGCTGGGAAAGGTATTAGTAAACTCCGTAGGTGATTGATTTTCTTTTGCATTGGTACTTGCCCTGGAGAATGCAGTTGTGCCAGAGCAGCTCATGTTAAGGAGGAGACCTTCATTCTTTGTTGTCGTTAGGTATTATAGGACACTTTAAGAAATGTCTGGTATGTCTATCAGTTTGTAATCCCTTAGATCAGAAAGAACATTGAATATGAGATAAAATACTTAATATTTCTAATTGTATCTTTGATTTACGTTGTGAGAATGAACAAGCCAGTGCCATTTCCCTGCCTGCATGCTTTATTTGAAGACAGTACTCTGCATTTCCCTCCCTAGCAGGTTATTGCAGTGGAGTGGCTGCTGCACTGAAAGGCAGGGACATTTGTGGCTGATCCTGAACCTCTGTATTAGAAACTGGGAAAAACCAAGGAAAGAAAAAATAATTACCTGTGACCACAAGCGTCCAGCAGAGTCTAAGGATTGAACTGGGGGTGTCAGGAGTCAAATGGTAAAAGCAGGCATTTACTTTATAGAATGCACAGCAAAAATACTTGAGAATAATAAGCTGTAATCAGAACATTTTAAGAAGTGAAGCTCAGGTTGGTTTTTGACTGGAAATATTTCTTCAAGAGATTCTTCTGACACTTCCAATTTTATAGTTTATAAGCTAATAAATTTTCAGTTACAATTTAAATGATTACTATTTGTGGATTTTATTTGCTTTCCTAATCACTATATAAATATTTTTATGGCCTACAGAGCTCTCTTTAGCAAATTAACAGACTTGTGATCTATGCTAATTGAATTATGAATCATTTAAGAGCCATCACCAACAATTGGTTTTGTTGTCCTTTTAATTTTTTCTGTATGAATTTTCATTTTAATCCCTTTAATTCATTAATAAATTTCCATCATCCAGCCATAAGGCTGGAACCAACGCTAATGAATTATTTTATATACCAATTCAAACTGTTGTACTTGAGAGACAATAAGAAAGCTAAATTCCAGAAAGACCAAAATAGTTGCTACCTTTTCATATTTATCAAAGCTCCTGTATCAACAGTGAAGATGAAAACATTAAGTTTGCTATTTTGTATCAAAAAAACCCATTTGTCTTTATGTAGGAAGATTTGAGCATAACTGATTCTGAAGATTGTTCCATTCTGTTAATGCCTCCCAAAAGCTTTGTTTCTGATCACAAGATTCATCTAGTGCAATTAGTGAATATAAAATGTAATTATTCAGAATAATAAATACATTCAAAACAACAACCAGAAGACTACACAGTAGACATGAGAAATTTGAGGTCAAAGTGGAGAAGGAGTTTTATATTCAGTAAACAAAGGCACAGAGACTCTATGAATAAATTTGCTATTTGCCCCAGATAACAGACAGTATTTGAATGTCCCACATCTGGGATTTTGTTGTGCTGGTGGGAAGTATTCTCCAAAGGTAACAGGCTTTTCCCCAGGAAGATCCTGTTGCCATTTCTGAAAATTCTTTTATGTCAGCTGTAATTGAAATGATGCAAGACTACTTCCTCCTATTAAATAATCATTTGGAATCTGGAAAAAGCATTTGGAAGCTTTTAATTTCCTTTGATGGAATTTGTAATAGGAAGAGTAAAATCCCCTTCACCAAGAACTACATTTTGTTTAAAGTTTAAGGCATTTTAAGTAATTTTGGGGTAGATTGTGATTCTCTGAAATCGCGTTTGAATTCTTCTTTTAGCCCCTGACTCTGCTGCAAGGCTCCATCACTTGCTTTGCAGTATCTTTCGTATGCCTTTTATTTTCATAAACGGAGCCACAGATAAAGTGAGCTTGATGGTTATTTCATAACCGCATTTCTAATTTGCACCTGTGTAGGACAGCTCCCATGTTACTAATCTGTTTTTTGCTTTTCTGGGCATGATAAGAAAAGGAGGGAACATATGGCAACAGAGTGATACTTCATTCAGCTTGATGTATTTTTTAGGAAATAGCTTAGATGCTGAGTCAGAACATGATTTACTTTTAAGATGTTCCAGACCATACTGGAGGAAGTGATTATACAATACAAATTCCTCTCAGCTTGTCTTGACATACAGATCATCATCTGATTTGGAGAGCGAAAACACTGCTGTTCCTAATGCAGTACAGCCCTTTTTAACAATTCTGTGCTTTGGCAATGCTTGAAGCCAACTGGTTTTGGGGAGTGTAGTTGTTCTTCAGTGTTTCACTCCTTTTAAATATTCAAGTCCCCAAGACTTGTACTCAGGGTAGTTGCCCATTGTTCGCAGACCTCTGTCCTAGAAGTGCCTTAGGTCATTACTGAAATAATTTAGCTGAGAAGAATTCAGCAAAGACCAAAACTAAGTGATCTTGGATGATTGTCTCAGCAAATAATATTTCTTGCAAAATATTTGAGACTTGTACCCAATAAAAAGCTGTATTTTTTAACTTCTCTCTGCCTGAGATTAATGTTGATGCAACTTTCCTAACAATATTAAGGTGTTTAAGATAATATAAGAGTTTCTTTCATGTAAAACAACTTCATTGATTCCAGAGGTGTTTACTCAATACAAATCCACTTATGTTGTCACTTACTAATTAATAATTTAAAAAACAGATTTTGTTGAGTTTATATTTGCATGGTTAATAATGAACTTAGGACCATAATTGAAGATTATTCTATTTGTGTACTACTGGCAAAATTATCAATAATAATCCTGTCCAGAGCCAATATCATGATGCAAATGTGTTTCCAATTGGTGCTTGTGATTAAATATAAATGTTCCTTCATGCTTTTTAAGTTACTCATTCATGTTCAGTAGGTTTCTTCCAAGCTGAAACTTGTCTTTCTTGCAGTTGAACTGAGGTACTGTAATGATGTGGATATATGTAACTGTTTTTAAGAACAGTAAATTGTGTATTTATATCTTTGAGACAATTAGGTATTTTTAACAAATATTACATTGTGTGAGGTATTTACATACCAGCAAAGTCAGTCCTAAGCCTGTAAAACTCAAGAGACTCAGATATATAGTTTTTGCTGGCTTTCATCTTGTTAATACATTTGAGAGTCAGAGGCTTTATGCTTAAAGCACAGGAGAATATATGTTTTTAATGAACCTTAAAGTGACTCATGCTTTAAAGTTGATGAAATACCTCCATGTGTTCTGGTCTATTATGCAGGGTTAGGGAGTTGTGGAGATCAAGATTATAAAAAGACCATTGCTCTTAATCAGCTGTGTTATTGGCTGAGTGATTGAACAAGTCCTGGGTGAGAGAACCCAAGGCCATTGTGGTCAGTAAAGTCTCAGGGTGGCTCAGAGGGAGCAAAGCAAATCATGTGAGTAAGAGGTAAAAGGTCAGGGACACTGCTGGGCTGGACAAATGTCCAGTTCTGAGCATTTAGTGTGAAAGGATGGGTGAAAGTATGCAACTTAAATTATTTATTTAAATATTTGGAGATAGTATTTATTACATTAAAACAGTAGAAAGAATTTCAGGAGGAAAAAGAAATATAACTACTAAAATAGAAGCTTGAATCTCTGTAAGATGTTAATAAACTGGGCATCAGTTGCTGGAAATCTTTAGCTACCTAACTGATAGTGCTAACAAAGACTTCCGAGTGTTACACTCAAAAGGCTGGAAAGTGCTTAATATCCAAATACCTTTTTTGATAAGTTTTAAGTAGTACAACCCAAATGGAATTCTTTTTTACTGTAGTGTAATACAATCACTTCTATTTCCAGTTAAGACTGGAACTTTCTGATTTTTCTCTTTCTTGGAATATCTGACGTTTTTTAATTCTTGCATCAATCGGTCAGGACAAGAATGCTACATTAAAAAAAGAAATCTGAAAGCATAATATTAGTAGGAAAAAAAAATCGGCACAGGAAACCCAGATTAAACAACAGTGAAGTACATTCTGTGATAGAAAAATACTGGATATGAGAAGAACAACTGAGGATGAAGTCAACTATTTTGAACACAGTTCAAATGAAATGCACAATAACCCAACTGCAGATAATAATAATAAGATCAATGTGTTATTTAACAAAATCTGTTTCAATTTTGGAAGCATGTTATTTGCTGTAGACTTAAAACTTTTCTAGCTTTCTTTTATAGCTGTGAAAGACGTAATTACGTAAAAAAAAAAAAAAAAAAAAAAAAAAACAAACAAAAAACAAAGCACAAAGCAAACCAAACCCTAAACCAAATCAAGTCCAGGAGGTGGGGGTTAAAAGTGCTGCTGTGATTTCATGGGCAGTAACAGGAATTATACTGGAAGCCAATAGGGTAAAGTATCCTGTAACAGATGTTTTTTCTCATATAGATGTAGTTTTAAGCTAGTTCTTTACATTGAAAGCGGAAATTCAAGTACTGTATTAAAATAGGTGAGTGCCAATCTCCTCTTTAAAACCTAATGTGAACAACGTAACCTGCATCTATATCTCTCTTTACAGCCACAAAGCTAATATTTAGATGATAAGCACTTGGGTACTCAGAATTTTCAGATGCAGACTGAATTATTCTTCTGACTATCATCAGACATGAAATGATAGTCTCATGAGAGTGCTTTGAGAGATTTAATCAGTCATTACAGATGAAGTTCGCAGGACAGAGAAACAGGAAGGATGAACCATGTGAGAATTTCACCTTTCTCATGTGAGTAAACATATGTACATTTGACAACCTCATCCTCCAAAGGTATTCTGTTTTCTTCCCTCTGCCTTTCAGTATGTCAATAAGATGAGCTATTAAAAAGTGATACTTTTTAATTACTAATGAATTGGTCTCATTTGTCAGGCATCTGAAAATGAGAACACTTTTGTTTTTTTCCAAAGCCCCTTTGCTTGTGTGAATAAATAGCTAAGTGGCCTTTACTTCCCAAGGGCTGTGCAGTCAAGAAAAGGTAGAATTAGGCAATTAACAAAAGAACAGAGAGCAGTGAAATAAGAATGAGTCTTCTGAAAAACTAGGTGTTATTCCGAACTCCCCACAGCCATTCTGTGGGGTTCCACTTAATTGAGATGAATAACATGGTTTCATAAAGAATCCAGTGGAAGATGCCTATTTAAACTTTCTAACTAATTAATAGTTTCTCAAGGGTGCTCAGCAGTGGGGAAGTTAGTGCTGCTTATGCTATTACTGTTGTCTGCTGCTGTGTTTAGTTTCCCTTTCCATAGGAAATCCAGAACATCCTTGGTAACAGATTTGTCCATTTTTCAGGGAGGGAGGGGGTCGGTTACTGTCACCATAGGGTACTTCTCATTACTTCACTGCTGCTGCAATTCCAAGACAGTTGTCACCTTTCTAACTGTTACAGACAAAAGTACAACAAATGCATGGGTTTACTAGTTATTTTCATCTTTGCATCAAAAAAGAAATGTAAGATTATTATATTTCAGTATTTATATATTTCTTCCTTCTGTGATTCACTGAAATGGACAAGTTGCTAAAAAATTTGCAGGCAGCGGGTTACTTATGTGATCCCCTTTCACCAAGAATATGATATTTTCAGTGGCCACTTCATCCTCTGTGTGTCTTAGATCTCTGCCTGTGCCTCACCAGAATATTCTCATAAGCTAATAATCCTCTTGGAGGCAGACCTTTGAATCTGTCTTCTATATTAGACAGTTAGCTCTTTGAACATGTGGGGATTGTTTTTGTGTTTACTGCATATTCTTCAGCACATAAAGGACACATACTGAACAAACAATGGATTACACCTCTTTCTGGCAAGTTCTTGGTGTTACCTGCAGAGCACGTGGGTCTATCAGTGCTTCCAGCAACTTAATTCTTTTTCAGAAGGGTTTGATTTTCTTCCTTCTGTGTTACATGTCAGTGGATTTGCTCATGTAACTGCAAACTAGTTTGCTTACATCATGTCCATTCTGGACAAGCTCTGTAAAAAACTTTGTTCACTCTCTGTGTTGTCACTCTGATAGCAGTGAGCAAGATTATGTCTTTGTTTCCTCCTTCAGCAGCTTGGGTAAAAGCCTTCTGTTCCTAGCTAGGTATGAGACACTCAAACACCTCCTAAAGAACATCCTTTGATGAACGTAAGGGAGTTATGATACTGTGGAAAGCCAGTTCTCAATAATGTCTGAATTAGAGGAACAAAATAATATCTCATTACTTGAAATCTTTCCCATTGCTAATGTAGAAGCTAAGTTTCAAGAAAACAGTTGTAACTGTCTTACTGTTTAAAACTCTTTATTATATATGCTTCCTTCAGTATCTCTTACTGTTCTGCTACATGTTATTTTCCCTTCTAGCCTTCTATGGGCCCCCAGTGTGTTTTTGCAGAGGAAGTCAGATAGATATATACCAATAAGTATTTGCCATATAGTCATTCAGTAGGTTATTTTTCTTGATGTTATGTTTATTTTCTAAACGTTTTTCTTTACTACCACTTTTCTCTACTTTCCAAATTCAAGTAGACTCTCTGGATGGCTCAGTTACTTCCAAAGTATTTGACAAAGTTATTTCTCACTAGGAGAAACAACAAACTTAATCCAGGTTATCCTCTCTGCTCCCTGAGAATAGGTGCCGCCTTAATCCTGTAGAGAAGTAAATACCATCTTGAACAAAAAACCTCTATGCTGTAAGATTGCTTGGTTTTTATTTATTTTATTTTTGTCCAGAAAGGAAGAGAGATTTTTGCTTCCACTGTTGTATGAAGAGCTGAATCAATACAAGATAAGACCTCAGAGCCCTTTTTTTTTCCTCGTGTTGAACTACTGGATAAACCTGTATCATTTTACACCTTGCTATACGTGCTGCCTTCCTCCACTGCTTTCCATGGCAACCTGTTGAGTATAAAGTGGTGCTAGGAAAGCTGTTACACAACTGAGGGAGAGTAGAACGTAGTGACCAACTTATGAAGTGGTCTATTTCATTAGCGAGCCTTTGGTATTGACTTAGTCATACATCTATGTTCATTCTACATGTTTCTGAAATATTTTCAGTTAAACAAAAGTGCACAAATCATTAGCATGTTCATGTATTGAGCCAAAGTCGTCTTCACAGCTTTTCTATAGGTATCTGGTTTTTCAGTTGTAAAATTGAGTCTGGAAATTTGCAAGAGCAGCCACTCAGCCTTGATGCTCCCATGGCCTAGGGTAGCTGAAAGGTGTGAAGGAAACTGGCGTTGCCTGTAAAACTGACAATCGGAGAGAAGCGCACAAGAGAAGGGAAGTGTAAAATAGCCATGTAGTGTTTCAAAAGGAACAAGGTGGTCATCTGTAAGATTATTAAAATAATGGCATTAAAAAGTTGTTGGATTTTTTGTGTGTCAGATTCAGTATTGCTATATTTGTCGCTACATAAGGCTGGAAGGCTGCATAGTTGAGCTTTTAAATCCATACGGAGGCACTACTACCTTTCATAAAGGCACAGGAACACAATGCTTTAATGTCAGTTTTTAGAGCCAACTTGATGTAAAGATGTTTGACTCTGTTATTATCATTTTATATGCTGATGTAAAATCATAGACACGAGTTGATTTTCTGGAAAACGCTAGACATATCTTTTGTTTTTCTTGGCATTTCTGATCATCTTCAATTTTGAGCTGTTGTAATGAGCTCAAACGCTGTAACTCAAATTCCCTTGAAGTCTTTGTGAAACCTGCAGAGCTCAATCTCTTTGAATTATGACATGAAAATTCAGTTTTCCAGTTGTTACTGTTATTCCTGCCTTTACCTTCTATGATGAATCTTGGCTCTTGTACAGAGAAACGTTGAAATATCTGAGTTAATTATTTATTTGAGAAAGCCATAGCCAAAATATTGATAGGCATTACAAAGTGATTAGCAAGCCCTGTTACTGTTTTCTGGCTTACAGCAAGTTTAATAAAATTCTTGCTGTTTTCTTGTGTTTTATCTCTAAAGTATAGGATGTTTCTGCCATCTGGAGAACATCCCTACTTGGTGTCTCACAAGCATATACACATTAATTTTTGCCATCAAAACAGATCCATTAAGTAGAGCATGTCAGAATGTGAACAATTGATCCTGTCACATCCAGAAGTATTGGCTTGGATGTTTTCATACAAACCCAAGACAGACTTTTTGTACTTTATTTTAGGGTTTTATTACGAAAGTAAGAGGGAAATAATTTAAGTAGGTAATGAATCATCATTTAATTTTCCCAGAATGTTTTCTTTATTTCTTCACTTTGAGCAATGGAAGGAGAGCAATTTGGAAGCTTAGATAGAACGCTATAAAATAGAGTTCATTCATAAAGTTGCTTCTTGTCTTTCAAATTTGTGTGTATTAGTTTTTGCCCATGCAGAACAAGGACCTAAGTGTACCAATTGTTTTTCCTCTAGCATGACCCAGGACAAAGTTTCCTGAGGCCATCAGGACTTTAGTGTATTATTCTCTTTATCTCTTCGGTCTTCTTGGACTCAATTTTAATGATGGGTTCTAAATTTTGTGTAGACCCCTTCATGTGTATTTAAAATCTTAATATTAGGTACTCTTTTTGCCTCTCTGGTGTAAACTCTTTGTAATTTTTTTCTCAATAAGCAAAGAAGTTGTTATACCTTCCTGTAATTTCTCTGTGTGTCATTCAAAAAGTCGCATTTAATGGGGAGATATTTCTGTGACAGAAAAACAGCTTTTTGATTATTTGACAGATTCCAGAGTCTGGTGTCTTGCAAAGATCACATTTCTACAGAAAATGCTGCATCTCGTGAAAGGGAGATTAAATGCTAATTTAATGGCAGTGTAATGCCTGTAGCCTTCTGCCCGCTTTGCCAAATCCTCTCTTTCCACAATGTCAGTTGTTTTTCATGCACAAATCTAGGGGCAAATTATCTTAGTTTGCACTGGTGCAACTTGCAAAGTACCTTAGTCAGGCAATGACATCAAATTCCAAGCTCTAGTTAAGGTTTTGCCTGTTCTCTCTGCCACAATCAATACAGGGAACTGACTTCAATGAGAACAGGATTGTGTTGGCGTTATGCTCTCTTGAGAACATTTTCTGGTAGAAAGGAACAAGAATATTTAAAGCGTACATAGGAGCCTCTTCAAAATTCTCTGCAGCTGTAGTTTGACAATATTACACAGACTGAAATGTTTGCTTATCAGAAAAGCTGAAATGTTTAAAGAACATTGATCTACATTTCTTGTCAGTTTACTCTCTCCATTGGCACAACATTTGGAAGGATTCTGATTTTATGAAATGGAGAGTGCCTCAGACTTGCATCTGCAGCGAATACTCTGTTACCTCGTTTTAAGCTTTGGAACAATAACTCCTTCCCACCTAAACACTTACAGAATGTGAAACATATGATAGATCTGTGCAAGTTGTTCCTATTTTCCACCTTATGTTATAATGGCAGCTGCTGCCAATCAACAAAACAAGGAAGTTTGGAAATAGCAATTTTCTGTGAATGCCACAGGCTTCCTTAATTTCCTTGAAATTAAGTGCAGAGACTGTTCAATTGTTGACATTTCTCAAAGCTGAGATAGTGTCAGTGTTACCGACACAAGATGTTTAACTGCTTATATCAACTTTGTATGTTCTGTAAAGGAGCTCTGCCAGATCACGTGACTAGTTTTCTGGTTCTTATCCAACCCTGTCCAGAAGTTGTGATAAAGAAGTCAGATGGAAAATTTCTATCAGAATGATTTCTTTTTTAAAGTGAAAGAGGCATTTTCATGATAGTTTACAGTCAGCTGAATTGCTCAGCAAAGCCATGATAAGGAAGAGAGTAGAAAGTTATGTAGGACTTGACAGCTGGCTCTCAATGAGAATTACAGAACTGAATTGAATGTAGACACAGAAATTATTAGTCCCTTCCTTCCCTAGGGTTTCTTTTGTTACTACTTTTGTTACCCACGTTTCTACTTAATAGCATCACTTTCTTTAAAACTGTGAAGTTATGGTCTTACTTGATCTTATTTGTGGGTGTCTTGTTGCTGTATGACCATGGTAATCTTACAGAAGTGAATGCTTAAGAAATTGATGGGGATACAGTAATGGAAATGTTCCTACTTTTACTACAATAATTCTCCATAATCTACACAAAACACTGGCTGTTTCCTCTTTCTTCTCAGCAAAGATTTAAAAGCTGAGTGAGTTGCCATTGTTACTTAAGACTTCATTATTTTTTACAAAGTATACTCCAGAGCATTTGCTAGAACATTATGAAGTATTATCATAAATGATTAAGCTGAATATAATTGTCAAAATATGTGAAAAAAGCACATCTGGCAAGCCTGGCTTTTTCACTCTCTAGTTCACATGACTCAGTAATTCACAATGGATCCTACTGACAGTGCAAATAAGTAAGACTGTTGCAGGGTAGGCATGTGTCTCCTCGCCTTCCTCTAACGCTGGAGACACTTCTTACTTGGTCTGATCCATGGAAGCATAGACCTAAGTTAGATAGTCTGACTGATAGAACTGGGGAAGCAGGCGTACAGACAAGCACAAACCTTCTTGATCATCAAATTCACCTTCGTGCAGCCAGGTTTATATAACTACTTTTGTATATTGATTAATCTAACTTGTGAGGTTTGGCATCTGCTGTTTCTATTTCCTTTTTTTCCCCTTGTTTACTAGATAGTTATACTGTAATTTCTAACCGAGGCGTGTTAATGGCCAATTTATGTTATTTGTTCTTGCGCCAGCATCAACTTTTAGATAAATTCGTTCTTTATCTTTGCTGCTGGTTAGCTCTATGATGAGAAGCAGTGGCAAAAATGTAAAGTCCTTCTCAAATTCTGTTTCAGGAGGTTATACAAGCCAAGAATTTCTTCTTTAAAGTAAGTTTTAATTCCCTCAGACATACTACTAATGCACATTGAATTTATTTTCCTTGGGTGGAATTGTTTATGTTATTCCAGTTGAGACCCTACTGATACTTCTAAAATATGTCTCTTGATTTAACCTCTCACAGCTGTATTATATTACAGGCTTGAGATCATTTTGTGATTGGACATTAGATCCAGATTTTTTTCTTTTGTATTTCCAAATAATGAGATGTTCTTGTAAATCTCCTATAGCATTGCTTTGATAAAATGACTGTCAAAGAGATTATCTCTTGTTCTGCAATGAAATTGTAAAGGGAGGGTGGCTGAAGTTGGGAGATTCCTAGCTCTTATTTGGACTGAGTTCCCGAGACACAGTAATCCTCTCCAAGTAACATTTGCCTACTACAAATTTCCTTTCTCTTTTCTTTGAAATGTATGGAAACATTTTTGAGAGAATCTACAATAGCATTAAGACAGCATTAATAACTGTCCCCAGGTCTTTGTGGAGGTCTTTAATGGACCTTACTATTCTTTCACTTTGTTTTGCTAAGGAGATTTTGATCACAAAAGGTTCTGCACTGTCTTTCTTGTTCTTCTCCTGCTTCTTCACAGTACTGTTACACGAGGCTACTCTAATATTCTGTTTATCCCAATAATTGTGATACAGTGAACAATTGCTACAGTTCTGTCATGACTATATTGCAGTTATCTCTGATTCACATTCTTTCCAAGTTTGTCCTCATTTGGCCGCGCAGAGTCTTTGTTGTCTTTGTTTTAACTTTTTTCTTTTTCCTCTGCTTGACACCCGTTATGTCCTTCGCTACATCACACCTGATCACCTTTATTATCTCTAAATTTCTTTGCCTCCTCCACTATTCCTTTAGTTGCCAGTCCCTTTTATCCCTTGTAACTTTTAAAGAAATATTTCAAAGCAGGGCCCATTTTTTTCCAGTTTACTGATCTCCTTATTTTGGATTTCCTATACACTTTCACTTGCGATGTGGCAGTTGGTTACTATTTGTAAAGTGCTTTGAAAACCTTAGGCATATGTAAATACTGTTTGTTTCATCTTGCATGACTTATCCAGATAGAAGCAGAAACTGAATATTTTATAATTACTTAAATCCTCAGGGGCTGGAACAAAACTCCTCAGGGCCCATAACAAAATGAGGTATTATATTCTCTACGGTTCATCTTTTTTGCATACTTTTCCTTTCAAAACCCATATCAGATAGTGCAGAAGAGGTGTGGTTGAAAGGTTTGGGAAATTGCCTTATGGAATCTGCATCCTCAGCACTGTTTTTGCTAAGGAGAACTATATTCTTGAAGCTGTTGATAGTCTCCCCTGCTTTAACTCTACAATGTGAGATGAACATACTTGAGTTTTCTCAGTCTCTGTCCAGAGGGGACACAGCTTAGAAATCTTACACTGCATGAAGCTATCATCACTTCACTGTCTAGAGAATCTGTGCTCGAGCTCCCAGCCCAATCTAACAATACACGAGTGTCTGTTGCTAAGCAGTACAGTTAGGCATATTATGTACAGAGGGGGGCAGTGAGGATTCAGAAGCAGACTAAATTATCATTTCTGAGCACTTGAATAAAAACTTGGCTTGAAAAGTATTGAATATTTTAAAACTCTAAACACCAACTGAATTTTACCTTTTGTATTCGATGTTTGTTGCTACCGTGTTGAGGAAGAGCTGTCCAGGCACCTCTTTAGACCAGGATGTCTGTCACAAGTAATTAAAAAACTTGAGACAGACATTAAGGAATCTAAGTCATCTGATGTGTACCTAGTTTGCAGGTCCCTGCTCAAAGATTGTACAAGAACTGATTTTTGGGACAGGAATAGGTGGGAGAGGAAGGTGCAGGGTGAAAGGTGAGGTGGTCAGCGTAACAGAGCTGCTTTTAGGATAGCTATGTGGGGTCAGACCAAAGGTCTACACTGTTCAGTATCATGCAGTTCTTAAATAACAGATACCTGCAGGAGAACTTGGTGAGCAAGTACTTTGCAGTTTGTCCATCTGTAATTTTTTTTTTTCAAATTTTTTTTTGTTTTGACAGGTAGTATGTTTGTATTTAATAACTCTTGATGGATTTTTCTTCCATAAATACCTGTCACTTTTAAGCCTTGTGTGTTGTTTTAGCAAGCTTAGCTTAGAGGAAAGGGAAAGCAAGGTGTTAGAACAAGAGGTGAGGATCTGGAGAAAAGCTATAGGATTTCAAAGGTCTAGGAGTCAGCTCAATGAAAGCAAAAGAGGACCCATTAACAAAAGCTGATAACAAAGAAAGGAAAAGTAATACAGAAGACAGCAAGGAGGGAATGGACCTGAGGTCAGTAGCTGAGTGGAAAACATGTGGAAATGAAAGCTAGATGGAATGACAACAGGAGAGAGTCCCAGGAAAGCTGAAACTGTGTGTGTTTTGAGGGTCTCTGGGAAGTTGATTCTTCCCATATGTTTGAGATCTTTAGTGAGAAAAATCAATCTGGTATTTCTCATTTTGAAATTGTTTCCTCTATTTCCTCTGTCTGCTTGCAAAGAGCAGGTGTGTGAGATTTATAATTAGCATCACACTTTTGAGAGAAGGCTATGGACCTGTTTTACTTTATGGTTTGGATGTCACTGGTTAATAAAGGTCTATCAATCTATTTATGAGCCTGCTACAGACCAAGTACAGAAATGTATGAAGACCTCAGAAATTATTTATGATACATTTACAGCACAAATAGCTAAGCTGTCAACTATGATTGTAAAGTTCTTCCTCTGCTTCTGCACTGTGCTTTTCATTTAATATGGCTTTGTTCAGCTAAACAATTCATAATTAAAATAGGAAATGATGGAAACTTAGAAACAAACCAATCCTGTGATGGCTTTTAATAGCTGTAATAAAATATTGAGAATATAGTGTCTGCCATTGTGATGTAGACACACGGACTGTCTGTGACTGTGAAGTCAGTGCTAGTTAAAAGTGAATCAAAATGGTTCGGAGACTTCTGAAAATGTCGAGAGAAAGACTTTTGAAATTCTGCAAGGCTTGAGTCTGAAAAGGATATTTTTCTTCCAGCAGTTTCAGATTTCCAGCCTGGGGTAGAATTCACCATACGTTGTTTCCTGTAATATTAAACCTGTGTGTCCCTGAAGTGCCTTAAGTTAACTCAGTTAAAAAAGAAACGTATACATGCTTTGCAAAGAAAAATTGTTTTGAAACTGAGAAAATGGTTGGTCTGGCATCATGGTAGACCTGCACAGACAGATATGTCTTGGAACAGACAGACGATGCCATCGTGAAGTCACATAAATCATTACTCTAAAGTTATTGAATCCAGGCTTCTGGATTGTGCAGGTCATGACATAAATTGATCAAGTTCCCTTGTCAAACCAGTCAAACATTTTCTCTGATTGTTTATGGGATGAGAGAGTTTTAGAATTCCATTCCACCACAAACAGTAATCCTTTATGTGACTTTTCAGCTGTAACATAATCATGGCCACTTTATATGCATTTATTCCTCTATCAATGCTATTTTTCAGCTTAAATATATGTTTGCTGGGTGTATATATATATTTATATTTATTTATATTTATGGATAGCAATCATAACAGTTCACAGCTTTCAGTTTGGAAACCTAAACAAATCGGGCTCAGATAGGCTGCCTTCTCTTCTCACCATTCCAGTAGGCTAGCTCCATGCCTATTCCACAGCAAATTCATCTTTCTGGAATGCAATTACGTACAGTTTCCAGATATTACAAATGAGGATGTTCGCTGTAGATTGAATTTCCTTTTTCCACCCTCACACCATGCTGATGTCACATAACGTTTTGCTGTAGACTGCACTACTGGGTTCCTTGCCCTTGTCAGCAGTTTCAAACTGTTAACATGTTGTCACAAAACTCTTAGCAGTACTAATAATGATCTATTTCTACTGACAGATGATGACTTAAAATATTTTTCTCAAGTGTAATAGTTCAAGATAGATAATCCTTTAAGTGATGCTTAGAGAGAAAAAAAAACCTGGCTTTTGATTTCTTGCTTTGGGAGATGAAGAGCTGATGTTTTTGTCAGAAAAGAAAGTAAAGTGATTTTTGGTGGTTCTGGACCCATATAGAATTGAGAAATAGCTGAAGGAAGGAGACAGAGCAAGGGAGATAGAAAGTAACGTGGTTTCCTCCAGCTTCCCTGCCAAGAAAAGATTTCATTGTATAGCATGTTGGAATTAGGCAGGTGGAACTCTTATTTACTAGCTTCTGCATGAGGTATTTTAAAATATTAAATGGTCTTTTCTAGACATAATCTAAAAGTTTCTCCGCACTGGAGAGAATGGCTTGAGAAATCCAGTAATGCTATTGCCCTATATAACTTGTTTTGATATTTTGTTCTGGAGTTCTGGCCTAGAAATCGAAACAGTTACATTGGGCCAAGTGTTGCTCAAAATGCATACTTACTTGGACCATACTTTATTGTGTAGGCAAACCCCCAAATATTAATTTGGCTCCCAAAACCTCAGACTTATTCTTTTGAGAGTATTGTATTTTATAGTATAGAATTCACTATTGCATTCATAAGTAATGATGAATAATCTGTATTCCTATTTGTCATGAACACCAATGTATTTTATCCTTTGATCCTGTAGGGAGGAGCATGGTGTAGGTGGAGCAAGCCACTCTTTTTTGTGGTATATGTGACAAGACCCCCTGTATCTATGGCTCTCTATCCTAAGACATAATCTTGGTGTCACGAGGCCTGCCAGTGCACACAAGTTGTGCATTTTCTTCATGCTAAGCTCAGTACATAAATGAGATTTTAATGGTACCTGGAAAAATCAGTCAAGGTTTGAAACATAAAAAGGAAATGTATGACATTCTACTCTTCTGTTCATCTCCATCTCAATGGAAATCCAATGCCTTCAGAACATACTTGGTCACAAAAGCCTAAAACAATACTAGACTCTTTTCCCTGCTTTTTATGTGATTGTCTTCTCAAGGTGTTTCAATGAAATGCCCATTAAAGGGTATAACCAGAAGACCAGCCAGCAGTTGTGAGCATTTAGTGGTGGATGTCCATTTCATTTTTTTTTTTTTTTTGTTTCTTTCTCCTCACCTCCGTTTTGGTGAGAAATGCAAATCCCTCCCAATTTTCCCATCAGTTTCACCTTTAGGCATGAATCGTTCACCAAATGCCCACGTAAATGCTGGTAGAACTGTGACCACAGGCAGCCTCCCAGAATACACAGGGGAGGAGAGAAGAAATGCACTTGCTCTCTTTCCTCCGACACGGCCATCTGTGTGTGGGCATGAGAAATCCAGATTTTGCAGCTGTTCCCTAATATCCTGTGAAGGAAGATCAGAAAGCTTTAGATGCTGTTTGTTCCTCTGTTAGGGAGTGTGTGCAAGTCAAATGCGCATAATATCATTCTGAAACTGCTAAAAATTACCGCATGCTGCAGGGAAAATTTCACTTGCTAGTGGCCAAAGATGTTTCCTGTGTCAGTTTAACAGCTGGTCCTGTTTTGTTTATATTGAAATAGTAACCCACATCCCAAAAGTTCATGAATCATAGAATCATAGAATAACCAGGTTGGAAGAGACCCACCAGATCATTGAGTCCAACCATTCCTAGCAAATGGAATATATCAATATCAATCCTATGAGGTTGGAGAGAGCTGTTACACAAGGAAAATCATAATTAAAAAAGAAAGCTTGTTAACAGGTTTTGTTTACTTATTGCACTTGTATCACCTGCATGTGCTATATTACATCTATGTACTCTCTAATGGATGCTATTAAACAGTCTCCTTCTTCTGCCTATACCCTGAACAAAATGGAGCGAAAAGTGCTTTTTAGATCTACTCAAGAAGTTACAAGCACCTGAAAGTATGTACATTGTTATCTAGATATGTGTTCAAGTAATTATTCAGCCCTTAATAGTCTGGACGTCTGTGTCAGGAGTAGTATTTTCCTGCCTTCAGAAAGACTGATGTTGCAATACAGCAGTTATTATAGATTGCAAGTGTTATGGCCTTTTGTAAAGGAAAGGGAATTCTGTCAAGAAAACATTTTAGAGTTTGGAGATGCAGTGAGATGAAAAATTAAGGAACTATTCTTTCTTATATGCTTCTGTAAAATCCCATAGACCACATTTTCCTCTGCTATATTCCCTTAATCCCATATGGTATACAGCAGAAATTGAAAGGAATTTATATGGGAGGAGACTATGCCATTTGTATCAGATTCATATCAGGACAGTTTCTTGTGCAGGAGGAATTCTTCAGTGGCCATTATCAATCAAATAATAATTATTCTGAGTCACCTGAGTACTTGTGGCTGATACCGTAAGAAAAGAAAGATTGTTATTTCACAGATATGAGTGTAGTTGACTAGAAAAAAATCCCTTACCAAGGCCATTTTAATACTGCAAGTAAGAAAAAAGAATTCTTTGTCTCTATGATTCTTAACCTAGATTTAGTGTGCTGCAGAGATATTTCTCTGACATGTTCAATGATAGCAGAAAAATATGTGGTGGTGCATTAAAAGCTGTAGAGCAAAGGAAGTTTGGGGAACTTAATCAGAGCCTTAGGCAAGAAAAGAATGTCTAACACTGATATGTACATTTTGCTTTTGCTGTAGTTAATGAAAAACGTTATACCAACACTGGTTTTTGTCTCTTATGGTTTAGCAATGCAGAACCAATCCTTTTTATTCTTTGTGTTTTGTGTTTTTCTTCTCTTAATGTTACTTAATCTGGAAATAAAAATGTTTGATTTCTGCCATTCCCCTTGGCTGCTTTGCTTAAAATGGTGCTTAATTGTTTTCACTTTAAAGGAAATGGTGCCAGGTTTAAAGGTTTATTATATTTTCATGGATTTTGTTTTAAGTTTGCCTCCTTTTACATGCTTCTCCTTGACACTTGTCATAACATTAGGCTTTTCAAATTCAGCCACCATCAGTCTGAGAGGAATTGTTAGTGAATTGTCAGGTTTCCACAAAGAACAAGTTTCTTTTCATTCTTTCCTAGCAGCACTAATCAAGACGATTCTTTAACTCAGCACACTGCAGTAAGTGCCTTCTGTTATTACACAGGTCATCAGGAAATCTTGAATGAACTGTGTTGGTTTTGTTACAAGCAATGGATGCTTGTGTTCCTAATTTTCCTTGTGTAACTGCCAACTTCCTTACTGTAATTCTGGGAAAGGGCATTTAGAGAACCATTTCTGTTCTCCAGTGGACTACTTAGTGCCTCCCTGAGCTCTGCAGGGTGGTGGTTCTTTTTTGTTTCTTTTGTTTGAGCAGAGATGCTGCTGCTTGTACTTCAAGTACTGGTACATTATTGATCAAAGCATAGAGAATGCACAAGTAACATTTGAACTGAGGTTGGTATGGATGAGAGAAATTAATTGTTGCCAGAAGCCTTCTGTTTTCTGTTTTAATATCAAGGTATTTAGGATGTTTCCACTGGCACCATCTCAAAATTCTGCTAGTCCTAATTTATCAAAGGAATTACTTATGTGTAAAACTAATAATCTCTCAGCTTTTAATTTTTTCTATAACATTTTCTCTTCAAGTTCTGGCGTTTGGGTTTTTTTTCACAAGCAAGCTTATTCCTGATTTCCAGATTTCATTTCCCTTAAACATGTTGAACGATTCTATTTTCCCACCTTGTTGTCTGTTTGAGTAGGCTGCAGTCAAATTTGGTTACAGCTAATTAGAAAAACCTTGTTTCAGCACTTTGAAGATTGTCTTTCCTTCATAGCATAAACAGTTTTAATTCTGAAGGGCCACATTCACCTCTTGTCTAGAGCACCAAGACCGATGAATTGACTGCTCCTGAGGTTATGGTTCCTGACCTGAATAAAAAAGCAATAAATCAAAGTATGTTCACTGGCATTCAAGCAGGCTCCAACTGTGTGGAATCAACATGCCAGTTCCAAATTGTAATTTTGCTAAAAATAGCATAGTTTAACAATTTTGACAGCTGTAAACTTGAAAGATCTAGGCAAACTGTCCGCCTTGCCGTGTCTCATATGTTCTGTCAACCATGCATCTTTTGAAAATAAAACCAGAAAAAAATGTTGAATATCCTTCATTCTTTGCTAGATGTACCAAGCCCTCTGCATCAGGAAGCACAATTTTAATAGGGATTTATCCAAGGTAAAACAGAAGAATCCTTCAGTGAATGGTGGCTCTGGGATGGGAGGAAGGGTAAATTTTGGATCCCATCTTCCCTTCATTACTTCCCTATTCTGAGTCTGTGTTTTGAGAAATAGAACACACGTTAGCAATTGTGTTAGAGTTCATTGGTTCTTACAGGGGTTGCACTGCCACTGGTCCTGTTCTATTCTGTAGTCGGGGATGCCACAGATCAACACCTTCTTTTTTTTCCTATCAAGAATCATCACCCAATCCATAATTCATCCAAGCTCTATTCAGCAAACAGTTAAGCATGTATTTAACTCTATGTGCATTATTTGTCTTTCAGCTTCCCTAGACTGCATAGACAGGTTAGATTTAAAACCATGTTTAAATGCTTACACGAATCAAGCAGCAGTAACTTCACATTAGGGAAAGATAAATAAAGTAAGTTTTTAAAATTGTAGTTCAAGTTTGGTAGTAATCCCATACTTAACTCTTCAGTTAGCTATTTCTGTGACAGAAAAGTATGTGTGTTGTTATGTATTGCTTTAACGCCAATTAATTGCTCTCTGCCTCACAAAATGCCTGAGGTTGAACCACATTTTGCTTCATCAGAATTGAACATTGCGATTGGTCTGTGGGGAGAAAAAACAGGAATTAGAAGAGACAAGAGCACAGGGGATCAGTAATCTTTTATTTATGTATAATGCTGTACATTTCCTAACTGTACTGTGAGTTTTCCTTCTAACTCTTACTAATTATGGTGACTGGCATGTGGCATGTGATGGAGCCTCAGGAGAAGTGGGATACATACAGCTGTTCAGATCTGGCACATTGCATTTGTGTTTGCATTTCCTGGCAGGCCAACTCCTTTTTTCAAGGAAAGAAACAGGGATGTTGCAATTTGCTTCAAGTTCCATGAAAGAAGATTTTATTAGTGAGCTGAATTACTTCCAGCCATCCAGAGGAGCTGTACACAGAATGGGAACCTGGCTCTAGTAAAGTGGTTTCTCTGGATTTTCAGAGTTCATTGTTTGTATCCAACTCTTCCAGCTTTAAATCACTCACATGTTGCTTATCTTTTATCATACCTGGTAAAAAAAATCAACAACAAAAAATTTGGTCAAAAAAGAGAATGGTTGTATGGAGCATCAAGCACTGGAAAATACATAAAGCTGTTGTCAGGTTTGCCTTTCTTCAGAGGAAGTCAGGGCAGAAGGATGTCATCATATCACCACCATTACTCCTTCAATGTCCTTAAATACTTACTCCTTTTGCAAAACACCTTTGTCACAGTCATATTTCCTTCATTGTTATTAATTTTGTGAGCTCAGTCAGATGCCTTCCTAACTTTTAAATATGTACCTGCAGAAAGTGGTAATGATATACCAAACTTGCTGCTCTTGAGGCTAGATTTGAACCTGGTTGCACAAATTGAAAGGAAGCCAAATAAATTCTTTCCCACTCTTGGGAAATATGTGTTATCCTATGTGCAAGACAAGGAGAAATGTGTTAATTGTTTGACACTTCATCATTTACAATACTCATTAAAGGAGATAATGTGATGCCATAAATATTGACGTGACAAATTTTTTTTTTAGATCTCTAAGGTAGCCACTGCACTCTTAGTATACAGACAAGACTTTTCAGAAGAGTCTATAAGGATCTAGTATGTCTATATTCAGTTTAAGTAAAACTTACTAAGTTCCCAGCTTCTTCCCATACACATGATGTTAACACTCAGATTTTCAAAGATGGAACTGTGGCTACACCAGGACAGTGAACTATAATATTACAGCTGGTGAATACTCTGTCCTCTGTGGTCGTGTGCCATTGCTTGGTAATTTTCATTTTGCTATTACAAAAGACATTTTAAATATAGAAAAAGTAAATGTTCTTTCTGTTTTCTTTTCCCTAGGCATCAAAAAAAAAAGTACTATTTTATTGAATTCTCTTTTTCTGTGAAGCCTTTCTTTAACAGTCTTTCAAATGGAGCCCAGGGATATCCTTCATCATTTCCTCGATTGGTTTCTTCTCACTGTAAACTTAATGGAAGCACTCAGGCTTATAGTGAAGAGGAAACCCACAGGCAAGTGACAGAAGCATCAGAAGCTTCAGGGAGCTGGTTTAACATGGTTAATTAAAGGGGTGATCAGTTCAGGGCAGCACCAATGTGAACGATTGATAGACAAATCTCTACAGTCAGTCTCTAGATGAATGTTCTAAATATTAGAAAAGGCCTAGCAAATTCTTACAGCCTATACTTATTTGTCAGGGGGGAAGGAAGCCCACAACAGCAACTGCAAATTATTACATGGAGCAAAGCCATGTCTTTGTCACTTTCTGCTTTAAGTTTTGGTTCCCTAGGTGTACAGCGCATTACATAGGTTATGTGACTAGATTACCTTCAGTTTAGTACGTTAGCTTCGGTTTAGTCTCAGGTTTCAGATCCAAAACCATGGGGGAAGCTGCATTGTAAATTCAACTTGCTTGGTCTTATGCCAGGTCAGATTTAGTATTTTCACTAGGGAACTTTATGACAAATCAAGAGTTTGCTGATGAAATTTTCCATTTACACAAGTTTATGTGGCGTAGTGAGTAATGAAGAAGAGTAGAGTGTTACATGAAAAGAATTTAATGACTTTGAGATGTACACTAGTAAAGTTAGGATACGATTCAATTGCACAGAAAAGCTAACTTGTGCTCAAGGAAGAATAAAAGAATTCTGCAGTAAAGAGGATGCTCCTCAGTTCCCTATATTATGACTGCAGTCTCCTTGTCAATCCTGTATCAGTCAGATCCATTGCTGTTACAAATCTGCCAGTGCCTGAGCAGACTATTTTCTTTTGACTAGTTATTAAGGCAATCTTTAAAGAAGACTAAAGCAAATCGTGAAGAGCTTGCAGAAAAGCACAAGCCATAGACCAAGTGACTTGCTCTGTGAATTCAGCAAAGAGTAGCTCTGTGTTTCAGGTCTCTGTGAATCCATAGTCAAAGGCAAAAGCCTGATCTGCTTCCCCAAGGGCTGATGGTGTCCCTGTCCTCTTGCTCTAACATCTCTATCTGTGGGCTGAACTGACTGCCACTAACTGATATGGCTGCAAACTGACTCCAAAAGAAGAAAGAGGGAAGTTGTTTTCAGCTACTTCTGTTATCTAGTCCAGGTTACCACATTACGCAAGAGCACTTTTGCTTGCACAGGGCAGCCAGCAGGGCTGAGCAATTTGGCACTGCTCTTGGCAGCCACAAATTTATGCTGGATTTAAGTGACTGTGTTACCAGGGTGCGCACAAAGACCTTTTGTCAGCTGTTATACATTAGTCAGAGGTTTGTGCTAAGCTTAAAGCTAACTAAATGAATATATCGGTGTATGTTGTCACACTGCTGCCACCCTCCATGCTTGAAGCCGCTGTTACACTGAGACTCCCTTTCTGCAGAGAAATAATTTCAGCCTCTTGGCTTCAGAGGGCTCAGCAAGGCAACAAAATGTGTCTTAAACATACTGGTGATTCACCTGGCTGTGCTGCAAGGTTTCTGGTGATTTGCTGCAGGAAGATACAAGCTTCTCACCCAGGATTTTAATGGAGTATGTCCAGTATGTGTAGGAGTTATGCTCTACTCCCCGATGTACAATGGTTTTGGGAAGACAGGTTTGTCTGAAGGTTTGTTGGGTAATTTGTTTGGATTTGTGTGTTTGAAGATGATAGTAGTGCCTTAGAGTATGGTCCAGATTAAAACATACCTGAGCCTGTAAATCAATGTTTATATCAGGTTCTTATGATTATTCCAAGGATGTGATTTTTGGTTGGTTGTTGTTATCATTCAGGCAGTTTTACTGAGTGTCGTTTTAAAACAAGAGCAATAGGATACTCCTCACATTTCTTTGTTACAGTGTAGATCTCTAGGCTGCCACTAGTGCTATTTCCTAATTCAGGTTGATTCAGTAATTAATATTAAAGCCAAAAAGTGCTAAGACCGAAAAATCACCTCTTACTCCTGTATCACTTTGAATGTTTTGCCAGTTTATTTTTTAAGCTTCTGTCTATAATCCTTAAAATTTATTTAATTCTGTGTATTAGCTATTTTTTAATGTCCTTGGTTTTGGTTGTCAAAATACTAAAGGTGGTGTTTTGAAAAGTGTTATGTCCTTTCAATTCCTTTTAAGTCATTCATTTCTCTGCTGTATGAATATTAACAAATACACAAGAAGTATTTATTTACTTGTATACAAGTCCAGCCATTGTGCAAAACCACTGTTGTTGTATATGCAGCTGTGCTATAAAGAAGTCGTAAAACCTTTTAAATAGTAAACTGCCATGTTTATATACGGCACATATATATTCCATGGAATGGTGTGTTTATACTTCATTGTACCATATAGGTGGTATCTTTAGTCCTATAAAGCTTCCAAAGAATTTAATGACTTATGTCAATAACACCTTTTATTTTCCTCGATTCAGCATGATGTAAATAGCCTGGGACTTTTTGAGCAAGTGCTGTGATGCACACTTTTGGGACAGGGTGCATTTGAGAGCTGTTTCTTTACTGCCTAGTCTTCCCTTGGGTAGAAGAAGGAAGACTCGGGAAGGAGTGAGGAGCAATTCTGTTAGTGGCTCGGGCTGGAATTTAGCCAGGACACCAACCCTAAGAACTGGCTTGTGTTGGAGCTTGTAATTCCTGAGAGCAGAAGGGTCTAGTTTTTGTATTTTACCTAAAAGACAGAGCCTTTGGTATGTCAGGTCCTTTTTTAACACCGTGTAGGATTATCGGTACCAACTTAGAAATAAGAAAGTCACAAATGAGATCACTGTCACTTACTAAATACTTCATAACAGAGCCTCAGGGAGTTGAGAAAATCAGAATCTAGTAGCATCTTTGTTCTCTCTTTAGGCAAGCTGATAATAGTATTTGAAATAGCTGCACCCAAAATCACAAAGCACAGTAAGAGACATGTTCTGCCTTGCAAAATACTCTCAAAGTGTGACAAAAATGGGGGGAAGAAGGAGAGTGTGATTAGACCTCACGTCCTTCAAATGATCACTTGAACTTCTCTTCCTATTTTTCAAAGTGAATATGCCAAAAAAGAGACCAAAGACTTGTAATTTCTTCAGCTATGTTTCATTATAACACAGAATAATAAAACAACTCTTGAGAAGGAGAAAACACAGATTTTGCGCAAGAAGGTAAATGAAAGGCTAAAAAGCAGTCTGTCAAGACAGAGGCTCCTCTAGGCTTTCTTTGTAGTTCAGTGTCTTTCCCTGTCCTCCTGAGTTGCACAGGCTCTCCACAAGCCCCTCATTGCTTCCTGGGACTCGGGAGGCTTTCCTCTGTCTCTGAAATTCGGCTCAACATTCCATCTCGCAACATTCAGGCTGATGCAGTTGACCAGGTCCAAATATTGCCTGGGACTCAGCCTGAAGGTGCTGGGGCTGAGAGAGGTCTCATGGGGGAGGTGAGCAGAGACTTCCTCCCCTTGATCTTACTGATCAACGTGACAATTGGCTCTGTTCACAGTCTAGTGACCAGACCAAAAGTAAGTTCAGAGGGAGACAAAGAACAGTAACAACTGATATAGTAAGGTCCAAGGCAGGATCTTGCTAAGATCTCGCCAAGTATCTTGCTAAAGTGACTAGAAAAGTGGTGACAATAATGAAAAGCTGAGATGTGAACCTGGAGAAGATGTTTCTATATATATTTTCTTTATGTATTAAGATAAATTAAAATTAAAACATTCCGTGAGAAATTAAATTACTTTCAAGAAAATATTGTGAAATGCTGGAGTGGCAAATACCTGCGTTGCACTGTACATAACGGTCATTTACTGGACAGATCTGGGATTATTTTTTTTTTTCAAAGTCTATGCTCTTTCTCGTACATAAACTCAAATGGAGAAGACTTCTGCTAAAGTGCCCATTACCAAACCAAAACTTTAAGGCTCCGATAAACAGTAGTAAGGCTCCAAAGTACATTTGGTATCACTGGAGATAAGTACACTTTTGCAATATTTTGAAAATTATTTTATTTTATTATGATGTTTGACCTGAAGGAACTGTGCGTCTGAAAGCTTGTCTGCTTCTCCTAGCTACATCATTTGGTTTAATGAAGTAAATTTCCTCTCCTCGCTAAAGCTGCTTCTCTAAGGTTACTTGGCCAAAAACAAAACACACAAAAAAAGGAGAAAGACAAGGAAATTGTTCATTGCCTTAGGGCTGAATTTTAATGTACTTTTAAATGATTCAAAATAAGACTTTTTAATTGTCATTAAAACAATTATTGCAGGATGACTCAACAGTCTGGCCAGCGTCATGATGTTTAGAAAAGGCAGTTACGATCAAAGGCAGGGAGAACATGAGAAAAGGTGAAGTCTTGAAGGGGCTTCTTCCAAGTTGTTTAGGTGGAGAGTGTAATGTCAGCACAATGGGCAGAGGAGGAGGACCAGATTTGCTCAAGTGCTCTGCACTTTGAGTACCAGCCCATTTTAAAAAACTGTCAAGGAGGTGAAACAATGGTATTACTGGAGATCAATCCCTGGTTGTGTGTTCAGAGCAGTTCAGTATCTGACCAGAGCTAAAACTGAGATATGCGAAGAATTATCAAGCCTAAATGACTTTAAATGACTTTCAGTTGGACAGATTGAAAGAACATTTCCAGGAAAGCTGGGAGTAGTGAAATAGCCTGTTTTATTTCTAGCCATGTCTGCGTGACACTGAGTTTGTGATTACGACTGGTAGTTACTGGCTTATATTGGCCTCGTCATTAAAGTCTGACCCTGCTGTTGGAATATAAACTAATGAACTAATTCCAGACTGTATTTAAGTCTGCTGCTCCCGAGAAGACATTCATATTTCTTCTCCCTTAGTTGCTCTCTGGAGCCAAGAAGGGCGAACCTCTTGAACACTGATAGATTGTACCTTGTCTTCTGAGTGCTTAGGATGGAAGCGCATAGATGTCTCCCAGAGTGCAACTTTCCATTTTGATGAATCCATAATGATCTTTCCATTTGGGTATAGATTTTTGTCTTGTTTAAATGTGTTCTCCCACAGCTACAATACATGCTATGTGATCTAAATTTCCTAGTCTCCTGTGACCTGGGCAGTGATAAGCACCGTGTGGAATAAAAAATCTCTGCTCCCGTTTGGAGAACAAACTGTGTGGAAAAAAAACTAGGGTGCTTTGGGATTGTTAATTATTAACATTTTTAATTATTTTTTTAAATTATTTACTCTGCTCACTGCCATAATAGCAGGAATGTCCTTATATGGAACAAGTGAGGCTGTAGGGGATTTAGAATGTGCTTGGTTTTGCTTTTGAGCTTGACAGTCATTTCTCACTTTCCCTAATAATGACAGTTAGCTAGGGAAAACGAGGAATATTAATAGAATTTTAGAGTGCTGTGTTTCTAGAATAAAGAAAGGAAAAGCTTCAGCAGGAATAAGGAAGGAATAGAAGGAAGGATTGTTTCTGTTTCTTAGTTTCTCCTTCGTTCTTGTTTGCAGCGTTTTATTTATACTGTTTTTCTAAAACTAAATGTAATAAAAGAAAAAGTCTCCATCATGATTTGTTCTTGCAATTTTCCTTGGCTTGTAGGATTACACCCTCCTCCCTCTCCTTCTCTGTGCAATAACCAGCTACTGTAAATCCAGCTATACAACCTTTGAAAATAAAGGGTTTTGCCTAGGAGAACTGAATCAACCTTACACTTGCATGTACAGGAAAACCAAAAGATACAGACGAAGAGGTATGAGGCTACTGAAGCTCTGGAAATATTTGTAACATGTTATTGCTAGGCTAGATCTGTCTGATTGTGCTGCAAAACTGACACCGACACTTGGAGCTGATCATTCTCTTTAGAAAGCAATGAATTTCCCTGGAAGTGTTCAGAGTTTTTGGATATTTTTGTCATATTTCTACTTTCATCTTGAATTTCTCTTTTTTTGTTTTAATGTTGAATTTGTATCTGCTCTTCATCTGACAGACAAGAGACTGCAACCCACTTTCTGAAATGTGAGTGTTTGCAACTACCCAAATATGTCTTTGAGAAACCCGATAGTTGTATATTCATCTTATTTCTACGGCAACCCATAAATCCAGCACTAATATTGCATTTATCTTTTTCTTACTTTGTTCTTTTTCTGGTTAAAGAGAAGAGTTGTGTAAAGATACAGTACACGCATTACAGATACTGTGATGTGGTGACACTTCTCATTTTTTGAGTGAATAGATAAGTGAAGTTAGAATCAAAATTTCTAGAAACATTTTTTTTGTTCTCTTTCATACTGGTTAGTTTTTAAAAATGTTAATCAGTTTTTTGTTTGGCACTACTGGAGCACTGGAAGCATTAACTGAAAATCACTTCAATACGCAGAGTTCTGATAAGGTAATAAGTGGCCTCAATTATTTAATGGGTTCAAACTGTGTACTTTCTGAAAGGCTGGGAGTCAGTCGGGGCAGTTTGTATTGCTCAGAAGTACTTATTTTCTACCGAAGTAGTCTGAATGACCATTCTTTTTGTTATGCATTTACAGTGTAAAACTGGTATCAGCAAACAGAAGATGATAACGTGTGCTGCTCTTCAGCAGGGTTCAGGTTAATATATGGGAGTGCTAATAACTGCCTAAATGAAGTCAATATGTGCACGATTTGAGTGAGGACTGAAACACTGTGGTGTTCACTAGAGACTTTTGGTAAGATTTGGAACCTCTAAAATACCATTTAATATCATCTCCATGTTCACAGAAACTGTGATTATTTTACAATTATTCAGCCTGAGGAGTAGGAAGTGGTTCATCTAATTCCTTTTAATAGAAAAGTGCCCCTGCCACAAAACCACAAATTGACTAATGCTATTTGACAATGATAAAGAAGCGATTGCATAGATCATGAAGAACAAACTCATTGCTCACCTTCAAAGAATATCCTTATGAAAAGGGGTAGGCACATTAGTGGGAGAGCATCTGCCAATATCCACTTTATACCTGAGACAATGGGCAAGCAACCTGGTTTGTTCAGGTGGTCGAAATCAGGAAGTGATAAAGCTCCTAGCATTGGGAAGGGTCCATTTTTATATATGATAAGAAAGTTTGCTGGTAAACATATTCCAATGAGCAATGGAGGTACTTTATATAATTATTCTCAGTTCCACTGTGCAATTAGTACTTGTTAATGGTTGGGCCTAAACATCTCCTTTAGGACTTTTTTTCCAGTTCCTGAACTAATGAGTACAGGGAAGAGCTAAAAGCAGGGACTACTTATTTTAATTCTTTCCACGCTTTGCTATTTTTTGTTTAAGATAATCTGGATTTTTTTTACTGGCTTGGAAATTTTTTCTACTTGAAGTTTTGCCGCATGATGCAGATATTCTTTGAAAGACTGAGAAAAGTAGGAGGCATTTGATTTTCTGTAGAGGATGCAGAATGCATCAGATGAGATGGCAAGGTCTGAGAAACACGTGTCTATAGAATGCCATGGGTCCATTCTAGAGCTTCTTTATACTATCTACTCAATACATCGTGTTGCTTTATTATATTAAAATAGAACTTATTTTGCAGCAGTCAGAAGAGAAGCACAGGAGAGATGGAAAGGACTTCTAGCCATTGATTTTGTGCACTTAAGATGCTTTTCAGACATGTGCAGTAGCTAGTGCCTCCTTGCGCTTTCTGTGCCCTCCCGTCATCCTCTTCCCGTCATGTGTACGAGGGACTGTGTGCCAACGCTTCTGAGCTACAGGCTTTGGCTTGCTTGTCAGCTTCATTGCAAAGGGGGTTTTGTTGCTGTTTTGTTTTGACTGCACTGGGCTTTGTCTCACAGATCAAGATTACAGACTTGAATAATTCTTACTAGTAATGTCAGAAAAATTTTGTAAGAGCCAGTAAACATGTCTCTTATCTGGCAGTAGCGTGTCACACATGACCCAAGTGAGTTTATATTGTTGGACTATGTCAGGACAATTACTAGAAGATCGGAATCCCCATTGTTCCTCCAACATCTCTGCTCCCCCACCCCACAAGGACAGCAGGCATTCATTTTTCTGTAATTGCTGACTGAATCCTTCCTTTCCTATAGTAATCAAACAGAATTTTCAGTTCTGTTCTCTATTAGCTCAGTGTAACTTCTTGGAGCCAGGTTTTTTGGTTTGTCTGCTTTAGGTTGGGTGTTTTTGAAACACGACACTTGTCAATTTAAGTGCCTCTCGTAGAGTTTTGATTTTCTTCTAAAGTCCTATCTAGGTTGTTGGAAGGAAAGTATTCTCTGAAGGGCTATTCTCATTCTCTATTCTTGTAACTTTATTGATCAAGTCTGTCCTTCAGCTAGCCTGGACTCTAGAACTGTGTTCCACTTTCTGCATAACGCTTCCTGACATGCTAACAGCAGGTAGGAATCTAGGTGTGGGCTTTGTAGCTCTGCCTTGGACTTAGTGAACTTTATTAAACTTCAGCTATTGTGGCAAAAGTGTCTCAGCCGCAAGGTACCGATATTTTGCAGTGCAATATCAGAAGTTGTACTACAGTATCCTTAGGCAGAAATATAAAAAGGAGCCTTGCCATGGTTGGTAGTTAATCTCATTCCTTCCCTCTCCTGGTCATACATAGCTAGACCATCCCAAAACAAATCCTGCACGTGCACTGTGTGCACTTTCCGTGTACACAAGGCTTCAAACCTTCCTGTACTCGCATGCGTCGTGTTCCTAGTGTGCTGATGAGTCTCTGGAGCCATGGATACGAGCTGAGAACTGTATTTGCCCCTGAAGCAAAACATCCATTGAAAAGCTGATTCAGGGCTTCAGGACTTGACCTTAGGTATATAGATCTTGCCTCGGTACTGTGTCAGAGAGTCTGGAACGGCTGTGCCTGGGGCTTTAAATGAAACAAAACAAGAAGCAATCCTTCATAATCCTGAGGTGCAGGGGAATAAATAAGTGGATGTTTGAAGCTGCCATTTCTTCTACTGGGACTTAATATCTGAAGGTTATTTCAGAAAATGTTTCCATTTTATCACTAGAAATTTTCGCTTTTTTTTTGTTCCTTGTTCTTTCCCTTCCCTCACCCTCCTCCCCACCTAAGGGACAGGCATATATGAATAGTATCATTCATAAGTGTTTCACTAGACTTCGTTAGAATGAGGCTGAAGGTTTCATTATTCTTTAAGGGTGCATTAATAAAACTACTGTACGCTTGGGTTTTTTAATACTATATGAATTATTCTGACAGTCAGTTTGCAAAGCCAACATATCAATCATTAAATTAAAAATGTAGTAATACAAATTAGGGTGATTCAGGAGCTGTAGAACATGTGGAACAATATGCTCTGTGTTTGGAAACTGATACAGATTTGTCCTTCAAATGAGAAAAAATAGCAAGCAGGGAAATGCAAAAAATTACAGTGAATTTATCCAGTGGTCCATAAAAACATCTGTTTCCATATATCAGATACTATAATGCATGTTACGTCCAAATCTCTATTTTCCTTTTAGCAAGTATCGTAGCAATCTTTAATATCAGCCATAATGCTTGTTTGCAGGATGAGGTGTCATTTGTGAATTGCCTGACATGGTGCTTACGTCTAAGGAGGAGGCAACAGCACAGAAAAATCAAAACAGATCTCCCAACAATTAGTCCTTTTCTTTGCTTGACATAAGATGCAAATGAAATATTCTGCAAAAATCATGTTGCGAACTCACGACTCCATGAAGTAACATCTCACACAAGGTTGCATCAGTTCTGTAAGCCTAATCTAGCGTACCCTTGTGGTTTCTGGTGCTCTAGGGAGAGAAACTGTATCTACTCCACTTATGTGAGGAGGGAGAAATTATTCTAACCTTAATAAATGTGAGGGACTAGATGAAGTGCTCAGGACTGCTTGCTTTTTCACTTCCTGGAGCAGAAAGTTCTTTTTAAGCATCTTTTTTCCTTCCTCTGCTGGTTCTGTGAAAAAAAAAAAAAACCCTGTGTGGCTGTGAATAACATGTTGGATGTTTGAAGTAGTCTAGTAAATGCGAGATAATGAAGTTGTGGCTAAGGTGCAGGACGTTTTCAATGGCAAGCCTTTGCCTGTGGATTTTTCTCCTTTCTGAATTATGTTTCAGCCAAGCTGCTTTAAAGCAGCTTCCCCACACTGGAGATAAAACCATGCTATGCGTAGCTAGGTCTGATGTGCTTATCCAGTACAGTGTGCTTACCCTAGTTGTGTCCGCGTAGCATTCCTCCCAGCACATCCAGTGTCAGCCTTGGTGCCTGTTAGCAATAATCGTGTAGAACAGGGAAGTTTATATCGGTGCATTCCAGAGAATGAGGTCTTCCTCCTCCATACAGCTGTGCTTGCTGGGGCCAGAACTGTTAGCAGTCTTCATACAGTACCACCCTTTTTAATATGTACTGTTCAGTGACAACCCTATCTCTACTGTGTTCATGTGGCAGAATTAAGAATAGCAGCAGAAGGAAAAAAGACTTAAAAAAACCCCCGAAAACTGTTCACAGACAGGGCAACATGTTAACTATCCACTGTAGACTCACCACCTGCATGACATGAGGAGTCACGGTGTGTGTGACCTTATGAACTCGTTAAAAAATATCTGCATTCTTAAGATATAAGATGTAACTTATTATTCAGGCTTTCTGCTAAGCACAGATTTAAAATCCCTGGGTATCTCTCATCTCTGGTCCTTTCAGGGTTGTGATTTTGATGCTGCCTGTGAGGATTGCAGAGGTAAAAGCTGTTTGTTCTTGTTTGCTCCTTATCTGTGCTATATAAGATGCATGAAATATCACAGTGGTGGAATAAAGGCAATAATCGTTTCTAATAATGAAACTGTTCTGAAAGGGAAGACCTAGATTTCTTATCAAGATAGTGCGCTGAAGTATTTGCATAGTAACTGGGCTATAATTACAGATTCATCTCCTTTATGTCTCTTAGCTCTCAGGCTTAAGTAACTAGATCTTTAGAGCAGTCGCTCTTTTTCCTGGGAGGCTGGGTGTCAGGCAGCATATGTTAAGGCTGCGTGCAGTGGTACAATGACTGTGAGTAATGAGTGTTGATAAACTGTTTACTGAAGCTGGCTGAAATTCAGGATTTGTGTGTTTGTGGGGGTTCTGATAGTTCAGAAACATTTCTGTTTTCCAGCAGAGGAATATATTGTTGGGATTTCTCAGAAAATTTTAATGGTTGGCATAAATTTAGTTTAATTTCAACCTTTTGTATTTTTATCCTGGAACTTTTAGTTGATTTTACATTTTAATACTTCTATAAAACAGCAGAGGTGACTGAAAACACACTAGCACAAAATAGTCAAAACTTTCAATTTTTGTTTTATTTAAAAATCACTGACATCAGCTGTTACTTAGAGCCCCTGATAAAACCTCTCCTCATCTGAGCCGATGAAAGGGCTCAGGCCTGTGATACAAAGAGCTTTCCTGAGTGTTGTGGTGCAGTGAAGTACCAACAGGTGGGATATGGGAAGTGTTGCCAAGCAATCCTACCGCACAGGCCTTTTCAGTTTCTTCTTATTGGTGTACTAGTAAAATTTTTAGTCCTACTAGAAAGACTGTTTTGCCTTTTGGCTATACAAGGCTCTGGCTAAAAGGAGTTAGGCAAAAGGGTCTTTTCCCCATCTCAGTTTAACTCTACTGGGTCTGGAGGTGACCCCTGAGACCTGAGGGCTGACTATAAGCTAAAAGTCCCAGATTATGTGATTGTTTGGGGGATTTTTGTGTACAAGACTATTTGCAGCCTCTATGTCACTAAATTTATTCTCCCAGAGAAACCAACCTGGAAAGCTCAGATATTTTTTGCTCTCTGCAGAGAGCTTGCTCAGGAAAAGACAGTAGTATGAACTCGAGAGGCAGAAATTCTGTGTCAAAGTGTCTGTGAGTGTACTTTTAGGTGTATGCCAGAACATGAACAATCCTCTCTGGAGAGATGAAGAACATTTTTCCTTCCTCCTTATAGTCTGAAGTTGTTTGTGCATTTGTAAGTGGTGAAAGGCTTGATTAGAAAGGAGACTATCCTGTTGTTCTATCTGTAGCTGTAAAATTTTAAAATATTCCTAGATTCAGTTGCTTCAGGTATCTGAAATGTTTGGATTTCCTTAGTTTAAACTCTTTATTGCTATGTTAGTAAAGATATAATTCTTTTGTTCTTCTAGACACCAGTTGTCTGTCTTTCTCCTTTGGTCTGTTATCAGGGCAAATAGCTTCCCTGCCTGTGCAGTGTCTGCATTGTTATTGATTACCTGTTCCCTCCTGCCTGTGACAAACTTGACTTTTTCACAGGTGAGCTGAAACCATCTTAGCAGGTCTCAGATACTCAGTATGCTTCCCTCCTTGACAAGGGGGGGTTCCATTGGAAGCCAAGCTCTAGTGATGCTGCTGTGGGCTAGTGCCAAAATTGAATTTTGTGTGGTATTTTTTCACCATGGACTCGGTGGTAGCAGCTTTGATTCCATCTCATCTGTTGTGAGATAGCTATTTCATTACTTTCTAGCAGTGAATACTAACTGGCCCCTTCATCAAACTGTATGGTTTGAAACAGGGGTGATTGTTGGAATATCTTAACCAATGAAAAATGAAAAAGCGATATGTTCACCTGATAATATCTGCTCATTATTTAGGATGAAACAGTGGATGTATCCTTTCTGTACATTGTGGCTGTAGATGAAATAGAAAGTTTGCCATACATAACAAAGTAGAATGTAGAAAAAATGTGATCATTTTCATGTCTAAGAAACTTTAAAAAAGATTAGAAGCTTTCTGAATCAAAGATTATGCAATGTTTGAAACCAAAGAAATGCCACAGGATATGAGAAAATATGTATATTGTTTCTTGCTTGAAAATGGAAAGAATGATCAGGAAGCTATAGGGAAATTGGCCTGTTATTGATTCTGTGTAAAATAACAAAGTATTTGATTCAGGAGTTCATCAGCCAATTTTCACAGCTACGAATTTAATTAATACTAGCCATAGTTATTTGGAAATACAGACTTTGTCAGGCAGAGACTTATTATTCCTTATTTCTTTTTCTTTTGTGGATTATGGGCAGGTTGAAAAAGGCAAATTAACTGACATTGTGTACTTGAACTTCAGAACTTAATACTGCGTGACATTTTGATTTAAAAGCTTGGATTTAGCTGGACGTCTTTTGAAAATTGATTCATTGGTGGATCTCAAAAGGTAGTTTTGAAGAGAGAGATCAGTGAGCAATACTCTTTGTAGGGCCAGTAAGAGATTGAGCTGAGGTCTAACATTTACTACGATTATCAGAGATTTTAATTGTCAATTTTTTTGCAAAGTTTTTTAGGCCTTGTAAATATTGGGGAAAAGAGGATACAAGTTGCTTTTATTGTGCTATCCAAGTCTGTTAGTTGGACACATTTGCAAAGGTCTGTATTAAAACTAGTACAAGTTAACTTCTCTGGGAACAATGAGCATAGGGTGATGAGTTTCAGGGGGCTGCTGAGTGAAAGCCCCTAAATATGAACTCTCCGTACAGTGTTGTGACTGCAAGGAAACAAGATCTTCCAGGTAAATGAAGAAAGTGTTTAAAATAAAAGTGGGAAAATGATCTTGTTCCTGGGTGCAGCCTTACCAAGGTTGTCACTAGAAATTTTGTGCCACGTTCTGGTGTCGGTGCTTCAAGGGATACAGAAATAATGAGCAGAGTTTTTAAATGGGTTAGAAATGCTTCTGAGATTGAGGGGGAAGTTTACATTCAGTTTATCATTCAGTTAATTTAAGAAGCTGTTGTATAAAGTAGATAAGAAAAGGAGCTGGAGATGGGATACAAAGAAGATGGACCAGTGCCTGGGCATTAAAACCATGTTCTTGAGTGAGTTCTTTTTTTGCATCATATTCATTCGGTTAGTGCAGACCAGCTACCAGATTTGGATTGCAATACATTTTCATCCAATATCTTCTGATTATTTGGCCTTGTGGGGATTTTTGTCTTTTACTGCAACACAAGTATATTCCATCTGTATTCCACATCTACTTGATAAGCTCAAGCCTTGGTCTCTCTTTTACTTGATGTGCACATTTTAGTATTTTTAGAACTGCAATATTCTGTATTACTGAAGATGGTGAGCTGGGCAAAATTGAAAAGCCTGAAATGAGTAGGAGAGCAAACAAAACACATGAAAATTGCATGTGGTTCTGTGAAGGCTTAGATTCTCTAAAACTCAGAACAATCACCTATGGCCCTGAACCACAGGGACCTGAAAAGTTGCGTGTGCCTTATATCCCTTGGCAATGCTAAAAATGAATGTTTCATGCCGTTCAGACCGAATTGTCTACATACAATCCTGTTATAAAGAAATTAACTTCTCTGTCCTTGTATTTTGGATTCTGTGTTACATTAAAGGTCAGACCAGACAGTTTCAAAAGTCTCTTCTGGCTGAATTCATCTCGGAGTTTGGCACGCCTCTGAATGATGTGGAAGTAACAAACAATCTAACAGACCTTGAACTGATTTCTTATTTACATAGTAAGGAATTCAATATAAAAGAGAATAGGTTTGAACAGGATGAAAAAAGAACTCTTCTTTAATATATATGCCATATGGCTCAGTGCCATTTTGAACTCCTTCACATAGTTCTGAAATAACAAGTTTCGACAAATATCTATGAGGATGTGAGCTCAGATCCCTCAAGCAATATAGCTGTGACAGCCTGGCCTCCATCTGAGCTAGTCAACTTTAAGTTGCAGAGTGCACTTGTTGGACGGGGTTACCTGTGCTTGAGATTGAGTTGTGTGATGCAGATGAGACACTTTGATGTCAAGAACTATCATGTTTCATTTGAGGATATCAAAGCATCTAGATTATATTAATAGAATCTTCTTGATCTAATGAGGAGGACTGAGGGGCAATGGATAATGATATTTCAACATCAGAAAAAAAATGAAGGCAAGATAAGTTCATTAGCCATTGAGTGTTTTAGTAGTATAAAATGTACTTAGCTGATTTTTATGTCACTGTGGCAGAACTGTGAACAAAGGATGGATTTAGTATGTGTGTGCGGTAGTCAGCCCATAGAGCTTTTCATGCTTTGTGCCCAAAGTGCACTTTCAAAAACATCGCAGTAGGAGTAGAAACAATAGGCTACCCCAATGGATAAGTCCTGGGCATTTCCAAATTAGTACTCAAGCCAAATAATGCAAGTATTTAGCCAAAAGAGTACAGCATTTCCAGTGGATAAGGAAATACTTTGGGGGTGGGGGGGGGGGAGGGGGGGTGGTGATGATGCAGGGACAACAAGCAAAAATTAACTAAATATAGTGTTTACATATATTCATGACTGGAACTGACTGACACGTGGTAACACGGTGCTATTAACGCGTCTCAACACAAGTTTAATACTACTATAAAATGGTAATTCAGACAAACCCCTACATTTAAACAGCATTAAGGACAACAAATAAAACCCACGAAAGCAAGAGGTTTTAATGCAAAAGCAGGAGACTGCAATTAGCTACATATAGGCAACACAGCCATACAGCATGCAGTAGGTACTGTTTTTCCCAGTTATCTTGCTTCCATCAAATGCATTATAATGTTGGCAGTATTAGAATATGCAAATGACCTAGGATATCCTTTAAACTGTGAATTTTACTTTAATCACATTTGTGTTTTAAATCTGAACTGGAAGCAGCATAGGTTTCCAGGATTTTTTAAGAATAAATATCTTTTTATAATTTTCTTCTATGCGTTTTACTTCCCTTTTTGATGTGCCTAGGGAAGATGACAAGATTAAACCTCCTTCACTGAAAGGATTTAATTGTGGATGTATTTAATTACTTCCTACTAGCTGACCCATGTGTGACAGTTTTCTCGACCAGGATAATGCCACTTAAAAATGGGGTTTGCTGAAACTTCCATCCCTGGAAGAACTGAACCAGATTATGAACAACTCACCATGCAAACACAGATCAAAAACATTCTTGATGCACAGCCCAAATATTTGTGTCTCAGGTTAGATCATGCATTTTCCTGTTTTCCACGTGTTTTTGTAAATCTGAGAAGGGGACCAGCAAATGCCAGTTGCTAGGATGTGTCAGATCTTGTGTCAACACCTGTTTTCTCAGGAGAAAAAACTCAGCCACTGTAATTAGAAGCCTGAAAATTAAATATTTGCAAAACAGTCCACTCCTACTGTTTAATCAAGAAAATAATTCAGATGTCCAGGAATGTGCAAGTGCCCTACTCATTAAATTGTGATGCCTTCATGTGATTTGTCTTTCAGGTTTCCATGCTGCTTTAAAGTGGGTTTTTTTCCCTAAATGTATTGGTGCTAACTTTTGCCATAATATATCTAGGTAACTAGAAAGCTGCCTGGAGGAGAGGGACCTGGGGGTGTTGGTTGACAGAATATGAGGCAGCAGTGGCCCAGGTGGCCAAGAAGGCCAACGGCATCCTGGCTTGTATCAGAAACAGTGTGGCCAGCAGGTCCAGGGAGGTTATTCTCCCTCTGTACTCTGCACTGGTGAGGCCGCTCCTTGAATCCTGTGTTCAGTTCTGGAACCCTCACCACAAGAAGGATGTTGAGGCTCTGGAGAGAGTCCAGAGAAGAGCAACAAAACTGGGGAAGGGGCTGGAGAACAGGCCCTATGAGGAGCGGCTGAGAGAGCTGGGGGTGTTTAGCCTGGAGAAGAGGAGGCTGAGGTACAGCTGTGCACAGTGATGCTTTGGATAACTTGCATAGCAAGATCACCACTGTCCTTAACCCCTTAGCAAGTCTCTGGTTTTTGAAACCACTGTTTTTGGTTTATATCTTGTTTGGTTTCATCTCCCTTACTTCCTCTCTACAGGATTGAACTTGGGAGTTTTCTTTTAACGTGGCATGGAAAAGTAGGCAGATGCTGCTTCCCTTCATGTGTAAATCTCCTAGGTACATGATGCAGAAAACTCTGTAAATAAATAACACTGACTTTTCAGAAGCAGTTAATGTTTGTATAGTTCTTCTACTGAAGTCACTGAGACTCTTACCAAGGACTGAGCAGGATGGTAATCCTTCTTGGGAGAGATGCAATCATATTCTGGAATATGTACATCTCTTTTTTCCAAAAGAAAAAAAAAACCCTTCAACTGCATTAGTATTGTGAAATTTCAGGTTTTAAGTCTGTGTAGTTTGTGTTCAGCTTAATCAAGATGTAATAACGAGAACAGTTATTTTTTACTCAATAGCAGCAATTAACATAAAAGTTATTGTTCAATGATTAATAAGTAATATTATTTTTCTCAAGGAGTCATATGTTAGGCCTGTCTGTGCTCGTGAGTTTGCATTTGTGCCAGTGGTGATGTGTAGAGGCTTTGTGATTTCCTGAATTTCAACTGTTAGAGCAACACTGATTGTTCCGAAATGTCTTTTATAGGAGATTGTAGTGTTTTTTTTAAAGGCTGGATTCTTTCTTCTAGGTATACCTGTGCAGTTCTTACCTAAGTCAGCATCAATGTCCAACCTTGGAGTTTTACACAAATGTCTCTATCTATGAATTCAGTAAAGCTTTTTCAGAATGTGTACATGAGAGCAAGATTTGGTTTGAAGACTCTTCTGTTCAGAAGAAATGATCAGTGGCTTTGATGAGCACAGCCAGCTCAGCTGCAGTTGTATTATGCTTCACTTTTTTATTTCTGAAGGGAAATAAGACTATTTGAAATAAAATGCTCCCAATAACTCACACTGTAAACTCACGGATAGTACCTGCAACAGTCAGCTTTCCATCAGTTGTTTGAAAGCTGTGGTCAGCAGTGCAGATGTGCTGTTGATAGGGGAGGAGTGAATCTCCCACAACAATGCGGGACAGGCTGTGCCTGGGAGCCTTGAAGTACAGCTCACCCTAATGAAGACTGGATTAAGTTAAGAATTCTTTGCTCAACTTGTATTTAAAGAAAAAACCCAGTAAAATTAGCTGCTCTAAAAGGTAAACATACAATGCAGTTGTGTACAAGAGATCTACTCCTTTTGTCCTCTAGTAAAGGAACCATTTTTCCTCAAGATACAGAAGTTTTGAGGTCTCTTTCATAGAACAGGAAGGGCAGAAGATGGATAAATAACTATTGTCCCGAGGGACAATACATCAGGAAAATAATATACTCAAGGACTATATTGCATTTTGTTGCAGTTTTAGTAAAAAGAAAGAACAGTTAACGTTTCTGTGATGCCAAGTGATGCAGGGGAGGCTCCTGTTACCTATTAGCTAAAGACTGAGCAAACAGGTTGAGCCAGTTGCCAACCTTCTGCACTCTCTTATGATCTCGTGGCTTGACATCAGTGTTGACAATTTGACCTAATTCATGTATTTCCTCTTTTCCTCTGAGCCAATATTTATTTGGTATCTGAGTTACAGATTTCATCCAACAGAAATGTTCCTCCACTTTAGAATTTTATGGTCTACTAATGCAGCTTTGAGAAAGCCCCAGTATCTTTGTTTTGTTTTGTTTTTTGTGGGTTTTTTTTTCTTTTTTCCTTGAGGCCAAACTGAAGCCCAGAAACTTGCGTCACTATTTAGTGTAGAATGCCTCGCTAGTTCAAGAAAAGATGTAATTCCACAGCTCCATGCTATGGGTACATGATTAAGTCACTAAGACATTATGCTAGCTGAATGCAAGTGTCTGAAAGTTAATGGCAAGCTGAATTTCATCCAGTTCACATGCTTCTAATTATGACCGGCTGGTGTTTGTAGGTCTTATGCCAGTAAAGACATCCAAAAACTACAAATGTAACTGGATCAGAGAGTATTTGGCTTTAAGTAGCTGTCAATTAGGAGGAGAATGATGGATTCCAGATATCTTTTTTTTTGTCTCTGTGTACAACTGTGTGTTCACTTCTTTTTTTTTTTCTTCCCCAAGCTCTCTCTGCATTGTAACAATAGGATGTGCTGTTTCAGAACAACATTGCAGGAAAAGTTCCCTAGATACCTACTTTTTGGCAAAGTGTACCATGCTTGTAGTCTGCTAGTTTAGATATTCTCCTCAATTGCAAATTAGGCTAGTTACCTCGCTCCTCTGAAGTAAATTGATAATACATTGATTTTAGTGGAATTACATATGGAAAGAAAGAATCTATACCTTGTCTAAATGAAGCGATTTACCAATATAGCTGTATCAGTGCAGTTTTACTGCATCAGTCCTGCGTATAATTTCCCATGTGGATGCTTTTAATCAGGAATAAACGTGACCTAACTAGAAAAGGGCCATCTTATACCAAAATAAATGTTACAGCGATAGTATTAAAGGTCCACTTTAATGTTCTCTCTCCACTGCAGCTTTTCTAGCTGAAGAAGTTAACATCCTGTGTCCGCCCTCAGGTCCCTATCCCTACCGTGTGGGTGGAAATGTCTGCCACTCCAATTTCTTTTCTCTGTTTGTTTTCTAACAAAGCTTATTAAAATAAGTTTGATTAGCATAAGCACTTCACATTGTAATTGAATTTAAACTTGCAAATTGAAAGCAAAATGTTGACCCTTAATGGGGTGGGATGAGTGTTTGGTTGCCATCTCGAACGTCAGAGCAGGAGGTAGAAGGGGTTTCAGCAGGAAACTCATAGTGGGTACTGACCTGCACTTTTCAGATAAGAAGGAACAATATCCTGAAATGTTAATCAAAACTGATTCAATTAATTGACATGAAAAGAAATTTTGTTCCTTTCTGTAGCATTAAGTACTCTGTGTTTGAAAGATCTCTTGACATCTATGTGCTGGAGTCTACAAAAGTTTCTCACACCATCCCATTGAAAATGAATTTTAAAAATGAAATTTCACTTTGTCAGTATTCCTGTGCAGCTTAGGGCTGAACGTATGGTCTGAAATGTATGGAGCAGATTTTGGCCCTGTCAGCTGATGGATAGAAGAGTGAGCGTTCACTTGCCAGAAGAGTGAGCGTTCACAGTTGTTTTCTCTTTGGATTTATTCAGCACCATTTGTCATGAATTAATGATCAATTGTTAATTCAATATTCACTTTTCCAGCTGCACTGATTAGATGCAGAAATCTAAAATAATAAGTCACATGGTTTTGTTTCTGTTGCCAATGAGATGAGTCTAACTTGAATAATATTTGAACAGCTCTATTCAAATTAGCTCTTGGAAACTGAATTTGAAATATGTCCTGTGCATCTTCACATGCACAAGCTCAGCAACTTGTTTTCTCAAATAGTCACGACTGTGTTAATATGAAGGAATAATTGTATGAGCAGTGCAAACTAATAATTGTGCTCGATATTTTCCATTGATCATCTTTCACCAAGAAATGTCACAAATTAAATACTTAAAATGCTCCTCTAATAAGAGGTAGGTATTCAAGACTCTGCTGTGATTTTTGTGATCAGCTTTTCACACCGGAGTAGCCTAAATCAAGACCTTATTCCACACTGTGGGAGTGCTTTGAGATCAGGATAAAAGCCTGATAGTCTTTGTGGCAAAGAATAGTTGATATGGATTTCACTTGAAAGTGGAATTGGCATGTACTGAGAGAATACAAAGGAAGCTCTAGTTCTGTTTATCTTTTAAACTGGAAAAGTTGAGATTTAGATGTTTAAGTCAGCTGCTACATAATTTTTGTTATTGATATTTTAATTTCATTCTTAACGAAAGAACATTTTGTGTGTAAATTCAGTAGTGGTGTTGTGTGGTGATGGTGCTGCAGTGTACAACCCCCAGGGAGATCAGTCGGTCAAGAGCCTTCTGATGCCATAGATGTCGGAAAGCCCCCTAGGGTTGTCACCTCAAAGAAATGCTGAGAGAAAGATTCCTGGACTATGCGGACCTCGTTACTCAGCAGCATCCAGCTCTCTGTGTGTCCCTAGTGTGATCTACACAAGTCACCAGGTGAATACATATGTAACAGAGCTTTCTGCCTACCTTCAAATACCCTTTAGCAGAATTTCTTCACAAACAGAATACAGTGATGTAAACCTAGCTGACAAAGAATTGCATGTAAATGATGGTTTAGCATAATTGATGCCTACCTGCCTGCTATAAAAGGCTTGCACAACACCTGCATTTTACTTGGAATTGGTAGAATTGTACGTGATGTGTAGCTGAGATTAGGGAGGAGGAACTTGCAACCTCTTGCAGTTCCTAATGACTGCCTCTGCAGGAACAGTTGTGTAATTTGCTGAGAAGATTCAAGTGCAAGATATCTTCCATTGGCCCAGCTAGGCAGCAAACTGTTTCTCAGTTATAGTTTGTTAAATTGGGATATATTTTGTGATTTGGTTGTTGCCTGATAAGAGTAATACTGGCATGGCTGATGTCTAAGGATATAAGGAAACCAGAACGTCAAAGAAGAGATAGTATCTTCGATTAGGCTTTGTGAAGTAGCCAGAAGAGGAAGATGGTTTTCCAAGACTAAAGGCTTTGTCTCACTCCTTGGTTATCCTGCCGGGCCCTGAATGCAAACAACTGTTCCAGGAATGCACAGTGATGATATGTGCAGCCTGTCAACCTGTTTTGGTTTTGTTGTTAGTGAAAGGTTAGATCTCCTTCCTTTTGTGTCACCATTTGTCTTTAGATAGGTTCAAGCAGAATGAGCATAAACCTAATGTTTTGTGGCAATTTGTAGCTTAACCAGGGGTGAGCAACAGTGAGTCAAGCCCTGTGTACAAAATTCTTGTTAGTTCACATGACTTTGAGGTACAATCTTTTGATGTGAAACTCCAGCATGATCTTTCATGTCAGCCACACCTGCTTGTTTTATGTTTGATTTGGCTCTCACCAGGTACTGATAACTCTAATTATTAAGGAAGCTTTGTTCAGCTTTGAGTAAATGCTTATGCTTTACTTGATGGGGAAAAAAAAAAAAAAAAGAACACCACCACCAGCAAAATCCAGTTATTTTCTGTTGCAAATCAGTGTGAAGATGAGTGTATTCTCGTGTCTTTGTGTGGATTACAGGACTAAATCTTACAGTGTATGCTACTGTATCTTTATTTACTGCATTTTATCCTGTTGTCTTGATCTCCCATATTAACACTGATGCACAGCACACAAAGAAACATCATTTTCTGTGGCTTTTTAACTGTTCTATCTGTGGCTCTATGTGTAATTTATCTGAAATCTCCCCTGGAAGCTTCACGCATAAGGATTTGTAGGGGAGAAAGGAAGTCACTTCAGTTGGGTGAAACAGGATCATTCTGAGTGGGATTTTTCAAAACAGCTACTTGTTTGTTTGGGGGTGGGGAAAGGGATGTTGTTGGTGTATTGTTGGTTCCCTTCCCCACCCCCCACCCCGTGCTTGCAATTTTCAGACAATTTGTAGACATATGGCTCTGAAAAGAATTGTTCACACAATTCCAGCACATCTTGTCATTTAGTGGCTGGATTCGGTAAATTACACAATCATGTCACCGACTATCAGTAAAATGCTGGCCACTTAGGATTATTTTGTGTACTTGAATTCAGATAATAGTTACTTTTTACTCGCTGTTTCATACAAACTCACAAGAGAAGTAACCTCTGTGAAATGAGAAACGGCAGTTTAATGCTGTTCTGATCTAAAATGCTGGGAAAGGTTATGCAGTTTACATACACTGGGGCTTCCTACAAGATATTGTGGATGGTGATATGTGATTATTGGCATTCTTTGAAGCAATCAGACTTAAACTTCTTTCAGCAAAGAGAACAAAAAACAAGTTCAGTGGAAATGGAACAAGAAGCTGAAATATAAAGAGGAAAAAAAAATCTCTAAGGAAGTACATTTTCTAAAGATCTTTCATGTTTACATTTCTTTTTTCCTTACTGTGAATAGAACAGTGTGAATGCGGTAACAGCAGGGCTCGTTTGAAACTTGTCTAGGGGAGTTCTGCATATGCAAGGCACACAGAATTTACCTTTTAAAGTAGGCTTGTTCCTTCAAGGCACCCAATTCCTTATACTTTTATCCTAGTCATTCCTCAGAGAAGCTCTCAAGCATCATTAGAATCCTGGGCTGAAAGTTGGACATGGGGTAACTTTCAGAAGGCAAATTCAATCCTGGTTTATACCTGGCATAGTTGGACTGTAGAGAATTAAACTGAAGATTTGGTCAGTAACATTCTGTACTGTTATGAACATTAAAAGATGTTTGGACTATAACAAGCAAATGAGTTTCAACTATTTAAGAAATTACTGACACTCAGCTGGGAATTTCATCCTCATTCCCTGCTGCTACCCCTAGCTGAGGTCAGATAATTTACCATGAGCTTATAATTGACCATTCCTAGCTTATTACAGTATAAGATCATTCCTTGTAGGTTAAACAATTTTTAATGAAGATGTTTTCCATTTACACAATTTGGACTGGGAATAAATGCAGTATTATTTTGTCTCTCTTGAGGGTGGGATTATTATCAACCAGGACAATCTTTAACTTCCTGGCTTAGTCATTACTATGTGTCTAGTCATTCTTGTAGAATGTTTCTCCAGATATTTTTAGAAGAGGTATAAGATCTGTGGCAATTTTTGTCTTGTACATGTTGGAGCAACCTATATTTTTCTTGTTCTTTTCATCTCTCTTTTTTTTTGTTGTTTATTATTTTAACTCAGCTAACAGTCATGGAATTAGATGCTTCTCCAAGAGTCCTGTTAGGTCTTCCTGTCTTTCTTGCAAAAGCAGATAGGATAACCTGATAAAAAGTTACTCAGGGCTCTCCTGTGATGGCCTTTTGCCCAGATGTAATGGTAGTGTAACAGTTACTACCTAGAGACTGTTTCATCTAATCAACACACAAGAGTTCCTGTCTAGATTGCCTCTTCTGACTGTGACTGCAGGAGAGATGGTTGTTGGGAACAACTTGTGAGCCACTGAAGTAAATGAGATACACCTCCATCCTGCTTTCTGCCTTTCTTTGTGAAGTCTTTAGCCTGGCAGGTCAGACATAACCCATGGAACTATGAACTGGCTAACGTGGTTTAAAGTCAGCAAGTCTGGTGACTGCAGTCTTTACAGATTACATTCCCCATAGGCTGCACAGGCAAATAGTTATGTTATGCATGGTCAGCGTTCTGGTGCTTGTATCTGAGTTTTCCCTAGCATAAATAGTTTAAAGAAGATCAAAAAAATGTCTCAGAGAACTGTAATAACAACTCACGATTTCATAACTCTTTCCTGGTTTTGTTGTCATCTTCTATACGAGTTGTCTGTGCCTGCCTGCCAGTTTATTTATATAATTCTTACTGCAGACGTAGAATTTTGAACCAAATCAGTGTCCTTGTTCTGTTGTGCTTTAATTTACCTGTCACTTAACTGACTTTGCAGCTTGATATTTTATGTATCTAGTCATTTTCCAGGTTTCACCAAATTTACTGTTGCAGAAATACTGCACTTGGAGTATCACACATCAAATGTGTATGCTCTGTGTTTTATAGTCGTATTGTGTTTTCTAATCTTATATAGGAAAATATTCAACTCTTGTTTCTTTAGTTTTCCATTTTCACTTGCTTCTACTCTATTTAGAAAGTTTTTGCAAACTTTTACAGATATTATGAGACTGATTCCCCCACTCTTGCTTCAGTTCTAAATGTATGTGATACTCTGGGTTAAATTGGAGCACTGTCAGCAGAGTGAGCTGTTGGACTCTGGGTCTGCTCCTTGATTTAGGGGAAACATTTTAGCACAGTTTTGTACTTGAGAGTCTTTCTTCTCATCTTTGCATGTGTGCAGGTAAAATGAGTTATCAGTCACTCAAATTAAATTCCGTATGTGGAATCACTTATTTAAGGTAGCAGCAATTTTATTTGCTCTATCAAATAGGCAATTCAGCCTCCTGTAGCTAATGGGACCAATGTCTCATCGAGTTTCCAATGATGGGAATTTCTGGGGACCAGTCAATACACACTGATAGTCAAAGGGATCTAGACAGACTGGAGGAATGGGCAGACAGGAACCTTATGGAACCTCCCAAGAACCGCTGCAAAGACCTGCCCTTGGGAAGGAAGAATCCCTTGCAATGACCCAAAGTGGACACCAATTGGCTGGGGAGAAGCTCTTCTGGAAAATGACTGGCAGTAAGCAGAATAGGAGCCAGCAGCATTAGCCTTGCAGAAAAGGAGAGTAGCAGCAACCTGGGTTGTAGGAACAGGAGCACAGCCAGTCCATTAAGGAAAGCTATTACCTCCCTTATACTCATAGAATCATAAAATCATAGAACAACCAGGTTGGAAGAGACACATTGGATCATCAAGTCCAACCATTCCTATCAAACACTAAACCATGTCCAGATGCCGGTAGACTAGGTCTAAATTATTGTGCCAAGTTTCATCCCTGCCCATACAGATACCCAATACAGGACAGACATGGATTTTACCAGAGTGAACTCAGCAGAGGGCTGAGTTTCCACTGAGACTCTTACAAGTAATATTCCTATACCTATGATATGACTGCATAAAGGATGTAATTTTTTTCCACATTTAGAAGAGTAGTAAATTATTTGTGCAAATGATAACAGAATAAAGAATTATAATTTACCGCAAAAGTGATGCCCAGAATAACTCCCTTCCATGTAGGATCCATTTCCCCTTCTGTTTTGGTGATGAGATGTATAGGTTCTGATCTGCACAAATAAATATTAGGCTGAAATCACATTTCCAGGAGTCATAATAAGCTTTTTTTTTAGTAAAAGCATGTGGTATTCTACACACATACTATGCATACTTCTATACATACACAACATGTGTGATGTGACTACCACTTGTTCCCCACAGTAACAAGAGAAATTTTCACTTTGTATTGCATTTTGGACCTTAAAACTCTAAGCCTGTCTTCCATCATCTTACTTTTATCTTTTATTTCAGCTTGCAAGCCTGTGATGAGCTCACCTTGAGTGCTCTGCTCTGTCTTAACAGCTGATGCTTAACCTTTGTTTCAGATGACTATTCAGTGTCTAATTAGCCTGGTCTTTAAAACAAAAAAAAAAACAAAAACACCTCTGTAAAACATTTTATAAAATCTTTCCAACTCCCTTATCATTCTTTTTCCCGAGCTTCCTAGTTTTGGTGTCTGAAATTATTTTGCATTACTCCCTCTTTTGTAATACCTTTACAGAATCTTTTCCAATCTCCTGGTTACCACAGTTTTCTTTGTTACTTTATTATACACGTTTCCTGCAATTACAATATCAGAGCTTCTTCTGTTGTTGGCTTTTTGTGATTGAGTATCCACTCAATCATTTGTAAGGTTCTGTAATTACTAGCCATTCCAGAGCATTTCATTTACTACCTAATTTTGTTGACGAGTTTTTCAGCAATGCAGAGAGTTCCTGTTTACTCTGGCTTCATTAGTTCTGAAACCTTTAAAATTTTGAAATCCACGATTTGTATTATATCAAGACTACGCATGGTTGCTGTACGTAGCCTTCACCTTTCACAATCTGTAGTCACAGCAGAGCATGCATCCTCTGTGATTTGTGTGACTTAATGTGAACCTGCAGTAACAGTGGGATTTATGCAGCTGGCACTCCTTGGTGACTATCTACTCTGTTCCTTTTTCATTTTATTCTACCTTGTTCTCATACTCTTGAGACAAAGTGTGAATTAGGTAGGACAATACTAGAATTTTGGTTTGGGATGACTTGTGCAATGGTCCTTTTCCTTTTTCCTAAACTTTCAACCTAGCAAAACCATAGCTTTTAACTCAGTCACAGTCTAAAATTAGGTTTTATTTTCTTGATGTGCCATATATTGCAGCATAGTGCTCAAACTCCTGTTTGGCTTTGTGCTGTTACTCTGTTTATAAAGGTTTTAGAAGGGAAGCAGCAGATTCAGAAATAAGATAAACAAAAGCTCAGACCTTGCCATAGGCTTGCTGATTACTTAAAATGAACAAGAAGAGGTCATCTGTTTTAAGGTTCAAGAACTCCTTTGACTGCATTTTTGCCTTTCATGGAAGTTTTATGTTTGTTTCAAGGATGAGTCAGTTTAAAAGTCTGGGGCTGTTTTTTTTTTTTTTTTTTTTTTCCCCTCGTACATACGCAGGAAAGTAAAAAGGATGCTCTGAGTCCTCAATTGGCCCAGGTCAGTTACCTCTCATATGCACAGTGCTCTGTGCTTTAGATGGATGGATAGATAGATAGATAGAATGCCTTTTATGTTTGTCAGTAGCTTTTGTTTCCCTGCTATGTTTTTCCACATTTTCCCTAGCAGATATATCCAGCCTCTCTTCTTTGATTGTATTATCTCTGCTAAAGAAAGAAGTGCATCAAGAGTTGAAATTTCAAACCCAAAATAATCAAGTGGGTTTGACATTAGTAAGCAATTTGGTTTATTTTTCTTTACCGTTAGATTATCCTTGGTTTATTTATGTGCATGAAATACTGTAGCATTCCAGTCTTGTCCTTGTGTGTGCAGGGCCCTCTCCTCCAGGTACAGCTGGAGTATCCAAAGAAGCTGGTTTGCCTCAGGAAGGTTTCTGATGGGTCATTTGTGTTGGCTGTGCATCACTTTTTAGTCCTTTTAATGAGTCTGTTACAGAGAACTGCAAAATAATAAAACTTCATGTCAAAATAACATTATCTTAAATTAATCACTAACATAATCTCACTCGTTGGGTGGTCTCAATGTGTTTTATTCCACTAAATCATAGTTAGAACTATTTGAATCCTATTTAAGCAGCTTGATATTGTATCAGAGTAGCACAACTCCAGTTATATTCTACTTTGATTGCTCTCAGGTTTTTTTATAGTGTGACGTGATGTGTTATGAGATTGTACCTGCAGAGAAATTGTTCCTCATAGACACCATATAGCTTAGTGAAGGTCACACAGAGATATTGGGCTCCCTACATTCAAGAGTTGTGCCTACTTAGCATCTTTCTAGGTGTTTTTCTGTGGTTATTACAGCAAACTTTTCTCAATTTTTCCACTGTCATAATCAATTTTTTGGTCAATCTGAAAGTGCAGTTTTTTTAATGCATAAATATTTATAGTTCTCCGTAGTATGTTTCTTATTTAGTTCATAATAGAATGCTTGGCAAAACCAGTAATTTTAGTTAGATGAACAATGATAAAGGAACCATCAGACACTTGCAATGAAGCAGTTATTTTGCATGAAAGAATTAGTAAGAGAGTACAGAAGTGAGAGAGAGGATACTCATCCATTATCTGCTGCTGCAAGTCAGCCTAGTTTGTACAGATCCCTTCTCCTGAAATATTGTTATTCTGCTGCTATCCTGTCTGATTCTTCTTTTTCCCTGTGCATAATTATCTCATAGTATCCAGTATTCTATCTCTTTGCTCTTTCTTGCATGCAGAACATGTTTCCCGCAATCTGTTCGCTTCTCCCCGAGTGTCTTTCTTAAAGGAATCAGTTTACATTGACACTGAGTAGACAGTAGGAGAGTCCTGCTGGGTGCCCTCGCTATAACCTGATTTCCTCCCTATTTGTTCCATGGGAAATGGTTACCTGCAGTGTTTAAACACACTTTTAGACTGCTGATTCAGAACTAAACAACTTAAAAAGCATACAGAAATGAGATTTGCAGGATCATTTGGAACGTTAAGGCTTTTGCTGAAAGCATTTTCAGACAACAGTAGTTGTAGTTATTCTTACAGAGTGGCAGAATGTTCGGAACAGAGAAATTAAATTCTTGGGTTTCCCAGTCATGCCTTAGTATGGCCTCTTTTTGTGTATTAAAATTGAATTAATTATATCTCTGTCTCCTGCCAGTTGCCTTTGTCAAGCTTTGGTATATTTTTCTTGACCAGATGGTTTCAAATATTAATTTAAAACACTTCTCGGGATCTGGACGTCTCAGTGTTTTTGCAGGAACTGTGGAGCAACTGGCAGTTCTGGGTCTAGCTCAGGTAGGCAGAAGTCTTTCTTCATATAAAAGACAAACAAATAAGCAAAAAACCCCCTGCTAACTGGCATTTAGCAGCCCGTGAGAAATTATTTTGGACTTCCTTAGCTAATCCTGAAAGAAAGCCAAATACCCAAAATATTTGCTGTTGATATTAACCTGCATTTAGGTTAACAATCCCTTCAAGAGGTTTTTTTTTTTTTTCTTTTTTTTTAGACCTGGTGTGCTGTGGTCTTTGTAGTACAGGTCTATTCTTTGGTGGGATGAACTAACCAATATTTAAAAGGTATAATAAATTGTCTTTGTCCACATTATAATTTTATTTAAGATTTTTGAAATATCTCAGGATTAAAATTATGACATAAACACACAATACTGTGAGCTCTTATAAATCTTACCTACTGTTCAATGTCTTTATCAATGACATGGATGAGGGGATCAAATGCACCCTAAGTAATCTTGTGCCTTGAGAAGAGGAGGCTGAGGGGAGACCCTGTCACTCTCGGCAGCTACCTGAAAGGAGGTTGTGGAGAGGAGGGAGCTGGGCTCTTCTCCCAAGTGACAGGGGACAGGATGAGAGGGAATGGCCTCAAGCTCCGCCAGGGGAGGGACAGGCTTGACATTGGGAAAAAATTTTTCACAGAAAGGGTCACTGGGCGCTGGAACAGGCTGCCCAGGCAGGAGGTTGAATCACCTTCCCTAGAGGGGTTTAGAAGATGGGTGGGTAAGGTCCTGAGGGGCATGGTTTAGTATTTGATAGGAATGGTTGAACTCGATGATCCTGTGGGTCTTCTCCAACCTGGTGAATCTGTGATATTGTAGCTGAGGTATAGTAGAAACCCCTAGAAAAATAGCAGGGTTCAGTCTGCCCGTTGTAAAATCTTTAGAAATGTGTCATTTTTGTAGGATAAATGGATTGTGAGTGCTAACTCACAGAAGTGGTGAGCAATTCTCTAAATTTTTGTTATTTAATGAAGTAGTACATTTGCCTAATCAATGATATCAGGACTCTATTTCTTGTGGGAGAGGGTAAATATAGATTAGAAACAACTGTATCAATAATCTAATTTTTTGAATGAGGTGCACACATGTTACCGAGACAGTTAAGCGGCTCTTCCAGCTATAATATGTCCTAGTTAAATCCCCACAAGTACAGCAGAAGTCAAGATGTATCCATAAGCAAACAGACAGAGAAGAGGAGCAGAGTTGCAACACTTCCTTTAACGTTGAAGAACAGATATTTGCTTGGATGTGTACTTGACCTGTTTGTTCAGCTGAAGAGCAACCAATGCTTTATCCAATAACGTATTACAGCTTTATTTCAAGAGAGCTATTTATCAAAACCAATAGGCTCTGTAATTCATCTAGTTTTCAGCATCCTGACATTACAATACCTTCCACTGATGCTCAGTGCTTCTCTGTCACTCATTTTGGACTTTGGTCCTGATCCTTACAGCCACCTGCCCTTCTGCTACTGTTTAGCTGCTACTACATGAGTTCCTTACATGACCCTCTAAGGATTCCGTGGGTTTTTTTCAAGAAAAAGCTCATAAACTCTACATGAAATGTATTGAAACCAGAAAGAAAGAGCCTGTACACCTCTTCCTTTGCAGCAAATACCTCCCAGCAGGTCTTATTAACTTCAGTTTAATGTCACGGTGATGTGGCTTTTTCTCAGCTCACAAAGAGTGAGCTCGCATTCCTCTGCAAAGACTGCGCAGACATATCTAACTATAACTTTATGAGGATATTTAGTCTTACAGAGTCGAAGCTCTGTGGTGTCATTTGGCACAATTCTTCTTCCCCGTGAAGGTTTCCAACTTTAATTAGGACCATGCATACTCCTGCTTCAGTCTGCACAGCAGAATGGAAAAATGAGGGAAGAAAACAAAGATCAGGAAAATAATATCCCTGCTTCATTCTCTCTCTTTATTTGAATCCATTACATTTTCAGTGTTTTCAGAGACTTCACCGTATTTGATGCTCTCATGCTATCTTGAATTCTAGGCCTCTCTGTGCTTTTACTGCCTTTCAGAAAATCGAATTCATGGAAGGAATTTTTGATAGCATTAAAAGCGCCCACAGAGGGAATGCATTTGTGCATCTTTTCTCTACCTTACACATACTGAAAGGCGGGAAGCCCTTCCCTTACAAAAGCTACTTTTTCAAATAAATTTCACAATAAACAGTACATTTCATATTGTGAGAAACAGTGTAAGTATCTGTCTGAAATATTCTGTGTTGGCATTACAACTGTGACAGCTGTTATACATTATGTATCCCGAGCTTTTGTCATGCATTTGGGAGGAACAGACACGCTGCTGATCTACAGTTCGAACTATGTACCTTCTTAACACAAGGAAACTTTATTTAGGGCTTTTCATATATATAAGCATTCACAGGAAAAATGTGCTAATATATGACCTCAAGCTCCACCAGGGGAGATTCAGGCTAGAGATTAGGAGGAAGTTTTTCACGGAAAGGGTCATTGGGCATTGGAATACGCTGCCCAGGGAGGTGGTTGATTCACCTTCCCTGGAGGTGTTTAAGGCATGGGTGGATGAGGTCCTGAGGGACATGGTTTAGTGTTTGATAGGAGTGGTTGGACTTGATGATCCGATGGGTCTCTTCCAACCTGGTTGTTCTATGATTCTAATATATAGGAGGAATAACTGCATTGTCAAGAGATCATTGTTCACCTATAACCAAAGGATGAAGTTTGAATATAAAGCAGCAGCTGAATATAAGAAGTGAATCAAAGGATAACTTTTTTTTTTCAGGTTTCTCCGTTTGTTTACATAATAAAAATAGAGATTTTCTCTATTACTGGAATAATGTTGTAGAGAATAATACAAAAATTTGCAAGTGATACTGGTTAGGTTAAACTGTATCTAAACTAACATGGGCATCTCAACACTAAGGGGGTTGCCTTTGAATTCATTATCCTTGCCTGGGATTTCATATACTGCCTCAACATAGCACATTTACAAGATTTGACCATTTGTGGTGCTTGAAACTGAATCATATGAGTCCTTCCAAATGATACCAAACTTTACCTCTTGGATTTGTAAAGAATTGTTGCTACTGCAATAAATCTCTGCACTAAAAAAAGCATATGTATTGAAATGAGGAGTAAGCAGGCTATTCAGGAAATGGTGGTTGCAGTCAGAGTCTGTCTGCCTAAACAGACCAGAGCAAAAAAACCTCCAATTGTAAGAAGGAAGGATGTTACAGGCTTGCATGAGATGCTCTATTGCCTGTAAATTCTACGTAGGTATTCCTGTGGATTCAGGAAGTTATTTATCAACTTAGACCTCTATTTTTTGCCTTGGGAAACAATCTGGCAAGACATTCTAGGGAGTAGAGAGATAAAAGTGGGAATGAATCAGTTATTTATTTATTAGAATTTTAGAATTCCATCATTATTTTTATTCTTTGGAACTTTGAAAACAAATAGTTTTTTGTATTGTTTCACTACTGCTTGTTTTGATTCACCCTTGAGATGTTAGTTCTCATTTATTTTAAGTATAATAATAACATATTGTATCACAAAATAACCTAGACAAACCCAGGATTTAAAACAGTCTTTATAAGTAGATGAGAATGTGAGTCAGATCTAGAAGAAATGGAAATTAGTTCTTTATATCTGCAGTATAAAGACATTCCTGGAAAATGGAAAATTACCATCCTTTGGTAGTCATTCAGCACACAGTTGATTCTGGCCCTCTCTCAACCTAACTCTATGACACCATTTCAGATCCATGTCCTACGGGATGCATGGGATAGTACAAGTTTTGCACGTACCAATCCCAACAGTTTCTCTTTGAGCATGCCAAAAGTACACAGTATGTAGAGATGAAATGCCAGGACTAAACCTTGAAAGTAACGAATGTGAATAAATAAAAATAAAGCCTAGCACCAAACATAAATAAAATAATAGATAAAAATAAGTAAAAATAGACTTCAAAAATGTGTCAGATAATACTCTGGTGTTATGCAGTTAGCTAGGGATCTAACACATTTTGACAGAGTGTATCAGTCTATGTAGGCAAAGACAAACATTTTATTAAAACAAAATATATCAGTTTTTAAAGCATGCGATGTTTTCTGTTCCCTGAAGAACCCTTTGAGAAAGATGTTCAGTGAATATATGCGCGAGCTGATGAATGATTGGAGCTAACAAAGCAGAAATACAATTTTCAACAGGTTAGGCTTAGTTTGATCAACAGTGCACTCCAGTACACTGCTTCCATAACTATGCATCTATCTTCATATGTCAAACAAACGCATATTTGTGTACTATAAAGGAAAGTGCTGTATGGTGGGTTTAATGAAGTATTCTAGTAGTATTACTGTATATATTTTTTGCTATATGATAATTGCAGACAAGAAAGTCAGCAAAATACCCATTAGAGACAGATTTTAGGCTTTATGAACAGACCCCAAGACAAGTCTTCACTAAGGAAAACAATATCAGTTATGAAGTGGGGGGATATTCTATATTGCAAGGCATTGACAAAGCAAATTGCTGTTTCAGCAAGCTTATCTCAACAGCTTATCAGTGTGCAAACCTAAATGCTACGTGTTGCCATTTGTGCTTCTTGCTGCTGAGTTCTCCATGAAAATGAGAATGCTCATTTTTGTGTCTTTGCTGAGCTTGACTGAAAGACTGCTCAAAATATTAAAACTCCCAACCCTTTCTCTGGTTTCCCATCCAAAAATGCCTGTGGCAGCAGAATGACGTTGGAGAGCCCATGCCAAGTAAAGAGCTCAGCCACCACATGTACTAGGACATCAAGCTGTGCAGAAGCTTCTTACGCATGAGACAGTAACTAGTAGTTGTGAAACACGAAGGAAAAGGCAATTGAACCAAATATGCATTTCTCTGCTCTTTTGGTACCGAAGCAATCATAACAATGGTTTGAAGCAGTCTGACTTGATACTGAAGAGGACACTCAATCTCCTCCAGCAGGATGGGGTTGAGAGTTGGAAGGGCACAAGTGGGCAACCGTATGGGCTAAGATAAAGTCAGCTTCATAGGCAGGGCAAAAAATGTGCTCAGAAGCAAAGCAAAACAAGGAATTCATTCTTTGCTTCTCATTAGCAGGCAAGTGGTAGCCATCTTCACGAAAGCAAAGCTCCATCACATGTAACAGCTACGTGGGGAGATAAACACCATAGCTCCAAACCTCCCCTAGTTCCTTCTTCTTATTCCAGCTTTATACCCTGAGCATGATGTGGAATATTCCTTTGGTCAGTTGAGGTCAGCTGTCTCAGTTGTGTCCCCTCCCAAGCTCTTGTGCACTCCGAACCTGCTTGTTGACACAGAGCTGTGAGAATCGGAACAGGCCTTGGCTCTGTGTAAGCACTACTGAGCAATGACATAAACATCAAGATCTCATCCCTGTATTGTCAACACTGTCTTCAGTACAAATCTAAAGCACAGCCTCATACTAACATGGGGAAAAAAAGATATTAAGTCTATCCCAGCTAAAACCAGCACAACTACATACCTGAACAAGATCCATTTCTCAAATGAGAAACAGCAGCCGAGGAAGTTAGAGACATATTGTGAGCACATTCAAACCTTTTGTTGCTGCAATCAGTGCTGTGCAGTGCAAACAAGCTTTTAGAATAGAATTATCGTTAGCAAGGCAATCCTAGTGATGAATCTGTTCAGAAGTCTTTGTTCTGCTGCAAAACAGCAATGACTGATTGCAGGTGGACTAGGCTGTGACTATTCCTCATAAATACTAAAACACATTCTTTTGTGAAGTTCAAGGAAATAGGTAGTGCAAGACTGTTTTTATCAGTGAAGTTCAAATAATCTTTTTCTCCAAATAAACTATTCCATTTATAGACACGGAAAACAAAGCTTTGCAAACGAGAGATGCATAGATATGCATTCAAAAGCTTGCATTCATGTTCGACCTTTAGAACTTCCCCCTCCATTTATTTTGGGATCCGTGTGATTATCTCTTCAGACCTTGTATGATATAATACTGTGGTCTATAGCAGCTGCTATGGATGCATTTCCCCAGTGTTAATTTTACTGTATAAAATAAGCTCCAGCAGTGTGGTGACCGGTTAATTGAACTATATAACCCTTTCTGGAATTTGTGACTCCAAGCCACTGAACAATATAATTCGTCTTGGACTTTTTATTAAAGTCCTCAGTGAAATTGTAAGGTTATAGTGGTATATTAGAATGCAGAGAGTACTGTGTGTAACCAAGAAAGCCACCTCTCCAGTGGGCCTTTAATAAAATAAACGTTTTCTGATGGCGTAGTGCTTATTTTTAGCTTATTCCTGTTTCAGCTCAGAAATATTGCATCTAGAACAATTCAGAAAGCTGTAAAATGTATTCAAGCAGAGGAGAAGGAGGAAGAGAAGGGAAAAGGTCACGAAGAGATTTAAATGTTAAAGTAAAAATTTAGAAATCAGCGTGATTGTTGCATAGTATGACATTGTGATCAGTAGAGTACAGTGGCAATACTGAATTTAGAAAGAATAAACTGCCTAACAGCATGCTCCTGAACCATTTGTTATTTCCTAATTAAAGCTTGTGAAAGGGCAGTTTATAGACAATTATAATAAGCTCAGTGTGGGAGATGTCAGAGTGTAAAACAGACTCTCTGCAGTAGTGGAGCTTTAAACATCTCTAATGACAAGTGGTGGTAGGTAGATGATACAAAAAGACTGTTTTGACAACATGATTGATTGAGATCTTGAAATATATAAGCAAACAAAAAGTGTGAATTCAGCAGGAAACCAAAATTGCACATTGTACATCATATAAAGTACAAAGAGAGGAGGGGAGGCTTGCAGCAAAGAAACTTTAAAGACTTATTTGAAAATTAAAAAAAAACATACTTAGGCAAACAAGTGATTGCTACTCAAGTCAGGATTTATCTTAAAAATATAAAAGCAGTTGTATCAAAGGTGCACCTTTCATCTTGAGACCACAGAGTCTCTCTCGTTTAGTTTAAGGGCAGCCACTTCTATCACTGAACCTGTCATCCTCTGCAGCACACGACTCTGTGCTTTACTGCACCTGGTTTAACATGCATTAAATGTCCTCAGGTATCTCCTTCCTCTGTATATCTGTCTTCTCTCTTTTGTCCAAGTCTAATCTCTTCCTTGCACTAGGGAATCCGAGAACCAAAGATGGTCATTTCCTCTCTTTGGGGAGAGTGGAGCCTTAGGAGGCTCTTCAAAGAGTTATCAGTATTATTCATCTAAAACGTTCTGTAACATTAATGCATACAGGTAGGACTTTCAGATACATCCATTTTGACCAGTCTGTGTTTTCCAGTTGATTAAAATGGGAGCACAAATAGGTCAATGCTAAGTGCTTTTTCACATACTCCTTTCTGTTGTGACATGGCCAAGTACATTCTGTGGCAAGCTGCTTAGTTCAGTATGTGGTTCCAAAGTGTCACTGGGGACAGGAGGGTAAGAACAGGGTGTTTTAGATTATTTCCTCTTTCAATTTGACCTTTGAAAGATTTGTGAAGCAATACAGTAGAGTGATTGGGTTCTCTACATTCATCTCTCTTGGCACATTAACAAAATACCTATATAATTAGTAAAAGCCTCTGTCAGTGAGGGAGTGTGTGTATATATGCAACCCGATTAAGGTCACTGTGTTTCCTTGAGTTCTGTTCACCACTTCAATATCTGCTTTACCATTATCTCACCAGTACGTTTAGGAATCTTAACAGAACCTTGTTTTAATGCCTTTGCTGCATGAGTCATTGGAATGGTTTGTGACATGCCATGTAGCTCAGTGGATGAAATAAGAAACGTGCTTCTTGCTCCACCTGCACGGGGCATGACAGTTGAGATGTCAGCAAATACTGTTTTCTTAGGGCCCAGACCCAGATATGTAGCTGTTTGGATGTAAGATTTCATCACGTATGTCTCTCATATCACTTACAGGCCTCTAGTGAAGTTCTTGTCAGGTGCTTTGTGTTTTACATTGTGTTTTATATTCCTTACCTTACCGAAGTCTAATCCATATTTTCTTTCTGCTAACCTTGAACAAAATCTCAAAGACAGTAAGGGATACCTGAAGGAGTCATTCTCGTTGTGGATAGATTCAAACCCAGAAGCTCTGAGTTCACAGGAACTTTTCATAACTTGGGCTCTGAATACACATTTTGTGAACTAGATCTCAATGGAAGCTTTTCTAGATTCTCCACAGTTTTCCCTGAAATCAAACCTTGTGTCTTAGGCTTGGAAAAATGCTATCAATTGTGACTGTCTGAAAGTAGGTACAGAGAAGGAACTGGCAGTACTTTACTTTCCCAAAGGTATATTTGTTGACCTACTTCTGTTTCCCAAATGCTGATGTTTTGTTTGCGTTTATAAAAGGGTAGAAGAACAGAAGCTATGCAGAATTAGATTTTTTTAGAGGCAGTTGACAGAAATATCGAATTGATCAGTATTACATCATTCCCTATCTTCTCTGATCCCACAATACAGGATCAAGGAGTCAGCCACTGAAATAAAGGCGAGAGATTCTATATTGCAAAATAGCTTGTTTATGCTATATTCACAATCTGGAATTACCTAAAAGAAAGGGTCATGAAAGCAGCTGTTTTCAGAGGTTTTCAGAAAGGAAGGCTTGGGGATGTTTTTGCAGCTAATGGTCAAGTCTAGGATAACAACAGGAGTAAATTATTGCAGCTGGACAAGGCTCAAGGTGGAATTTTTAGCTACCTGTCTTCTGTGCAGCCCTGTATGACTGTGGGTTATACAGTGATGGAAAATTTGGTTTTACCTTTTTCAGATTCATATGCACGTAAAAATTAGCAGGTGGATGCTACCTATTACACCCACCCATGTGCTGTCTTCTGCAACCTGATAGTCTGAGGCAATTTAACACCTTGAATTGAAATGCGAGGAAAGAACATAGGAAATGATCTTTGTTTTCCTTGTAGCTATTTTTCAGTCCTGTTTGCCTAATGTAAACCCATACATCAAAGTGGCACAATCGTGGCACCTGAATCATATGTGGTACGTTTTAGAGCTCTGCTCAATTTTCACAGCGGTTAGCAGGTACAGTACAAACATGCCAGATTACCGAGGATCTCGTCAGTGTTTTGTAGAGGAAAGTAACAGAATGGAGAGTGTCAGAGACATATCAGCCATTTAAATTCCCCTTCCAATAGCTGAGCTTGCTTGATTTTTATTTCTAACTGTTAATACTTTTTCTCTCTTTATTCCTCACAAATTCCTTCACTCCCACATCCCCAACATTGCAGTAACTCTGGCAAAGGCAGGCTGGTCAAACAATCAGTAGAAGCTATAGAGGCTGAAAGGTACGAAAGGAGCATTGAACTGCCTGGAGTCTTTGGAAGGGACTGTCTTAGTTCTAGATTAAAACCTTCCAAATGCTTCCTGCAGTTTCCCATGCTGGCTGAAACAGCTTTCTACATGCTTTGGCTATCTTTATTTTGGATCTGTACTTGAATCTGTTAAGCTGTTGAGTATAGTAAAAAGAGCAAAGTTGTTGAAGAGTTGGTAACTCCATTTAACCTTCCCTGAGATAATGGCCACGGGGTGTCTTGAAGCATCTAGATTGTCCTTCAGATACCGGTAATGTTAGGAAAACAGGATTTTCATTAAATACAGTGACTGATTTTTCCTTTCTAGAGTGAAGTCTCTTTCATGCTGTGTCATTGTTATTATTAAAGGTTTGTTCACCCTGTGCAGTGCATGGCTATAATCTCTCAGTGGAAAAACAGTCTGCTTTTCTGCTGTGATATCACTGTCTTCATCCAAGATTTTTTATTTTTTTATTTATTTCTACCTCCTGTTCTTTTGCCATTGCTTGCCAGTATTCATAAATGTGTGTTATCAGCTCAACCTCTCCAAATTTGCCTGGCAGAATGTATCTTTCTCTTCCAAAGGTCTCTATTTAATATGAACCACGCTCCAATCATTTCCAGCACCTGTTCACTGGTTACATGGTACATCAACAGCAATTTTAGAATTCTTCAGCAGCGTGACAGCTTGAAATTGTCATTTCTTTATGAGCACTAGATGCACTGAAATCATGTTAGTGCAGTTGTCGTTTTTCTTTGTACTCAAACATTAGATATGTTTTTGTGAGCTGAGATGGGCAGTGAGCAGGTTTTCACTAAGCACCACACTCTGTTTCTAGGAAATGAGAAGGGGTCTTTTGTGCAGGGCATATGTCAATGGGTATCTGTAACAAGGGGAAAGCTTTTTGAAGTGGACATTTCATCTTAGCACACAGACAATGATGCCACATGAAGGACTTTTCGAAGCACTTAACTTCATTTTAAAAGGTGGAATATCATTACCTTTACTAACAGGGATTGGAAGCAAACAATGATTTTGGTTTAATGTATGTAGAGTTAATGAGAGAGAGATATTTTTACTCAAAACTGAAATGAAGATATAAATTGTGTGATAATCAGTAGAGGTAGCATTCAAATAATTTTATTGTTTTAACATGTCACATTTGAAGAATTTTAGTGTAATTAGATGAATGAAGTGTGTATGTTCTCATGTGAGTGCTTCCAGGAATGATTATGTACCAACATCTCTATGGCTTAAATGACTCAAATATTTAGATGTATTTTTATACCCGAAAGTTCATTGACACATTCTGGATAATGTTGGATGGGTTTTTATTTGGTTTCACCTATTTGTATTAGCAGTTTAAAGAATCCTCAAAACAGTTCACCATCTCACTGTGCAGACTGCTATGAGCACTGAGGTAAAACATCTGCCATGTATCCAGGGATTTACTACCCTTGTATGAGACAAGGTAACTTATGAATTCTTAGAGATGAAGTAGGCAATAAAATGGAGGTGGTTGCGGTGAAAAATATCAAGCTCATCCAATTACTTATTGAAACTTTTCCAAGGGTTTCGGTGTACGTTTTAGAAAGTGATGCTTTAAAGATTAACTAACAGCAGCATTTTCTGACTTTCCTTTGTACAAAGAGTCTCTGCCTCTAGCTGTCTCTCTTGACTTCTCTGACATGTATGAATGACATGGCCAATACTCATATTCAGAATAATCCCAATAACTATCTCTCTTCCTGACCTGTCATCTCGTTTCTTGAACTGTCACTTTGAAATCATTTGTTTGCTATTTTGTCACTATCCGAATGTTACCATCTTTATAGCTGATCTTATCGTGCACTTCGTCTACCTTTATCTCTACAGTGTTGATACAGTCGTTCCTTACTGTCTGTCTTGTAAATATTATATTAACTCTGACATTTAAAATGGTTTGGTTTTCTTTCCTCTGTTCTATTCGTATCTTATGCTTGAATCTGTGTATTGACTTAATTATACTCCTCCAATCTGGGTCTCCTTTGTTATCCCTATGGATGTGCAGAAATCGTTTTGTTTCCATTTCAGTTGTTCTTTCCTCCTTTTATTCTCACTCCTCCCATAGATTCATCAGTACTCTTCATCAGCGAAAACTGTCTTCTCATTCTTACAACCTTTTGTTGTGCTGTTTCACTTGATCTATTCATCCCTCTTCCTAATATGACCTTTATTTCTTTATCTTGGTCTGTGTCTGAGATAATTAGTTCATATCTGGAACAATCTTTCTTTCTTGTCTATTGAGTAACTTCTCTGTTTTTCATTAAATCCTTCCATACACTGTGCCTTGAAAATCAGGTCCACTGAAATCGGTAAAGACACTCAAGTGACTCTAGGATTCCACAGAATGTCTTAAGCAGTCTTTTACCTTTCCCCTATCAATAACCCAGATAGTGACACTTTAAACTATTGTTCTTTATCAAACTACCTTTTTTCCCCTGTATAGAGTAGATTTAAGAGGTCTTTGAGAGGAGTTTCAGTCTTTTAATGTACAATAAACATGGAAATAAATTTTATTTCATCATGGAAAATCTTTCAACGCTAAGGAGAATGTTATTTAATTATGTTGTTTTAAATTTAAATGGACACAAAATGGAGAGAGTGAAGAACAGAAGGAAAATATACATTATTGAACATAAATATTTTACTCTAAAAAAATTAAATATCCCAAGGAAATAACAAAAACAAGTTACTTCTTCCAGATGATAGTTAAAGTTTGATGAAATAATAATAAAAATTAATCTTCTAGTTGAACAAAAAACCTCCATGTTTTGTTAAATATACCTAAATTTGAATACAATTTTGTTAGTTTTCTATCTCAGGCAACTGCTGCTTATAGGGATCAATTGTCTACAAATAAAGACTAAGACATCCCTTTTTTGTGTGATCGTTTGTAACTTTTATCACACAATTTTTCTTTTGGATCCCACTGCTATCCAAATTCCTGAGAGCAAGACAGAAGTAAATGGCAAAAGAGAGCAAATCCATGTGTGAGAAGCATTTGATTGTCTCTATGCTCATGGAACCTGTTGTATTTAAATACTTGGAGATTAAACACTGATTCTTTTTTGAAAACTAAACTGGTTCATTTAAGAATATTGTAACCATGGAAAAGACACCTTATGGATCTTAGAGCATTGTTTTATATCTTATTTGTATTTTTCCATCTGCCAGTGCAGCTGTGACAGTGCAGCAGAATGACATTCTTGCACTTTGTGTTCTGCATCTGCTCCATAACTCTGTTTATCTCTAAACCTTTTTGTTCTGTGCCATTCTTCACTCTGTCTGCTCTGCACACTCTTGATCTTTCTTCTGTTTATCATTCCTTGCACTCTAGTATGGATTATCATACCACATCGTTCTAAGTTCATTCTTCACATATGCCATGATTGTTGCAGCTGTCTTTTTTGCAATCTTTTCCAGCAGACTTGCTTCATGTCCTAGACCTTTTATTAAAACTTATCTTTTATTTCTCTTTTCTTGAAACCATCATTATTCCTTCTAACAACCACATTTTTGTAGCTAGTACCATTTCACTTCATCTAGCACCCAGGTCATTCTCTCTGTGTCCACTATTACCATATCTGTCAGTAGTCATGGTAAATCCGTGATAAATGTTCCATTGGGAAAATTTCTCATCTACCTACTCTTTTGTTTTGCATAAACTGGTGATTTCCCATATATATCCTTTCATTTTATGTGCCGTTACTGCAAGATCTACAGATTGCTATAATGTTCCTGCAAATGTCCGATATGTTGAGTTCATGTCATAATTCCTGATGCTACAGCTTGATGCATTTGTCCCTGTACCAATTGCATGGGGTTTTTTTCCCCACACTCTTTCTCCTGAGTGGTAAATACAGCCTTTTTGTAGCTGATAGTAACCATCTCAGGATGTTTTCCTTTCCATTCAGTTCATGCGATAAGATATGCGCCTAACAACTTGTCTATATGAGAATCCCGTGTATCTAACTCAAGCTTGTCAATACGCTATTCTGGTGGTGATTGCACCAGCATTTTAGCTCAGTGATAGTTTAAATAGAGGAGTATCCACACACTTGCAGACCAAATTACACTTTTCACTAGAATTTGTCATGAAGTCTTGCTTGGTTGGTAAGGTAGTGAAGGTAGGATCAGCAGGCGTAACTTTGCAAGGTAAAGCTCAATAGAATTACTGAAAGTTCAGCCAGTCACAGGATCACAAATTAACATAATACCCCTTGCAGATTTGTGCCTTGACTTTCAGTGTGTGCACATCCTGAAACCAAGGTTATCATTGAGCCATTCCATTGCTGCATTTGCTGTGCTTCATAGAATCATAGAATCACCAGATTGGAAGAGACCCACCAGATCATAGCGTCCAACCAATCCCATCAAACACTAACTCATGTCCCTCAGTACCTCGTCCACCCGCGCCTTAAACACCACTAGGGAAGGTGAGTGAACCACCTGCCTGGGCAGCCTGTTCCAGTGCCTAACGACCCTTTCTGTGAAGAATTTTTTCCTTATGTCAAGCCTGAACCTCCCCTGGTGGAGCTTGAGGCCATTCCCTCTTGTCCTGTCCCCTGTCACTTGGGAGAAACATGGCTATAGAAACGACGTAGTGCCTGCTCTGCAGCTGGCAGGTACATCCATATGTGTCAGAATACAGTTTGCTTGACTGGAATGTTGGAGAGCAACACTGAAGATTCAGCGGCACTTAAAAACCTAGGCTGGGACTTGAGCTTTGAAGAGAAAAAAACTCCTCCCTGGTATTATTCACCATGCAAAGACAGTCAAAGCAGGTGGTCACTTTATACTTGTTTATGCGTGATATAGCTCGGTACATCTTTGTAAAGGTATCTTCTAAGAAAATAATGCATGTGGCAAAAAGCCAGCCAGAGGAGCAGCCAGAGGAAATGTTACTGAAGCGCTTTGATTCCCAGGCATGAATATTCTAAGTAGACAGATACATGCTAACTTTACCTGCTACCTTTAGCACACACATTTTGTTTAAACTCGATACTGTGCAGAAAACATTAGATGCTTTTGACACTCCTGCTGCCCACATTACTTTTAACAACTCAGCTGTGGAAGCTTTTTCAGAGCCTTGGGGTGTTGTACTTCAGTATGTTCATTCTTCTCAACTTCTCCTTTTTTTAAACAAGTTTAATGAAACACATATTTAATTAGCAACACACTAATGAATAAATACAAACAGATATGCCCCTGTGCACAACGCTGTTGAAGAGGAATATCAGTGTGATTATTAAAAATTAAAGCCAACATTACAAAAGGCAAGTATGTTGAATAAATAATGGCTGCCACTGTTTACAGAGCACACAAAACAAGAAGGGAACCTCCCTTGTTAAAGATGAGGCGGTTGGGGGAAAAATAGAGAAAAGCTGGAACTATCTGCAATGAAATTTTGTAGTACACATTTTTTTTCTCTCTTTCATTCCATCCCTTTGGTACATGGTCTAGTTCTTTTTATTACACTTATGAATGTGTTGAGCAACTTTGCAATACAGTGGATCATAGCTTAGATGTTGGATGGTAGAGCCTGAACAGGCTGTACTCTGCTTCCAGTGCATGGACTAGTCCTTTCTGCTATGTTACAGCTTTGAGCAAAATGCTGGCTTAACTTTTGCAGATCTTTCTGGTTTTAGTATGTGGTTAGACGCTTAAGAATCTTTGAGACTTTATGGTAAAGAAGAAAGTACATATTCAAGCTATTTTTTTTCACATTAATATCCTTGTTCCCCTTAGTTTCACCTATTTTCAGTATCTTCAATTCTTGTCCTAAACTGGGTTTAGTTATTTTGTGCTGAGAAGGGTGTTTGATTTCATATGGTTTATAGGTAGATCAGACAACCGCTTCATTGGGACAATTTCAGACATATTTAGCATCTAAAATTATTAATATAATCTCAATACTGATAAAACAATTATCATTCTGCAACACATAGTTGCAGAATAGGCTATAATTTCTTAGGAATTTTAGAAAACTCCAGAGGGAAACATACAATAGAAGTTTCAAATGTTTTCTAGGATTTATAGGAGTGATTTGCTATCACATATATTTTCTGCTATGATACTAAGGATGGGAGTAATGATAAATGCATAATGCAAGACCTTGTATAATGCATTAAATATTTAAAGATATTCCTATAGGATCCTGACCATCAATTTCTGAGTTTTTAGTCAAATAGTGTGTTTCACATAACTTTTTTTCTTTTTATCTTGAATTTTAAAAACCTACCCTTTCAATATAATTATGATCTGTACTCTGCCAGCTTGTGTCTAACCAAGCTCTTTGCCTTGGGGATTTGAGGATGTTGAATAAGTAGTGCTGTGGAGCAGCAACACGTTTTCTCTTAAGATTCAAACATAAAAATAAAAAACAAACTAATGATTGAGAGGTAGTCTCACTCAGACCTTAGATATTCTGTAATGATTTAGAGACATATGTCTCTTTTTCAAAACAAAAATATATCCAAAACTGAACTCATCTTTTAAAAGTGTTGTTTCTTCTTCATTGTTAATAGAGGAATGAAAAGCTGTGTTTGTAATAGTTACATATTTCATACATTCAAGCATATATTCAGTATTTATTCCATCACCCACTTTCATCTGTGTAAGCAGAAACCTTACATGACAAGAGTATGGATAAACAAGAACTAGCAAAGGTTGTTCATACAGTAATAATCCTGTGTGCAGTTCTGGACCCCTCAGCACAGGAAGGATGTTGAGGCTCTGGAGCGAGTCCAGAGAAGAGCAACGAAGCTGGGGAAGGGACTGGAGAACAGGCCCTATGAGGAGCAGCTGAGAGAGCTGGGGGTGTTTAGCCTAGAGAAGAGGAGGCTGAGGGGAGACCTCATTGCTCTCTACAACTACCTGAAAGGAGGTTGTAGAGAGGAGGGAGCTGGGCCTCTTCTCCCAAGGGACAGGGGACAGGACAAGAGGGAATGGCCTCAAGCTCCACCAGGGGAGGTTTAGGCTAGAGATGAGGAGGAATTTTTTCACACAGAGGGTCATTGGGCATTGGAACAGGCTGCCTAGGCAGGAGGTGGTTGATTCACCTTCCCTGGAGGTGTTTAAGGCACTGGTGGATGAGGTCCTGAGGGACATGGTTTAGTGTTTGATAAGAATGGTTGGACTCGATGATCCGATGGGTCTCTTCCAACCTGGTGATTCTATGATTCTAAGGCAATCAAAGTATATAATTCACACTATGTTTTGAACAATTTACAACCATCACACTACATATAACTGAAAAGCTCCAAATTGCAGCTGGCTTATCATATACAGTACAAGAAGCTGTTTTCCCCATGCTGGGGGTACTAGCTACTGTGGAAAAAAATTAACCCTGTTCCAGTCAAAGCCAGCACAACAACCCTAGGCTTTATTTCCCTTTTCCCCAGGCCTAGGAGGATAAGAAGAAAGCACCTCCTTCCTAGGTCTGTAGCTCTGATAGCTGCTGCAGCTGTGTTTGAATGGTAGTCTAGAAAAGACATGTGTCTATAAAGAATGAGTTTATGTAATGACAGGAATTAAAGGAGAGTTACTTTCCTTAGTGCAAGATCAAAAGGAAGGACATGGACATAAAATTCAGCTTTGATTGCATTGCTGAAGAGTTCTGAGCTGACTAATTTAGCACTTGGTGATCAAGAGTGGTGGCTGTTGACCTTTCTGCATGACCTTTCTTTCTGTTTGTTCGGTGTTGGGTTGGTTGGTTTTTTTTAATAGGAAATTTATTGAAAGGTAATTAAGAATCTTCTAATAGATTTAGGCAGCACTAGGCTCTGGCTGTTTGCCTTCAGGAACTGCAGAGTTAGACTAAAGCTTAAGACCTGAAAATCCCACCTGCCCACTTCCTTAATGCAGTACTGCTTTTGAACGATGCTATCCGGTCGTTGTGGGAGTGGAGATCTTTTTCAGGATCACAGTAGTGAGGGAACTCAACCATGAGACTGTCTTTATTAAGCAAAGATCCACAGTATTAGAAATCCTTGAGATTACCTGTCCTTCTAATGAACTGTAAGTTCACTTTCAAAATGATACCAAAAAAAATTATTCAAACTGTGTGTGCCCAAAATATGGAAACTTTATTCCAGTATATTTGCCAAAGTGGTCAGAATGCCTTGTGAATAAAAAAAAAAAAAAAAAAAAGAATACTTTATTATTTCTTAGATGTGGCATAGCCAAAGGGATTTCACATAAAAATATATGTGCTGGAAAGAAATATGACAAAAATATTCTTCTAAAAGCTCCTTGAGGAATATGAAATGGATCCACTAATTCCAATGTGAGCAACATTTTCACATTGGTGGTCCATTAGTCCATCTTTTTCAATGAACCTGAAGATAAGACATTACAATGCAGTCTGGACACGCTTTCCCCTCATCTTCTGTTACTAAGCAACTTCAGTGAAAATGGAAAGATGAACTCACTGGTATTGATATGATGGGTACAAACACATCCAGGCTGCAAACCAGCCTGTTGCCTGTAGAACAGATAAAAATTATCATTTGGAATAACAATAAAATCCCCAATCAAACCAAGCTGATTATGCTGCAGATTTCATTGCTGTTCCTCCTGTTTTTTGTTTAAAAATGTAAGACAAATCCGAGGAACATTACAGTCTAACACTCCTCCAGTTTCCTCACTACCTCAGACAGATGGTGGATGAAAAACTGCAACAGGATGTGTGCTGAAAAATGCACGATGTACCAACTTGTCACCTCTCTGCTCCTGCCACAGTGATACTGCCAGTGCACAGAGGTGTTCGCTCTGAATTGTGTAGGTTATTCGGTTTATCTGAGCACTAGGAAAGGACTTCGGCAGCAGCAAATCACAATTCTAAAAGACCATAATGGGTGTAGAAAGTGAAGCTATTGCTATTGCCAAAAGAGAATGGGAAGGAAAGAGTAAAGTGGCTCAGTGTAGGAATGGAAACTTTTAAGATGTAGTACTATACAACTCACAAGTCAGACTGAAAGCCTGGCTAAGAGTATTGGGAGGTAAATACAAGCATTCCCTGCAGTGCTTTATAGCTTCACTTTAGAAGGACTGGGGAGAAACAGAAAGATACTAAATGAATTGAGAACTTTAATCAAAAGAACTAAAAAAGAGATAAGCTGACTAGAGAAAAAAAAAATGCAGGTTAGCAAACAAAGAACAAAGAGAGTGTTTGAATACAATTACGAAGAAATAAGGAATAGAAATAGGGCACTCATGCAGACAGAGAACAGGGAGGGAAGGTTGAGCAAGACAGGATTTTTTGAAGATCCATATGGAGTTGTACAGAAGGTATCGGAGGGAAAAAGAATGCAGAAGTTCATCTGTCTCTGAGAACCTAATTGAAGTGATGGATGGAAATTGGGTCAGAAAAAATAACAAAACCCCCCTTCTCTTCTTCCCAATTTTCCTTCTCTTCCTTTAATATTTATACATGTTATTAAAGAAACATTTCTGGAAGGCACTAAGAGCAGAAGCTGTAAGTATCCCTGCAGAGACTACCTTGCTATAGCAAAATGCTCAACATTTGAGACAGGCTTCCTCCAAACACAGAAATGGTGACTAAACTGTAAATGACAATTTGAAGATATGTGAGAAAAGCTAAACTTAGATAAACGAGAGTGCAACCAAGGCAATAAAGGAGGCATATGAAAGGGCAATGAGAAAAAGCAGCAGCTGCCTGACTGGGAAGGGAGGAAAGAGAAGCAACAGCACTGCAATATATAGCAAGCTGCCACGGTCAGGAATTGACATCACCAGCAAATGAGCTGCAATGGACTGATCTTACACACCTCTGTCTGACACCCCCGTGGACTCTCTGCCTCGCTTATAGGGTGGCAATAGGAACATAGTTTGTCATGTTAAAGCAAATAAACAAACCCCCACCTTTCTGAACTGAAGAGTAAATGGGATATTGACAGTCTGTTCTTAGAGAAACATCTTCTGGAGTGGCAGTAAAAAGCTGTTAAATGGCTTTGGTTTGTATCTTAAAGCTGTCGTTTGACAAACATTTCTTCTGGTGGCAGTACCAGCTTAAGCAGTGTGTGTCCATCTCCATTCCACCCCATCTGTTATGACACTAAACTTCTCGGTAGTGCAGGTGCTAAACCAGCTCAGTGAAATTGTACAGCACACAAGTGATCCAGCTACTCCACAAGTGCTTCATTGTTTTCCACCATGGAATTTATCTCTATTGACATGCTGTTGGATGTTGAGGAGTCTAAAATTTATTTTATTGTAAACCTTAGTGAAGCAGGTTGGTTTACAAGCTACTGTTGTGATTTTTTTTTTTTCATATTAAATAGGGAGCAGTTACACATTGTTTAATTTTTGGATAGCTGAGGAAGTCAGACTTGTCAACCAAACCACTGAAAAATGCAGAGTGGTCTAATTTACTAAATGCTTGAATACAGATTTCCCTAAGCCTTGCTGCAGATGCAAGAGTAGGATGATAGGTGGAAGAGAAGTGTGTCAGATCTTAAGAGCAGTGAGTGCAAGTACTGCCCTCAAAATAAGCTTGAGAATAGTTTCTTTTGACATTGGGCCTGAATAGTAGTATGGTTTGGGTTTCTGAACAAGAAACTCTTGATCATTTTTAGGATTCATTTTTCCTGTTTGGGTTTACACAAAGAATTTTGTTTGTACTCTTGCTGTCTAGCTGACTTGTTCTGAATACATACCTACTTCATGCAAGCAACTCTGTTTTCCAATGGAAACCACTCTGTGAAACCCAAAATACTGAGTACCTCCCAGGGTCAGTAATTTATGATGTGCTTGTTGACATACTTTATTTGAGAGTCAAAAATGCTTGTTTGTTTCTCAAGGATAAATGTGTTATTCACACAATGGGAAATTCTTGGTTGTGCTTCTCTCTCTGCAGTGACTCTTAAGATATCAATACTTTGGTATTCTGAATAAGGGTTATAAAGTGCTGCAGGACTGTTTCTTAAGACAATGTGCACATGGCCACAATGTCATATAGCAAGTGACTTTCTGACAGACACCATTACCTGATTTATCTTGTGATACCATGATGAAAACTTGGGTTGGTAACAGCAGAAAGACGCAAACATTCAATTTCTTGCTCACCAGGTAGGCTTTATTCACATGCAGGCTTCGTGCCAATGATAAGAGGTTGCAGTTGGCCAGATGGAGTTTTAATTCAGTCTTCTTCAGTCACCCAGGAAAACTGGTGGTAGCATCAAGAGAAGGAAAAAAAAATCTGGCAAAAAAGGAAATTCACAGTACTTAAAAAAACCCATGTAAGATAATATATAAAATGACAACATATAAAGCTACATTACTCCCTGGAGGGTGCTCCATTTCTGGCTTGGAAGATAAAAATGGTTAAGATCTTGTAAATACCAGATTACTCGATTCACTGCAAGTAGTTGAAAATTGCATTAATCAAGAGAGGTAGCTGTTGTGAAATGTCATCGTTTCAGTGAGAGAGCATGTGGCTGTTTGTTTGTTTGCTTGCTTTTCTTTTTAATCAAACACACAAAGTTGGGTGAAACAAAGAGATTAAGAAGCAAGAAATGAACAATGGAATTATTAATAGGGTAACAGCAGGCCCACTACTTTTGACGAACCATACTTGTACTCTGCAGGTGTCAGATGATCTGATTTAGGCATCCAGTAGATGATTCTTCATTACTACTCCAACCTACTGAACCAATTAGCTCTCTCATTAGTAGTTTTACCATCATATTCATCTCTTGGAGAGGCTGTATTGCCACTGAAGCTTTTTTTAAAGGACATTAATTGCCTCTGCCTGAAGTGCTGCATTTAGTGTTTCTTGCTGCAGCCAGAAAAAGTCTCTCCCAGGCCCTGATGTGTGCTCCTCAACTTTCCACTCACAGTTGGTTTAGCAGCTATGTGTATGTTCTGCTCAGTATTGTCGTTACACCTGCTAGTAAAAGAGTGACTTTGAGTATTTATTTCATCTCCACAGATATTTAAAAGGCGAGTATATGAGGTGCTTGGGGATATGTTTTAGTAGTGGACAGGTGTGGTTGGAATTGATGATCTCAAAGGTTTTTTCCAACCTTATGATTCTATGTATGTATCTATATCTGAACAAGGTATATTAAGCATACTTTTACCTTTTAGACTTGTATTTCTACTTTTTCAAATAAATTTATTTTGTACCATAGTACACACACAGTTGACAAAGAGGTGATCTTTCTGTTGTAAAGTGTCCTGTAAGAGACTACCTGCAGTCTTAGAATTTCTTCCCCCTCACGTTTTACTCTGTTCCTTGGACAAAACTTACTGCCACCCACCTTCTTGAAGAGCCAGGAATTTCTTATTTTTCTCTCTTTACTTGGAGGATACTACACTAAAAATCTCATGTTAGGTTGTTCATGAAACTAGGATAATGGAGGTCAGAAAGTCATGGAGGGAAGAATAGTTTCTGGAAAATTTACCTGTATTTCACTCACTAGAGAGAAAAGTGCAAAATTGCCTAGACCAAGAGCAGTGACAAGCTGAGCAGGCTGATAAGGGATAAACATCTCCACAGTCACACATCAGCTGACAGGGAGGGCAGGGCGAGTTGAACACCAACTAGCTGTAGTGTGGCAATTGTATAGACGCTTTGGCTCATGCTATTTGAGGAAGCCTTGCTTTTCTCCTGTGTTCTTTAGCTCTCAGACTGATGCCCATACCCAGTTTCCAGATCAGAACTGGCTAACGCGGATTAAAGCAGGTCTAGCATCTTACTGCCCATATCTGCCCAGGTGGATGTGGCATTAGTTAGCTTTTTCACTCTTGGACCCAAACTAGCTTTGTAACAGTTCTATATTCAATCATAGCATCTGTGTTTTGCCACTTAAATGTGTCTTTTGAGTTATTTCACTTTAATCAGTGAGATTTTTGGCAATAGCAAGGGAAAATTCTGCCCATCGACCCCAGTCAATACAGACATATTGTCCTGTCTTCTGAGGCAACACATCTGAACTTGAGAGGGAGAGGGATTTCAATGGGATTTGTGCCTGAGTGAGCAGGACAGAATTGGGCCACCGTTTGCAAACAGGAGAAAAAGTGAAGGAAACACCTGCTTTAGTTTTCAGAGAAAGATTAGTGTTTGTGATGGACATGTTTTTGCAAGGTTAGTCTGGCAGGTCTCTGCAGACAGCACCATCCTCCCCCTGTCCTTTACATTTTCCATAAGTATTTCAAATGAATTTGAATGTCTCAGAGGAACTGAACACTCAGGAGCAAAAAAACATTCTCCTGCAGATCAGAAATGACTGAAATAGCTTAGATCTGAGAATAAAGAGCAGCCTGCAGTTTGTAACCAGGACTAGCTGACTGCTGCTGGAGCCAGAGCAAGGATAACAAGTACATGTGGTCATTGGGGGGGGAAGCAAGAAATCACCATGCACCAATACATGTTTCCAAGCTCTATTTTGGGATTGTCGAGAGTTTTGCTCTTAGCAGCCTAGGCATGTCTATTGATTTGCATGCTGTGGTTTCTGCTTGACAGATATGCTGTAGATTTTTGGAATACTTACAGCTTAAAAGAAAACTTATAGCAGCCAAGGAAAGCAATTCTAGTGCTGATCTCGCTTTAGTCTTCTCAGGCACAGTTACTATCACAAGAAGAAGAAAGAGAAATAATGATATCAAATCAATAGAGAGAGAATGAGTCAAAAGAAGATTGTAGTGTATATGGAAAATAAACTGGGAAATGTGCTGCTGCTTATGGGAAACGGTTTGGATGAAATCCTGATGCTCTCTGCATTTGTATGAAGATGGCAGGCAGGAGTTGGCCCTTGATGATTATAATTCTCTCTTCTCGGCAATTTACTGGAGCTTTCAATGAAATTATTTCTCAAAAATAAAGATGTGTGTGTCAGTGTAAACACTGTGATCAGTTAAATGCTAACTAGCATAGGTTTGTGAAGTCTCATTCGTTAATCTTTCAGACTGTATGAGAGAAGAAGCTTTTGAAGTGCAAAGTATTATCATCATCATTATACATTTATAAAACAAGTTTTGTGCCTCATTCAAATGTGAGAATACTGAAAGTGGCACAAGGATGCTAGAGCTGTGCCAGATCCTGAGTCTGTGCTGGCTTTCCCATATCCACCTCACCCGGAGAAGTCTGAAGGGGTGACAAGATTTCTGATGTGGAATGCCTTGAATTTCTTTCTTTACTTTCATACTTTCTGTGCTTGAACTTCTATGGCATCTGCTTTTCTTCTGTTGGCTCTTTTTAGATCATTTCCATTTTCTGAGGAATGTCCAGCTCAAATACCACGCGATATTATTTAGATGCAGTTTAAAAGACTTTCCTTCCTCAAAGTACTTTTATGCAAAGAAACAGTTAGATCTGACTGGAAAATTAGTAGGAAGGGCAGAGATCACAGTGATGGGGACAAGAATTACAGGGAATTCATGTATTCATACCGTGATGTGAAGGCGGTTGAGTGTTCTCTGCCTGCACTCCTGGTGAGTCCGTCAACAGCTCTACAACCTGGTCACTGATCCTAAGCTATTGGGTCCTGCTGGGAGTTAAATGATATTGACCCAGGTTCAGCAATGTGACATATAGACGTACACCAGATAGGAGTATGATCACATCCTATTTTTCAGTCTTAAATTATCTTTTGTTAAATATATTTAAACCAAAAAGTGAATAAAAGTCAGTGTTCACTGATTCATTACAGATCACCTGTCTTGGCTGATATGAATTGACCAGACAGACCAAAAGACAGGCAAGGTACATGTTGGACCTGAGCCATCAGAGAAGAGGGCTTGACCCCTCGTGATCCCCTCAGTCTTATACACAGGATGACATACGAGGGGTGGAATATTCTGTTAGTGAGTGTTGGGTTATATGACCTTTCTGCTTGTCCCTATGACTGCAGCCCTTTTTCACCCCTTTTACTAAGAGCATTCTACCAACTAGAGGATGGCCTTGGTTTCTATAGGGATAGATAAAAACAAAGGCTTCTAGAGACAGACAATACGAGGCTGAAAACATAGAAAACTGATTTTATATTACCTCAAACCAGAACACCTTGTGATACCTTGGAAAGGATCTTGAAAGCAGGCAGGTAAATACCCTTATAGTCTAGTCCAGGGAAAGTATCCTTCATAGAGGGAATGATGTGGAGAAGCTGATGTTTAATGAGATGGACATCTCTAGAATACATGCAGGAATGTGTGCTTGGTTTCCACAGTGCTTGTAAAGTAAACTGTGAGATTCTAGAGTCTTGTATGAGCAAAGAATGACCTGTTGCTGTTTAAAACATTGGACTTTTTCCAGCTGAAACCTCCAGGAGTCCTTTATCTTTATTCTTAGAGAAGTAGCCAGCTTTTGAAAGCACTACATCATAGTACAATGCAGCTACCTGCAAAGAAGTACATCAGAGAACCAGACTGGGGTTTTTGCCCCTCAGTTTTCTTCTCTTCTTCAGATAAAACTTGGAGATTTCAGGCTTCTTAGACTAAAGCTATGAATGTTGGATGGGACATATAAAGGCGCATTAGCTGAACTCCTGTACGGGTATCTCACCCCCTACTGCTCATGGGTGATGTTAAGAGAAAAAGCTCCTATGAACACTCTCAATTATCAACATATTAGTTGGAAATTGACTTTTGGCCCTGGCGTTCAGTACCTGAAAACATCAATGAAGTAAATGGAGTTATAAAATCACTGATTTAAGATCTATCATGCTGAGGAATCAGTAAAGCAGCATGATAGAGGGACAAGGCACACTGATATCAAGGGACCAGAATAATTCAGTAGAGCTGGGTAGAAACAAAACTTCTCCCATGGGGATCTTCAGAGAAAAGCTTACTGATAATTTTATTGAGAAGTAACTCTGTGCAAAAATTAAAAAGGATAGGGGGATACTGTGGGAAGGGAAAAAACTTCTCCTATATGTGTTACTTTTTTTCCCCATTTGCTGGAAAACTACTTACAATTACAAAAATATGTTTTCTTGTGCTTGTTTTTTTTTTTTAGTCAGAAAAACTGCAAGAAATTCAGAAAGTGAGGAAAAACATAGCCTCAGCTTACATACTGTTTTCTGTGTACCGAAAGATGCAAAGCATTCACAGAAAGCATAGAAAGATGTTTTCTGTAAATCGTGTTCTCACTTCTAAAATTTACTTTGCCAAAGTTGTTACTTCCTACGAAACAAAATCTTCTTTTACAAAAGCATTTTTCTGTTGTTGTTGAAAAACATTCAGCCAGTTATGGCACTCAGGAGCATGCCAATCCTCTTTTCAATATTTTATCTTCATAATCTTGTTTAAATGTTTGTTTTACCTTGATTTTAAGGTATGCTTTGCTTACTAAATTAATTACATGGTTTGCTCTTCTGCTTTGTATGATTTTGCCTGAGCTGCTTGTTTATTAACCAACCCTCTACATAGCCAAAAAAGATAAGAAAAAGCTGAACAGCTTAGTATTTTGAAAATAACTAAGACCTAGAGACAACGAACTATAGTATTTCACTCTAATGATGAGTGAGTAGCATACTGATTCTGTGGGTAATACATCTCTTGACTAAGATGTGTTTTGCATTCTCCAGCCCTGTACACAACAGAAATTTAGTTTTAAAATCTTACAGCAGTTCTGGTTATCTTAAAGAAATGTTTTTCAGAAATCTTCATAGTTTAGAAAAATTACTGAGATGTCTACCATTAACACACAGGTTATCAATAGCTACTAGTACTGATTCCTTACTTATGCACGTGGTTCAACTTGGAAATATTTACTTTTATGTGCTTAGCATATGAATCCTGACAAGTTAGGTAGTTCTTTAACAACTTTCTAAAGCTTTAGTAGATTAAGTAGTTAATTAGTTTCTGAAATCACATAGAACCCAGAGGTATTTCACAAACTTCCTTTTCTGTATCCTGAAGGAAATGAAGTCACTGGAAATTCCTTTGCTTCTTGAAGTAAGAAACACAAACCTATCTTGGTACTGAAAGCAGATGATAGCTTGCAAAAAAAAAAAAAAAAGGCAATAATAATGAATTTTTTATGTGTCTAATAATTAAAAAAATATTCTTTCATCTGGTAATCTAGAAGTCATGCACAACCTGAGCTGATTGACACTCATGCCATGTCAATGTTATACACCTAAGCGATATTTTCAGCTTTCTGCTTTTAATTTTGCATAACCAAGTGTGAGATACATATTCAGAGAAGATACACTACTGCACTTGAAGTCCAGCTCCCTGATCTTTGGCTTTAACTGTTACTCAGTCCACTTAAACAAAACCATTGAAATATCAGACAACATAAGTGCTGCAAAGTTATGGTGTTAGTGTGACTTCTGGCTGATATTTTTCTTACTGCCTTGTTAAAAGCAATTGAACTAACTGCATGTAAGTGCATTTGTTTGTCTTCTAGAAGACCTTGGCTGCTGATGCCTGATGGTTAGCTGGTTTTCTTGGTGATCAGTTTACTCGAAAAATCATTAGTTCAGAATTCAAAGGTAATGCCTAGAGAGAAATGGTAAAGCTGGTTTGACTGTTCTTTGTGGACCACTGAGTCAGTGGGTTTGGTGATAATTTTTTTTATTGTTTTGCTTTTATTTGCTGTCTTTTCCCCTTGTGTGTAGGTCATGATAGCAAATAAATCTCAGAAAAAATCCAAGCAATAGTCTGACAATCTGCCTGGGCTTGCATGAGTAAATGTACATTCCTGAGTTAGGAAGGTGGCAGGACCCATAGTGACTCAGAGGGTGCTGGGGTGACTCTTTTCACATTAGTGTGAAGGTGTGTGACTACCACAACATTTCCATCTCATTATTTGTCATTTTCATACCCTATAGGTGTCTTCAGCTAGAGGTAAGAGAGATCTGTTATCAAGCAGGTTCAAAGAGGAAGATTTTGTGAAGAGAGAGTAGTGTGACTGAGCTCATTTAAACTGTTTGCAGATTGTCTGAGGAGATCAAGACTGTTATGGATGTGTTTGTTCAAACTTGCTCAATTAATAGTTTTTATTTGATCTGGTGGATAAACTGTTTGCAGAGCAGTTCAGTGTGAGTGTTCCATCGATTATTTGATATTCTGTGTTTATCATTAGGTTTACATTCCTGTGTTATATATGGGATGCAAGATTATTTAAGAAATGTCTTATCTATAATGTGTAATAAATCCTCAATCAGGGTAATGAGCAGCAGCCTTCAGTGTTCAATAAGAGGAATAGTTAATATATTCATGATCACATAAGAGTGTTATAACTGTGTAATTTAGCTGAGTTATCTACACAAGAATATGGGTGGACACTCACAGCTTTGTCCTCTTAACTTTTGTCCAATTGCCTGCATTACACAGGAACAGAAAATGTGAAGAAGTCACAAGGGGGTAAGGAAAATTGTCCCAACAGCCCTGTATTTTCCTACTCAGGATGAAAAATGGTTGAGCCATGCTGGAAAGCACTGTTTATTCTGCTTTCTCTTCCACTGGGAAAGTCTAGGAAGTTAATATTTCATTTATGCCAACTTCAATAGTCCCTGTCTCCACCAAGAAAAAGTTTGCTAGGGAGCCCTGAGAGACAGCACAGCTTTGGGACTGCCAGGCCCTAGCAGAGGAGCAGCCTATGGAGAGGCACAAGGAAATGCACGAGGCTACTATGTTCTGGCAGAGCAATACAGTTACTGTAAAGCAAATTATCAGTAGCCATTTAAAACATTTCTGGAGACTATTGTCTCCACGGAAGTATTTGGTTACTAGTGTTTCACTTCATAGCTCAGTCTACTTGAACCACATAAACCTTATGGATATGGTCATGGGTTGACAAAGGAATAAGGGGAAAACCACCACAGAAACGCATTATATCATATTCCTCATAGATATGTATATATAAATACACATGCAGTGCCATGGCTGGTAGAGAAGCTGGTATTTCTATGAAGTCTGGAAAGCTGGGGTGAGCCTATGTGTCGACAGGAAAGTGTGGCTAATGTGTAATTTTGCTGTAGGTACTCCTCATGCCAAATAACTTTAAAGTTAGCACTAGGTGCCAGCCTGAGTGTGGGAAAATCAAGGTTTATATATTTAGCTTGTCACTGCAGCCTGCATAGCCCAGAAAAGTGGAATGAGTGCAAGGATTTATAACAGGTGTTGGTTTTAATGTAAGTTTTTGCTGTGATTAAGTACCTAGTGAAGACCAGGGTTAGGGTTTTGGGAAAAAAAGCGAGCATTATATTATCATGTCTGTTCTTGTATTCTGTGTGGCCTCAAAACCTGAGATGGGTAACTAGTGACTACTAAGGGTAAAGGCTGACAGTTCAATATTGGTCAAAAGAAAACTAACAAGGGAAGGAGTAGGGCTAAAAGTGGGAAATTACACACTTATAATTACATTTGTGTTATTCAGATGCACCTAGAAGTTAGGAATAAGTAGAGTTACCAGCAGGGAGAAGAGACTGACATAGCTTTTTCAGCTGTGTCCTAACAACCCAGTGCAGGTTACAGCTATATTTGGGGCTGTTGGAATTGGGGCTGCAGACATAGCAGGAGCTGCATTTAAATCTGCTTTGTAGAAGATGAAGAAAGTGGAGATGCATGTAATGCTGGTAGAGATGACTTTTTGTGCAAGTACAAAGTAGGTGCAAGTACAAGTATAGTAGGTACTATAAAGACTAGCATAACACTTCAGTTTGGACTAAAGTGTTGTGGTTAAGATTGATGTTTGGAAAGCATTTGTGTATGAATTTATTTTCATTTAACATTCTGCATGGACTGAAAATATAAACCAAAGTGTGAGCGGTGATAAATGACTGATGCTTGCTCTAGGCACAGAACCATGTGTTGTTTCCAGGAGGTTTCTAGGTCTTTTGTTGAAGAAAAGGAATGACTAACAAATTTTCTTCTCTGCCTTGTTCTTGCAGACACAGTTACATGTTGAGTTAAGGCTGGGATTAGGTCCAGGGCTAGGTTTAAAGAAAGCTTGTATGACTTGGGGTTTCTGTTTGGACAGGGAATAAAAACTGAATTAAATAGTTGCTGTTAGTCACCTAGATGTGACTAGGAATGGGCTGTAAAAAAAGCACAGTTATGTCAATCAAGTTTTTAGCTTACTTTTTGGGAGGCTCAGAGATGGAGAATAACTAAAAGTCTTATCAGGAATGAGTGCCTGATGTTTGGTATTTTGCTAAGTAAAAGTCCCTCAGTTGCAGCGAAAGCTAAGTACAAAGGAAGTCTGGGGAATCAAACATTTCTAAGTCAAATTTATTTCTGTATTCTCTAGGGCAGGGAAATGCAGGATGAGTTTTCATTCATCTTAAATGCATGATGTTTGAGGGGCTGTTATCAACTTCCATCTAGGTATTGGGCCTCTGGTATGGTGAAGGTTAGTATTAGGGTTGTGGTTGAGGGATTATGAATACAGTTAAGAATTTGTGAACAGAAACATTTCTGAATTAGGCTGAATCCTGTTTTCTATGCCAAGTGCAATTGTAGGATAACTGAGGTTGTCAGTAGTGATGAATGACAACTCTTTGTTTTTCTTCTGGATTCTGGTCTCCTGGATATAGTTAAGACTAGTGATAGGATTAGGGATAGAGAAAAGGTGTATTTATGAATCAGGTTTATTGCCACAGTACTGCTGGTTTTCTAGGATAAATATAAGTATGCTCTAATAGATAATGTCTATTTTTCATCAGAGACAAATCATCTGGATTCCTATGAGGTAAACAGTTACTTGAAGTTAGATTTGGAGAAGAAGAATCTTTGAGTTAGATTTATTGTAGTATTCTCCCAATCTATGAAATGTAGTGTTAGGGCCAAGTTCTTCGGGAGGAGTTGATTGTGTTTAGAATCCTTGGTAGAGTGATATCTGTGGTTAAGCTTGACTTTCAAGATAATTTTGGCAAAAAGAAGTGTTCATGAGTTTGCTTTGGTAAATTTGGAATGGTTTGTGTAAGTGATAATGTCAACAAAGTGAGTGATAAAGATTGACTTTGCCTAGTTGTCCTCTTGAGTGAGGTTCAGCTAGTTAAATGTCTGGGGTTAGGATTTCGGAGGAAAAAATATGGGGTTTTTTTAACTGAGGTTTATTGCAACATCCTTCTGGATCCATTTGTTAAAGTTTAATAGCAATGTGAAGGGAGCATTTGACATGTTGATGTGATGCAAATTTCCATTCAGAGCCAAGAACATAGTTAGCATTAGAGCAGCATTTGGGAAGGAAATATAAGGGAGGACTGGTTTGTATGTAGTTCTCATTTACATTCTTCTCACTTAACGACAGAATGAACCTGGTGCTGAAGTGGGATTGGGAATAGTTAAGTTTATGGCTGGATCTTCTAGGTGTTGGACAGTTAGTTTATGGACTGACGTAGGCAGGAATGATGATCTATATTTTATTTTGATGAAAGTCATTTTTGTGCCCTTAAAGCTAGGAGTACGCTTCAGTTAGCATTAGTATTTGGGAAAGAAGGGACTTAACTTTAAAAAAATGCTTCTGAGTGCTGCTTACCCAGAAACCTGAGATGGATCCTAGTGCCAATACTTATTATGATTTACATTTAATGTTGGTCTAAATACTGAATTGGATAAACTTGAAACAAGGTTAGAGTTCCATAGTTGCTTGGGTTTTAAGGAAGAAAACGTAAAGGATCTGCATGTACTCCTGGATTTTCCAGGTCCAGAAGAGCTGGAGAATAGACTTGGAATAGGCTTGATGGCAATGGCGAACATCATACTCATTTTTTTTCTCCCCACAAGTAGTTGCAATGTTCTACAATCCTTATTTGCCAAGTATACCACCTTGTTTTGATATCTGCAGATGCAGGCTCTGAGAAAGAACTGGATATTATCATTTCTTCTTTTTTATGAATTTTGTTTCCCTTTATTTGTTAGAAACAATTACTCTTCTACCTGAAAATATGTAAATTTGGGGGGATGAATGGGACTGATTTCAATTCATATCTAATAGCTTGAAACTTCTCAGAAATCACTTTAGAGATTTTGGTATCTTCTTCCTGCCCTGTGCCTGCGCAGTAGAAAATAAATATATAGCTAAGTGTAATATATTTAGTTTTTACAACTGCTGATTACTGTCTCAGGCAAACAATGGCTTTTTGGTTTTTTTAAAGAAAACTAGTGTTTTTTCCTCTTGTTCTTTCACTCAGTGTAACAGAATTTCTGGAGGGTAGTTACGCAAATGCTCTGCAGTTGATATCCGTTTAAAAATTACTTTGGTGAAGACTCGGGCAACTCTGTATTTTAAGTCCTAACCGTTAGCTGCAATTAGCAAATCAACAAAATGAATATATAAGATAATGCAATTTGTCAATAGCTTTTGATGTAGAAGCACAATTCTTACAATTCTCATTTGGGTTTGGATTATTCTATTTATAGTACTCAAAGCATTGCAATAATTAGAAAATGTGGGGTTTTTTTCCTCAGAGTAAGCTACAGTTAATCTTGTTGGAGTGCCTATTAGGTGGATATCGCCTCAGCTGTTGGCTCTTTGAAACCTGGCACTGATCCTAACAAAGCACAAAAGGCATGCACCAGTGGCCAGGTAATGCAGACCCTGGAATGCCTTATTTCTTCTTTGAATTTAAATTCCTTTCCTGGGCAGGAGCGCAGTCTTTGAGCTTTGCTCTCTTTTACCTTAGAGGACCTGCAACAGGACAGGATTCTTTTGAGAGAGGTGTCTCTTAAATCTGTTTTAGTTGAAATAGCCCCAAATTGATAGTGTTAGTTTGCTTTCAGATGTGAAAAGGGTAGAATATTTTCTCACTTCGCTTTCGTATATTCACAATTATTTCCTGTAGAATAAAATCAGGCTGTACACGTGCAGTGCCCCTTAGGAAAAAGCAAAGAAAGGACTAACTCAAGCATTAATAAAAGTGATTTGAAATGCCAGATACATAAATGTTTTAGAGTGCAGTTCTTAATTAATCATTTTCTAAGAATGAACCTAGACATTTTCCTTAATTTCTGTAAAATAAACTTATTAAGTTTGAGAAGGTCAAGACTTCCTTTGGCTAGCATAGGTAAGGGGCAACAGGACGAGAGGATTTTTTTTTTACTTGTCAGTGCTACCACCAGAACAGAAAAGTTATTTTAGGACAGCTGAATGTCAGCTGTATGATCAAACTGGTGATCACAATCCACGTCCCAGTGAACAAGCATATCGGCACAAAATCTGTCAGAAGAACTTAACACACATTGGGCAGTTTTAAAAGAATCAAGAGTTTGTGGCGTTAATCCAGCAAAACACTTAAATACATGAGAAATTTTAAGCATATAGTAGTTCCACTGAAATCAATCAGAACGTAGATGTACCCAAGTGCTCTGCTGGATAAGTGCCTGCAGGAATGGTGACAGAGCTCTACCTCTTATATTTTAAATACGGTTTCTCCGTGGACTGTCCCTGAAGCGTAAAGATCAAATGGTATTAGGAAGTATGTGTTGCTTACGCTGTATATTGTCTGTGGATAGATTGGCTTAATTCTTCCATGCTGCATGCCTAGCAATGTTCTTGGCACTAAATTAATTGGCGGTGCGGGGCGGGGGTAGTTATTGAGCTGTGTACCTGATTAAAATTGTATCAGAAATGGTATGGCCGATAGTAGTAGGGAAGCGATTGTTCCCCTGTACTTGACACTGGAGAGGCTGCACCTTGAATACTGTGTTCAGTTTTTTGGACCACTCACTACAAGGACACTGAGTTGCTGGAGCGCGTCCAGAGAAAGAGCAATGAAGGTGGTGGAGAGTCTGGAGCGCAGGTCTTACGAACAGCTGAGGGAACTGTGGGTGTTTAGTCTGGATTAAAAAAAAGGCTGAGAAGAGACCTTATTGTTCTCTACAAATACTTGAAAGGAGGCTGTGATGTGCTGGGTGTTGTTTTTTTCACCCAAGTAACAAGCGATAGGATTGCATAACTTGAGTTGTATGTTGCACCAGTGGAGGTCTAGTTTAGATATTAGCAAAAATTTCCTTACCAAAAGAGTGATGCCCAGGGAAGTGATGGAGTCACAGTCCCTGAAGTTGTTCAAAAAACATGTGGGTGTTACACTAGGGGACGTGGTTTAGCAGGGACGGCAGTGTTGGCCTGATGACTGGACTTGATGATCTTAGAAGTCTTTTTCCATCCTTAATGATTCTATTAAATGTTATTTTTTAAAATACATTATAAATGAGTCATAAATTGTTGGGGTCATAGCAAAAATAGACTGATTTTGTCCATGATTTGCAGACATCAGAATTTTTAAGATGGAAATAGGGACTAACAGGGATAGGTTGCACTTTTTTCATGATTGTTCAGTGCTTTTGATGACTCCTTGCCTGCACTGCAATGAAAATAGTCTCAAAAAGCTCCAGGAGAAAGGAAAGTGAAGAGGATCAGGTCTTTGAGGCAATATGTCCAATTACAGTAATACTGACTGAAATAGAGGAGGAAAAATAATTCATAGCACGTCAGATGCCCAATAACTGCAGTAGCCAGAAGTCAAGCAGAAGCGAATGCTAAAACCTCAAGATATCAAGTTGTGTCAGTAGGGATCTGGCAGTCGAGAAGGGCAATTGAAATTTGTTGCTGTGTACGACAGAGGGGCTGTTACAGACAACTACTACATCTCGGTGCTGTAAAAGAAAAAGAAAGAAAAAAGAAAAGGTATAAAAAGGACAGGGAGTTTCTACTCTGATTTTTACTATGGCACATCAAGAAAATGATCATTTTCAATGGAGTTACTCTGGAATAAGAGGAGAGAATCCAGCTCTGAGAGGTCCGTAATGGAATCAGATTGAACCAATTGGCAGAGAAGAAGTACATTTGAGGAGAAAAAATACTGTGCAGAACTTGTGCTTTTGAAGCACAACAAAGAACCACAATGGCCAAGCAGGACAATGAGCAGGCGAAGAAAAATCACAAGTGGTAGCAGCTGAAGGATGGCTTTAAATTTGACACCTGCAGAATGGTAATAGTAATTATGTTTTGTTCTTACTCTTAGAAAGGGGAAAAACCATTGAAGTCGGGTGACATAAAATCTAAGCGTCAGGAGTGGGGCAGACCATGTAATTTAGAGCTATTTCAAAAGGATGCTAAATGGAAAGATGGAAAATAATAGCAGGAGCTGAATTTTCCTCCCTCAAATGACAGCAGTTTCAGTCAGAGTCCTTTAAGTGCTTCTGGCAGAAAAAAAAAATATAAAAGAAATTGTCTTTTCTAAAAGTGGTTTTAACCAACAATTGCATGTGTTGATAATGTAGGGATTTCTTGCCAATTTATTCTGCATGGTTACCTTTCTGCAAATCACAGTGCCGGTGGTGTTTCCACCTGTGTCTCAAAAAAGTAATCCAAACAAACACATATAACTGCTATATTTAGTATCCTGAGAGTCTTAAAACAAGGTGCAGTTCATATGAAATCAATAAAATCAGAAGAAAGGTTTGTTGTAAGAAGTAAATTCACTGAATCATTGTCAGATAAAGTTTTGTGAACTTGGACAAATTCAGGACAAATTAAACAAAAGATTGTATAGAAAGCAAAAGATTCAGTGCTAGTTTAAAATAAAAAAAAAACAAAAACCAAAAATGACTGGGTGTTTTGGAATGAAATTCATTTTCAGCTTGGATAACATCCATCTAAAGATTTTTTTTCCCCTACAAATTAATAGCATAAAAGTCCCAGACTGCGTTAAGTCTTATTTGGAGCTATTTTGTGTTTGCTAAATGGAATGTGACAGGGATCTGAAACACTGCTATACTACTGAAAATAATTAGTTGAGAAGTAACTTGATAATTTTACCACTGTGAAGAATGAATGGAAATCAACCTTCACTTTAATTATGTGCAAAGGAGAAGTATAATTACCTGCGCAAGATACTAATCAGAGAAAATGATAATACATTCCTCTCTTATCTAGTAGATAGCAAACTAGCTTGCTTAATCTGTTCACCTCTGGTGTATCAAAGATAGCAAATTAGTTACTGTCGAGCTATCTATATTCTGAGGTTACTTGAAACATTTTATTCAGTCCTTGAGATAAATGCTTGTGTAGAAATTTTGAGAAATAAAATTACCAGCTGCTATTTGAATATTTGAAAGTTAAAGGAGAAAGTCAACATCACTTTCTGCGTCTTCAGAATACGAATGAACTGTGAAATTGTGGGTTCCCCAGAGGTCAGAGGTGGTCAAGAAACAGAGGCAATGCCACTGACTAATTTTCACAACCTTCGTGTTTGCCAGACATGGTGGCCAAAGGTGTTTTTTGAGAGTCCTTTTGCATTGGTAAGATTATTGATGCTTTTCCACCTTCCATAGGACCAAGACGGTTGGTTGAATAGGAATGGTTGGACTCGATGATCCGATGGGTCTCTTGCAACCTGGTTGTTCTATGATTCTATGAAAACTGGGACAGTGTTCTTAAAAGCATAACTCTGCTTCAAAAGCAGTGTTTCTAGTGGCAGACAAAAAAAGATCTTGAATGCCCATATGTAAATTAAACAGAGAAAAATCTGTAAGAGAAAAGTGCTCTTTCATCTTCCCTGTCAAATGTACAGGAGACCTAACAGGTAAATTTGATTCTCTTGCAGAGGAAGACAGACAAGACTTAAAGGAGATTTTTCCAAGTAGGCTTGGCAGTGTTAGGTTTGCATTTGGACTTGATGATGTTTTACAGCCTAAACAATTCTGTAATTCTATTGCACATAAATAAGCAAAAACCTCTGAGATTTTAACCTGAAACCTGGTGATTCCAGTTGTGTGAAATTACAGTGCAGCAGCAGCCAAGGAAATGTAGTAACCGGATATGTTTCTTCCAATGGAAGCCTATGAGAAGGCTCTGCACTAAGCTTTCTTTTAAATGTGGTCGTGTTTGGCTAATGAAGCTATACAGCAGCTGAAGGCACCCTCGCGCCTCTCTCCATTAAAACACTGAAGAACAAATCAATAAAGTGAATCAGGAGATCACGTAGTTATATTATGGCAGTAGTCAGAGAACATCACAAGGTCAGAAAATATTACAAACTAGGATGCAGCATTCTCCATGTAATGAATCTTCTGAAATCAGATCTATAGAAATCTGCTAAATACAATAGAGCTGTGCGTGTGAGGGAAATTACCCAGTAATCGTTTAAACAGAGTCTGTTTGTAACTTACTGAATAGGTTGTGCTCAATTTATGTGAAAGTCTATTTAATCTTTGGCAAGGAGTTTCCACAGTCGGTATTTGCCTTCTATTTTGTTGAGAGGTCTTGACCCTGTAGGTCACCAGAAATTTAGTGGTAGTGCCAAAGGAAAAAAACATATCAGCTTCAGGGATTGGAGAGGAAATAATGAAACAAAATTCTTCATTGTACGTGTTTCCTCCTTTTAATCATGTTAGTTTATTTGTAGCAGTAAAACTGCATCCAGTCTCAATTGTGGTTGTCATAATTACTTCATGCCAGCTTGAACAGGAGGAGAAGAGACATTAAATGCATCCTTTGCATCATCTCAAGCTTGGCAGAGTTGCACTAGAGGTGTCTTTGGCCTAGTGTGCACTTATCCAACAGGATGCTCTGTACTGTAACCTAAGTTTGTCTGTGCTATTTAAAAATAAGGGGAAGTTTCTTAACATTTCGGACTCAGTGTATTCTGAAACTCAAAGTGTGCTGCAGAGTTGGCTGTGAATGTGATATAAAGGTGGCTGAGACTGAAGTGGTCAAGATGAGGTTAGCCTAAGCATGTAATAAGGCATGTGGTTGGACTTGATGATCTGATGGGTCTCTTCCAACCTGGTTGTTCTATAACTGATATTGAAAAAATAGTTTTGAAAAGTGTTCTGGACTAACATTTTCAAGACATCTTATAATGATACATCTCCTTTTTTTTTGGAAAAAAAAATATAGCCTAAAATTAGTACCATCTCAACAATGCAACATTGCTCCATCGACCATGGTTGTGTGGAATGAGTGCAAAGTAAGGGAGCTGCTAGAGCACGGAAAAGGTAGCTACTAGTCCTCTCTTTCCCCTCCTTCTCTGTTTAAAAGCTGTTATCATCATCTTTTCAAGAATGTGTGTTGCTTTCCGGGCTGAGAAAAAGCTTTTTTTTTCCCCTCTTGATCTTTGACATACACGACAAGATACCGATGCATGGTAGTGAACAAGGACCAACAGAAAGCATCCACTTTGATCGCATAACTTTTCACTCTCCCTCTCCTACCCTTCACCTCACTTGTATTATGAAACATAAGTACCTGAAACTGATTTCACTCGTGTCCATTGCAGATATTTGAGGCAGAGATTATTGTGCACACAGTGATTAGTACAAGGTTCTCATGCCCGCTAAGTATTTCTAGCTGCTACCATAAAATAATTAAAATCCTCACCACTAAATCAACAAGATCTCGACCTCTTTCATTGCACTAGTGAATACCTGCTACTTTTTTCAGAGATACCAATCTCTAGTTTTGTTATTATTTATATTATATTTTATCTCTTCATCCAATTCAAAAAGAACAAGAAAAGATTTCTTTTGCACTCGTTCTTGAACAAGACTCTCTAATGATTACTTAGATCATACTAATTTTCTTTCATTTTTTTGTCTGAGGGTCTGATCTTCTAGTTTGTTGATGCAGAACTTGCCTTTAGAGAGACAGCTTGTTACTCTTCTGCCATTGCCCCTCTATGCTTCCAAATTAGGTTTAGATATTTTTCCTTGAAAAAGGAGTTCTTCCTCTTTGAAAATATAACCAAATATCAGGTTTTACACATTAATCCTAGAACCAGGCAGTCACCCTCTATGCTTCCAAATTAGGTTTAGGTATTTTCACTTGAAAAAGTAGTTCTTCCTCTGTGAAAATATAACCAAATATCAGGTTTTACACATTAATCCTAGAACCAGGGAGTCACAGAAAATAATCAATTTAATTACTTTTTATTGCCTGTGTAATTAGTTATATGTCATGAAAGATCAGATTGCATCTGGAGTTAATTCCCTTAAATTTTCTCATCAACATTATATTAATCCTATACATATTTTACATTCCCCCACCCACAATTTTCAATAACATTTCATTTCATATGAACTTCTCTTCTGAATCTCCTCAGACTTCCTTCAGTGGCAATTAAAATTGCTGTACTAGACCGTGTACCGGGACCAGATTTGCAGACTATGTATCATCCCTTTTGACAGTTTTGTGCTTAACATTTGTAGTGACAGAGTTGATAAACTGGTGTGGGATATATGAATGTTAGATTATATTTTCTCTTGATTTAAACACTTGGCATTTTTTTTCTCATAACTCTGTCCACAGAATACATTTTGGAGTCTGTTGGATCTCAGGGGTTTGGGAAATCTAGTAATTTTTTTTCTTAGCCACTGATTGCTTTCTGGATTCTGTAGTGTGTGCTCTCTTGCACAACCTGTAAACTTGGTTTTTTTAAAAAAGTAAAAGGCAGTAGGAAAGAAGAGTATCATCCAAAGCAGAATGAAGGTGGGTGTTCATCTTTTTGAGCTTTGCCTGTCATTGAAAATATAAGGTTGGCTTTGCTTTATGAGGAATACATGGGGTTGATAACAGAGGGAGATGAAATAGGAAGTGAGAAAGAACTGGGGAGACTTAGAGGAAAAAAAGAAGTGGGTAATGTAAGAAGTATGAGGCAAATGTTAACAAGAAGAATTTAGGAAACATTAAGAAAACATTTCTTCTGGTGACAGCAGGTTCTGAAGGTTATGGATTTTCACTCACTGTGGGTTTTTTAAAGCAATTCAGATAAATACCTCTCAGGAATGTTTTGGGAGTGGTTATTCCTGCTTTAGGCAGTGTTACAGACATTGCAGTTTCTCTGGATCTGCTTTATGTGGTTTAGTAAGGTGGGAAATAAATGAAAACGAAGACCACGGATAAAGAACAAAAGAATTTGGAAGGCACAGTGAGAACAATCTATTGAGTGGCTATGGGGGCATGAGGACTGATAAAACCAGGTCCAGCAACATGTGAGAATACAGTAGAATATAGTATCAGTTTAGAGTCCCAGTTTTAGAATTTTATAGGAATATTGAGAGGTTTTGGTGCTTCTCTAAGCTGGTTTTCCTCCAGTTTTTGCTTAAAAACCAACATTATGCAGTTTCTTGTTTGGTTTTTATATGGTAAAACCAGTGTCATCTTCTGTGTTCTTATCAGCCCTGATGCGAGCTTTAATATAGCTGCTTTCAACTTTCCATTCATAAGAAAAAATTTTAGAGTATTATCCAGTTGTATGGAACATCAGATCTTTTACTCTTCTTCTCCTTATTGTGCTCTTCTTCCAAGCAAAAAGTTTTTTCTCCGACCTTTTTTCATATCATCATCCACTGTAAAATCAGAGTCTTTCATTTGAACGATGCAAAAGATATGTATATGTACATGTCCCTGTATTTATTGAATAGTTGCTTATTACATTAAGAGGTAAATAGGCAATTACCCGATTTACATGCACAACTGGTGGTACTGATTGAACTAAGGAGCATCTGTTCAGATTTTTGAATGTATACGAATTTAACACACACTGAAAATTTTATTTCTGGTGCTGTTTTATATTAGTGGCTATAGGGAAAAATAAAAACAAAATTCGAACTGCTTTCCAGATTAGATAAACAAACCCTTGGGCTCTTGCAGTAAGCCTTTAAGACAGGGCAGAAAGCTCTAGAAATTGCATTATATAATGGTTCTGTGTGCAGTTTCTCATTTCAAGTGAATCACAGATGACAGTGGGACTTCTTATCACCACGCTTATCTGCTGTGACTACAAATGTATTAAGATGAGTTACTGTGTAATTACGATTGCTCCAGACAGATTTATTACAAAGTTACCAGATTGTTACCCCTAAAAAAGCCTGTCTTATTTCATGATAATTATGCAAACTGGTGTCATTTTTGTGCACAAGTTCTTAACTGATAATAAAGCAGGCACTCTTCCAGTTTAAATAAGCAATAGAAAATAGTTACTCTCAAAGAAAAAGGAGATGTGAAACACATGATTTATGCTTGCAAAATGTTCACCTTCAGAACATGCAGGGAAAAATTTAAGAGGATGAATTTCATCCATAATGGCACAAGCGGAAAAGAACGCACAATACACAAATAAAAAAGCTACTGAAGTAGTTCAAACAGGAGGACATCACACTTCACATGGTATCCTTAAGTTCTAACTTTTAAATAATTTTTCTTTGTTTATTTATTTCAACACTTTATCTGGATTAGAGAGAGGGTTGTAGCTCATTGTACTTATTGACGCCATATTTTGTATAACCTAAAGTGGAATTTATTTAGTCAGACATACTAGGTTCTTGTTATCATAACAAATTATAACTTTCATGTGTGGAAGGGCAGTATTTCTAAATCCAGCTCAGTGTCTGGCTCCATGGAAATTCATCACCAGTTTGTCAAGAGAAATAACCAGCCCAAAATTTTACCAGAAATTCAGAGTGTATATGTGGATTCTGGGAGAGATCTGTCACTTTCTCTTCTGTCACGCTGTGTTTTCACGTTCCTCTGCTGCCAGCTTCAGCTCAGATAAAGTGTTGAAGTACCATTGGAAAACGTATCTTGACAGTTTGACTAAACTGGCCAGATGTGGGTAATATTGGGATTTTTTTTTCTTTTGCAAAACCTAGACTAAAAAGTCTTTCCACCAAATTTTGAAAAGCAAAAGAACTGGATAATATTTGAGATGTGTGTCAGGGAAGGACACCTTTTTTGACACTTATCCACATGCTCCCTTTCAAACTTTGGAGCTTTGCCAATTACTGTTTAAATCTGTATTCATGTCCTTTTAGAAAAGTTAACATCTGGTGCTGATACTGACTTTTCCAATGACTTTCAGTATAACAATAGCTTTCAAAATCTCATCGCTTTTCAAAATAATATAAATAATTAACTTAAGAATTCACTGAAAATGCACAAGGACACAGCACACCAAAAAGTTGTGAGAGCACTGACAGAATAGATATTGAGGAAAGAAAACATTAAATAAAACCCAACAAATGAACCATTGCCATCTTTCAGCTCTCTGTCCCATCTGCAAGGATGTCATCCTCATCTCACTGAGGATCTGCTGTGCATGTTCACCTGCACCACTATTGAAAATGTGACAAACAGCATCTTGACTTAACCTCAGAAATACATTAACGCTTAACAAGTTTAACAAAATCAGGAATGTCCAATATCAACAGTGCCTATTTCCCAGTGTTTTGATTTTTAGCATCTCCACATTCTGGCTCTGTATGTTGCCTGTATCCCAAAAGAAGGTTTTTATAGATCTGTTGCTTGCATTTTAGGTAGAAATCCCCAGTCGCTGTGCTTGTCATTTTTGTTGTGCTGTGGAGTGTGAGTTCTTAAGTGGTTTTCCATATTCCAGAAGCAAGGGATTCGGGTCACTTTACTGACTGAATAGTGGTTTTGACATTAATCCAAATTCTGTTGCAAGGCATATGAATAATGCTCCCTGAAAGTCTCTGTTTCACCTGGCAGTGATGTAACTGCACTGGACAGTGAGCAATCATTTGTGCAAAGATGATGTGTGGTGTTAGTTAGGTCACCAGATAACGTAACTTGTGTGTCACAGAGAACACAAGCACATTTTCAGAATCAAAAGCACATCTCTCAAAAAAAAAATTGTCATTATTCATTATTTAGAAATTCCATAAATAATTGACTCTTGGCTAAGGAAGTGGATGAGTGTCACATTGCAATAGGTTATTTTTTTTCTTTTAGTAGAGGAGCAATGTATTTATTCTGAAACAAGTTTGCTAATGTATGTATCATCTACAGCCTGTTTGCTTTGAAGAAGTAATAAAGCCAAGTATGTCTTGCTACACACTTTTGTCACCTGCAGTATTTTACAAAATTCTTTCTCTCTGATAACTAATCCTAAATCCTCTTTGCTGCTTTTTAGACAAGTCATGCTGAGTTTTTTACTTCCATGATAAAAGAAAGCTATTTGAAAACATAGTTAAATTGTTTATGGGGGAAAAATATTTTCTGCATTGTGTTTTCTGATGCATTTTCATTTGAAAGCCTCATCCTTTAATTCCTCGGTGGATAAAGTTGCAGATTTATTTACATTTTTATGAATAAGCATCATTAAAGAGTATATATTTTGAAGTGAAAATTTACCAGCTTATCCAATAAGTCAGATTATTGTGATAACCTTAGAATTCTGATAGGCTGAAATCTTTGTCTCCTGGAAATGCACAGACGCATGGGCTGTCCTCTAAGGATAATTTCAGATACTTGAGCAGCACTGGCTGTGTCTCTGTTTCACCAAAGCAACACAGTAGGCTTGAAAGGAGGCTGCACCCATTGTGTTCAGCAGAGTGTTTTGACAGAGAGAGTTCCCACCATGTATAAAACTTTAAATTGTATTTTAAATTAAACTAAGCCTTATGTTGGTGGCAAGGAGACCATGTTGCTGAAAAGAGACATCATTTGTGACAAAAGCATTACAGGCGTTGAATGTCAGACACTGTAAAACAGTTTCCATTCTGCTTTAATTAAGTGAGCGCCTTCTCAAACAGCTGAACCTCAAAGGAAATTGCAGTGAATCCCATTTTTCCACAAACAGTTGAGCTGCTTGAAGCTTTACTTAAAAATCTAAACTGGGAGTTGTTTTGAGGAGCCCAGTTTAAAGTATGTTTCCTGACTGTGATAAGGAAAACAAGAGTTACTCAGAACAGCTGTAGGAATGAATAACGATATTCAAAGAGCTATATTGCAGCTACATACGTTACTGGGTCTTTTAAAATCCTGGTTTAAAGAAAGTGAGGAAAATTTATCGCTTTCCCCCCTCATGCCATTGTTTTAAGATCTACGTTCCCCTTTTCCATTGTGTGCATACACATTTTTTTAGCTTGAGTGATCACCTGGCATGCAGAGATAAATGGGAAGTGCTACATAACCATGTCATTACATATATTTCAACAAGCAGATGTTAGTAAGAAGAGTGCTTTGACCAGTTTTTGAAGCTGTTGTCAAATTGTGGCTTATACATCAGAAGAACATTCTGCAAATTTACATAACCTCCACCAAGTCTGAAAAATTAATTTATGTTGAGCATCACTCAGCACTCATTTTGAGGAGGGAAAAAAACCCCAAACAACAGCTCTTTGAATGTCCTTTTCAGTTGAGCTTATATTTATAAAATTGCAAAGCTAATAACAAAGCAGAATAAAATTAACAGCAACTGCATATGTGCAAGTACTGCTTCGGATGAATACATTACATAAGTCACACTGAATTAGAACCACACAAAATATTGCAGCCTGGGACTGTACTGGGATATAATGGTGTCATCCTTGAGGCTGGAAGCTGAAAAGCAAGATTGCCACTTAAGAGGATGCTGCTAATCTCTGCAGATGGGCATATACACTGTAGTTTTATGAGAACATCAAGGTCTCATTCTCAGAATTGTTTTCTACCTTTTTTCTTCTTTTTCCACCTCTTCTATTTTCAGTATGTCTCACTTCAGCGCAAAAAAAAATGAAACATCTAATTTCTAAACTTCAGAATTTAACATTAAATTTGAAGTGGTGATGGATATAGGAGAGCCTTCTCAGATCTAGATCAGTACCATGTTTTCAGTGTTTTTTAAAAGCTTGGAAAGAAGTATATTTCAGGTTTGTTTTTCCCATGGTGAAAAAAGATTTCATAAGCTCTGAACTGAAGTAGTGAAAGCATCACGATGCCTCCTGAGCCTGCCAGATGTTTATTCCATTTTGAATCTGTACCTCAGAAGAACTGATCTTTAAATTTGTGAGCTTGAAGGACAGGAGGGGTTAGATCATCTAGTCTATTGATTCAGATACTCTGTGAGTCTAATAAAATGTGTGTGATTGAAACTTGTATTTCAAGTAGATACAGAAACCTGGTTCAGAAGATGCACAGGTCAGGTTTGTGTCTTAGATACCAACCCAAAGGAACAGACCTCTCTCTGTGTTTCGATTCTGTACCTTCCTTCTTTTTTGCCTGAAAGTGTGAAGGAGTTTAATTTGTGAATTCTGTGTTTGTTTCTTTGCCTCAAACACAGGAGGATGAGAAAATTAGAATTTCTTTCCAATAGAGCAGAAGAAATATTTTGATGTGTTCCAAATGCTAAAATGTCAGGGATAAAAGAGCTTGCTTTGTTTTTAATCCAGGAGAGAGAGAGAGAGAGAGTTAGAAAATTTAATATTAGTAGAACTGCTTTCGTGCATTTTTAAGCACTTCAGTAAATGTGTTCTTGATTGGATGTAAACTTTCCCCTGTAGTGTTTGCAACCCAAGAGAATATTAAAGTAAAAAATCACTTTAAAAAGTTAGAGGATTGTAAGTGATTTTATATATATTTCAGTCTTTAGGGTCTTAATTTTTCTGACTCACATTAATTTTATTCCATATTTATAGCTTAAGTGAGAAGAGAATCAAATTCAAGAGATCCATATAACAGCGTATAAATAATTACTGTTTATGAATATTACCGCACGAATTATAAAGAGGATGGAAAATCAAGAGAGACGAAGTGAAAAACTCTCCTGAAAGATATTTAAGTATTTAACTCTCAGTGTTATATGAGCAGGACTTATAAGCACATACAGATTTTATATTTTCTAGTGAACTGTTTGTACATTATTAGCAATTGAGCCTTTTAGAGGAAATTCTCCCATTTAATTTTAAGTGTTTAGCTGAGGAGTTTGTGCGAGCAAGGCAGTCATCACCAGCCCCATATAAAATCATGAAGACAAACAGGCACCATCTTTAGTTTAGATTTGTGTCCAGTGGAGTCTGATTTGGCCACTGGACCTGGCAGCCTCTCCTCTCATCTGAGCTCTTAGCGTAAGCACTTAAGTATAGGGAATGAAACCCTCTCTAGTTCATTTGGCATGAGACCTAAAAGAAAATTACTTCTTGGACGTTGATCTGCTGGGTGACTTAAAGTTCCTTCATGGTTGCTGCAGAGAACGCAGTAGTACTTGGATGCTCAGTGTGGGAACTGAAGGACAGAGGCTGTGATGGCAGCAAGCCCTGGGTCTGAAAGGGCATGTTTATACAGCACAGTTCGGCTCTTACAATGCATTCTGTGTCCAGCACCTGAGGCAGTGCGGAGTGGCACAGGTACTCACGGGCACAGCTACATATTTATGCACATGTAGGCTCACCTGGGGTAATTACTTCTGCTGAGAACCAGCAGGGAGTAGATATAGTAGCCCGGGCAGTACTAGCCTCATGCAGGTAACACTTACAGTATCCGAGCTCATTAGCTTAAAGAGACTGAGTATCACTCACACTTTCTACAGATTTGCTGAATTTATCCTTAATTTATACAGTGGGAAACCTTATTTCAATCTACAGGTAAAGATGTAGGAGGTGGCAAAGCTAAAAGACTGAAGTAGTTTTGTGCCTTGTGCCCGTTCCCTGAAGCAGTGTATGAATTTGTTCCAGTTTTAACCCAAAAGGTATGCTGTTAATTTCATTAATCTATCATTTCATTCAAACTATCTTTAATCACTTGTTGGTGATTATTTTTTTAAGGGTTTCTGGTAGTCAGGGATAATGTTTGATTTTTTTACTTGAAAGACTCCATACCATATTTATTTATATATACATTGAAAGCAGAATGCTGAATTTTATCTCAAACACTTTTTCTTTCAAGCGAGTCTCCTGTTTACATACTGATTGAATTCAGCCTTGTTAAGTTTGCAAGCTCTCGTGAGATCAGACACAGAAAAAAATGGATTGCCTAAATTTCTCTGAGTTCAGCATAGCCCAGTGTGCCAAGAATCATGAAGCAGGGGACTCTCATGTATCTCTCAGCTACAGACTGTTTCTTTCTTGTATTTGGGATTTTTATACAAGTCCATCTTACAGCAAGGTTATGGCCCTGTCTTTATACCTAATAATGCAAGGGTCGTTAGGCACTGGAATGGGCTGCCCAGGGAGATGGTTGATTCACCTTCCCTGGAGGCGTTTAAGGTGCAGGTGGATGAGGTGCTAAGGGACATGGTTTAGAGATTGGTGGGAATGGTTGGACTCGATGATCCAGTGGGTCTCTTCCAACCTGGTGATTCTATGTTTCTAAGATAGGAAGTTAAGCCCCTGGCCACTGGACCAGCCACTTCCACCACCTGAAAAACACACAGGAGGAGGAGGAGGCTACTGGCCACAGAGCACAGGAAGACAGGAGGGGTAGACTGGCTCTCTGCCCTCTGCATTTAACACCATTTCAAAGTTCATGTATAGCCTGAAAGACATGGGCTGTGTCGTGTACAAGGTTGGTATAGCAAGGTGACTCTCAGAGGCTTGTACATGTAAGTGTCTCCACCCACACCTGTGATCACACGGTGTTGTGGAATGTCTGGCTTGCACACATGGAGAAAATATTCCTCCAATATTAGCAAGTTTAAAATGTATTTAATAAAGAAAAGACCAGTAAAGTTTGAAAATGGATGCATAAATATTTATGAAATTACAACAAAAATAAATATTACAAAAGCTCATCTGATTAAGACAAGAGCTGTGACAATTCTTGTGAATTTTTAATATTAAAAATAAACATTACATTAATGAGTCTTCATTATATCATTAAACATTTTACTTTGTTTTCTGTAGAGAATTTTATTTTTACTTGACATACTTTTTAAAGTGCCTAATGGGCTCTTATGACATTTGTAAATGAGGCAAAACATAAGAAATATAAGAGTTAATTCTTTATATTCATCACTAATTCAAACTAATTTATCATAAGGGAAATAATAGGAAAGTAATCTTTTCCTTTTTTTAATTTACATATAAATAGGTCTAAATCACAAAATTGGGATACAGATTTTAAATACTCCAGAGTCCAAACTGACTTAATGTGTGATTTCACTTTAATTTATTATAGCATAGCAAGGACTTGGATATTTGAAAAAAAAAAGAAAAGAAAATTCAAACTGTTCAGAGATGCTATAAATTGGAGATTGCTCTGATGTATTTCCAGTGGCTTGTATGGAACCGGCAAACATAATCTGCTTGAACCCAGTTCTTTTATGCCTTAGGAACTAAGCTTTTATGTATCATAGCCTGGTTTTGTCCCACAGCATTTGTCATACAGCATTGATGTTAGACTGTAATCCATGTGTTCCTTCCGTCACTGAAGAGAATAAGCAGCTCTGGTGCACAGTGTGAACTGGGAGCCCAGCATCCCTTGGTTCTTACCTTAGGTTCTCAGTTGGCTGGCTGGTTTCTGATGGGATGAATTGGTAAGGTCATTTTAGGTAGGAGCAGTGAGCTTAAAGAAAAGGTTTGCCATTTAGAGTGCCCCCAAACACTCTCACTAACATTTCATTTGCACTTTTCCCACATTGGGTACAGTTTATTATGGTGATTTTAGAGCCATGTTTGCAGTTAATGTGTTTATTTTCTGATATACTGGAGATCTGATTTTAGCTCTGTAACAGTAATGTGTGCAGTAATGTGAGGGACTCAAGAGTGATTATGATCATGTATTTAGATAGAGCGTCTAGCACAAATGGACTTCAGCCTGCTTTTGGCTTCACTATCCTGGCTGAAAGGGAATGAGAAGCTCCTGATCCTTCTTTGCACAACAATATGCGCTAGTCACTCTTCAACAAGCCATATTAAATGGGTGCTGGATAAGTAGGGTGATGTTTCTTTTATTACAATTGATCATATGTCATCTCCTGTCTACATGGGTAAGGGAAAAAGGGCATCTTTCACAATCAAGGCTTGCCATATTGCAGTGCATTTAAAATGTCCTTATCCTACAGGGGAGACCTCATTGCTCTCTACAACTACCTGAAATGAGGTTGTGGAGAGGAGGGAGCTGGTCTCTTCTCCCAAGTGACAGGGGACAGGACAAGAGGGAATGGCTTCAATCTCCACCAGGGGAGATTTAGGCTAGACATTAGGAGGAAGTTTTTCACAGAAAGGGTCATTGGGCATTGGAACAGACTGCCCAGGGAGATGGTTGATTCACCTTTGCCAGAGGTGTTTAAGGCTCGGGTAGACGAGGTCCTGGGGAACATGGTTTAGTGTTTGATAGGAATGATTGGACTCGATGATCCGATGGGTCTCTTCCAACCTGGTGATTCTATGATTCTCTGTCCCACACAGCTGCTAGCTAAGAAATACTCCACTGGGAGGTGAACCTCCATGCCCTGTCTTCTTGGTCCTCCAAGAAACCTGCCTTGAGGCTGCTGGCCTTTATGCTCATGAAAAGAATGTGACTCTGGGTAGCAGTATTGTTAATGCTTGTGCATTTAATATAAACTTATATTGCCTGCGATGTTTACATGCATGACATTAATCCAAAGCGTTCTGAAGAAGAGATTGGGCAGCCCAATACAGGTGGTGTTATCGTCTTAAAAGTATGATCTGATCCAAGACAGGGTTTTTTTCATGTTTTTGCTTAGGGTATTACCTTTCTCTCTGTCATTTCCCCAGGCTGTGTCTTCTGTATATGAATTTACACTGCAGTGCTTCCATTACTGTGGTTCCATCAATGCACCCTCCAGGAATTTCCTGGATTAAGCAATATCATTGAAAACCTAGGTTTGCCCCAGTGCACAGCACCAGTGTTAGTGGTTTGCACTGTGCATTCACAGCGATGCTGTTAAGAGTGGATCACATTTCTTTTACGGACAAAGGGCATCAGTTTTGTGAATTTGTCTCGAATCTAATACTGTGTTAAGACCTCGTCTGCCATTAGATTTATGCACCCCACTAAGCAAAGCAAATACTGATGTTCTCTGTGCATGGAATAACAAACGTATTTCTTCACAAACATTTGAATTTCTGTCAAACATTTTAGCACATTTACTTTTTGCTTTGCCCTCCCTCTTTGTGCATTTTTTAAGCAAATTAACACAGAAGAAAAAAGTAGTTTACAGATCAAAAGGAAATGTTGAATTATACACTTTCTTTTTCTCTCTCTCCCAAGACTGGTAAATGTCTCTTCTCGAATAGAAACTTGAATGCTGCCACGTTTTTCACACTTCTCCACTGATCCAGTTCCAATGTGATTATCTTATACTGTTCATGCAGGAATGCAATTTTACAAGAAAGGCAGGGACCAGAAATCTCTTTATTCCACAGAAAAGGTGAGCTTATTTAGGAAGCTGGCTGACCAGTCCTACCAGTAGATTCACATTGGTTACAGATTCCCTTACCTTTTCTTTATTCTTGCCACTTTTTGGAAACATCAGAGACCTCTGCTGATTATTGATCATTCTGTGATGTCTCGAGTCTGCCTGTAACTGAATGCTGCATGCATTGGAACAAACTAAAGTTGTGACAAAATAAGAGAAATCCCCCCCGGCCCTTGCTTTGCTTTCAGATCAATTTCTGTAGAGTTTCCAATAAAACAAAACAAATAAAAACTCTATCAGCCTATTGAGTTACAGAGTTATTAGATACTCTAGATTTCTCCTTCATTTATGCTCTTTTTATAAAAAAAAAATTCTATATAGCACCATGGTGCATGATAAAGACTGGAAAAGTAGGAGCCCTGCTGTGCTTTGGTTTTCTTTCTCAAGCTTTTCCTTACCTGACCTCATCCTCTGTCTGGACAAACTGTTCAGAAACTTTTGGGCCCCTAGGTAGATATTGTACAGAGATCAGCCGAATCCTACAATTCAGGCTAAACATCTAATAGCTCCGGACTATGAATTGGGGAGGGAAGAAGGACAAGTGAGATGAAGACTCACATTTGCCTTCCTTCTACCTCATTATTTTCTAGTTTAAAAATATTCCTGTATAATGAGAAGTGATTTACCCTATTTTCAATAACATTAGGAGACATAAGGTGGTTTCCAAGTGTTCAGATCACCTCAGTTTTCTTACCTTTTGCTAGTTTTGCTCTTTCTCAAAATTTGAAGGAGATGTTTAGGTATTTAGGGCAATCGCTTTATTACCTGGAAAATTAGGCTAGTTCAAGCATGCTGGTATTTATAAAGATTTTTAAGAGCCTCCAAAGAAAGGACAATATGTTATTTTGTCTAAGCATTGTGGAACAAGGTTGTTATTGCTCCAGAATGTAACCATGACCCTGAAGAAGCTATTAAGCTTTGGATAATTTACATCTCAAATAATGTCAGCATCTGAGCCCCAGATGCTCCTGTAAAGTATTTTTTAAAAATCAGAAAATAGAAATAAAAAATAATATTAAACATTTTATTTGGAAAGAAATCAGAGGTTAGAAGAGGGCATGGACTGAATACATTCACAGATTCTGTTATGCTGGCCTTAATGTAACTCCTGAAGCATGTTTGAAATAATTGGGTCTGCTGGAAACCTTCCAAAATATTTCAAGGGACCAGCAGAAGAATTGGCTATGCTGTATCTAAAGTTTAGTTACAGAGTCTTAATTCTTGGATGCATAGAAGTCTTCTAAAAAAAAAAAAAGAAAAAAGATTTTCTTAGAACTCTTCACTCGCTCTTATTAAAATAGCACTTCTCTGTAGAGACGAGTTAATCATGATTGCCAGACTAAAGATTCTGTTAAACATAAAAGCTGTCACAGCCCTTGTAGTGAACTGCAGCTTAGAGAGAAAAAAGACTGAGATGATGCTGTTAGAGAAAAGGTTGTTCAAATTGTACAGACACCCATCATAATTCTTGCTAATGATAAACAAACATGCAGTGGAATGAGAAAAGTATCTGCAGAAGGCAAAAGAATTCCTAACATGCTGCTCCCCCAGTCCAAATGTGCTCAAAGAGGGAATCTGTGCCTTATCTAGAGGAATGCCAGAGATGTTAAAAGGTAGAAAACACAGATTTATTGCAGTTAGCTGAGCTGGTATCATGATTACTCTGTCTTATCTTTGAGCAGTTCTCTTCTACAGCAATGTCTTCTTCAAGATCAAATGCCAGCAAAAAAAGCATTGCTTCTGGGGTGAGATCAGTCTGCTGATTGTTCAGTTCTACAAAGTACAACAGCATGAAAACAGAAGTGACTTGACATCTAATTTACTCACACGAATAGCCACGCATTAACTGACTGGCAATTTCCCTTAGGCGACAGCAGCTGGCTTGCTAGATGTAGACTTTCTGGTTTTGCTCTGCTCATCCTTTTCAAATCAGACTTACCTGGAGTTGTCTGTAGCAGGAGATCGCCCTAACCACAGTAGGTGGTTCTTTATAGGTTATCTTTTTACAGGCGGATATTAAATCATTACTTTACTATGACTTCTTGATAGCTCCAAGAATTCATAATAACCTCGACGCCTCTTTAGAAATCTTCTTGTCTAAGCCAAGGAGTCTGGAGGGACATTAGGTTGAGCACAGTCTTTGACTGGCTGGTGTGGCCTTGTCAAATATTATGGGAAGTGTTATCATGAAAAGGCATTGCTATGAGCCGAGTGGAACTACATTTTATATTGTGCAGAAGGTAAGATATATCAGAACATATCTGAGGGTTGATCGGTTAAGAACAGTCATTTCATAGTGTTAGTATTTCCCGTTAATTTTATATTGAGGCTTGAGAAGTGCTGCACTTCTTGCAAAAGGAATCTTACAAGAGTGGTTTTAAAAATTACAAAAGAAAGGTGAAAAAGACAGATTGCACTAATCCAAGTTTGAAGAGCCCTTCTTGTGATCTTTAGGGATTGACTCCCAAAGAAAAGATCAGCCCGTGACTGAAATCTGACACAGGGTTTTCTCAAGTGTCTACTCAAAGATGCAGAATTCACCCCTCTGAAAAGCAGTGAGTATGTGCCAAGCAAAGCCACTTGCCCACCATGAGCTGAAGTTTCTGGAGAACGTGCAGTGCTTTCCATGCTTATGCTTAATGAATTCAAAATAGTGCAACAAAGAAGAGCTAAGACAACTACCCCTGACAAGTTCGCTAAGCCTTCAGGAACTGGCACAGATTACCCTGCTATAAGAAGGTGCCACAGGAGACTGTCTATCAAAAGTTCTGCTGGCAGAAATGAGGTGTCGTGTAGCCTGTGTGAAGACACAAGGAAAAAGGAGATACAATTTGCAGAAAAGGCCACTTGCCATCGTTTAGTAAACAGCAAGTGTAAAAATTAGTATGAACAGGCAAGATGTTTTGCTCTGCTGCTCACTGCATATGAATTTCCCAAGAAGCAAAACCCATCGTCGCTTACGCTGTTGCTGGGTTTAGGTCACCATGTTTAGCTCCTTTTGTCAGCCCTAAGAAAATGAGTGTTTTGACAGCACTTTGACCTGCACTTATATTAATGTTGTCACACAGTATTTGTACAGTAGTATTGCTATACACACTGCTTTGACTTGAAGGGTAGGACAGGACAGTACTTTGGGAGAGGCAAAAAATGTTTAACCAAGAGGACGGATATAAGATCTTGACTTATAGCATGTATATCAGGGCATTGGAACAGGCTGCCCAGGGAGGGTGTTGATTCACTTTCCCTGGAGGTGTTTAAGGCACGGGTGGACGAGGTCCTGAGGGACATGGTTTAATGTTTGATAGGAATGGTTGGACTCGATGATCCAGTTGGGTCTCTTCCAACCTGGTGATTCTATGATTGTATGATTCTAATACTGTTTGGTGAATGGAGACAGAATTTTTCTTATCTCAAGGCATGTGCACAGCTCTGCCACAATTTGCAATTGCCAGTTATTAAGAGGAATAAATTAATCAAAAGCAGGTTGCTGCAGTTAAGGAAAAAGTTTTCTTTGTGTCTGTACTGTCTTTCAAAATATATTGTATTTTCCTCCCACTACCGGGTGGCCAAGTGGGTTTTCAGACCAACTGTGATAATTACCACTTCTCTGCCTTCACAAAATGTTACACTTCTATCATTTTAACAACAGAAGATGGAGGGATATGGTGAAATATATGAGTGTGTGCGCATGTGCGTGCTCATTTGTATGTGTGTGGAGAAAGATGTATTAGATATTGCTGTCACATTCCTAATGTGACACTTCAGACCTGAACCTGCTGGGTGCCTTCAACTCCCACAACTTGATTTTTCAGAGGTGGTGACTCCCTGCGGGTCTGATTGATGCCAATGGAATTGTGTTTGCTCAGCACCTTTGTAAAGGCTGTCCCTTGCTGTCTTCAGTGAAGGTGCTCACCACCTTGCCACATCGGGTTTCTCCCAGCACATTTTCAGCCATGCGTCATGGCTAAGTAGCTCAAAAGCTGCCAACAGTCTTTTCAGCGTTATCATCACAACTGGCGGTGAACACTACAGTTTATAAAAAGTTCAGGAGTATCACGTATCTCTTTTCCTTGTCCCATCATTCAGATACAGTTGTATAGTAATTCTCTTCCTTACTGTATCTCTCAAATGCCTTCCATCCCTTGATGCCGAGTGCTCTTTATAGTATTATGTCAGTGATCTCCTTACACTGCATATCTGTTCTTCATCCTGCCTCTCAAATACTTATAATACAGCATCTCCCTTCCCTGTAATCTCTCCGAGATACTTACAATGCTTCCTTGCCTTGTCATACCTTTCAGATGCTCTATATATTATAACCTGAACATTTCTGTGCTCACCTAGCCTGAAAGATTGCCAACGCTCTGAATGACAAAACTGATCTAAAGAAAGAAGATGTAGCGAAAAAGTAAAGGTTACATTTTACTGCACTCAAGGAGGATCAGCGTGGCTTTTCAGGTCTACTAGCCAAGCAAGGACTGCAGCTACAGCATCATTTGTAGTTCCAATTTGCCTGGCAAATATCAGGAAATTTCACAGTTCTGGCCATTGTGTTAGAAGAAACCTGTACTGGCAGCATACAAGAAAAACTAGACATAGCTGTAATTCACTGAAAGGATTTTCCTGTCTATCAGACAGAGAATTGAATCTCCACTAGGTAGTAAGTTATGTATCTTCATTCAAATTATGGAAATAGTTCTCCACTGCTTAATTTAGCAAGACATGTTCAGAAAGACAAATTCTCTACAATCTCCCTGAAATCAGTGAGACCATGCTGAGTTTAAACCAGACCCTAATTTGATCTAAGCATTTCTGCAACTTATTTGAGTAAACCTGTTTCTTGAAATGCAAAGCAAGGATTGCTTTTGCTGGCATAGAGATATGAGATACATCTCCCTCCACCACACAGATATTCCTTCCAGTATTTTGTTGAACTTGTTACGATCACATGTGGTTAAAGAAGAATGAGGTGAAATGTGAAGTCCCAGTGCACCAGTTAATTGGGTAGGAATGGAAGCTGTAGGAATGTGCTGATTTATCTCACTCAAAAACAAGAAAGGGAAATATTTTCTGTTTGTATCCAGGGATACTGTAGCAAGGAACAGGTTTCAGTTTATACCTGTAGTCTCTACAGTTACACAGGAACTAAAGGTCATTGTCGGTGTATGAATACGTGACTCTTCAGGGTCAGTGGCTCTCTAGTGTTGGGTACCAATGAGCACTCTTCCTTTGGGCGTACAAGCCCTCCTGCTGTTTATGCCTCCTTGGTGCTAGCACATCCACTGCTGTGCTTAGTGCAGGTGGGAAACAAGGCTCAGATCTCACCAGGAATTACCATGTTATGGTGGGAGAGGGGAAGAATTCCACAGACCCCAAGGTATGTGCCTCCTCTTTACTTATCGTACGCATAACCCATCGTCTCTGCTGCTGGATTACAGAGAGTCTGGTCAGATTGACAGCTGCCAGTCTTAGCCAGTGCTTCTATATCTGCATTTCTGCACTAACCTCCTTTCCTGTAGAAGGGGAATGTTTCACCATTCTTTACTGTAATATACTCCAGAAGTGACATTTCTGCCCCCCATGGCTGTGACGAGTTATTGCCCAGATGCAAACCCATGCTTTGTGGACATCAGGGGTGCTAGAGTGACAGTAACTTCCCATTCCTCGGCAGCCCCTCTGCCACTGAGGTTGCAGACACACTGCTTTCAGCTTGCTCAGGCTTCATCAAGGATTACAGGCAAATAATCAGAATAATAACAATAAAACTCAGCTCTTTTCCTTATGCCTTTGTCTCAAAATTTTAGTCAAACCAATCCACTCTTGTGTGAATGACTGTCAGAACTGAAATTTTTGTCTATTAGGCATTCTGCTGTTACCTCTACTAAGCAATGCAATGCCATCATCACTCGTTTTAAGGCTGACATCTTCAGTCCTGCCTCTCTTCATACATCAAGATTTTCTTCCCTTTTTGGCAAGTGGTGGTCTGTTTCTGCTTTACTCTTTCTTCAGTCATCACACAGAGTACACTCCCTATCCATTCTGTTTCTCCCATCAACAAGTTTCCTTGCATCTGCTTTGAACTGATAATAGAGGAGTTATCTAATCAGAGCTTGATTATCCCTTTGTGTAGAGATAGTTCCATTTGGATGGGCTCAAATCTCATTAACACTATTTTCGTTGTCTCCATCCTACTGATGACATCTGCAGTTCCGTCAGTGTGATTAACAACCTGGTCTGATCTGACTTTTGGCATGTATGGGATGAGAACAAGGCTACCTGACTTTCCCCAGCCTAGGAATTTGATCCTTTTTTTTTTTTTTTTGCTTCTTTTTTAAGTATGACCCAGCTGTTGTTTTCTCCCTTCTTTTATATCATCTGGCCAATAAAAAATGATAATTTTCCTCTAAATGGATAATTTTATTACTGTAATACAAGTGTAAGATTGCTTTTATAAGATCTTCCCTTTGAAGACTGAAGTAATAAATCAGTTAAGAAAGCGGTATCGTATTGGTGGATATGCTTTGGGTTTGTAAATATTTTTATCTATGTCTATATATTGAGCCATCCTAAGAGGCAACTTGGAAAGTACTGATTTTATGAGTGACAGATAATCTACTGTGGTGAATGCACTGTGATTTAGTTCCACAGCAGACTTGTTACCAAGACTTCACAAATTCCTTTCCTGAAGAATCTGACATTCGCTGTTATTAAGTCAAAAAAACCCGTACTTGCTCTGGATTGCAGAGCTGACATCACTCTTATGAATATTTCTCTGTTCAATTTTTATTCTTCGTTATCCTAGAACTTCTGCTGTAGGTTGGCCCTTTCTCTTTTAATTTCGTTTTCAATTTCATTGTGTTTTTGTGGAAGTTGGGCTTTGCAGTGGTATCTTACCCAGCATGCGTCATGGATCAAGTCTTTGCAATAAAGGAATATGTTTGAAATGAATGGTAATTTTCAATGAACGTCAATCTAACTGTGAACTACAGGAAGAATAGCTTGCTTTATTTTTTCCAGGGAGTTATTATCTGAAAATGGAAAGTTAATTTATTTCTGGAGCATACCTAGGTTTCTTTTGTGTTGGTAGCTGTGATGCATCCAGGCTGCAAGATAGGTAGGCAGAGACATCACGAAGAAACAGAGAGATTGTTCACACAACCTCTGTGTCCATAGCAGAAAATCAAGCAGTAAACAGCAGTGATCAGGCAGGAAAGTCCTAGAAGGAAGGGTTCAGTATATAATTTGGCGAGAGAAGCACATGGCGTGTGGTGTTGAGAAAGATGTTAGAAAGATTAGAAGAATTTCTTTTGTGATTCCTTAGCGCTGCCATGCGACAAAGGCATTCAGTTTCTGCCCAGTTGACCAGGGCTCATCTCCTCCTGTTCCAGCTAGAAAAGTCACTGCCTACTGAAAGCAGTTTGCATCTGAAAAGAAATATTGGGTAGAAGGTAATAAAGTATTCACTTCCAGTTTACTAAGTTGGCGAAAACTGCTCAGGTCTGTGGTTATCAGCTGACAAACATAATTGCAGCTTATAAATGATGTGTGACCACTTGAGAGTTTGGCAGCTCTTCTCTTTGAAGATGTTTGCTAAAGCTGCTCATGTTGTGATAATAACAGAAAAGTTATATAAAAGTCACTGGGTTTGTACTTAAATAAAAATAACCACCATTCGTAGTTGTTCTTCCCTGTGTCCTTCCTGGAAAGAAATGACATTTAAATATGGAAGGGGAGCTGAAAGAGTGAAGGTAGCTGCCCACTGTTCTCCTTTTAGTTGAAACTAAGAGAGTAGAGAAGCCATGGCCTGAATCTGGCCATGGGGAGTAGCAGAGGACAGTGTGAAAGTGGGAGTACCTAAGAATTCATATTGGGAAGGAATTAAAAGCAAGAGGGAAGGGAGATTTTTGGCACAGGAAGGAGGAGCTGAGCAGTTACTGTTATTTGTATTATGTTAGATGCAAGAGGCTTCCTGACCTGGTGTTTGGCACTCCACATAAAGGAAGAGCAATCTTGCTCTGGAGCATTTATAATCTGAATAGGAAGCGTATGGCAAAATTAACTACTCTGGTCTTTGATTTTTTTTTAGACAGGTAAACAGAGGAAAATTGAATTTAAGTGACTCAATCAGAGTTACGTGGAGATTCTGTAGCACAGCTGGGAATAAACCCAGATAATCTTTCTTTCAAAGAGCTGGCAGTGTTACCCATCTCGTTTTATAGTCAGGTCATTGAAACCAGTCCAATGCCTTTGCTGGCACTCTGAAATCTATCCTGAATGCATCCCAGATCTGTCTCTCTTTCCTGATCCAGAAACACTTCCAGAAATCTCTCACAGCTTCTTTCAAGTGCAAGCAATTTTCTTTTCTCTGCTCTTTGCAGGAATTACGCAGCCCCAGTAGTTTTTCAGCTCTGACAGTGTTTTGAATAGCTTACTTTTCTTAACTGAAGATGAGAGAAGCCTTTCAGTGTTCCTAAGGAGAAATGAATTACTGAAGGGAGTAACATTTCTCCTCCACTCTCTTCCACCCATCCTTCTAGAGGTGGTTCGAACAGCTACATAAAATGGCTAGAGAACTACATGTAGGTTGTAACAAGCTACAAAATGCAGGTTAAGAACGGCTGTTGTTAAACAAAAGAGACCATAGTCCAAAGGGCACAAGAGGTATGAATATTTTCATCTCAACTCTTTTGCTCTCGGTCTCTACTGAGCTTTTAGCAGTACTAAAAGCAGGAGAGAAACTGCTGTTCAGATTCTTTCTGTATTACCATATCCGTGTCTGTCACAGGGAAAAACACTTTCTTTGTTAATGTACATCTGGTAACTCTCAGGTAACAACATGAAAAGAAAGCAAGGAAAACAATCACACTTACACTTTCCATGAGAAAGAATGATGCAGATTGGAGGAGTTAAATAAGGAAAGGACAAAAGATGCTGAGCAGCCCTTGAAAAGCTTCCAACTAGTTTCTGAAAAATGTATTTAATTGCAACCATGGTATGACCTTTCGGTGGCAAAAGAAAGGTCTTGTGACCCAGCTCAGCTTTCCCTAGTATAGTGTAAGCACCAAGTTTCCCTGAGAATAATAAAGCGGTAGGTAAACTGGCAAAAGGAAGCAGAGGCCAAAATCACACAACACTTTTCTTTCTCTTGCTAATGGCTATGAGAGTCATTGCAGACTATTGTAATTTAAGTGTGCTGTAGGATTTCAGAACAAAGCTGAAACTCACCCAACCTGATGACTGCCATGTTCCCCAGTGTGGAACAGAGGGTGTCCAGGCAGAGGTCCTCCAGCACGGAGGCAGTCAAGCCCAGATCCTCATGATGGATCCAAGACAACTGTCCGTGGCCAACTCTCCTCAGGACACTTCTACATAGACACCTATCCATGGGGACAGGATACACAGGGAGACCTGAGCACCTGGTAGTGCATGGTCCAGCAGATGCCACTAGTTCTCCTTCCCCGAGCACGTGCTGAGTTCTGCAAAGTCCTCGAACATTGATAAGGGTCCTCGCCAGGGACTGAGAGTGTGCCACGTAGGACTGTCCCGCAGACAGCTGGCTGCTATGGAGAGCTGGCTTCTACAGAGAACTGGCCACAAAGAGTTGTCCCTTTCCACCGCACTCTTCAGTCACTGATGCTTCAGTGCAGGAATGCAAGAATGGGCTTCTGGATCCATGCTGATAATCCTGCACAGTGCTGTACTTTCCCCTGTGGATTTCCTAGCCTAGATCTTCACTTTAATGTGTGGGAGCTATTGAGTCAAATCAGGGAAGAAGCCCACTGAAGCTTTGTGCAGCCAGCAGTTATACTAGTTGTTCAACATCAAGTGAGTGCCATTGCTTGTATCTGTACTTGTTCTTAGATGATTTCACTTTTGAACTGACTCAGTCTGAATATCTGAAGGATGCCTTTATTATTATAATCTGTTTGAATTTAATATGGTATACGAAATTCTCACTAGCTTCTATTATTTCTTGCACTGTCACAAACAGTAAAGACTCTAGTAGCTGAAATATTTCTATGTCTAGGTCTCAGGGGAATCCAGGATTTTCTCTTGCGTTGTTTCACTTTTGTCATGCTATTCTCTGTAAACATCAAGTCCTAGGCATTGAGTCAGTGTGATGAACTCCTCAGCTGCACTTAGAAATCTTGGCCTTGATCTTTAGGAAACTTAACAGCAAAATTAATAACCAAGTGCATTTATGTGAAGAGTAGGTGGTCAGTATGCTGCTTTGGTAAATTTATCAGTGCTATGTGTCTAAATAGAATGTAAATGTAGTCAGTAATCCATATATAGAGAACTTACAAACTAGTGTTGGCCTCACTCTACTGCATGTTGTAACTCCACTAAATTTGAGTCATTTTATTCAACGGAACTAATCCGGTTTACTTCAGCCCAGAATCAAATCCACAATTAAGAGTAGGTTTACAGTAAAGGTTTTCTCGAAGCAAAGTTGTTGTATAGAGTTTGAAGTGATCAAAATTTTCCTTTGCCTGCTTCTTGGTTCCTTAATCCCCAATTAATTTTTAGATCTAAACACAGATGTGACTTTTTCAGAGAACTTTCAAAGAACGCTCTGAGTCACTCCAATCAGTTCTGAGGCACAAAATACCCCTCGGTTGACATTCTGAGATCATGAGCTGTGGTTATGTGTATTTCACTGTTCACATGGTAACAGAATCAAAAGAAAATCATAATGAAACACAATGGTTGGATTCAGAAATAGGTTACAAAAACATTCCTTTGAGCAATCTTAACAATGGAGAAAAGATAAATTTACATTGGGCCAAATTCATCCCTGCTGCAGTGCCAATTACCTCAATGAAGCTGCACCTTGGAATAACTCAATAATTAGGTTAAATTGTTTCAGTTAGACTTGTACCACCCCCACCCTCCCTGAAATGCTAACCTGAAAATAATTTGGCTGTGAATAATCAGGACTCGGTATTTTCATTAACTCTTTGTACATCTTCATTTTTTTAAAAATCATTAAATATTTAACTCAAATTTGCATTAGAAATTGATATTAAAGCTGTATTTACCAGAAAGGATGAGCCTCTGATGGTTTAAAGCAGAAATACATTCTGTATAAGCATGAGAAGAAAGGGATGAAAAAGACTTAATTCTGTAGCTCTAAGCTGTCCTTTGTCTTAAAAGGTAAGAAAAGAATTACCATGGAAACCTGCTCACTCACTTCTTTTCATAGAAAAAGAGTTTGACTTAATCACTATGAACTTGTACTATCTTATCTTAAAATAATATTCCAAGTCTTTTTCCCAAACTGTGTATTTATATGTGTCAGAAAGAGCTAAGGAAAATGCTATCTGAAGGGAAATAAGCATTTGTGTTTAAATCATAGCTCTTGCTCTGTTGCAAACATTTTTATTGCTGTTGTGAAATTCACACCTCTCAGGAGGAAACCTTCTTATAGAATCTGCTGGTTTCTTTCAGCATCTATACGTGTATGTAAGCAACTGTAGCAAATCTCTTTTAACTGGCAACAATAAAGAACAGTAATTGTGCGCTTTAATTTAAAATTACAAGAATGTGCCTTCCTTTTCTGGAGGGAAACTTCTTCTGTGGGCCACTTTCCACAACTAAGTGCCTGATTTTCAGAGAAGAAAACTGTTGCCTTGTTCAGATTTACAGAGAGCACAGCAGTCAAAACGTGAGACACAACAAAGAGCTCTGAGCGCTCTGCTTTTTCACTGTCACTTATGTTCACTCTATTTGTACCGTCAGTTCAGATGCTAATGAAATATTAGAAAACTGTGGTGAATTTATACCTGCAGATGTTGGGTCTGGCCTTAAGCAGGGTTTGCTCCTGAAGCTGTGTCAAGCCATGAATTACTGTGCTTCTGAGGCTCCACTCCTATCGTTCCCTACCCTCACCTTCTTTCAACCAGTCCCTCGCTCTAATCAGGAACATGATCCTGCCCCTGTTAGAAGGTCTAGGTTTCTTGATAGATTTCTTCTGTGATAACTTACCTTGACCAGCAAGGCCTGCACTGTGCTCCTCACATGAGAGTTTCATCCAAACACTTGGCAGTTCTACCCAACTCAGCAGTCACGGAAAGTGGAATCGATTCTCAATGTGAAACCTTGACAGTCTAACCCAGAGTAAATGTATCAAACACCTTACATTTCACATCTAAAACTGTAGCTTCTCTTGTATCTCAAAGTGCTGCACAGCCTTTTGGAAGTGGAGGTTCAAAAATTTTTTTCCCACTAACTGGCCCCGGAGAGAGTGGAGTCTGCACTACTGAGTGACGTAGGAACAGAGGGTATTGTTGATTATGTCTGAGGTAATCCTTGGGTTTCGTATCACATCTGTGAGGCTTCCAGTCTTCTGCAGTTAGACTGCCAAGAATTTTATCTGTGGGAGTTACAGTTCCCTACAAAAAAAGGCAAATAGAGAACTTTCATTCTAAAATAATTTAATTTAGTGGGTGAAAAGCACTAGAAACCAACGAAAATGAAGTTTCTTTGGAAGGCCACAGCAAACACCTCTTTTCTGAAGTTCTCTACACTCATTTTAGAACTAAATGACCTGTAATTTACACCTCCTAGAACTGTCTGAGACTTTATATTTTCAAGGCACTTGGTTTTAGAACAATGTAACTTTGTGGCAATCGTATACGTAATCAGTTGCACCAGGAAAAGTTAAGTCCTTCTTCTACCTGCTTTTCGGGTTCTTAAAATCAATGAAAACCTACCAATACACTCCATTTAAACATTTAAACATTTAAAGTGTTGTCCTCTTCTGACTTTGCTTGATTTTTTCCTTGTGTTTCTCTGGGTGGAAAAGTCAGTAAGACATATAGAGAAGAGAATATGGTGAATTTGAGTTGCATAGAGATAAATTACTTCAGTTTGGGTTTAAATGCAAAACATTAACACGTGAATGCACTACATGGGCAACATATTTCCCTCTATCATTACCTTTACACACCAGTAAAATTGATACAACCCACTTTTACATGTTGACACCAAAGTGGTAGAAACTTCAACTTTCAACATTCTAATTCAGCTGGTTTTAATAATGCTTCTAACATTCAAAGATCAGCCCCAACTTTAGTGAGGAAAAATTGTATTTTCTGGTATCTGCTAAGCTGTGTGTCACGAGTTCCTGTAATAACTACCAGGGATTAGGTTAATAGCATTACAGCTGGAAATGTTACTTCCGGCTTTGTCAGAGACCTGTTTATGATTTACAAGGTTAGAGTGATTAGTAGTGCAGATGCAGGCTCTGCTGGTTATAAAAGCTTATGTTGGCTTGAAAGCATGGTTGATTCATTTTCTGGAAGAAAAATATGGTATGTTACAGGAAAAAGTGTTGCTGGGTGTGAAGAATCTTGGGCTCATTAAGGATCTATTCACAGAAATAAAATAACCGTTGATAAGTTGCTGCTAGGATCCCCCCCAGTAACCGGAATGTCACGTCGCAGTATATATTCCAGAAAGGTATGAAATAAACTGATTCTGAAAGCACATAAGTGTCAAATCCCTAACCCACACGATAATAAGTCAGGTCTTCCAGGAGCATAGTTACATGGGGAAATGTCATCATTACAAGTCATGGCTGAGTGCCTGGCAATTACCACAAAGTCTGGTTGGGTCTTATTTTGGAGAGTGGCTGTGGGCATCCCTCCCTTCAGGCAGTCCACGTAGAAGGAACATAATGATGCATTATAACAGCGTAAAACTTGCATGGGTAATGCTCAATTTCCATTATTGAACTGTATCTTTACAGACAGACACTTCTTGTTGTTCTGGACGTCTTCACATCTAAACTAGGCTTTCAGCTATGTGGGGCCTTTCATCTAACATCGTGATTAAGTGCAGCCTTTATGTGAAAACAGCGGCTTTAGAAACTAGTATACTGTCAACTAAAATAACGCTAACTGTCTTTTAGTGTTGCAAATTCAGATTTTCTCATCTAAAATTTTGAAATAAGGTAAATAACATTGTTGCATCATTGAAGACCTGGTAATACAAAAAGTATACTCTGTCAGTTTTTCTATTAAACCTCCTCTTTTAAATTGTTGGCACCAGTGTCTACAGCAATGCTAACCATAATTCACACCATTAGAGGCCAGCTAGTGCTTCTCTTTCGTTCCTGGGGTTTGACAGTTCTCTTGTGCTCTCACAATCTCAGTTCAGCTTCTCTGTTCCTAAGTGGTTTTCAAAGACCGACATTTTCTCTTGGTGTGCTGTAACATGGAAAACCACTGATTCGTACTCACTGTTCTTCAAAGCTTGGGGAGGAATGATTAGACTCTGACCACAATGGTGAAAAGTCCTATGTCTCATTTAATTCCCTTTCTGCTGCATTTTTCTTAAAGATATCTTGCTAACTACAGCTTTCTATAGATAAACAGGCACAGTGTTGGCAAATTTCACACTCACAGTGAAACCTACAAAATTTGCATTTGTCAAATTTTACAATGAGGTGGAAAAATGGCACTCTTTACTCGGAACAAACTTGAGACATAATTGCTTCTAAGCTAAGCAGATATCAAATTCATTTTGTCATAAATTAAATCGTGCTTCGGTTTTGCAGATTGCAGCTCTCAAAAATGGACTTTGTTTGCTATGAATGGTGGGGTTTAGTACCATATAAAAAAAAATTGGTTGTGTATGATATGACTAATGGAGTACCATGACTCCTGTATTATCTTGAGAAAAAAAAAAACAGCCTGGGTCTTCCCAGACTTTTGTATATATCCAACATTTCAACAATGGTCTAAAATGTTGGCCAATCACCAGATAGTTGTGCTAATGGACTGTAAGTCTTCTTAGCTGCTCCTCCACTCTGAAAAGCTGTCTGAGAAAGATCTTTTGAGCTTCAGGCAGACAGACTGCAGCAAGAGAAGAAGACACATGTCCAGAGTATGAAGAGAGATAGCTGCAGGTTATAGTGCCCTGAGGATTTGTGATAAGACCAAGCTACCATATAAGCTGTTGATATTTAGGCAGTAGGCTGTGTTGGCCTCTGCCTTGCATGATCAGGAGAGTGTTTTACGTTCCCAAAAGCATCCTCTTCTTTTCTGTTTCAAAGGTTTTGTGAACCCCTTGAGCAGCAAAACCAAAAGTTTCGTACAGTTGCAGCCAAGGTTGGTATTGCTTACAACATCTGCACAAGCAGTTTGGTCCTTTTGAAGAACTTTAGTCTAAAGTGCATTCTAAATTTATCCTCCAGGGTACTAAAAGATTGGGCTAGTTGGGAATTCAATCCAGCTCTCCAGGAGGCTTCCTGTCACTGTTGCTGGGCAGCTCCAGTACCAAATGGCAGCTGTGATTAAAAGCATGACAGTCAGTGACCCTTAGCTTGCTCTCATAGCACAGGACCTTAAAAATGCTTCAGTGAACCTCAGAGGAAATTCAGATCACAAGAGAGACTCTTTCAAATTTGCCTAAAGGAACTGAGTTGTTTGGGTTTGATTTGTTTTCTTCTTCCTTCCAGACTGTTCCTGGAAAAGATGATTGAGGGACAGTGTTTTCCCAGGGAAAGGTGGCTATGGGATGAAGAAAGGATAAATGGGGGTGGAGGGGAATTGCAACTGCTTTTTGTTTGCTCATATGTGTTTTAAGTGCTATGTTGCTGATGCTTCTAATGCCATATGGCGGAACAGCTGATGGTTAAATGCTGATGCTGAAACATGATGCTGACACAGCAGATGCTAAAATGTGATTGTGGCAAAGATGATAGCAAAATACTGAAGGTGAAACACTAGTGCTGAAAACGATGATAAAATAGAAGCCTCTGATGTCCCTCTGTTAGAAATCACATTTCTGGAGCTGGCAATAACAATAACATCCAGATGATGTTTGGAAGGACAGACTGGAGAGTTGCCAGATACGTGGGAAACTAGTAGAGTTGTCAGCTGTTTGTTAGTAGGAGATCATGAGCAAGCTTTCTTGCTCCTTGCTCTAAAGGGAAGGACACAAATGCTTTAGTAAGAAGCAAATAGGTTGTGAGACTTTCTTTGTACCTCTCACGGTCCACCCAGCAGAAGCTTGTATCATCTATGTGTTGGTTTCACAGAGATGAGAGAGGCTGGCTGCAAACCAGCAGGTTTCCAGCTGGTCACAATGGAATAATGAGGTCATCCACACAGGCTGTTTGCTTTCTTGTATCCCTTAACATTTATGTATTTTTTATGGTTCTAAACATTTGGAACAAGAGTTTTAAACATTTAGTCGCAGCTAAATGTAGTCCTGTATTTTTTTGACAGGAAAACTCATTCTGGGGTGTGTTTGTCTAAGCTTCTCAAAGACGGCTTTAACGTTATTAGCAGGTATGGCCTGTGTATCTTGTGAGGCACAGGAATGGCATTTTGTTTATCAAATACCCAAGATGTCCTAGAAATCTGAGGTAATTTAAAAAACAGGGAGAGGGCCAAGTAACTTCATTGGTGACATAAAAGTTACAAGAAGATGTATTCAAATATTAAATATTCTCCAGTCCAATGCTCTATGCCCTCAGAAAATCCAAGGTAAATTGAGCAGCTCTCGTTGGCATCCACTGCTTTTTTTTCCTGCAGAACAGATTTTGTTTTGCTTTTTAGCTTGTTGACTGCATGTAGCTTGAATTGTAGACTATAAAATTCATGTTATTAAAATACTTTGTGATTATTTCAGTAGCCATTTACTTGTCAAAGGTCTTGCAGTATGGAAAAAAATTGACCACTAGTATGTGATTACATGGAAAAGAGGTAGGACATGGTCAGCCTGCCCAAGAATGCTGAGGGCGTTCAACCCATGAAATACGATTAGAAGCCTTACAATTTTCTGTTTCCTTTGAGAGTCCTGGCATGCATTTTACTTGTTTGTTTGCAGCTTACTGTGGCCTCTAAAAGAGTGTAGACAAGCAGCAAGAAGGAGGACTTGATTCTGTCTAAGGTACCATCTGCTGCACTTTGGTCAGATGAGCTCTGAACACAGGCAGACCTGAAGGATGCTCCTGGAGTACAGAGAGGGCACAAAAAGAAATGATGAAAGACTTAGGTGGCAGCTGATGAGAGAAGCAGAGAGAAACCAGGACTCGGACATGATACAAAGTGTGGGAATTATTTACTTAACCACTGATACATAGCGTGGTTTTAAAAACCTTAAGGTATTGAGCTGTATCCAAGGAATTGCCTGATGAGATACATGACCTACAGGAAACCTGCACCCTCTGAAGACCTGGTCCCTCAGGTCTCAAAAGGCACCGCATACCAGCACATAGATACACGAGTCCTTCCCAGTAGTAACAGCAGCGCAGTTTTTACAGATAGCCACACTGACCTTCTGAAGTGATAAACCCTCTCAAATAATGTCAGTGTTAGGGAGTTGATAGCCTTTAGCAATACACAGGATTGGGCCTAAATCTCATCTCTGAACAGGTGTGTGGGAAAGCAGGCACCACCACCCCTTTCCTCCAGAGAGAAACTTCCACAGTTACACCCTAAAAATATGAATGATCAATTAGTTATTTTACAGTAAATTCAACCACTTGAGTTAATGTTGTTGGGCATTCGTATCCAACTCATACCTTTCCCAGTTCCACATTTGCAATTTTTTCCCCTGACTAAACCTTTCTTTGCAGTTCCCCTGGGAGTTACTGTGGTGGCTGTTTGTTTGCTCTGTCAAAGTGACAAAAAGATCAAAAAAAAATCACTATAGAATGTGATCTAGAGTCTAACAACACTTTCTCCCAGGAAAGCATCTCCATCATCTAGGCAGCTGTTGATAACTATACAGAAGTCTCTAGTGTACAGAGCCTAGGGGAAGGAACACAACTGTTGTCCCTGGGAAAGTTCATTCCAGTGTAAAACCTTATGGTTAAATCAGTTCCAAAAATGTTCTTGAAAAGTAATTTGCACTCCAGTGATTTGGGAAGAGGTTTGGTGTTTGGTACCTAATAAAGTTAGCTGGCATTGGAGGGGGGATGTTATTTTAATTATAACAACGTGGTGATGGTATTTTCAGGAAGGGATCCCACTGAGTTGTGACTGCAGACATTTCTCTACTCACAGCATTTAAACAGCTGCCAAAGGGTTTTCGTTAATAGGTTATTTGGATACAGTGTATGCAGGCTTAGACTGTGCTATCACTGCTTCACAGCCCTTCTTCCCCTTTCTTGACTTTCTTGGAAAGATGAGCCAAATAGATTCAGTGAGAGCCAATGCCTCAGATTAGAAGGCAAGAAAGCAAGTGGTGAGAGGCACCCGGTATTGCAGCTCTATACCAGACAGCAGGGTGAGAACCCCAGTCCCTGTGATCACCAGCCCCTGTAATCCCACTCCACATGCAGAGCATTTGCCGGACAGCTTTCTGTGTCTGCACATCCGAGTTGGCTGTTGGATTAAAAACCCTAAAGGTCGTAATGCAATTGTACTGAGGGGCTGGGAAACTTCAGCTTCAGTCTTTGCATGAGAGCTCTCTAACTGCTCATTAGTTTTTGAAATCATACCATTTGTGACTTGTTGTCATTTGTTGTGCTGGTGTAACTAATTGCCAGTGACCTTGTTGGCAGTTAGAACAGCTGAGGATCTTGCTCAAGGGCAGGAGCTGAGACCCAGCATTTCTCTGCACTGAGCGATGTGCAGTATAGCCCAGCCTCATCTTACTTGTGTCACTGTGTGTGAGGAGTAACTGGGTAGGAATCATGAAGTCAAACCAGTGCAAGGTGAGAATGAGGCCCAACTACTCATGCTTGCAAAGTCACTTCCCCTGAGAATGTGCATCTGTCATCGTGCTTCCTCAGCACAACTTGGATAAGGGAAGAACTCAGGGAATACTTGGGGCTTGTGAGAGCTCACAGCTATTCTCAGCTCCATTCAGCTGAACATTCACATTGCTTAGAAGATTTCACAAAAGTATTACTATCCCAATCAGATTGTAGTGTTCTATTTTATGTATATTAGAGTCTTTAACCAACAAATCTTTATGCAAAAAAACCTGAAAATAACTCTGTGTAAATCATCATCAATTCTTTTATTATTCATTAAAATAACATTAATCATAAACCTCTTTGGTATTCATGTGGATGTAATATGTAGTTCCAAAGGAATTATGGATTAAAGGGGTCTTAAGCTCAGAACACTCAGTTCTCTATGAACATGCTGTGTTCATTATGTTAGATTTAGTGTGAACTATTTTCTTCAGTATTATTAGAAAGGAGTAATGGTTGAGTTTCGCATTTATTTGAAAGTGATTAAAGTAAAATTTTCACCTTGAATAAAACAGCAGCAACATATTAACAATTTTTATCATGCCCACAAAAGAAATCTCTTCTCAAAAGATTGGAAATAATCCTCTGAAATCTACCTGCAGCTGATTATATTAACCCATGAGAAATATACATTTCCACCTCTATGGATTTTTTTAAAAAAGTTTACATTGTGGAGGTTGTTAATATCACTGCTACTCATGTGCACCTAGGGGTAATGTTATGATTGGTGCACATTCACTCTTCTGCTTCTGACTTCTGAAGGCCTTACATTAATATTCTAAGACTCATTACCGATGTAAAAACTAACTGGTTTATTGAACATTGCATGTCTGGCCTCATGTCTGCATAGTACTAATTAAAAATCACAAACTTCTTTACCAGCCGGAAGCTTTATAAAATTCGGTGTGGATTCTTTAGAGGATTTAATTTAAAATGTCTCTTTGTACATAAACCAGAGGGTATTTTCCAGGGACTCTTGTAAGTTTAGAGGTATTTACAGAAATAATTTTATGATGAGAACACTAGGTTGGATTCTGCTCAACATACCATGTTATACCACAGTACTAAACTAGCTCTAGGCATGAAAGGCCTGATGATGAAAAATGAGTTTATACTTGGAATTCTGAAGGTATGGGCTGCAGTGGACCTCATTCCTACCCCTGAACCTACTATGCAGTAGACACTATTTACATTCCAAAACATTTACCTCAACTGAAGGGCAGAAAGTCCTCCAAATGCCTGAAGGTGGGTTCATTTTTCAACACTGAGATTTTCGTGTTTGAATGGAGATTTACATTAAAAACCTTATGAGATAGTGTATAGGGCCATATTTTATCAGAGAGTGGCTTTCTTTTCTTTTTGTATTAGCAAAGTGTGTGTAATCCTAATTAAGAAATAAGTTAATCCTAATGTCAACTGGCATAAATCCTGTGGGGAAGAGTGTTTTTGTTTACAGAGTGCCAGAAGTATTTGCTTGCCTTTGGTCTCTGTGTCATCCTTGTTCCTGAACAGCCCATTCTAAGGTCAGGAGAATCATGGAATCATAGAACTACCTGGGCTGGAAGGGACCTTTAAAGGTCACCTAGTCCAACCCACCTGACATGGGCAGGGACATCTTGAACTAGACCAGGTTGCTCAAAGCCCCATCCAACCTGACCTTGAACCCCTTGAGGAGTTTGTTGACTGCTCTTGCAAACCCTCAGCTAGTTTGGTGGAGTGTTACAAGAGGTCTTGTACTTATCTGGACCATTCTTAGGCTCCTTGCCTGCCCCTGTAGTCCACAATGCAACTTCTTGCAAGTTTTTCAGGTAAATCTTTAGGTTACCTTTTTTACATTTATCAATTCTGAAAAGCCAAAACTTCCAGTCACTGTTCCTACCTTGAGACATTTAAATTCCCTACCACAGCTGTGGCTACATGTTCCAACCTAGCTTCATGTAAGTTAAACAAGTTCTTAGGTTTTTTTTTAATTAAAAAAAGAAATAAACACAAACCCCAAAACAACTCTTTGACAACTATTTTATTCAGAATTGGGAAGAAATTGAGAGCTGGGATTGTTTATCCTGGAGAAGAGGAGGCTGAGAGGACACCTCTTTGCTCTCTCCAGCTACCTGAAAGGAGGTTGTAGAGAGGAGGGAGCTGGCCTCTTCTCCCAAGTGACAGGGGACAGGACAAGAGGGAATGACGGAAAGGGTCATTGGGCACTGGAATAGGCTGCCCAGGTCGGTGGTTGATTCACCTTCCCTGGAGGCGTTTAAGGCACGGGTAGACAAGGTCCTGAGTGACATGGTTTACTGTTTGATAGGAATGGTTGGACTCGATGATCCGACGGGTCTCTTCCAACCTGTTGATTCTATGATTCTATGAAACTCCAAAAAGTCAGAATCAACTCACTTCCTCACTTCCAGGCCCTCCTGATGGCTGCTCTGTGTTGCTTTCAAAATGATTGCAGCTTGATTCCTCGCAGAGAGATTCTTGTAAATACATACAGGGTGGGGATGGTAGGCACTGCTGTGGGGACTATTACCTACAGTTATCACTCTGTTATCATTGACTTCCACTAATTCAGTTAGAGTCATAGTTCTACCTTCCTGTGCGCAGGCTGTCAGAAGAGACTTGTGCATTCTTTCAGAGAGATTTGGGGTTCTTTGGGAAGTGATTTTCTTAAGGACAAATCCAGGTCTCAAGTCATGATTGACTCAAGTGTTCTGAGGTAAAGGGAAATGGCTTCAGAGGCAGGCAGCTATAAGGCTGTGCTCTGAAGGGTGGGGAGTTTCCCACCATTTTTGAGAGGACAGGTGAGGAAAGCTGCCTCCAGGAATGGATGGGGCAGAGAATAGAGCCAGATAAGCCTCAAGGGGAAAGCTGGTGCGAGAAGGGGAAAACAAATCCCCTCTCCTGCTACTCCATAGCACATAGAAACTTAGATTCTGTAAATATGCTTTTATTTAGAATAAAAGATGGCTGTGTAAGGAAAGCTATAGCATTAAATACCTTCAAAAAGTGCCTTCTTTAGTCTGTAGGGAACCTTTATCTGCAATAGTCACAGCTCTCCTGTTAGAAATCAGCCCCTTTATCTCTTTTTGTATAAAGCATGGTGCAGGGAGGATAGAAGAGTTTCTGCTGGGTCACGTGGCAAGCATCATTGTGTTTCTGAACCTCTCTCGGTTATTAATAATGAATTAGTCTTCGCAACATAAATATAAGGAAAGATGGTTAGTAGTGTCATTTTTTTGGATTTAAAAAATGTAGAAATGGAAGCAGTGAAAAAAAGAAGAGAGCTCGTCAGGATCTTACTGCACCAGAAACTGGAAACTGAACATAGGTTTTCTGAATGTCATGCCCATGCCCTACCTGGTTTTGAAACTTCACATTTCTTTTATTATGAACTTGCCCTGAAGAGTTTTTTTTTCTTTTTGTCCTATTTCTTTCCCCTTTCTTTCCCTCCTGTCAATGTAGCACAGATATCCACGTAGGCACAACTTCACATTCCACCAAAAAAATTGAAAGGCCTCAGGACACACTGCATTTGCAACATAAAATGCCATTTTGCAAGACAAAAGTCATGTTGCTGTTCCTGAAAATAGTCAGAAAAGAATAATGCCATATATTGCAGCAAACCATGTTGTTCAAACATGCCTGTCCTTTTCTCATGACTATTAACTATTCTTTTGTTCCTGGTGTTCCTTCTCTCCTTTGGACCACATGCTGGTCAAAAGATACTTGCCGGTTTGTGCATTAAAGAAAGAAAATAAATGAAGGAATGGGATTTTTCACTACAGATTTCTGATTGCCTGTAGTGTGGAAGGCTGCCAAGAGGAGCTTTCACGTGCTCAGAGACCAGAGTTGCTGGTGCTAGTGCCTGTGTGAGCTACCCAGTAAGCTGGATCAAGAAACAGTGGGCAAACACTGACCTTTTTTTCCAGGAGGTAAGAAGACTGGCAGCGTTCATTTTCAGCTGCTTTAGCTCTTTTGATAGTAGTCCAAAAGACAGTCTTGCCGCAGCAATCAAATCAGAGCAGCTAATGCTACTCTGCTGTTATAGATTTCGTTGGTACACCCAGGAGCACCATCGTCTTGCTCTAAGAGGGATCTTCAGTCCCTGTGTTCTGTTACAGTTTTTAATCATGCGTTTCTATCACCTATTCATATATATCATAGGTGAGGAGGGAAAAGTACCCAGATACCTTTGATATTCAGCCAGGAGAGATTGCAGTAATGTTCAGGCTGCTCTACAGCGTCCTAAACAAAGCAGCAGCAGAGAAGAAGCAGAGATGTGAGCTGTCTGTGCCTATACCGAAGTGTATCTCAATTTATGCCCTGAGGAGCCTTGCTGCTCCTGGAAGGCTTGGGATGGGGTTTCTCTTGAAGTAACAAAAGAAGATGACGTGCCCAACACTTCCTCTACACAGTCCTCTGCTTCTCTCCGAACGTTGCCACCTTTCAAGTGCTCTTCACTATTGCTGGTAGCAGATGTGTTTAAAACTTGAGGAACTCTCCTTTTAGTCTCTGACCAGGCTGCTGTATCAGTGCTCTGACTATGAGGAGAGGAAAAAAATACATTGAGCAAGCAAGAAAACTGTGAGAGCTGTAGAGAATCCCAAAACATTAAGGAAAAAAATCTGCCTCGATGAAGGATTTTTACTGGGCATGGTGGGGTTTTGCTGTAGGCAAAAGTGAATCTTATGAGTAATTGGGCTGCGAGTGGGAGGAGGGGAAGAGCTGGAGGCTCCCACCCCAGGGTGCTGCTGCTCTGTAACCCCTTCACACCTATTGAGCTCAGTGGCACAAGAAGGTGGCCCATGCCTTGCAGGGAAAGGTCGGTAATGAATAAACATCTTCATTTTAAATCACTGTAGGCTCCTGATTTTGCATTTCATTTCCAAACACAGTTATCCAATTTTCAGTTTAGGTCCTCTGAAGTGTAGAAAAATAGAGGTAAACTGCAGAAGAAGGGGAGAAAAAACTTTAAAAATTGCTAAAATGATGCACAAAGAGAGAGAAAAAGTGACCTTTGGCTGGGCATCCAACAGTGCAAAGAAATTCTAAAGTAGTTTACTTTGAAGTACATTTCAGTCAGACGGATTTTCTAGCAGTAAAATCAGGCACTTAGCAGGGATTGCATATAATTTCTACTCTATGCTTCAAACATAATTATTTATTTCCATTCAGCACCAACAGCTAAAGCCTTTGGTCATTAATAATGACTCATTCTTCACCTGCACCATTTGAGCTATGTTTGTCATCTACTTGCTAGCCTTTAAAAGAACTTAACCTGACTCTTCCTGTTGCCTTGTCATTCAGTTTGAGTCATTTTCTCTACAAATGACACACCTTAGTATTTGACATTTACGTAGGATGCTGTACATTGTTAGGAATGCTTTTAGATTGCATTTGTGTTAATTTTTCCTTGTACTATTGTAAACTACTACATTTTACTGTCTTGTTTAGTTTAATCTCCCTATAAGACTATCAAGTAGGTAGGTAGGTAATGGTAGGTTTTGGGGAATGAGGAAGAGGTCAATACGATACCTCCATCACCAGAACTTGCTGCCAGGTACAAGGAGGAATAATTAATCTAGAAGATAGCTAACTTGTCAGAAAGACTCCTTGGAAGCTAACACATTTTACGAGAAAATCTGTAGTTGGCATCTGCCAAAAGACCTGGTTTAATACCTAGTTAAGGCAGCCAAGCAGATGCTAGTAGCATCCAGTCATCAATGAGGAGTGAAAGCATCTTTCTCAGTATGAGAAATCCAGCAATCTGAAGATTTAGCAGAAATGTCTGTTTTCTTTTTCCTTGTTTTGTTAACAGCTTGGGTATAACAGGAGGTAAATGCTGTTTCAACTTATACCCTTCCCTACATTTAAGAGTTGGCTGAAGACCAGGTGAAGAGTGACAAGGTTTAGCCCTTGCGCCTGTTTTCTACAAACGTTTGTAGGAACTGTCATATCAGAAAAGTCCAGTCGTGCCATTTCATCCTCTGTTGTGTCCTCAGAAATGGCAAAGTCTTCTGGTCTAAGCAGCAGTTGCAAATCTATTCTGTACAAGAAGAAATATTTCTAGCTAGCAGCTTTTTCTACGACTAACATAAATTCTGTTGGTACTCATTTTATGAGAAATTCTTTCTGTTTTACCAATTACAAAATCCCGTGTTCTAGCAGTCACAGCAACGGTAAGCAATCCTAATGAGGGAAACAAACCTTGTTCCCACCAAAATCGCTGTAAGTTTTGTCAGTGACCTTCATGTCAGAAAGAGCTGGCCCTTTTACAGAATTCAAAAATAAACTAGAGCTGTAAAAACCATAATATTTTCTTAAGGGAGTCATCCTTTCGTGTTTTCTTCCAGTGCCTGAAGTGCCTTTTGTGGAAAGGTTACTAACCTGCAACAGATGAAAGTTAAAAGAACGTGGTTAGAAGGCAAAGTAAAAGTAAGTTATGAACATATGGTTAGTAAAATTATTTTTAGAAATGAAATATAAAAATGTTGAAAAGTTAGGCAACCGATGCAAACCAAGGTACCATAAATTTGAAGAAATTCATAATCAAATATTTATGGTTCTCTTTGCGGTGTTTGAAAAATTAAATTATTAAAAGCAAATATTGTGGCAAATACGTTCTCATCAATCTCAATAAAAGTTACATTTCACTATCACTGTCACATTATTACTTTTTTGCTTTCAGTCTTTTAAGATTGAAGAGAACAGTAACAAACTCCAGTAACAAATCAAGGCTTTTCAATGTAATTTACTTGGTGAGTAATTTCTAATTGATTCAGACTGATGGGGCTGCATAGTTTGATGTATTGCCGAAACGAGAGATACTTTGGATGAAGTGAATTTATAAGCACCTCTTCTCCAAAGAAAAATGGCTGCTATATTTCATTTTGTCATTTTTAGCTGTAGCAATGTTCCTGTATACCTATCTGGGTGACTCAGAAAAAGAAAAACCCAAAATAGCATCCACACCTGTTGGGAACCCCACTGTTTTCCCACGGAGGAGCAGGGAGTCAGCTCCCGTGCTGGGTCTCAAGCATGGCAGTCGGACACAATGTGTATTTACCCCATACGAGCAGCCTGGTGCACGCGTACCACTCGCTCCTTTTCTCTCTCTTTTTTTGAACGTGTAGTTGCTTAGCAACATAATTTAGTCACCTGCAGGTCAGGGTTCAGATCTTGTTAATGTCATTGTGAATTAGGAGGAGGAAATGACTTTGGGGGTTTTACAGCTTCTTTGTGACATTGCTGTTAACCAAAAGGTTTGTATCGTGTTTGGTGGGAAACCTTCAGTGACTGCTTGTTTTTCATGTGATTATTTCCATACGAATTCTGTAATACTTCTAAAGTGAAGAAGGAAAAGGCAAATCTGACAGAAGATATGTTATTTGATATATACGTTGTAGATGCTAAAGGTCAGAAACAGTGCTTTGCACCCAATGACAAATTGCTTCATTTTAGGGCAGATTAAACTCCATACTTTGGAAAGAATTGTTCCAATGTCACTTGTGCTCCGTCCTCTTGTCTTTCCCCACAGCACATTCAGGGAGGCTTTCAGGAAAGCAGTTCCCCACCACATGTGCCTGCCACTTTATTTCCCACAGCAGAAATCCCTGAAGGCTAACGCCTCAGGGGAGCAATCTAAATTTAGCGACTACAAAATTCATCTTGAATATTTGCTCCGTACACTGGCAGCCCCTCGGATACCCTTTGATCCTCCCCGCTTCAGCCTGGTGCAATAATAGCTTCAGCACTTCCCTGGCACCCTGCTTTAGTCAGGCAGAGAGATTTCCGAAGACCACCTGCTTAGTTTGCCGTGGAGGATCCAAGGCATCCTAGCTGCTGCAGTCCCAAATGCTTAGAGACTTGCCAGGGTCACTCAGGCTGGGATTGCTGTGTGCTTTCTAACCTCCGGGAATGCTGCACACCCATCAGATCCGTTCAGCTCAGCAGACAGAGCTGGAAGGGTGAGGCCACAGTGCCAGGTCGAGGTTCCACAAAGGCTTGGAGAAGCAAATGGGATTTTTGCATGCTCTGGGTGTGAAGGAAAGGCTTTGCCATTTTGATAGAAATATTTGTGTAGAGCTGTCAGAAGGGTTTTTCCGCTTCGTTGGCCTAACCAGTTGAAAGGAAAGCGTGCATACATCCATGTCTACATATACCTATATCGTGTGTGTGTGTGTGTGTGTTATTATTAGCTCTTTGGGTGAAGATCCAAATCTGATCTAAATTTGTAGATTTTCATCCAAAATTACATATTGCTTTTTCAGGATCATAAATGCTTTCTGTTATAATTTTAAAAGTAGCTATAAAAAACCAAAGTAGGAATGCCATTTACAAATAAAAAGCCATAACGTTTTCCTTGGAAAATAACAGAATTAAATATTTTGCACATACTGGAAAAATGTTTCTTCATTTTTTAGAGCCAAAATAGTTTTATCAAATTTGGTCTGAATTCAATGGTAGTTACAATCCTCCTGAAATAACATTTCTTGGCAAACTTATTATTCACTTTTTTTTCCCCTAACGTTTGCCTTTGATTTCCTGATCAAATTTGTATGCATTGCTCTTTTCTCTATGGTTTGAAATCCTGTGCTAATGGCTCTGTCCCGCTGAGGTTTTCGCATACGCGCTATTTCACATGGGCTTTGTGGCTCAATTGTAAGCTGTGCGAGAAGCTGCAGTTGTGTTCACTGTTCACAAACACTGGTAATCCCAGGATCATTTGCATGGGTGATTTGTGGTCTAGAGTTCATTAATCTTTTGCTGTGACTGTTCATTATTTGTGCTATGTGACTGGTCAGCTAAGACATATGGGGCCAGATTGCCAGCTGCTGAAAATCAGTGTGGCTCTGTTGATGGATTGAGGCATGCTGGCGTTCGTCTGTGACGGATTGGAGCCTGGAACAGAGGGGCTTCCCGCTTGTTTGCCAGGCTTTGAGGACAGCTCTGCTAGTTTTTGTAATGTATGAGCTTCTACCCAGGTGAAATCCACCTACGAAACAAGCTGCCTTCAGATACCTCACTTATGTAAACATTCCGGATCTTGTAAAAACAACCAGTGTGTGCAGGAGTTTGCAAATAGGAGTTTGAAAGGCAACCATTAAATAACTGAGCTTAAAAACTTGCTTTGGTTTTATTTTTTAATTCTTGGTCAGGTGACTCCCCAAATACAAACCCAGTTGTTTCTTATGTGGTTATTTTGGGCAAGTGGTAGAGGAAAACCAAACCAGTATTTGTACTGTTCTGGACAGAGTGTTACTGAAGGGTAAAACAATATGTGAACATGCACATCAGGATGTCTTGTCAACATCACCTCAATGTGAAAATACGCTAATCTTCCTGTCTTCTAAATACTAAGGGAGCTTTCACGTGATACCCTTAACGTGGGTGACATGGGAATTCTCCAGTTCTTCTGATTATGGGTGTTTTGAAGAATTCACAATATCTGGAGTTCGATGTGAAAGCGAGGAGGTTTTTGTTTTTCTCAAAAAAACGTACAGGAAAATACAGTTGGACTCGATGATCCGGCGGGTCTCTTCCAGCCTACGTGCTCTATGATTCTATGATTCTATTCTACTATTTCAGCTGAGATGATGCAGACCGTATTCTTGACTCCATTTCCTGCAAAAGTTTCAGTAATGACAACAATATTATGCAGTGGTTATGTTAACACATAAAGCCTGAGTAATACTATAACTCATTATTTATAGCGATTGATACAATAAGCATCAGTGATTCAGGTTAAAATTTTTTATAAACTGATGCTGGCTCAGGTCCAGTGCCGCACTGCCAGCTTATAGTCAGCTTTGCACGGAGGAGTTCAAATCAAAAGGGAACTTTTTCAACTTTTCTGTCTTTTCATCCAGAACAAGGTGGGCAACAGCAGCTACGCAAGGCCAAAATGTCTCAGGGGACCACCTTCATATGAATTAACCGTAAGAAGATTTCAGATCCATTGCCCAACTCAGACCCTTACAAAGTTGTTGGTGTGTGAGGCATAAATCACTCATGCAACAGGGCATCTACCATCAGGGGTGCTAATTGAGATGAATGTTGCAGTGGGTAGCTGGTGAGATAGCACAATGGCATTTAAAACTGAGAGGAGGGAATATTTCCTCCTCCTTTTCTTCTGGGTAGCATTGGCTCTTTATGATTATCATAATGCTTCTGGGTAGCATTATGATTTTAGGCTGATACCTGGATGTCTCAACCTCTGCCTGTATTGCACTAGTCTCCAGCAGACCCTTTAATGCATAACAGACCTGCTTTAAGCCATGACAGGAGTCAAAAATGCAGAAAAGTGTGGAGGTGGAAGATTTGTGGTTTTCCCATCCTTTGTCCCTACAGGCAAAACTTAGAAAACTTTTAATCCATGGTTCTCAAAATCTTTTTTAATCATTTACTTTCACAACTGGTTTCCTACTCAAGTACAAGGCTGGGGAAAAGAGAAGTTACACAGTTTGTCAAATGGCTTGTAGAAAATCCATAGCAGAGAAGCAGCCAGATGTCTCTCCTCCAGCCCTTGGCTCCTTCTCCAGACAGTACATATCATAGTCTTTGTTCTTGTTTCTAGAAAAGTCAGGTGTTTACTAGTGACCAGCTAAAACTCAGTATCCCAATAACACTTAATAAAAGCAAAGTCAGTGGAAACACACAACAGTAGAATGAGCAGTACATCAGCAAAAAGTCCCACTGAACATCTAGATATTTGGGGTTTAATCATGAAGTTATACATTTCCGAGCCACTAGAGATTTGGACGTTCAAATTAAAGGAATGGAGTATGGATTTTAAAAGGCTTTGTCTATTGTTTTATCTACCATGTATTGTCTCAAAGACTTTGAAGCCTACTAGCAACCCAGTTCTGTGAGGCTGTTGTGCTCAACGTTGGTGGCCAGAGTCAGGTTTTGTATGTTTTTGTTTTCTGTGTGTACCCAGTGTTTGAGGGCATGCATAGAAATGAAGTGGTTAAAACCAAACTTCTCTGTAGGCAAAGTTTCTTCTATTTTCCTTTGTAAACTTTGGAGAAGATGTACCAGTTTTGTTTTGTTTTGTGTTTTCCTTAAAAAAGAGAATCAACAGGGCTTGAAAGGAAGTGGATCTGTAGAGCTGTCAGCAGAATCTATAAAAGAGACTCTCTGGGAATCCCATCCACCTCTCCACTTGCAGGCAAAAAGACGTGGAAAATAACACATCAAAACTATATTTCTTAAATATTTTATACATAACGTCCAATGTTCTAGCCTTCACAAGAATGCCAGATAGCTGTCCTTCCTTTAGTGTTTTATATATGATACTTTAAAAACATCTGAAATAAGTTTATACCTTGTATCAGCCACCAATAGCAAACTGCCTTACAATCAGGGCCATATGTAGTTCTGTTGTATACGCTTTCTTAAAGGTATTGCCAGTGTAAACCTGGAACTTCTGTCTTGAAATATAATAACTCTTCCTTAGCTTATTCAAGGAGCTGCTGTTCTTGAGCTTGTATTTGGGACTGTGATATGTTCCAGCGACAAATCTATAATCAGGTCGCAGATGAGTATGTGATTCACAAGAATGGATTGACCAAACAAATATCCTAAACCTTCACAAGGTACGGCAGAGTGAAAATTAATTTGATGTAAGGTTAATGACTTGGCAAAAATATAAATGTCACCTAGGAAGTCTGGCATCATGCCTCTCCCGTAATAATAAGACCATAGTGAATGTACGTGTGAATGGGTAAAGTTAAATACAAGTTTGAAATATGGGAATCCTTATTCAAGATCTGGTACAGAATAGGAAAACACAACTCTACATTTTAGTTAATTTAGGAGCGTAAAACCCAATTAAATCTTTCTATATTTCTTAATTAACTGCAAGGCTGCTTTATGCAAACACAGTTTGACGTACATATTTGTGTGTGATTGGCACAGAGATCAGCCATGTCAAGTTTAAGTAAACGTGAGCATACAAACTCAAACAACGAGCTATTTGCCCAGCAAAGCAGCATAACTCTTGCAAACAGAAACTCACTTCTTCATCTGGACTTGGAAAACCTTGTTTTCTTAGCGTATTCCTGTGCTAGGAGCCCTGCAGACTCGGGTCTTTAAAATGCACTAAACAATTCTGTATGGATGCAATCAAGTGTATTGTGAGGTACTTTGGGTTTGCTTACTGGTATAAAAACACCTGCAAGGTAAGGCTTTTGATATCTAGCTACCTCACTCAAAAAAACAGACTATTGCAATTGTTACTCAGTTATGAGACCAGAAGAGCTGTTCTAAAGCAAACCTTGAACATCTTTTTTCCATTATTTGATTTAATGTAATGCTTCTGAGGGATGCTGGAGAGACAGCAATGCGGCACAAAATCCATTATGCATCCCATAGCCAATATAATTGAATTAAAATTGTAATTTGCCTTTCTCGTTATAAAAACTCAATAAATTCATGAATGTGGTTCTGAAATACTCATTTTTCCTTAAGAAAGTACAACACGTATGGCCTGTTTTCTAAGATCCCCTCTCCATGAGTAGGACAGGAGAGGGTGAGAGAGCTGCCCGCACTTCAGGCCTGTGCAGAGGGGACTGGGTAGACTCTGGGTGACTCAGAGCAACCTCACAGACCACAAGAGACAAAGAAAGCCTCACAGAGCAGGAACAGTGGAGCTGATAAAAGTGGTAAATTTCCTTGTACTCAAGCTTAGACACAGTAGCTGCTTAGAGCAAGCAACAACAGGCATCAAGTTTCAGAAACTGAAACCTTTAATAAGATCCAAACTCAGGAATTACATGGTGCAGAAAGGGTTAAAAAAAGTGCGAAGGATTTTCTGCCAAAGACCTTTAATCATTCCGTGCTCTCTTTTTCACTAAAACTGTTTTCCTACTGTCTATGACACTGTGGGTCGTGAGCCCGGCTGTGTATTTCTATGGACAAACATCATAGCTCCACACAGCACAGAAGAGAGAATGTGACTCACCTGAAAATAGAATCTTAAAACCAGGATTGCTGTGAAATTGTTTTGTCCTGTCCAGGTTGTGGCAGACTACAGCAGCAGATGATCAGTGCTGTGTGGAGCTGATCTGCTGTGGAAGAATCGAAGCAATGAGTGTGTGCAGCATTTTATGCTGGCGTTGGATGAATTTTCTACCTGGACTTCTTTGTGGCTGACTTCCAAGTCTGCCTTCACATCCTTTTGGAGAATGCCTTGCAGGGGTAGAGCAGCCAAGAAGGAGGTGAAGGATCACTGTCTGCTGAAGATCTTTTAGCTTTCTTTCTAAAACCTCCAGGGAGTCAAGGGGGGAGCTGATATGGGATCAAAAGCAATAATGGAGAAGCATTTGAAGGGGTGACATTTTTAAGATGAATTGTTTGGATAAAGATATTTCCTTCTCTTTTCTCTAATACCCAGCTGCTGAACTGAAATCTAAATGTACCTGGTCAGTGCAGAGCATTGCAAACCTACAATCCAAATGTTCAAACATTACTTGCTTTTTATTTTCTCAACCGATCAAGAGCAGGAATACTTCCCACAAACAAGTACACCCCTGTGAGCCTCTCACACAGAGGCACCTCTTTATAGATTTAAGACTACAGCATCCAAGAGCTTTAAGACACTTCAGAAAGAAGAGAAAGCTGCCATCTGTCTCTTCCTTGTTTCTCACTCCAAATGGCAGAATACCTTTTCCTAACCGAGCTCTTCCCATCTTTTACCCTCTAAAGCATTAGTCACAATTAAATGCCAGTGCGTTATTCACAGGGGAATAATAATTTATTTGCATGCCTGTGTAGTGGAACAGTATGTTAGAGGAGACAGCTAACCAAAGGGGGACAGTTCATGTCTCTGAGAGAACATACATCTTACTTAAGGATTAAAAAGAAGGGAGGCTTAAAATAAATAGATAAATCTGCATTCTCCTTTACATGCAGCTTTAAGAAGGTGGGGTACTTTATGCATTAGGGTAATTTTGTCAGCTGGCTGACAATGTGTTAACGATGCTTAAATGCAGAGGAGCAGAGCTGTGGTGGCCTCTGCCCTAATCAAGCAGCATGGCAGGGAGAGAAGCACAGATGTAATTCTGAGGCTTTGAAATCAACAGGGCTGCGACAACAGAGGCTGCATTTTCACCTGTAGCTGAGAGCCAGACAAACAATATGCTGTATCCAGTGCATCTCCCTTTAAAAACAATTGCTATTGCAACAGTCTGAAGGTAAGACAGCCTAATGTAGGTACTGCATCTTGGGGTATTCCTAGAGAATAGAGGATCACAATGTGATTTGTTATTTTTTCAGATAAAAGACCCCTGTAGTGACTCAATTTAGCCTTTAATTACTGTGAGAATCAAGTACCTACACAGAACAGCCTGGATTTTCCACTGGACCAAGAGAGGGAGAGTTAAAGAGAGAAAACAGCTAAGTTTGGCTTGTAGTCTCTGTCTTGGGGTCTTCATCTGTTTTTTACAACTGTGCTGCTGAGTTCTCTGATTGTAAGGTCAATCTTTGGGGGAATTCTTGCCTATGGTGTCCAAGAGACCCATACCTATTCCTTTAGAAATCCCCCCCAGTCCAAGTTTTACCCTGCAAATAAACTTAATATTTAAGGGTGGGCTAGGAGGAGATAAACAGAAAAAGAAAGACCATTCTGAAATGTGTCTCCTTTGAAGTAGCAACAGAGGTAATTGGATGCATAAGAATTATCTTTCAATTCAGGATCTTTACTTGATGAGTTTAATTTAGTATAAACAAGCAACATACTTGGGTTTGCTGAGAGCTGCCAGTATTCTCTTTGTGCATGGGAAGGACAGGATTTTTTTTCTTTTTGTACATCATTTACTACTAAGCACAGTGACTCCACAAAGTTGGTACAACTCCCTAACACAAAGCAGAAAAATGTACAAAGGAAAGAAAAAGACATTTTGTTGCTGGTTTTTAAATAGAAGTTCTCTGTAGGCAGAGTTCACCTGCATTGGGGTGGAATCAAAGGGCCACTAAGGAGGAAATTTTTTTTTCACCTTCTAGAATGTGGATGTCTGTCTTTTGTATCAATTGTCAGTATTTTGTATTTACTGAACAATGCCTCATATGAAGATAGTAAGGTGATTTGATATTTGCTTATGAAAGCCTATTTCTAAAGCAGTGGTACAGGAATTTTCAGCAGTTTCCACAGGGACCATTTGCTAGAAATTTAAAGAAACCTGTTCTTCAACGAACATCCATTCAGAATAGACTTGTGTTTTTTATAACCTGGGGAGAGGACATTTTCACTGAGAACTGAAAATTAGTGAAGCAAAACTTCAGACCTCTTGTGCACAGCCCAAGCACAGCTTTTTCCTTATAGCCCCTTCTCACAGGCAGGGGCAACGTTTTCCTCTAGCAGCCAGATTTAAAGCACTGTCATTCCTCTAAATGATTTTCAGATCAGGCTGCAAGCCAATCTTCCCACCCACCCTCACTATTTATTTGCTGCAGCGATGACAGGTCCAGCCAGCATGGAGTAAAAATTTAGTTACTCCCTCGATGTGAGACAGCATCCATAAGCACAATTTCCTGCTGTGTGGGAGGGCTTCTGTGCCTGTCCCAAATGTCTCTATTATCCCTTCTGACTATGGCATTCCAGGCAGCCAAGAAGGCAGATGAGATAGCCTCGGATCTTTCCCAAAAGTGCCCTAAGCTTGGTGCGTCGTGATTAAGAGATATCACTGAGCAGAGCTTTGTCCCTCCAGCTGAGGCAATGGGCCAAGCAGGTATGCGGAGTTTTGAGAGGCACCAGTCACAGGGGCTGAACCAGGGAGGGATAACAGGTATCGAGTAAGAGAGGGAGTGAAAGGAGAATGAGGCAAGGAAAACTCTTCGTGCAGCAGAGCAGAGAAGGGTTTAGAAAAAAATCTTTTGTACTTGTTCAGATTTTTGTAAATCCCAATATGCTTGAATATGGGCTCGTCCTTCAGAGAGCAAAACGACTGGCAAAGGAAGAAGTGATCAGAAAATTACCTTACATTAATTCTCTGTATAGAAAGAAATCTACTTGCAAAGGTTTGGGGGTTTTTTAAAGATTTTTGAGGTCTTATCAGCTACAGTTTTATCTGAAAGATTGTGGAAACTGCAAGGGCTTTTTTGCTCTGTACCTCCAAGGTTCATTGTCAAGTGCCCACAAAGAACTTAAAAAGCATTTATCCATCTTTCAGCAGCATGACAGACCCTGTTGCTATTCTGCTGTCCTCCAGATACCCCTTTCTTAGAAAAACTGAATTGCTTTCAAGAAAGTGTTGTTTTCCTTTTCTTTATGCAGCTATGTGAGATGGAGCAATTTCACCCTGTGTGACACAGAGTACAAAGTGTGTGAGTCCTCCCTTTCCTACCTCTGCCCCTGGATGAGTCTCCTATTTTGCTACATTGTCATATAAGTGTTAATCAAGATTGCGTGTAATGTTCACATACGAGCTTATTATGCAACCATTCTTAACGATCATTATAAAAATCAGTCTGGCTCTGGCAGTCAAGTGGTGCTAAGCTGTCTGCAATGGGCTGCATTCAAGGCCACATAATTCCTGTTCTGAATATATGAAAAGCGAGACTGTCTGTCTTAAGACCTTAACTTTGCACACCACGAATCTTGGAACAAGCTGTTCAGGTGACCTTGTCACTGTAGTTTTCCAGATTTCCTGATTTCATCTTTGTTAAAGGTTTATTTCTGTAGCCCATTGCGTTTAGGCTTCAGGAGGTAGTGTACCCAAGATTCCTGCATATCACAAAGGATTGCGCCGAGATAAATGACAAAGGAAAGATACTTTCAAGGGGCAGACATTAAAAGGCATCTTGATGGTAGAGGGGGACACTGAGAAAAGAAATGATCAGAGGAATTACAAACTGACAAATGTTTTGGAATTCTCAGTCTTTAAAATCTGCCCCCAGCTCCTTAATTATGGAACAGGTCCACAAGGAAAACAGTAACCTACTTCCCTTTGTTCATCTCTTTCTGGTTGGAAGGATTTATTAAGATAATGTCAATATTCTTCCCATCAATTTTGGAATGTCTGTCTCTTTGTTGAAACAAGCTATTAGCAGCAATAAAAAGACACAGGACTAGAATAATTTGTCTAGAGTTCTCTTGTGTGAAATATTCACAATAGTGTGAAGAAGCCAGTAAGTAATATTACACTCACGGCTTGCTTTGGCTCACAGGTGGCAGCAAAATCAATTAACTACTTCTATCCATAGGAATTTATTGACTTCCACCCATTTTAGAAAGAAATGTGACTTTCAGTTGGTAAAATTACAAAATGCCTGTCTCGTGCTGTGAAGTACTGTAAGACATTCTTTCTGTCCCAGCCACCCCGGCTCCAGGGCAATATGCTTCATCTGGTTATTCTTTCCCAGAATGCAGAAGCTGGGAATCATCCTTACTTAAGTGAGCTGCTAATCTACGCCTTCATTTGAAGTTTCTTAAAGTACTGGTTGGCAGTGCTACTTACCTCTAATTACTTTTTCGCAAACTCGAGTCAGCAAAATTTGCAATGACTAGTATGAATCTCATAATACCATGAGCAGTGGGAAAGTGTGGTTGTACAGATAAGGCACCCCACACTGCTCATTTAACTCAGTATGATCCCCACATTATGAACTTGGCACCGTACCAGAGAAGGATATGGGAGAAAGGCCAAGCTATTGTAGCAGGTAGATCATATACATAAATTTAGGCAATCATTTAATGGGAGCTCAGCTAAACAAGCTGTCCCTCACCTTTTGTTCCTGTATAGATGTTTATATTACTAATTAAGCTGTGGGTTTAGGTCTGCAAAGTAATGAGGCTCTTCCTCCTGCTGATGTCAAAATACCTGACTGTTCGCTGATACTTTAAATAAAAGAAGGTAGGAGAACTGGCTGTAGTAATTGACTGGTCGCTTGCAAGAGTTATTTCAGGGTGAATGCTGGAGAGGCTGGACTGGCCTAGAGAGTTAGAAATAAATGTTGTTTTTTCCAGAGGCTGACGATTGGAATGTTTTCCCGAGAAGTGTTAGCATTTGGTAGCATTCCTCAGCCTAGGTGTGGTGTGTACTAAGCTTACATCTAGGTTTCCATAAGGGAGCAGATTGTGTGTGTGTCTCTCTCTTGTGTAGTCTAATTAAAATAACTTGCATACACATGTCAGTGTTCCCACTGAGTCTTATGGTATTTCGTTAACTGATTTTCATTTTGTTGAGTATAGACTGGGAAAGGCTTGTGTTTCTGAGCTTTGGTGGCTGATAAAGTTTTATTTGAATTTATGATAAGTGTTGTATTTAGGTAATTATTTGAACCCTATGGCAGTGACAAACTGAAATCTAGAATGCTTAGGTATGTTGTCTTACATTTGAATATCCCTGTTTGAGTGTTTTGAAGACCCGAGGCTGCATATTTGTATTCTGGACTATACTTGAGTGGGTGACCACAGAGGAACAGTCCAGGTTTGCACAGCAAAACTGCTAAACATTCTTCTTGCCCTTTTCTGCTCCTTCGGACTCTGACCCTGAAAAAAACCCCATCTTTACAGTGCAAATGATAACCTAGCAATCCAGGATGAGTTGTAAAACCTATGCACGGAACCCTTGCCATGAAGTTTTTCAAGGGTAAGAGCATTAACCTAGATCTTCTGGCCAAATTCCAGTCTTTGTATTTAACTTCTTATCTGAGCTCCTCTGGTAGTTTCAGTTATCGTGATCTTCACCTTCTCTCATCTCTACAGCTGCCATGTGGCATTTCCTTGCTTACTTCAGCAGAAGTTGCAGATTACCCAGTGCTAGTTTTAATTCAGCAATGAAGCATGCATTTTGGAACAACACATTGCTGCTAAAAGATGTTCATGTTATCTTAATCGTATGTTACATTAAAATCTGGATCGATATATAAGGAAGAAGTAATATATTTGTGTTTCTTAAAAGATAACATACCTTTTTTGCTAACTACTAAATCCAACTGGGAACTCCTGTATCAAATTATCTGAAATGAATGGGCTATTAACAAAGTAAGTTATTAAAGCACCGTGTAATAAAAAGGATTACATGTCCTTGTATAAGAAAGATTTCCTTAATGGGTTAATATGAGTTAATGGCTTCTATCTAGCATTTAAAAGCAGATAAAATATAACAAAAGTAGAAGTGATATGATAAAAAAGGTGACTACTCAAAGGCTTAATGTGTGAAAGTAAGTAAGCAGAGTGGAGAAACCAATATCATGAATATACGTAGTTTAGGACAGGCTCAAGGAAAAGGTAATGTCACTTTTCCTCTCTAGATGACCTGGTTCAAATCCAGATTACAAGGCAAATTCTGCCTTGATGTAAATCACTTATTTAACCCCATCGATTTTGGTTAATAGAATTTGGCCATGTCTCAGTGATGACTTGAATTCATTACTCCACACGAGTGAAAATTTGAGAATGGCTACATTATCTGTTCAAATTACACTTATTTTTATAGCCACAAACTGATTAAAAATTCCCAATTATTTATTATAGTCTTCTATCCAAATACCTCATTCATGGCTCATGAATACTGAATGTGGACCTACTGGATTTACTGTGCAGACTGAAAGCTTGCCTAGGTTTTCTTCACTACTATTGCTGTTTCAAGCTCCTCTGAGAGAGCAACTGTACATCAGGAATCTCTACAGCAACTTTGCTTTCATCACTCAGATTCTGGGTTGTGCCCAGAAACAGAAGTTTGACTTTTCCTTAAATATGACCAGAAGTAATACTAACAAGTTTTTGGGGTTTACTGTTGAACTCCTGACTCAGACTAAAACTGAGTGGTCAGGAAGAATGTTATGATTTATGATCTGTTCTGAATAGGGATGTATTTAAACACCGAACTGAATTTCAGGAGCTAAGAGGGAAGAACATAGGAAAGGAGGAAAGGAAGAGTGAAATGTGTCGTACTCATGATTGTAGCCAGGCTCTACAAACCCAGTATAAATAGTTTGTAGTACCAGCCTCTGAGGCAGCTATTTAGCTCATTTGAACTGAGGCATCTTCCAAAAAGGTTTATATTGCTGCTGTCTACTAGACAGTTAGAAAAGGCAGGCTGAATTTAATTTAATGTTAAACTTAACCCTTAAAATTACTTAAAAACCTGGACTAGTTACTGCACTTTGTCCCTATTAATGCATTTTTTTGTGTCTAAAAATGAGCTGCGGCACAAGCACGATGCAGGAAATAGACCTTAATCAATATTTCAATCAGCCACCTGTGGGTGAGTGGGAATTTCTAGTTAGGGATTCTCCCAGGTAAATAAAAAGCTACTTGTTTTCTTTCTTTGAAGGAAGAACTGTTAAGAAGTTCACTTCTCCGGGGATTTTTATACTTATATAAACAGTAATGTTCTTCAGAAAAATGAGATCAACCACGAATTTAGTCTGAGCTTTCACAAAACCCAAGCTCCTATTTAATGTTGACTGGCATTAAACGGGTACAGCCCCATCAATTATTGTGGGGCTGAGCTGAGTGATGCGCAACATGTGAGGATCACACCCACACTTTTGCGGAGAAGATGGGTTTGGGTATTTTTATTCTTTTGTTGTTCAGAAATTCTTCAGAAGGAGACAAGCTGTAGTTTCTTGGTGTTGACACTGCGATGACCTCATTGATTGAATGAAGGTTGCTATGGTATGACTGCAGAATCTGTTCGGTGATATATTACGATATCACCACTGAAAGCCCATCATCTGCCAAATACCACACACTGATAACTGGTATCCTGCATTTTCCCTCCCGCCTCCCTCCTTCACATGGTGCCATATGGTAGCTGTTGCAATTGCTGACCTATAGTGGCTATGAGAGTGTGTCTTCAAACTACCCTTTTTATTTATTAAATCATTCTTCTTTTCAGCTTCAGGACTTTGTTGCTCACCAAACTTAATAGGATCATTTACTGCTGTGGATTTCTTCCTAGAAGAATCAACTGCCTTGTCCTTTGAAATCTCCTAAAATATCATTACTGGCAGGCTACAGTTTTCTGTCCGAGGGAAGCATGACCCCCCCCCCAAGGCACATGCTGTGCCCAGCCAGGGGGGTTCAAGCTGCTGACAGGCAGGGTGGGCAGTGTGGACTGCCTACCAGTGGCTGGGATTTTGCTGCATGCATTTGTCTGGCCCATGCAGAAGTGGGACTGGTTGGTTTGGGGTTTTTTTTTTGTTTGTTTGTTTGTTTTTTTTCTTCCAGAAGTGTTGTGTTAGATTTTTTTTCCTGGCAGTTGTGCGTGCAGCTCAGACCTGTAGCTAAAGGGTCCTGGTGACTCAGGGAGAGGTGAGGGCTGTGGGCAGGATTACTCATGCCTGTCCACCGGGGATAGGGGCAATCTTAATATTGCACAGCAAAGTTGTGAGCTCTCTATGAGACATAAGGTGATTCAGCTAACCACAACAAAGCAGGTTTATGTAGAATGTGTCAGCCTTGAGTAGTAAGGGGAAAATATAAGCAATATAATATCACAGCAATATATTGGCCACATCTCCTGTGGCATTTTACCAGGGAAGTCTAAAGCAGCACGTAAGATGAAAGACTCAGGACTAGCACAGGGGAGGTCCATTTATGCACTGCTGTCCCAGGGAAGATCTTGAGTTTGAGAAGAGCTTAATTTGCTTCTGGGTATTGGGTGAAAGAAAAGTCATTGTGTGGTTAGCAAGGATAGGTGGCTAGGAGGGTGAGTGGAAGAGAAGGAAAAATATGTTTCCTTCAGTTCTGTGGAGAAGACAAATGACTGTAGAGAAGAAGAATAAAAGTCTGTTTGCTGCAATACAACTAATAGACTCTAGACATTTTCCAGCTACCTTTTACACCCCAGTATCTAAGCTTTGACTTTATCAGTTTGTTTAAATGTCAGTAAAACATGAAAGCAAAGCTTTAGTTTCTTCTGACCACACGCTATCTAAACTTTCCTTTCAGATTTCTCTGTCCTCTCTGAACTGGTAGAGTTGCCATCCTTCATAGCCTGGATTTGAGCTATTAAGATCAACCTGAACTGACATGAGAGAGAGTATCAGCAATGAAAAAGTCCTGAATCCCTGGGTTTAAGGCTGTCAAATCTCTGAAACTCCTCTAGGGATCTAAACAGCACAACATTGCTTGTCCATACTGTATATGCATTATAGCTTTCTTCCTAAATTTCATGTGGTGTTTCCACTTTTATGCAGTGACAAACCTATACTGAATACAAAATTTTTATACTAAATATACAAAACAGGTAGAGTGGTCGGAACAAAAGAAGTTGTCTAGTCATTTTAGTGCATCGTATGCAAAAGCCAGCTGATAAATTGTAAAATGCAGAACAAAGGGAAATGAAGAGAAAATGATCATTTCTGAAACTCCTATTTCTCCAACGATCTGTCAACAGGTTTATCTTTTTCTTAAAGGAAGTTTGATATCAGTATCTGTCATGTCCAGTACATTTTGCCAGTCAAAAAACCTGTACTGATCTTTTGATTTGAAATTAGATAGATATATGAGGTTTTAGTTTTAAAATAACATTTTTTTTTCTTGCTGGTAAAGAAATCTTGTTTTCTCTGTTCCTGCTCTCTGACAGTTGGTTGGCAGAGAAAGGAGGAATAATAAGTTTTAATTATATCTCCCCAAACAAGCAGATTTGAAAGCAATGCGGGGATTACATGAGAATAAAATCCCTTCAAGCATTAACTGTCGCTGGTAAAAGGATGTTAGATATAATCCTATAAGGTTAGATGTCCAGACATCCTGGTTTAACCAGGACAGTCTAATTTTTAATTTAACGTTCTGTCATCCTGATTATTTTCTTCGGGAGGCTCATGTGTCATGTTTGCCTTTGTGCCATACTCAAGAGTGGCACAATCATGAAAATAACACTTTAAATCATCATGCAGCTTTTCTCCTCCAATTTCATCAACCAGCATCACATGTCAAAATGCATTGAACATCACAAGCCAGGAGAATAGGAATTGTATTATCTTCTGCATTAAAAAGGAATAGATAAGCAAGAGAACAAAGGAAAAGTAATAAAGAGGAGTGGGAAAAATAACTCCAGATCTATACATGCCTTTTCTTCTTTATGAGGAAAGATGCTCGTGACAATACACAACACGCTTGTCACTTTTTTTGTTTTGTAGAGCTTGAACTAAACCAGTTCCAAAAAGCTTCAGGTGCTGTCCCCTTCATACACTTCTCTGCTGGCAGGAAACTAGTAAGCAAATGTCAGTGGAACAGTTAAGAAGATGGAAAGATTTTTTTTATTCTACCCATGAGCTTTCAAACTCCCTCAGACAACAGATGGGTGATCCAAATTGGGTCTAATAAAGCGAGGATAGATATTTTTTCTGAGGCTAGAAGAAGTTTGGTCAGACTTAACAGAATGTTTATTGTGCTGTTGCAATTTTTGCTTTTAGGCTGGAAGCAGAAAACTCTGCTGAAACACGGTGTAGTTTCCAGCTGAAACCAGAATAGTGTTGTGAATCACATGAGAGAAGTAGATCCTTTGTGATTTTGAGGCAGAACGGGTTCAGAAAAGCATCTGAACTCCTTCAGGATTTTCTGATCATCCAAGCCTGAGGCTTTGCTTTTCTCATCCCTCCATCTTCTCTCAGTCTTATTGTAGAGAGTCACAGAGTTCTCCCTCTATGCAGCTTCAGGTAAGAACATTCATTACCTCTGAGAAGGTGCCAAAGCACTTAAGACCTTAAAAATACCATTACTTCTTGACTAGAGTATTTTTAAGACCAACCATAAGGGTTTAATCAGTATTTGACTAAACCAAGCAGTTGTTTTCTTTTCGAGACAGATTTTCTCTTATAAATTGTTTAAGTCTCTATTGCTGTTATACTCAAACGTTCATCATCACTTCTTTTAAGTTTGGACTTATATCTGTGATTCATTTGGAATTTCCAAGGTGCTCAGAGGCAGTGTGCACAGAGCTGACATCTCAGCCAGTTTAGAGGGTTCCTTGGAGGTCTACTTACTATAAAACTTACTCTCCCCTTAGGGTAGACAACAGTAAGTTTAATAGATGTCTCTTTGGATGAATAGGACATGTCATCCTTAGACTTGGGCCAGGCACTGTGCACGGGGCCTGTCGGTTGTTATGTCAAGGCTGCTTTGCAAATATGCAAGCACAGAATAACTGGTGGAGTCCAGTCAGGCATGTTAGTCATACTGAGGGAGGGTCCTCTGGGAGCTCTCTCAGTGAAAGAAAACACCACTGCAAGAATTGAAGATAAGGTGTGAACAAAGCATTACCACTCTGAGGAACTGAAAAAGCCCTTTCTTAAGTAAAGAACATCCCTGACCTACTCCTAAAAAATCAGTAGTCATTAACACTTGGAAACCATTTCGCTCTAGAAGCAGCTAAGCACCATAGTTGAGAGATAGAAGCCAGCTGCTTATGTGCAGGAGGAACCTTTGTGTAAGAACACAGAATCACAGAATGGTTTGGGCTGGATGGGATGGAGGGATGGACAGGCCTTTTCCATCCTGTCACGTGTTCTTGCAAATGCAATGGCAAAATACCCAGGGAGGAGCCACAGCGTGTCTACTGTTAACCTCCAAACAGGATATAAAAAGGAAAAATGGTATTGGGATCCATTAATCTTTCTCCCCTTTTTGCATATTCTGACAGGCTCTCACTGGTTGGATTTTACAGTCAATTTTTATCATTTTTATTTTACATTAAAGAATGGAAGAAAGAAGCTTTCTGTTCTGTCTGAGCAGATGAGCTCATGGGTAAATGAGCAAAACCAGACCACTGAAACCTCAGTTCTCTGAAGTTTGATGGTAGCCAAAAATGACAGGGAACAATCTCCCAGTTGGGCAGGACACACCCTACCACCCACTGCTGATTGTGTCATTCAAGGATATAACTCAAGATGCTTTAGACCAGATTGTGATTTAAGATACACCTATTTAAATCTGGCATCAATCTTTCCTTCTGCTTCTATACTAATTAATGTCTCGTGGGCTGTATTTCTGCAGCTAGATAGTAGGCTGCTTCGGATCCGATTTATTTCACTGGTTCAGGCAATTTAGTTCTCTTTGAAGTTTCCATTGTGATTTATATTTGGATGTGCCTTTATGTAACTGAGAATTAAAAATGAGCATTTATGCCTTTTTATTATTATTATGTCTTTGTGATTAAATGCCTGTCTTTAATAGCAGGTTGTAACCCAGGAAGTCCTTTCCAGTTCTGCATTCCTCTGCTGAAGGCGGCAGGATCGTGGGCCACACAGCATGATAGGGATGCAGAACTTACAGTGTGGTGGCACAGAAAGGGGGAATGGATTTTTGAAGACAGCTTCAAGTGAGATTTCCTGTCAGCCACTAAGGCCATTTGGTGCCATAGGCGCAGTGCTCTCAGCCCTGCTGCTGGTGAGCCAGTGATTTCGCTGGTGGCCACAGTACGGCTTCGAAACAAATGCCTCTCCTACATCCCCTAACTCCATGCCAGTACAGAGGCAGAGTCAACGAGGATAGTTTTGTGAACCTTTAACTATGAAAGGCACTATGCAGAAAACCAAACACACATCTCCCAGCCTCAGGCTGGACTCGGGCATGATAGTTTGTATAACCACCAGCAGCTGTTCCTTTGCTGGCTGGGCCTCAGTCCTCAATGAAATCAATGGAGGGAATAAGATTGAGGAATGCTGCAGGCACAGCTGCATCTATTTTCCCCCCTGTGGCATCACCACTTTGCCACTTGTTAAATGAATAACTTCTGCTGAGTCCTTCCCCACTCTGTGAAGTACAAAAGCAAGAGGGACTTGGACTCTGCTCTCCATCCCAGAGCAAAACAAACAGTCTGACTTGCTAACGGCCAACAAATTAAGCAAGGCAGTTAAATAAGGCCACCAATTAGTATGTGATATGAACTTAGAGAACTTTAGGTTGTTAGAGCATTCCATATTTTTCATCTGTGAAGGAAAGGCAGGCTTCACTACCTGAGCTCAGTGTGCCCATCTGAAAGCACTCCACCAGTACTTGTAAAGATCACATCAGGCAAACAGGTTGGGAGAATGTTTCCAGGGTGTTGAGGAGATTTTGGGTCACCAGACAGCAAACTTGGCTGTAACCAGAACCAGCTATCGCTCAAATTTCATTCTGAGCGTGCTTCGATATGACAGTGGTAAAGAAGCATCTGTGTGGGAATTCACCTAAATAGTCATAGTCTCTGTTTCTTCTCCTCACCTGCCCTCCTTATCACCACTGTTAGCCCAGTGCTGCACACAAGGGCATGGCAAGCACTGGCAGCGGCATGTTGCTCTTGAGAAGCACAGCTAAGCTTCACTGTCTTGTCTGGGAAGCACAATGTCATAATATTAACAGAAATCAGCAGCGTTAGTTTGAAGAGGTCTACAGTACATTTTGCTACGTATGAGGAAAACCTGATATAACCTTTCTCGTGGCAAACTTTTGGCTTGAGTAATGAAAATGTTTTGGCAATAGCTGAAAGGAGCAGTGTGCTTTGGTTAGGATGATTTCTGGCTACTTGGTCAAAGTGAAGCTCTCTCTGAGTGGCTGGCCTGAGTGTGAGTCTCACTTAAGCCCTCACATATATACATACTTATCCCTTAAATCTCCAAATCCCTCTGAAGTAGACCTACAGAACCTTTCCCTCATCTTAAAGAATCCTTTGAGATTCTTGTCCTGACTCTCGCACCCTAGTTCATCCTTCAGCAGCTGAGCAGCCTATTGAAACTGTGATACTACTAAACCGAGTATTTTGCTTGCATTTCCTGAGCCAGCACTTTAGTTCCATGTGTTTGTAGACCTTCTAGATATAACCTCTTCTTTCTCTTCTGACGTATATATATATATCATATATTTTGCCATCAGGCTGCCACATATTCTCATACAGTACTTCTTTCTTTGTCAGTTTGTTTTACCCAAGGATAAAACCTTTGGTTGTAGGAGCAATTGCTGCTTTACCGTGGAGAAGGGTAAATGAGATCCATAGTTCACAAGTCCTGTAGCAGAAGAACCTCATTTCCTATTTACCTCGTGAATGTAGTGCTATTTAGGTGCTAAATAATTAGCGTAGAAAAAAAGAAAAACGCACTGCTTCAGCTGATGAGGTATCCCCGGGAAAGGAATTCCACTAGAGAGGAACGGAAGACTGAGAGATACAGCACTTTGAGCGAAGCAATATTTGGGATGACTAACTGGTAATGCAGGTCATAGCAGAAGCAGAAAGAACACATTGTGTAAAACGGTGATTCTCTTCCATAAGTAAATTCGCATTGTGCTCTTAAAGAAGCAGGGCTCTGAAACAAGCAGGCAATGTAAATAAGTAAGTAGCAGGGGGAATGTGAGAATATCAATCAAGAAATTAAGCCGACAGCATAAATAAACAGGCAGCCATAGCCTCGGGGGTGGATAGAAGAACACGAAGTCAAGTAAAGATGTCAGTGGAATAGTTGAGAGAAAAGAGAATTTGTGCTATGAAGACAAATGATGCCATGGAAAGAGTCTGAAAAAGAATTTCACCTCAAATACCAAATTCATAATAAGCAGGGTTGGCCAACAAACAAATTAATGGAAGTGAAGCATAGGTCACAGTCGAAGAGTCAGTATAGGATCCTCGTGACTGATAAAACTACATTAGCCTCAAAATGTGGTTTTGTATTTAAGTCACAGGTTTTATATCTCAGGATTTTTATTTTTTTTAAATACCACACACTACGTAGACTGTAAATGTGCCAAGGGAGGAATGCATTATGGATATAAAACTGTCAGTTATTCTTTACATTTCTAAAATCCTTCATTTTGAAAACCTGTACGTGAACTCTAGGAGGACTTTTTTGAAGCAAGAAGCTATAATTTTTGGGTTTTTTTATTTTAAGCTGTATCATCAGCAAATACTTTTCTTTTCTTTTTTTTTTTTTTTGCAACTAATAGTCCTCATGGGATCTATTTAAAAAAAGGGAGAGAAGGTCAAAAGATGTGTGTGGTAAACTTTGTTTTGTCATTTGATATATTTTCTTCTATAAACCAACGAACTTCCTAATCACTTCTATTTGGCCCAATGAGCCTATCTTAAATCTTTCTCATTAAGAAAAGCTGTAGAATATATCACCAATTAGGAAGTGTCAGAAGAGGTGTTCTCTGTTCACAAGAAAGTGTATGTGTGAGAGGACAGTTTGCTGTGAAAGTTATATATGTAGTCAAAGAAAAAGAAATAGAACTCTGGTTTTAACAAAGAAAATGTTGTCTCTTTGACAGTAACTTCAAAATTTACTGAGAACAATGAAAGACAGGATGAAGCAGACTAGACTGACAGAGTACTCCATGGCCATTGAAAGTAGTGAATATGATTCCGAATTTATTCAATCTCTTTTACATTACTGAAGTAGAGCTTTGTGGTCGTTGGCTGGTTCATTGGCATCTCATTGCAGAAACAAGCTCCTCTGACTTTCTCCAGAACGAGATTTAGGTTTTTTGTCACTTTAGAGCCATATACCATTTGTATCTCTACTTCGAGACTCTAAAGAATGGGAAGATTATGTTATTTCTTTAGATTTTTCTCTTAGAAATCATTATTTTCCTGCATTTGCTTATGGGAAAACCATTTTTAAGTCTAGTTTAAGCCTAAGAAATTCCATGACCTTTCAGAGCTGGGCCCCAGGGTTCCCTTGTTCAGGATACAAAGCTGGCTAATAGGTTGTGAGGGCATTCATTATATCTTTAGTTCTTGGGAGGAGTTGTATGTGTTGGAGGTTGGATGACTTTAATCAGTGCTCTAGAGGCTCACTGCTCCAAGGCCAGCAATCTGCTTGCTCTGTTTACTATGTTGGGTTTTGGGTTTGGTTTTGCTTTTTTTCCTGATGAAAACGAAGTGAAATGATCACATTTTTCGACAGCGTGTTGAGGTTTTCAGATTAGCTGCAATGTGTTTGGTAAGGAACAGTGGTCTTTTCCTGTATTCTTTATATCGTGAACTTATTTGGCATGGTTAAAAATTTTTCTACTCCTCTGCTCTGATTTTAGTCTCGTTCTCCAGAAAGTGCAGTTCTCAGTGCTTTGTGGAGTTTGTCTGCTAACCTGTGCAGTGCAACTTTGCATTTTCAGCTACTTTGTGCAAACTGCATCCCCAAGTACAGACACAAAACAAAGCAGGAGATAGAATATGACATAAATTACAGAAAACACTCTCTCAGAGATAACATTTGGAAGGAATACGCATAAGCAATCAATCACAAGGCTCAAGGGAAAGGTCTCTGGGACGCAGCCTTTTCCATGTTCAGAGTTGCATTCACGCAACAGCAAAGCCGTTGTCCACAGTGGGATTTCTAGAGATTACTACAATACAAATAATAATAAAAAAATAAGGTGTTTAATTCATTGCAACTCCAAACAAACTCTGCAGAGAATTTCATAACAGGAGAAGATAAACAACTTAAAAGAAACGGCACTCTGTACTTGATTCTGCTTGCTCATAGCTGTGATAAAAGCTATTACCGATTCAGACTGGCTTATCAGAGAGGAGTATCGGGTGTTTCAATAAATAATTGGTAAAGAAAAAACAGCACTATTTATTAATTAGCACCTATCACTTCTGCGCAGACAACCTTGTTTCCAGGAAAGGCAGCCTTAGGACCTGGCCATGTCATCTCATTCATCTTTTATAGGTTTCAGATACTATTTTTCTGCTTTACCTGAGTCGAGTTTTTAAGGTCATGGGGGGCTTTTTCATTACCAGTTCCAGCTTTCTCCTGTTCTTTTTACTACCACGTTAGGACTGGACGTGTAGGTTGTCTGTGAAGATGTCTTTCTACTGAAGTAGTTGAACCAAGGATGTTGGACAGAGGTCTCTCAAGGACCAGGACATACCAAGAAATAGATTTTTCTTGCTTGCTGAAGCAGCTGCAAGCAATACATGTACCGGTTAGGTCAGTGCAGGACAGACTATTTGAGTTCTTGTTTTCTTTAGTGTGATGCTTTGTATCAAGTCTTTTTTTTTTTCATGAAGACATTAATGAGATATTTACACTTCTGTTGAGCAAAATGATGTTTCTATGGATCTAGTCAAACAGAGAATGTTGGTTTTAATCTTAAATGAGAGGTTTGTTAAGACTCCTCATTGTAGGTCAGTCGCTTAAGATAGGAGTTTTTTTAATAAAACTACAGTCAATTTTCCTTCAATGTTGCCAGCAAACAAAGACTGACTGTTTTTAATGTATGTTTCAATTTACAATGCTTTTGGAGGCCATGAGGGAAATATATAGTCCTAACCGCTTAGCTGAAAGTTGTTGTTATGTCAATACAAAATCATTATAATAAAAAACTCCTGTCGGCTCTGAACTTAAAAAATCTAGAAATAATTTGATACGTATTTTATACATATCCATAGCTTACCTCGGTTGGAAATGGTATTATAGCTAGCTCCATTATCATTATTGCAAACTTATCATCATAATCATGGCACCCCTGCAGAAAGAATTCTGAAAGGCTCCATAGCCCCTCAGTGCTGACAGGGCAGTTTTATGTTGGAGGCTTTACATCACGGTAATGGATCTAGTTAATGTTTTGTTGAACTAGCTAGGACTGGGATGGAGCAGTCAGTTTTTACGCCTGGGCTTGCAGCCGCCGCCACCTGAATGTATTGACTCTTCTGACAAAGACATGTATGCTTAGAGCGTGTTGGAAGGGATCTCTGGAAATCATCTAGTCAAATCACCTGCTAAAGATGGGCCAGCTAAATCAGGTTGCCCAGGGCCCTGTCTAGACAAGATGTGAATATCTCAGGATGGAGATGTCACAGCCTTAGTGGGTACCTGGTCCCATGCCAGATTGGTGACATTTCTTTCCTAAACTCTGCTCAGATTTTCCCCTTATTGCAACTCTTGTCCGCTGTCTCTCCTCCTATCATCTGTGCACCTCCAGTAGACCAGCTCTAACATCTCTGCACCCTGTCATTAGGCAGCTGAAGACAACAATGAGATCCTCTCACCCTTCTCTTTTTAATACTGGCTACCTCTAGTTTTCTCACCCTCTCCTTGTGCACTATGTGTCCCCTTACTAAAGCAGTGGCTCTCTATTCTGCCTTCCAGGGACCATAATTTGGGGTGGAGGTTGAGAATATCACAAAGAAATTTTTCACAGAAAGGGTCACTGGGCACTGGAACATGCTGCCCAAGGTAGTGGTTGAGTCACCACCCCTGGAGGTGTTTAAAGGACTGGTAGACGAGGTGCTCAGGGATATGGTTTAGGGGCAGATAGGACTGGTTGGACTCGATGATCCAAGAGGTCTTTTCCAAAGCGGTGATTCTATGATTGTATGACTTAATACCCAGAGGAGTAAATATGGATTGGTTCAGCTCTTCATGGAGAATCTCACCATTGTATCAGGGATGCCATCAGAGCCAATGGGAGTGGAGAGCTCATGCCTGTTACTCTTCAAGGTTTCTGGCTGGGTGCTTAATCCCCCCAAAGGAGAGCTCAGTCAGGTTAGGGAGATGATGTATGGCAGGTTTGCAAGCAGTTTTCAAGCTGACTGGATGAGGTGATGTGAGAGGAAGGTGATGATGAGCTGTCAGTTAAAGAATATAACAGGAGACTTCTAATATATTTGAAAGATGTGCAGATGGATTTTTCTTCCCAGTAAGGAGAGGCTGAAGCAGCAAGCTGAGAGAACAAAATCCCCTGTATCGCTGAGCTCTTGGTGAAGCAGGAAACAGGTCCTTTTATTAATGAACTCCTCAAAGAGATTAAGGAATTTTGAAGGCAGCATCTATCTGTCTCTAGATTCAGCTTCACACGTGACAAATGCTATGCTATGAGCATATGACCTTTTCCTTCCCATCTCTTCTGCAGCTGCACTACTCAGCCTGCTCATTAACAATGCTTAGTTATTAACCTCAGAATAACCCAAGAGAAAAGCCTAGAGAAAGCTGCAGCCTCCATTCTTAAATGCTGAGTTGCAGGATAAATGAATGGAGCACATACCATATTCCTGCACCCAGGAGAGTTCTCATGCAAGTGACTCATGTTCTGGAAACTGCCAGTATAACACTTTTGGAAGTACCTCTGTGAATTTACCAGGAATATTTTGGTTGACCCAGTAAAGTCTCCAAGATATGTGGATCCATAGCTTCACATGTGGTATAAACAGAAGATAAAGCAGATCTTCTCATCCCTTTTCCTCTTTGCCATAACAGGCATATGCTTAAAATGCAGAAAGTACAAAGCAAGAGTCTGAAGGGAAAGGTGCTGGCAGGAGCCTGCTGACAACTCTGATGCTCTCTGACACTCTCAGATGCTGGTTCCTTGCTGTGGCTGTTGCAAGCACAGCTGCTGCTTGTTCAGTTGCTGTCAACACCCCTATGCTGATGGTGGAGAGCCTGTAGGATACAGAGTTTTGCTTTTCAGGTAGTTGTGTTGAGAAAACTCCTGAGAGTTGTGCTTAGATAGAAGTTGGAGAATGAGCTGGGTCCCACAATATACTTGCATTTTGAATGACAATGGGGGCAGAGGCTTGCAACTTTCAAATGAAGGAGAGCTAGATGGTAGCAGTGATTGTTTACATGACCTCACAGGTAATGAGTTCTAATCATGGAAGCACTAACATACCTAAGAAATTGTTAATTGCAACTAGCTGGAGTACACACTCATGCTCCTATCCATAGCTTGGCCCTGGCTTTTGCAGAAGAGCTGCTTTATTTCTTTCCTTTCCACTGACAATTTTGTGTGGGGAAGCAATAAAGTCTCTCTCTAAAATAAAGACTTTTACCTGACTTCTAAGATCGTTCCCTTACTCTTTCTAATATTCAGTAATTTTGTTTCATATCTTCATATTTAATTGACAAGATAGGAAGTCTAATTACAAACCTGGAGCTCAGCTGCCTTCACTGGAGGCTGTGTCAAGGTGTGCCAGCCCATTACTGAAGTGAGCCAGTAGCTGGCACACCAGCGCACAGCCTCCAGACATACTGATACGACTTGCAAAAGCCTCTGGATGCTAGTTTCTATTCGTTTTACAAGGCTTTTCAATAAATGATCAAGTACTGTTCTCCAGTACTTGCACTCTCTAGTAATGTGATATTCATCTTAAGGCAGTGATATTTGTCATGAGCTACCAGTTTCGCTTTTTGCAGAAACAAAGGCCAAAGAGATCAAAAAGCCGTGTGACCATTTCATCTCCTTACTGATAAGGTAATGTTTTCTCCTGTAGCTTTTCTACATCCTGTAGTCACCTTCCACTGTGATTTTACTAGTTTACATACGGCAAGAGGGTTACTCAAGGTTACTCAGATTCCAAGATATAGCTGGGCTGCTGGAGAATAGTATCTGCGCAATTCAATGCATGACATTTTTCTTTGTGCTACTAAAGATGTAGTCTTTCAAATAACATGGAAAGCAAACTTCTAAGCACCTACTGTCATTAGATATCTAACCGCACTTTTGAAAGAGATTGTCCCAGTAAATTCCCATTTAGGTATCCTGCTGTGAAGTATAACTCAGGAAAATAAATATGAAAAAACATACGTCAGGCTTTTTGTGTGATCGTGTTCCAGTGTGTTCCTCACCTGTTTGTATTTACTGGTTTTCCTCAGACTTTAGTAGGAAGCAGAATGGAAACAATAGTAGTTTATTTGATCAAATATCACTAAGCAATAGTCATTCATTTAGTTCAATTTTTTCTTTTTTTGCCAGCCTAACAAGCAAAAGAAAAAAAATTAATGAACATCAATGTGTTAAATAAGCTGAGGTTACTTTGGATTGCAAACATCCCACAGATGAATTGATTTTGTATTTTCTGCACTTCTTTTCTGTAGTTTTTCCTTTCCCTCTTTAAATTCCCTTGTGGCTTCAAATGCAAAAGATGTTTTCTAGTTCCTGTCAGATGAACTTGGATAGTGCTAACATGTGCCACAGCACAACAGCATCACATGTGCTGGATGCATGTAAAGCAGTGCCTCCAAATAAACTCTTGTGGAGGTTGCTCTTTATTTCTCAGGGCTATGTGAGAATGGTCAGAGGAACAAAAAGCACGTGTTAAATTTCTGAAGTCAACCTAAAGGAGACACAGGGTGATCTTGTGCCTGTCAGAATTCACATTTCTACCAATTCTGTTAAACCACCCAAGCAAGGGGTGCCCGTGTCCAAGACTCAGGATAATGCTTCAGGAACGCTATGCTATCAGTATCTTCCAGCTATACCTAATCCTTCACATCATTTCTCACATGAACATTCTCACTGACTTCAGCTGGACTTCTCCCAGACCTTGCTTCAGGAATGGTATCTAAGTGTGCCTATCAAAGCACAGCTTCTCTCACTTTCATTTGCCACTCAGCATTTCTGCCTAGATAGCTGCTTTTAGACAGGTAAATTCTTCTCCCGCTTCCCCACTCCTCAGATGAAGTGTAGCCTAGAGTAAGAAGGGAAAAGGAAAGAACCTCTTGTTATATTAGGAGTGGTTTGGGATGAAAGGTGCTGTAGAAATGCACGATGGAGATCATTATCACTTATCTCTTACTGCCAAATGTTCTCAGCTGTCGATCAGGTTGAGCCTCTCTGTTGAACGTATCATTATGACTTGCTGTCCATTTGAGATCAAACCAGTCCATCCATCTAACTTTTCTGTGTACTTTCTTTGCGTGTGAAGGTAAAGAAAAATCATGGCTCTGCAGTGTATTTCTGTCAATAAATAGTCTGCATTTTGCATTAACTAAAACAATCCTTTGACAGTTAGGGAAGATGATTATTACTTAGTGCCTCTTTACTCACTACGCTGCTCTTCGAAACTCAGCTGCGTGCATCAATTTAAAGAGGAAAAATAACAACAGTAAGAGGGAGAAAGACCTTGCATCATAAGAAGCTCAGTTTGAGGAGTTTAACTTCCTACAGGAAACTATGCAGCAAATCCTGTCTAGATGCCTACCCAAACATAAACTCAGCACATTTTTCCCGCTTCCTGGTTTTATGTTATGCGGACAAGCCATCCATGTCTTGCTAGAACCTTGACACTGTAGCTGGCAAAGGAGACAGAAGCACTTGGAGAAAATAGACTAGATCCTTTCTTGTAGGACTTATCAATTCAATTTTCAGAGATGTTCTTTAGGATTTAAAAATAATAGCTGAGCTTTCTTCTTTCTGTATGGGGTATTAGAACATGGAGTTCTCAGCATTCCCTTTGGGAAAGTGGCTCTTCAGCTGTTTGCCTGTGTTTAGATCTCTTAATTGCTGCTTCTTTATTTTGTTGAAGACTTGATAAGATGCTTCACACTCAGGTATTAAGACAGAGCACCCTAGCTGCCCTGGGGCACTAGCACCTGCTGATAGATTTCCAGTGAGTGCACAGTTCACCCTCCAAAAAAAATGCTCAAGGCAAATGGGCAGCTACAAGCTCAATTCCTCCTCTAAAAGCTCATCAGCAGAATCAAGAACAAGCCTGAAGGTGATATCATTAAAAACAAATGGTTGGTGCCATAAAGGGTCAACTAGCGATTAAAGCAGAGCACAAAAGGCAAAAAAAATTAAGTTGTTAAAACAAGAGCTTTTTTTCTTTCCTGTGAATGGTAAGGAAAGGACATATCTCAGCTCCAACATCAGAGAGCTCCTTGATCATTCCATCATGCATCAGAGAGCTCCTTAATCAGTCCTCTGATTGGTGCATCAGCATTCAATTGTCATTTCTGTGAATGTTTTCTTGTTAATTTTCACTTTACCATACAGAAGAATCAAAGAGACAATGCTTACTGTAAAGGTCCCCTCAGGTTAGATGTATGTGTGTAAAGGAGTGTCAAAGCACCTGGTCATTCTGCTATGGACAAAGCTAAAGGTCTTTGCCCGAGGCATTCATCTCTTGCCTTTCCAGCAGCCTTGCCAGCTTCTCCCTTCCCCCAGCTGTCTGTATAGGCAACTGCTCAGCATAACATGAGGTGGAATTTGGCCTAGTACCTACCTCGGTAAGGCTGTAATTTTTTTGTTGTTATTGTCCTTTTGTACCTGATGCATTCGGGAAAAATGCTGATATCTTGGCAAATATCTGGACATCTTTGCTGTTAAGAGAACAGTGATTAATGTGCTTTTTTTGTTCTCTCTGATTAAATTAAAACATGTATTCTAACATATCCTGGCGACGTTTATAATTGTCCTTGTGTAGCCCAGCTTATCAGGACGCAGTAGCAGGTGTTGTCAGCTCAGCCAGCCAGGATTTTTAATCCTCTATGCCAACCCCTCTGCTGAAGGCCAAGGCCCAGATGCTGCAACCCTTTGCTCATGCTCATGCTAAGCAGGATTTCTACAAGCAGTCCTGTTGCCTGGGATGGAGGTTGGGTGACTGAGGACCACAACAAAGCCCTCCTGCAGCCGCTATGCTGGGCAGCAGTGCCCCACGTGCCATCTTGCAGAGGTCTCTTCTCATTAACTTGCTTGGCTGCACTGGAGACTTGGGAAGGTGATTTTTAGATTTCTGAAGATCTATGAGTTCTTGAAACAAACTTTACCGGCTTTATCTTAAATAGAGCTTTTTGCTAGTTTATCTCAAAGTGTATTTTAGTGGAAAGTTGTAGCAGCTTTGATGTGGGTAGAAAACACAGTTTCTGTGAAGAGCCCTTTCTGTGCCCTGTGAAGAGCCCTTTCCTCCTTGCTGTTGATGTAATTTCGAGCAATGTGTCCCACTCCATCACCACCACTGCCCCTCCCATCACATGGAGTGCTCGAATGTAGAGGTTTGAGCTGGTTATCAGTTGTGAGGTGCCTGCCTTCCCGGTCTGCCCTTATCCCTGCCACTGTGCTCACATTTCATCTTACACAGGTTATTTGGTTCTCGAGTCAATAAGTTTGTCTGGTGATCTATCCTGAGCTAGGACCAGCTTTGTGCCAGTTAAGCTCCTTCCCTTTTTCTGCTGAATTTTAGGCAATTGGTGCAATCTTCTTTATTTTTCAGCCTCTTTTGTCCCTATAGGACAACCTATCCCTCCAAAAAACAACATTCTACAGACTTGCAGGTTGCCCTTCTTGTTCTAGAACACAGTTGGAATAAGTTGCATTACTACTTTTGCCATCTTTATCTGAAAAAATAAAGAATAAACTGATTGATAGCATTTGTAGAATTGCAGGAGTTGTACGTAAAGGGTCAGGTTTTTCTGTTTCTACCATTTTGTCATTATTTTCCTTTAAGGAAGGTTAAGTACATAAAGGTATTGTCACGTACTGGTTGAATGTCTGAAAAAATGAGTATCAAAAAGAACATTTACAAGGTAGGACAGTGTTTGCCATGACATATTCAACAGCTGGAAAAAGGAATGTGTACTTGTGATATTGTTCTGTTGCGACAACTGCTTAGCAAATGTTTCCCGTGTACGAAAAGGAAAAAACAACCCCTAAATTTAATATTTATTTTGGGGACATTTTTTGCTGTTTCTCATTTGCGTTGCTTTTCTCCTTTACCTGTCAGCCCCAGACTCACACTAATTCATTGGTTGTGTTTTAGGGATGTAAATCCATTTGCTGTTCTGAAATGTCCATAGACATGGATCTGGTAGGAGCTCTGTTGGCGCATTAATCAAAACCATCACGTAAATGGTGTGTCTGATCATAATAACGGACACTCAGGGCTACCATTGATTTGGAAGACGACATGCAACAGAAAACTGAGGTTTTTATCAAAGCATTTCTGGGCAGTGAGTTACCATGGCAGTTGCAGTAGGATAAAACGCTGTAGGATCTTTGAGGAGTCTGTTCTAATTTTATAGGATGCATTGTCCAGGAATTCAAAGCACCCCGTTAAGTTTGACTATGCTATTGTAAGGTGGGTAAATATGATTAGATCCATTATCAGACTGGCAAAAAGAGACATAGAAGTGACATGACTCCCCCACTGTGTCATACATACCGCTGGTGTCAATTCAGTCTTCCTCTTGTGTCGTGTACGCCTGCCACAGCCCAGCCAGGCAGCTGCAGGGTATCCGATGGCCCCTTTGTGCAGTTTTGCAGTATCAGGTGCGGTTGTGCTTTCCCAGCAGTGTCTGTTCCAGGTCTCCGAGAGATTCACCCCTGTAGTGAATATTTTACATATTTTACTTGATGTATCTAAAAGCAGAGTTCATTAAGCAGTCCTAAAAAAAGCCCTACCACACAGTTCATGCCTTCATTAGTGTCTGTTTGCTGTCAGCGCTTTTATCAGCCCCACCATTCACTTGAAGTGTTACCGTTGAAATCAGTAGACTGTGCCTTTACTCCCACACGGAGCATTTGTGGCTGAGACCATATCTCTCCCCTACCTACCTGACCTAGGCTCTCACAGCCTTGATGTTGTACTCTTTTGTGTCCTTACCACAACTCCTGTTGATTACTGAGCAGCAGCAGCTCCCCTCCTGGGAGATTCCACACATGCAGGTACCAGCCAGAACTTCCCCTTGAGCTGAGTATTTTTATTAAAAATTACTCCCATAGGCTGATTGTTATTATTATTCTTTTTAATCCTGCTATTGTCTCCCTTAGGCCAGTCGAACTAAGAAGAGAGAAATTTTAGTCTGTGATTGCTTTTACACTTGTTTGTGTTTCACACACGCTGGGAGGTGTGAGGTTCCTGCATGTGCTCCCCCAGTGTGCTGCTTCATTACATTCCAAACATTCTTATTGCAGTTGGTTTTCTCCTTTTAAAAGCAATCTGTGCTCTAAAGAAGAAAACAACTCTTTGTTAATCCTGTCTTCCTTGCTAGTGTTGATCTACCTTTGTCAACGCATGGGATTATCCAGGGCTGTCTCTGGACCTTTCCAGCAGTAAATGCTTGGGATGGGGGAGAAAGCAGGACGGCAATGCTTAGCCTCAAAGCCAGCCTTAAAGAGATTCAGCTTTCTCTGGCAAGAGACCAGCTGCAGTATTTTACTTCTGAGCTCATTCCAGCTCTAAGATCTTGTCTAATCTGTGAACACAGGGAGTTCAGTGTGGTTGGGAAAGGCCAGTAGTGGTCCTTCAAAGGGAGCCGCAGTGCTCCCTGTTCAGCACCAGCGCAATGCACAGACCTGTAGGCCAACTACTGCTCTAGATGTGGTCCAGCAAATGGAAAAGGGCAAATGTAAATTAAACCTGCAATCGTGCATCCTGGCAAACTTTCAGCTCAACCCTGCAGTCTGCTCTCTTGGAGCATGAACGCGTAACTCTGGTGACAGGAACACACGTGTGCGGACTGTAGGCACAGACCTTTGAAAGAGCAGAGCAAGCTCTTTTCTTCTTGTTCTTTATCAGAAAGCATGCAGAAGGGGTACAAACAATAGGCCAAACAATTTTTTTAGCTGTTTAATTAAAAAAAATCATGCTCTTGCTGACTTCATCCTTCAAAATCTAGACTACCCAAAGCCTCATGGCAAGAAGACAGGGTTGATATACCCTTCTGCCCTTCCAGCCCTGCTGCTGTTCTTGTAGTGGTGACCATTAACCAAGGTGGTTTCTGAAAGTCGCAGCATCCAGCAAATCAGCCCCTTCTTGGCTCCTCCTGTCGTAGCATCCAGCTAACAGAAGTATTTTGTCTCATCCAGTCTGGGCCCATTTAGCTACAGTTCCTTATGTCCCTTTTCTTCCTTATTTTGTGATCTCCTCAAGGCTGACTTTTTGGTCATATTTTTATAGCATACTAAAAACTTCTTGCTCAAACCTTCCTATTCTTTTCTTCCTCCGCCTTTCTTCTTACAAAGGGCTCCCATGGGACCCTTGCTTTTCCCCGTGCTTCGTTTCCTAATTCTCCACCCTAGTCTCAAAAATTATATGATAAATCTTGCTGATTCACCAATTAAATTGAGCAGAATAATTTGGATTTTTTTAAAAGTAATTTTTAACACACCTTAAATCAGTCCTATTGATTCTTCTCATGTGGCCCCTGCTAGGTGTTTTCAGAGAAGGAGAGGAAAAAAAAAAAGCATCATTTTTATTCTTTTTTTCCTGACTTTTGGCTTTCATGGCAGCACAATATTTGACTCTCTGCTCCTTGTCTTGCTCTCAAACAGTTTATCAAATCTTCTTCAACAATTACTGTCTGGTCCTCTATTATTCACTTTCACTAGCTTGATTCTTTCCTATCAATCAGCTTTCTTTTCCCCCTCCAGCCTGCATTCTGTCAGCAGAAAAGGCTTCTACCTTGAACTGCAATCCAAGGTAAATGCAGACTTTTAACCCTTCCCACAAGTGCCCAGCCCTCTTTACCTTAATGCCAATGCAGCAATTAATTTTCTGTCTCCTGAGTTCAGCTGAAGCTGTTTGAGCTCTCCATCATCTTCCCAGTCTTTCTCTCTCTTTGCAAGTGTGGGATTTCTGAGTCAATAAAATGGTCTTATGCAGTTTTTGCTTACCACCTCAATGACATGTCTCATTGACGTTTTGGTGGGTGCTACGAGTTTTTAGAGCTAAAGCAAATCTCACTGCAGTACTATGGCTTCTCACTGATTTCTGTGTGCTTCGAATGAATCTCTGTCAAAGAACTCATCACACTAAGAACATCTCCTCCATCTATGTAATTGTTTTCAAGTAAGACTGTAGGGAGGTGGTTTTGCTCCTGAAAACAAAAGTTGTCCATTCACTATGACCACAGAAGAGGATTCTACTCCATGTTCTGCTGTGACCTCTGGTGTGGTTTTGTCTTCTTTACATATGAATCTCTCTGCATCTTCACATCCCCCACTTTCACCATCCAAAGTGCCAGTATTGCGGGAAGCATTCACCTCAGAGCCTTCATGTGTTTACATTTTAAACTCTCTCAGAGAAATGAGTTTTCCTAAGTAGGAAGTAAAACTCTGGTTTTATCATAATCATTAATAAAGCAATTAAATTGGTCCACGAGCTATAAAATTCAAAGACCTTTGGTAGGTCATGCTTAGAAGTACATGTCTTTCGTATTAGTGAAGTGATAACATTCACAAGGAAATGAGAAATGTTTTCTGCTCTTTACATGGAATGTGAAGAAAAAAGTGTTAGAATTTTACTGGATGATTAAACTAATTTTTTTGGGGGGGATATTCTTACTCAATGCTATTTAGTCTCAGAAAAATGAATCATAGAATCATAGAATAACCAGGTTGGAAGAGACCAACCGGATCATCGAGTCCAACCATTCCTATCAAACACTAAACCATGCCCCTTAGCACCTCGTCCACCCATGCCCCTTAAACACCTCCAGGAAAAAGGTAGTTTTAAGGTGAAAAATAATGTCTGTTTATGAAAAGTATGTGATTTTGTACAACCCCAAAGCCCCAGTAACAAAACTGTTCTCGCAGCAGCCTGCGACCAGTCTGTGTGGACCAGCACAAACCTGTGGTGAGATGGGGGAGGGATGGAATCTTATGCTCTGCCGGCTGGTGTCTGATCATATTGCTCATATGGAGGGAACTGGAAAGACTAATGCTATCTATGCTTCATATCAATTAGTATCAAAACTACTTAGTTGGCTGAGATATGCTTCCTCTGAATCCTCGCTTTGGGTTTCTGTCATGCTTCTCTAGTCTCTACAAAGTTACATTTCCATAAAAAAAAATTCCATTTTTCCTGCTTGTTTTTTGTTAAGTAGAAAGTCTCCTTAATTATTTTTTTTTTTTATTCAATAACTCCTCATCTAGGTCAGCATTTTTAGAACGCCAGTTTCCTGGTTGTTATATCGCTACGCCTCAAATCCTTAATTTTAAACAATAAAAGTCTTGGAACGGCTCTTGCTTTCCTTTTGCTTCCTTCCTTCAGAGAGCTGATTTTTTTCCCTCTCATCTCAGTCTCCATTCCAGCTTCAACCCATTTATCAATTTATAAGTCTCGCTTCTTCCAGAATAGTTTTTCAGATACGTATTTTTAGATGAGAGCTGTTCCATCTTTCCAAAATGATCACTTCAACCTCAGCCACTGGAGCTCAGACATACAATATTTAAATTATTATTTATAGTACAGGAACATGCGGAGACTTTCATTAAAGATAAGGCATTAGACATGTGCCTTGATGAGTAAATGCACAGTGAATGATAGTCTCTAGTCTGAGCACTCTTAAGCCTGGGTGGACTTGCTGGGAGAACTTCAGGAGAAATTTACCCCAGATGCAGATTAGAATCACCCAGTGCTGGTTGTGGTCTCCAAGACGTGTCCGAGTTACCCAACCCTGCTTTCCCCATCAGTACCAACTCCTCTGAGTGTGATACTGCTTTTGTCTCAGCACACAAAAAGCAAGAGAGGCAGCAGGGTGGGACTGAACACTGGCACAAGGGAACTGAGTGCCATGAGAACACAGTCACCCAAGGGAGATGTCAGGCAGGCAGAGAAGGGCGTATCTGCCTCCACCATGCAGAAAAGTACAGTTCAGTGATCCCCAGAGCTGCAGTCAGGGTGGTATAGCTCCTAGGGCATGATAATGAAACACTGCCTTGAGATAACAGATTATATATACAAACATGACCAGACAATTCCAGATTCCAGCATTTTTCCAGTCATTGCTAGAGTTCCCTTTTCTTCAGTGTGTCCCTAATTCTTTTGATTCCTCAGCTAGTACCAACTCACAATCCGTTAGACTTCTACAGAGTCCATTGCATTTCTACACTGAAAGAAACCTTTCTACTTGGATTACCATATATAGCTCCAATTTTTGTCACTAAGTGGTGTAAATGAGTTCTATGTGACTTGATGGATTTTCTCCCTCCCCCTTGATAACAGTGATAAAAGATCTGACCCCTTTCTGGGCGTTTGTAAAACCAAACATACAAAATCTAATTTGTTTGGGTTCGGGCTTCTAATTGCTTTACCGTCACAATGTGAAACTGAATGCTCTAGCAATCTTGGGGATTGATCGACTGATTTATAATAAGGGAGTTGACCTGAGAAGGGTTATCACTCTTAGATGTAGTAATATAAACCTTTCTGGTTAGTCAGGATGTTGGTGTTGACTTCTGTTGGGCAAGGATTTGGGCTACAGCTACCGAATCCTGCTGTGGTTGCTGATGAAGTCTCCCATTGAAATGGTCTCCCAAGCTGCGCTTCTTATCAGGACTGAAACTATAAGAGAGAAATAAAACTTAACAGCACTGGCCAGGGCTTCTCTCTGCTCCCAGGTGTCTGAAAATCAGGCCATGTTTTCTGACCTAAGAAGGAGGAACAAAATCCTCCGCAGATTTGATTTTGTTGGTTTGGGGGTTTGAGTGCTCAAAATTAGTATTGCAAAGCAAAACCAATACTTACATGCAGAACATTCCTGGTTTTAAACTACCTCTAATTAATTTAGGTCTTTTTTGCCCTGAACTATACGTTGTACAACCTTCTTTAGCCTTTCAGAGGCAGCCCAGGTTTAGCCTTCTGTTTGTACTGATGAATATCAAGTCAGAATAATTCTTTTTCCCCAGAGAAATCTCCTGTGTTTTACTCATAAATAAAAAAGAAAAGGCAGAAACATTCTTGATGGTATTTTTTGCAATTTGACTTTGCCATCAGAATAGAACTGCACACATACAGCTCTTGTCGTCCCTAAAACTTACATTTTGAAAGTTCTTTGAAGATGTAAATTACAGATCTTTCATATGAAAAGTTAATGAAGGACTCTAAACAAAATAAAATAGAAATGATGACATGAAAGAGCCTTCTTATGGCTTCAATAACAAGATAAACAGTTTAATATTCCACATACTGCATTAAAAATAACAGCTGGGCTCTGTGGAGACGAATACCATAACTCGGCTACATTGGTTTTCACATTAGCCAAGGACAATTAAGGAGACTAATGTCTCTCCCTCAACTGTCACCTCCTTTTGGCCCTCAAAAACACTGAGGCAGCCAACACTTGCTAAGTTTTAGCAGACACCACAAGTACTTTAACAAATACAGTAGTAAAGTGCCATTACCAGCAACACTTCGGTAGCCTCCAAAGTGATAGACACATACTGTATTGACAGCCTAGAATTTTAATGAGCTATAGCTGTATTGATTGTTCTTTTTTCTCTTCCTCCAATTCAGACAAGAGGAAACAAGAACCAGCATTTCATTAAAGGAGACTTTGTCCAGTGATTTATATTTCATGAATACTTGTGATCGAACATGTCTTGTAAAATAACCAATTAATTCAGCCATGTTAAGACTCAGGTTGAAAACGGGAAACTACAGAACTGCGTTTACAGAAACCTGGGAAGGCACAATGTTCAAAACTTCCTACTGTATAAAAAAGTTCCCAAACACGATTTTGATCCACATCCCTTGGTTCATTTCATTTCACTTTCTACTTCTCGGCTTTCCTGACAGCTTCTCCTGTGTATGTTGTTCTGTGTGACTACTGCATCGTGCTGTTCACAGCTGAGGGTGTTTCAAGGTACGATGCCCATTTTTAGTGCGAGTGGTTTTTTTTAGCGGTGGTAGGTTTTGACAGCATCACAAATTCAAGTTAAAAGTGACCAAAAGAGCAGGAGAAGGAGTAGCCTGCAATAATTATGTGCAAATTGTGTTAATTTCATAGTGGGATCCTGCTTTTTGATAGGATTTAATGCATAATGAGCTCCTGAGACGTTATTTTTGCTTCAAAGCTTTGCTGAGTACTAGATCCTATTAAATTCTTGCAGTGAACACACCAAAAAAATACTTTGAGCTAATTTTAATAATTTTTAATTGAAGGAATATTTTTATTCCAATTTGAATATTCAAGCTGTTTAAAAGTTAACACATTCTCAAAGTATTCATCAGTCCTTTCCATCCATAATATCTTTATTTAGGCAGCCTGCGGTGGGGTTTTTTTGGCAGAGGAGGGGCTTTTTTTGTCCCAGATTGTTTTTCAGACCCGATGGAAACAAATTAAGACATTTTTTGCTATTTATTTCTTTTAAAGTGCCTGCATGCTGCAGTTCAATCTCTATTCTTTTTATTGCTGTTTTATAGTCTACCATTATTGCTTGTTTGTTTCCTTTTCTTTTTCCTAAAAGCAGAAACAAAATACAAATTTCCCTGCTAGTCCTTTCTTGTGTCATAGCGGGAGTTAGATTTGTGTGTATGTGCCAACGCTCGGTAACATATGTATTTGGTTCTTAGTAGCGTTGTTGTATTACATTAAATCTTACAGACCCCAACAGAGACTGGCATCTCAGGTTGCAAGGACAGCTAGCAGGAGACCAAACAGCATTGCTATCTACATATATAAACAAGAAATGTGTTTTACTGTCATGTTTCGGGAAGGGAAAGTAGAAGCAGAGAGATTCAGTGACCTGGTCCAAGCCTTCCTAAAGATCTGTGTGATTCGTTCCCACAGCTGCAAGACGTTTTCTTTGTTTGATTTATCCTCTCAACCTTATCCCTGCTCTCCAAAATCACAGGGAAAGCTGGAGGACAGCAGGCAATCATATGGCAAAGGGAACAGCTCCACAGTTTGTCTCTTATACCACTCTGCTCGTTTTAAGGATGATATAGGCTAAGAAATTGATGTTAAAATGACAGCTGTGCTGAAGGCAAACCCTGACTAAACAAACCCTGTGCCTGAGGCGCTCTTACATGATGACCAGTCAAGCTATAGCAGGCACAAAGAGCCTCTCCCTGCAACAAGGATCTGGGGCTAGCAGAGGTGAATGCTGGTGATGCAGGCGTGCAGCATCCCAACTTGCCTATCGGTTCCTTCTGGTGTCAACAGGACATGTGCAGCCTCACATTTTGGTGACAGAGGCAGGGTGTGGCCATGGTCTTAGCTGTGAGCACTGAAGGCTTTTTAGGTTTGTAGCTGTGTTGGCTCAGGACTCTTTTCCTGCTACTTTTTCCTCTGGTAAATGAGAGTGACCCTAAGGACTCTGGTAGTCTTTCTGTCTCCATCTCCATATTAATTTTTAGGGATCAGAGGCGTGACATGGCTTTGAGATGTTTGGGGTGACCTTGAGGAGGCTCCAACTACAACTCAAAACTGCAAATGGTGAATGCAGTAAGCAGATTAAGAGTCTGGCACTCTGGCAAATCTCAAGACCTAGTCTTATGTTGCTATTTTTTCCCTGTGGCAAACTTACAGATTTCAGAACGACTTTGCTGTAGCAGTGACTTGAAAATTATAGTGAGTGAGTGTTCCCTTTTAAATAATGGATTATGAGGCAAAGATTAATTTTTGCTCAATTTTCACACTAATTCAGTGCCTTGCTGCCAGCAGAAGCATAAAGAGGACATGAATTCACAGTGGCTTTCTTTTCTTTCAAAGTCTTAGTATGCTTTTATTGGATGGGACTGTTTGTGATAAAGCTCCCATCATTGGTATCTAACTGCCTACCTAAACACAGGACTTTGACACCTCTGGAACACCCTTTGGATAGTGTCATCAGTAAAAATAGTTGAACCACTCCTCAGCTTGTTCAATGCCTGTCAAAGGAAACTAGTCCTCTTCTGCTACCAACAGAAGGTCATATACCAACAATCCCTACGACAGCCAACACTGCAACTGCCAGGAACTGCTCATTTTTAGGCCAATTGAAAAGTGGAGGAAGAGGAAAAGAGGGCAAAAGACAGAGAGAAAGAAAGAGAGAGAGACGTTCAGCTGAGAAGAGGTGAAACCAGAAGTGCTATGTCCCATAGGCATTTATCAGCCCAAATGAAATGGAAACAGTGAAAGGAAAACACTGCTTTGCTTTTCTCAAAATTGTATTTCCAGTTGAATGAGTCAAAAAGAAAATATCCTTTCCTTTTCCTGTGATTTGGAGAGATCTGTTTGCTAAGTCTGCAGGCTTAGTAGAAGAGACAAGGAGTATTTATTTTCCATATATGTTGGTAATTTATGAGGTTGCTAGAAATGCAGAGTTTCTGGAAGTAAAATCAGGCCATGAAATAAAAAGGATTTTATTCAAATATCCCAGCTTATTAATTCTTTCTAATTCTTCACAGAGGAGGAGATGAGTGAAGATGCACACGAGGTTTACTGAATTTTAAGAAGGAGGCCATGCAGTAAAAAGTAGCAATTGCAAGTATACTTTCAAAATAGAAAAAGGGGAAAGATAAGTGAATTTTATTAGGGTTTGAAATGTAATTGAATTTTCCTTTTCCTATTTTGCCATCAAAGATGTCAGAAAGAAGTTTACTGTTCTGGAAAAGGGTCTTGCATTGCTAACGAACCTGCATAAAGTGGCTTCACCTTCTTGTGCAGCAGGGTGTGACTGACGGGATGTAAATGCAGTCCTTATCTATGACACATGAATGGGTGGAGAGGAGATTTAGAGCCTTGGGCAAGAAATAAGATGCAACTATTGCTTTCAGTGGAAATTAGTGTTCCAGCAGCAGCAGAAATGGGAAAAACGTATTGTTCTTTACGAGGAATGCTAACTACCTGTTCCAGTGAGTGTCCATCACTATGCATGGCTCGGTGTTGTATTATTGTCATACCTTAACCTCCAGAAGCCTCCAGGAGGATGAGGGGCTGGGGGAGGATTCTGCTACGTGAAGTGCTGTAGGAAACGTAGAAAGATAGTGGTTCTGCTAAAGCGTTACAAAGTCTAGGGCTAAGATGATGCACCTGAGTGTCTCAAAAGCTTTCAGAAACATATCCTTTTAAAATGCTTTTTTGGAAGAAAAGTGTCAGCATAGCATAACCCTTCAGTATCTGTTGGCTTCTTGTCAGCACTCTCTCCCTGGGCATGCAATGCTTCCTGGGGCCTGCCTTACACTGATATTTGGAGCTGGAAATAGAGAACACATAAAAGTAAAAGTGTATTGAATGGTATGGTAATATGTTAGCTGATATTGATCTCTCAGAGCAATTGTTTGGAAGCCTTCACCAAATCAAGTCCTTTCTATTAGCTAACTACAGAAAAATGCAAATGTGCCAATAAATAACTCCTTTCTTGTCAGATTCATAGGCCCCGCACTACCTTCTCCCACCCCTTCTTCTCAAGATTTGTAACACTGAGTATACTCAAAATTTCCCAGCTGACTTCAGGGTGTCTGTTAGTTTTCACTCAAAAATTGGAACTCCATATGCTTTTGGATGTGAGGGATCAGGGTGAAAATAAAGCCCGTGACCTTCACAGTTGGATTGTTTTCTTGGCTAAGAGAAGCACCTAAGCCCCGGAATGTTAGTCACCACCCAGCTCCATGGGCTAAATGAGACAGGGAGGGCAGAAGTTAAGATCTATTTCCTTGAATTAAACTGATTTGGGCTCTGTAGCTGAGTCAAATGGCATAAAATAAGGGAAAAGGTTACTGCTGTGGTGCTGAGTGAAAGTGTAAGCCTCCTTCACACCTTGGCATGTCCTGACCTTGTGTGCCCATCTCACCCACTCATCCCTGCAGAGGTTGGCTGTGATCTCCGGTGCCCTGCGAGTCCAGCTGTGGCAGAAGGTGGATCAAAGCTGGCAGTGTGTTGTAGAGGAGCTGTACTCCTCCTGGAGTGTCAGTTGGCTGGATGACACTGAGCAGTTTCACAAGGCAGGAACAGACTGGAAGTCTGTGATGAGACTGTGGGATGGAGGGGTTTAAAGAAAGAGTGGCTCTGGAGTTCCTAGTCCAGTGGTACCCCACAGGGTGCTGGGGCTGTGATGGCAAGATGAGATGAACTGCAGCTCTCGTAGTGCAGTAGTGCACTAGTAGTATCACAGATCGTGATACTTTGGTGTCTTTTTTTGGAATGCTTTTGATAGTAGAGGTGCCATATGACCTTCTGAATGTGAGATCTGATGGCTCAGGAATCTCCAGCTATACTATTGGCCATCAGTCCTCATTCCTATATACAGAAATATTGCCAAACTAAGAAAAGCCTTAAAGAAAGCTGGTTTTCTAAGAAGCAATTCCCATTGTTACATTCCCTAAGACTTCTGGACTCCTGAGGAATACAAGGGAGGGTCTGAGTTGTGAGTAGCAAAAGAAATTAATTATTCTATCTTATAATTAAGACTTTTTAAATTAGCTGAATAGTTAGAATTAATTTTTTTTTGCATTGCAGTGCAGCTTTTCACACAGTCTGATAATCTGAAACCTTAGAGCTATGTACCTGAGTAAAAGAAATTTCTAGCATCAACAATCCTCTTTCTGTAATAAAAAGGAGTAAATAACAGCTCTACCGTGGCTGCAAGAAAGGCAGCTCTCTTTAAAAGAAGTCTGTCAAGTCAAACTTGTCCCTCAAAATATATGTTTTGTAAAAGCCTTCGGAAAATGTTGGGTCGAACTGTTTTAGTGTTATTGTGAGGAAATCAATATTTCCCTGCAGCCTGTGCAGCCCCAAATTGTAGCATGTTGTTTGTGCAGAAGAAATTGAAAGTGAAACTGTCTAAAAATGAGAGCAAAGTAAACTGGCCCATTTCTATAATTTGCCCTAAAAGCACCCAAGGTAAATAAAATGGCACACTTGAGTAGTCAAAAATGATAAATTCTCCTAATGCAAACAGATGACTTGTGGGAGTGTCGGTGGGGTTTGAGGCAGGTTTTTGTTTTCCTTTCACCCTTTGTCCTTCTTTCCTCCCATCTCCTTCAATTCCCCACTACTCATACGCTGTGCTAGATACTACCACACCGTATGTCTTCCAGGCTTTGCCCCTGGTTAAAGTATCAAGGGAATCATGCCAAGATCGCCAAGAACATTTACGCTGAAACCAGTGAATTGGTGACAGTGATTCCACCACCACTGGAGAACAGAAAACATTTCCATGTTGCTCTGAAATGCCCAGTGTGCATCAGAAAGAGGTGGGAGCACTAGATGTGAGGCATTTGGGACCCTGGAGCTGATAAAGGTATGGATAGTGCTCCCATGTGAACTCTGCCAGATGACATGACCATGGGTCAAAGGCTCTGCAGGCTTAGGGCCTCATCAGGTGATAGGAGGAAAAAAATGAGTTAACGATCTTGGACACTGTCGATGTAGATGGGTGTTTTAAGATGCTGAAACTGAATTCAGTGAGGAACTACATTGGTTTGGGAAGCTTGGCTGAGACCTCTGTCAAGAAAATAAAAAAGTCTGCGAGAGATGCACCTTGCTCACAGATACACTGGTGTGAATGCAGCAGGTTTACAGTGTCATGTGTTCACCTGCATCAGAAGGAAGAAAAAAAGGCTAAGCCAGGTTGTGGGAGCAAAAGGTCAAAGAGCAAAGGACTAGAGGAAAGAAAATGCTGTGCTGACTGGCAATGAGATTGCTCCTTTCTCTGTGCTTAGAATGAAACATCTTCAGTGGATTTTCTTTTCCCTCTAATCTGGAAATAATTCTGATTTATTTTAAGCCTTCTATTAAGACAAACCACACAGCACTGCCTGGCTGGCAGTAGGAGGCTGCGTACATGCATGTGCACACAAACATGTGTGTGCATTTCTAAGGGTCCTGCCTGCCTTCTTTAGTTGATGTTTCAGTCAATTATGTTTTCAATTTTATATAAAAAGGAATGGTGGAGTTTTTCAGCTTTTATAGCACCATAACTCACAGGGTCCTTCATTTCATTGCTGCCACAGTGTAATGTAGCAGACCACAATTTCCACATGTAGACTTGCAGAGAAACCAGGGCCATTGAGGACCCCCAAACTGCAAGAGACCCCCGTAGGGCAGGCAAGCCCTAGCAGGTAGCTGCTCCTCCACACCACCAGGACACCAGGCTCTGCCTGACAAACAAGAAAGGGCACCGTGATCCTTGGAGTATGCCATGAAACGGCAAGAAGAGCTGTTTTCTGTGTGTTTCATAAGTTCAGTAGCACATTTTTGAAGGAACTGTGAGGCCTGAATGAGCAAGGAAGAGTAACAGAGACCAGGTGAGGGAAGTGATTCATTAGAATGGTTGTGATGATACACAGAAAGACATTAACTACACTGTTATTACCATGAATTAGTTGCATGATGAGTCGCTGGCCAGTCCAAACTACCTTGGTAGATCTGAAGTGAGTAAGCTGGAAAACTGTTGGAAACTAAGGGCTGTTTCACTGAATGATTGTTTAGGTTGTGTATAATGTAATCACATACCTGCTGTTGTATTTGAAAAGCTAACCCTAGAAAATAGTGGTTTGTACTGGCACATCAAGAGTGTTTTCCTTGCAAGCTAAACTGCGTAAGGAAAACCCTGAGCATGTAATAGTGCATGGGCACCACAGTTCTCACCAGTGACCAGCAGATTCCACCTACTATTCAGGGATCTGAACAAAGACCCACCAATGTCAGGTTAGTCATCCCTTGCCTTCAGTATCTGGGCATGTTAATTCACATGTAAATGCCCCAAAATTGCCTGCTACAAGGGAGGCACTAGCAATTTTCAGGTTTCAGGCTTTTTTAGTGTAAGAGATGTTAGCCAAGCCATTTTTATTCTGCTCTGCCCTGGCAGGGGAGGGGGGTGTCTGAATGCATCATCAGACTGCATTTTGCTTGTGGCAGATTGGTGGTAACCCAGCAGTCAAGTCCATGAGAGCGAAGCTGTGAGAGTCTGAGCAGAGAAATCAAATCATTGCCACATAGGGTGAACAAGAACACTTGAATTCTGAGACTCCAGTAAGCAAGTCACTGAGAAAAATAAACAGAAGTTGTCAGCTAAAATGGATATATTGACTGCAGTACAAACTGGAGAAGTAGCAACCACGATGGCCAGGATGGAGACATTTAGAATAATCCCATTTCACCCAGACCATGCCCTGGAAACTTATGTCACTTTGTATAATGAGCAACGAGCACTCAGGGATGGAGAATCCCATCATGGGAAAGAATGCTACTAATTCAGGGACACAGGGACCAGCATGAGATTATGTCCACTGAAAGAGTCGCTGTTAAATGAAGTTGATTACTATTTAAGGCTGAGCTTTCGGTATGCAAGAGGGACTTCAAATATGAGTATTTTTGTGGAATGGATTGTGGCTTTAGACAAACAGCCCATTTAAGCCAATTCTAATGAAAATTCTGGAGCCAAAGCTAGCTGAATGCCCATCAACTGGACTTTGCATGATGCTAAGTTCCACAAATCTGCAGTGGGGAGAGAGAATAGGCTAGAGTTTTGATGAGTGTCAAGATTTTGAACTAGTTTAGCATCTAAACTGGAAAGAAAATAAGATGGGGGATTGAAGTCATTTAGTGCTAAAAAATGACTCCTGGGATAGCTGCTGCATTACTGCTGGGGGAGACTCGGTCCTATTGGTAATGAATTGTGATTTAGAATTGTAGTGCTAGAGGTTACGCATGACTGTGAGACCTGGGAATTCTGCTCAACAAAATGAGTCGCAGGAGTGGATAGGTGTGCCAGAAGGGCTGGAAGGATTCTCTGTAAAGAAAAGGAACTAGAAACAAGTTCAGTCAAAGCAATCGGTACCAGTAACCATTATTTTCATTAGTCAGAGTCCTGAGGACAAAAAACCCAAAAGTTCTGGAGGATGAGAGGGACCTTTACAGTCCTGCAGTCCCACAGGAAGGCAAAGGGTATTTTGTCTGGACTGGAAAACTCTTGAAAAATCGCATTTGAAGTTGATGTGATACAGGATTCAGAAGGAACTAGAAACCCTGGGAGATTATATAGCTGGGTGTAATGTGTACCCTATTAGTGTCTGAATGCATAAATTGGCAGAACTGTACAATAGCAGTGAAAAACAGGATACTAGGAGCCCAAACTGTTATTAGATTCTGGTGCCTGAGCAACTACTGAAATTACCATTTCACAAGAGTATAGGTGCCTGCAGTACCATGCAGGCAAAGATGTGCAGTGATTTCCTGTGGTGCAGGGAGTTTATCAGCTCTGCTCCTCCACCCACTCTCAGTGCAATCTGCTTATTGAAGAGTGCAGCTGAGTTTTCTTATATTCAGCATCACGTGCAGGATAAAAAAATGGGCTTTTCAGCAGCCTGTCCCTTAAACAAAATAGGTAACTTCAGATCTGACTAACTGTGGAAGGGTAATACTGAAATAGAAGGACTCATAATTACCTTACCTACAAAATGATATATGCCTGTAAAGTCTCCTGAAATAGTCAGAACACCCGAGGATGAGGGTGAGTTACCCTTCTGCAAGTATAAGCTTGAGATAAGTTGGAGTATGGAAAGATTAATGCCTTTGCTTTAATAACAGGGCTTGATCCAAGACTGCAGAAACGATGTAAGTACCCAAGCGAAGCCCAGAAAGGATTGTTGTCCACTATTAATAGCTTGGTGGATCAAGGAGTGCCAGTGCAATGACCCTGGGTGTGTAATTCCCCTGTGTGTCTGGCATTAAAAGGAGATAGGAAGATGCATCTGACTGTGGATTTCAGAGCATTAAATGCTGTAACTTCTCAAACATCTCCGCTTCTTGTTAAAATGCCAGAAATTATGGCTGCAGTAGTGCAAAGAGCTAAGTGGTTTTTGGTCATAGATCTAGCAAATGCATTTGTCTTTAGCCCTTCAGTAGAGAATTGTTGGTAAAAGTTTATTTTTACATTTCAGAAGAAACAGAATACTTTCATACAAGTTCCTCAAGGACTTCACAAGCTTCTGTGATCTGTCACATATATTTCACCTGAATGTGGTAGAAATTAGCCTGCAGGTCCAGGTAGCATGTAACATCATATGTGGATCACAGCTCAACTGGGGGAATTCTGAAAAACAAGCATGTCAGCTGACAGAACAGTTTGGCTGCAATCCAGGAAGAAGGATTGAAAGTCAACAGACAAAAGGTTCAATTAGTGCAACAAGAAGTAAAATATTTAGGAGTAATACTAGGTATTGAAGGCTAGACTGCTGATAAACAGAGTGTGGAATTAATTCAAAAGTTACCCAACCCCACTACTCTGCCTGGCTAAGAGCACTGTAAGGCACATTTAATTGTATGCAGGATTTTATTCTGATGTTCACTGAAGTGAGTCGTCCTCCAGCTAAGCTTTTAGAGAAAACTAGGTAGTGGGAGCAGGGGGCGGAAAAGCAGGCAGCTTTGCCGAGCTGAAACCAGCTCTAGCCCAAGCCGCAGTGGTCGGGTATCTGGACCCAGGAAACCTTCTCATCTGTAGTTTACCAGGAAGGAAGTGCCAGTTTGGCACAAAAGAAAGATACTGTCTGTGCATCTCAAATCTTATTGACACCACGATTCCTTGTAAAAAGGAATGAGTATCTTCAGTCTGGAAATCAGTAAAATTGGATTATATCGCTAGAGGAAGATCAATGGCACAAGACACCAGGCATGCTTCCTGAAAATACATTATGTTCAATAAAGCACAAAATGGTGCATATCTAGCTCGAAGTTGGCAAAATGGACCCTTATGGTAACGGCTCAGAGAATTAGATGTGGAAAAGAACACATGAAACAAGCATCTCCAGACCTTAATGGTGAGGGTCCTGAACATGAGTGTCAGAGATTGCAACCCTGCGATGTACAGTCGCCTGTGCAGGTTTAATTGCCCCTGTCAAAATACAGCCACAGAGATTTGCTTTACAGGTCGTTCAAGTTCCCTTGGGATAAGGCTTGCGCAAGATTTACTCCAGTCCATGTAATAAGGTAGTGGGGCAGGATACACCTCACTCAGTACAAGTGGCAGAAATCCCAGCTGCATTGTCAGACGTGCATCCCAGCAGTAGGAGTAAATGAAGGTGAAGGATTTCATTTTACTGAACAAGTTTTTTGCCCAGCTAAGTATAAAGCAGCAACTTCACATAGTAGAATAGCCACAGACCTCAAAATATGAAGAGTTCGTCTTCCAGAGGAAGCTTTAAGGAAGTTAGTATAGGTGAAAGGCAAAAATTAGGATGTGGTGTTCCCATCTAAATGGCTTCACAAATGACTACAGCCAGACATGATTATATTCCTTTTAATACCATGATATGAAAGGAGATGTGACTCTGACAACACTGGTGGTTAAAACCTTCCCTATCGGGTAAATGGCAGCTGAAAGGTCTCACAGATCAATGGATAAAAGAACTTGACAAACAACTGCAGCAGGATAATCAACAAATGGCTGAGCAATTAGGGCAACACGTTCAGATAAAAGGTAGAAAATGGTAAATAACCAACATGAAGAATGGCAAGTCAGGGGTTTCCTGGAAAGGAACACAACTTGGGCTGCCAGCGGGGATGGATCTGGCATGAGCATATATAAAGGCATTTCCATTGTTTAGTAGTTCAGATAAGTTCTGACAACATGAAGCAGTTTCATCAATCACAGGCAAAGCTTTAGAGTGGAGAAAAAGACTAAGCTATAAGGAAAGTTGTCTATATTTTTCAGAATCACATAAAGGAGTGCGTGTTAACCACTATGGATGAATGTAGAAATATGAATTTGCTACGGTGTGTAAGAATAGCTCTTTCAACTGTTGTGTTGGGCATTAATAATTCCTTTACCAAAGCTGGGAATACTCTTGAACAGTGCCAGGCTCTGTTCTGCCTGCCAGCTCAGGGCAGGATCTGCATGCAGCAGGGCATTGCCTGCATTTTGCAGTAGGAAGAACAAGACCAGAGGGAGTAGAGTTGCCAAGGATGCCGCTTGAAGTAAGCAGATTCCCCTCTGTGCTGGTTTGCACCTTCTCTATCCAAGCAAAGAGCTTTCTGCAGTCAGTATGGGTGGACAGTGTTGATAAAAAAACGTTGCACAGACCTTGATACACTAGACAGCAGCTTGGCACACAGTCAGAGCTCTCTGGCATGAATCTCTGAGATGTCCAAGTTCCTTGGTCAGACAGAACTGGATGCATACAAAGATGGCTTAAAGCTGCATTAATCCCACTTTTCTGGAGTCAGTTTCACTTTGCTCTGGTTGCTAGAAAAATACAGTCTTAACCAACAGTTTGCAAGTCCTCTTGTTTGATTCCTTTCCTCTTCCCTCAATTTTACATAGTCCCATCCACTTTTGTTTCAGAAGTATTGTACCTAACAGGAGATATCCTCCTTCCCTGAGAGGCCGGCATGCTGCTAATAAGGAGTGTAGACATAGCCACGTACTATTGTTCCTGTCACCTCTAATCATGCAGTGAGCACCATCACACTAAATCCTTTCTTTCCACCTGCATTCCTCTGAATTAGATGAAATACTCCCCCACCCCTCAGTGCAGCCCGAGCTCCTCTTTGCTTTCTCTGTCTTTGGCCCAGCCAGTGCAAGCAATCCGGTAGCTCCAAATGTGAAAACTGCCTCATTTTGGTGAAGGGTCTCTAACACACTACTTTTTCCTGTCAGAGAGACTAGTTTCTTCTGCCTCGAACTAGAATCCCTTGAGAGAAAGCAAGCTAAAAAAGTCTTTCAGCAGCCTTTTCTGTTCTGCCCTCCTGGTGCAGGTTGAAAATGAGAAGAAAAGGGAGAAAAGATTAAAAAAAAAGGAAAAGAAAAATACCTTCAAAAAGTAAGACTTTTCCAGTGCCCAAACAATCACTTGGACAATAGCAGATAATGATTCCACCTCTGTGCCCTCCTCCTGCCGGATGGGAATTTTAAGCCCCATGTCTGCCAGCGGTGGTGAAAGACCTAAGTGATCCTCCTCAGCTCTGAACGTGGCACCTTGGTGATGAGCTGAAAAGCTTGTTGCTCACGTTGCAAACAAAGACTTAGCAGAGGGCAGAGGTAAAGCCAACTGGGACCCGGCCTTCTAATCAGGTCCATGCTGTGAGCTCATGGTATTAATCCAGCAGCCGGTGACATCAAGGCAGGAAGCCTACATGACCCCGAGCCCGTCTGACAGTGGCTTACACAACCCAGTACCGCGCGTTCCATTTAATAAACTCCATTGATATATTTAATAAAGACACCTCACACTTCCACAGTTTCATGTGTGACCTCTCTGTGGTTGCTACCAAAAACACAAAGTAAGAGAGTCAGGGATCATTAGCTGACGAGGCAAAACTGCCCTTCCCTTGCTCTTCTATTTTTCTTGTGAATATCAACTGCTTGGGAGGCAGAGATTGCTTGTAATCCTTCCTGTCTCCATTATAGAAGGCACGAGTTTCAGTGTGAGCTTGGGAAAAAAGTCACAACATAATGTCTGTGGTTTAAGCAGCTTGCAGTCCTGCTCACTGCCTTCAGACTCCTCATGCCAGCGTTCATCTTCTGCCCCTACAGGGGCTGGGTGAGGCTGGCAACCCCTCTCCTCCCAATTTTGTGGTGAATGAGGAGCATTTGGAGGCACCAGGGACCAGAGAAAACCTGTTACCCACCGCCAAGCACTCCTCTGAGGGTCCCTGGCTGTGCTGCACAAGCCAGGGAGATTTCGCTGCTGGTAAAGTTCATCTTCCTCAGCAGATAAAGAAAAAGATAGACATATACTTCTGCATTTTGTTTCTAGACAGGCTAATGAAAAACTTACAGGAAAAGTGTCTGGTTTAAAATCTAAAGAGAAAATGATTAGTTTGGTAGATTTTCTGTTAAGTTTTGGGCGCCCAGGTTTCCTGTTGGGCTTTTTTAGTTATAATTTCATTTGGTGGTTGTTGGGGTTTTGCATTAGAAATAGCGTCAGTTGTCAAACGAGGCTCCTGATTGATTTGGTTTTTGTGTCTAGCTTTCAGCATCTTCAAAGGCATCTAACTGTTCAGGACATACTGAGTATCTGCACTCAAAGAAATCAAGCTTCAAGTGGAACTCCCCTGAAAGAAGGTACCAGGAAACCAAGATTAGTTTTCAGGAAGTAAGAGGTTTTCATTTTTTGGTTTCTTAAGGACTCTTTCAAGGGCCAAGCAGATAACTGGGAGATCCACAGAATGGAAAACTGCAGTTCTAATGGGGACAGGAAAGTGTGTGTGGAGGGGGTTGTTTGTTTGGGGTTTCTTTTAATTAAATCGCCTTTTTGTTTGACAGCAATTTATGCTATTGATGCAGCTGAAATGCCAGTGCATTTTTTGTGTGGACTCTTTCTTTTCAACAAAGGACTGAGGAAACTACCACACTAATTCTCTGAGCGTCCTAGCAGCTCTAAAGCATAACCAGAAAAGCAATTTCCAACTTAAAAATACAAAGGCGGAGAAAATAAAAGCATGCATGGAGTAGTTCAGTTCAGAAAGCCACTTTGGCTAGCTGTGGCCAACTTCTCATTGCGTTGAGTGGAGGGACAGGCTTGTGCTGAAGATCAAGCGAGATTTAGCTGCCCCTGCGTATTTCAGGGTCACCTAGAGATGTGCCAATCTTCCATGCAGCCCAGAGTGACCACCAGCCGGCCTCTGCGCCCTGGCAGTAACGACATCCTTCCAAGAGCCTCCAGACTCTTGTTGGTACAAGATGTGATGGCTGCAGGGAGGTGTGGGACAGGCAGAATGAGCACCTTGAGCCTGGCCAGCTGAGATATGGCATTGTTGCACCCCGAGGTCTTGGTAAAACAGAATCTTTGTACCGTGGTGAGTGGAAAAAAAACCTAAAAGGCAGCATTTTAACTCTTATCTAGGGCACGCCATCTGGACCTAACAGAATCCCTTGTTGCATTAGCAACGTAGTGCTTATGTTTGATCTGCAAGTTGGGAAATTCCTTGGGGAGCCCCCATGCATTGCCAGGAATCCTGCACCCACCAGTCATGGGCTTGTCTAGAAAAGTGCAGACACACCCCCTATCTCTCTCTCTCTGTTTGCATGTATTTGCTGTATAGCTGTCCCACACGTTTCCTTGCTAGCCTGTCATAACCATTACTAAAATATGCTTATCTCATGTATGCAAATAGCAGGATATTTATAAGGTTCTTTGAAATTTCCATAATTGTGCCGTAAAAAAAAAAAAAAAAAATCTCCTTGGTTATCTCTCAAAGTGTTGTAACCAGTGTTACTTTTGTTGAAATCCAAAAATCAGACAGCAAAATAAGAATAGTTTAAAAAACTGACAGTTTTTTATGTTTTTGAAATAGAAGTGAAAGAAAGAAAGCAAACCAGGCTTTATTATTTTAAATTAGAAAGTTTAATGCTCACCGAAAAGGATATAAACTGTAAATGTATTTTAGCAGTTCCTAGAGAAAAAGGGAGAGTTTTTAATAATAACACCGTGTGCTTCTATATCATTTTCATTAGAAAAATCTTAGAGCACTTTCTGCTTATTAAAAAAAGGAATGCCTCGGAAGACTCATGGGAGGTACTATAGAAAAGTAAGGTAACAAATATAAATCCACATTATGCTCCATCCTGTGATTACTTGGAACTTCCTAGCCACCTTGGGGATATAGAGCTCCCTGCTATGCTCAGGATTACAAATGTGACCAGTGTGGCACAGCCTTACCCAGCTGTGACGGTGCTTGGCTGGGGCAATGCAAGGGCCTTCGCTGCTTCTATCTCCTCATTTCATGGGTGAGCAAACCAACGTTTGGGAGGTTTTTCCCAAGCTTAAACGTGAGGAGCAGAAATGAGCAACAGGAGTAGGTCAAGCATGTTGCTGTGCTGGTCATGGGCTCCCACCACCTCACATCCTGCCCCGTGGGGACATGAAAGGATCTCCGCGGGGATTCTTCTGCCTCCTCCAGGGAATCCTGGCCTGTCTCTGGCGTCACGTGAGTAGGTTCCTCACTGGGTAGAGGAACATTCCCGGATAGGCCCCGAGACATCCAGAGAGGACAGAAAAATAACATATTAGCCTAAGTATAGCAATAGTCATAAAATGTGCAGTGGAACAACAAAAGGAGGAAGAGATGCTATAAAGGTAGAGGATATTCCCTGGGCTGATGAAGAAAATAATATTAAAAAAAGTCTCTGGTGTTTAATTTCAGAAAATACAATAGGCTGCCTGAGTGCCCAGAAGAGGAACAGCATGTTAACATATCTTAGATAAACAGGAGCCAAACTGTTAGCCTGACAGAGAAATGAGAAAGCCCATCAATGCAATGGGGGAAAATAATAAATTAAAAAACAGATGGTTCAAAGATGTGATTGCATCTTCAGCTTCAGTAAGAGGAAAGAAGGGGAATACATATGTATTACAGGCAGGCCAAGAACACAAAAGCTGAGAAAACATAGATGAACAGAAGAGGCAGACTTGTCATAATGAAGTTAATTAAAATAACAGGACCTCAAGTTATTTTAGGTCCCAATGGTAGAAACCCCAGAATTCCAAGCCACGTTCTTCCTTAATACAAAAGGTTTCCTATTTAATCCGTGCTCAGAAAAGGGACCTCTTCCTTTATGCACTAGATAGTGAGTCAAAGCAGATGGGAATTATTCTGAGCTTGGAGAAAACAAAGAAGCACAAATTAATGGCTTACTGGCAGAAAGGTAGTTTAAAGCACTTTACCAAAGCACATTTTATTCCTAAACTTATCTTACAGACATATTTTTTTCTATTTAGATCAGAAGCGCAGAGATGTGTCTTGACTGGAATGGGCACTAAAACAAGCAAACAACAGACAAAAGAAAGGGGAAAAAACTCTAAAATGACTGGTGTAATGACTTAATGACTTGCTTCATATTCCTAGTACACAGAAAATAAATAGAACAACCTCATGTTTCCTGCATGAACTCACCCTGTAAGGTCTGCTTGGGCACATATGCATCCATAGCTCTGCACACACATATACACATATGTGTGTATATACACCATCTGAAGCAAAAAAAAAAAAACCCCAAATGAGACTAACCCTATAACTTGGGAAACAAGAGTGGGAGGGGAGAGACAGAGAGATGGGTATAGAACATGTTCTAACCTGTCACACTGAGACGAGGCTCAACTTGATTGCTTCACTCAGTACAAGTGGACAAGTGTTCAAATAGAGGTGTTTTCTTACCCTTGGCTGGAAAATGTCAGTGTGCACCAGCCCACGATGCTTTGTCTGTGAAGCAGTTTTTAGCTAATAACATCACTGTGCTTGAGCACCAACCCTATTCAACAGCCCTTGCTCCTTGCAATTTCTACCTCTTCCCAAAGCTCAAGTCAGTGCTCAAATGAGCCCATACTTTGTCAACAGTAGATGTGAAAGTGAAAACTACAGAGATCTTCAACAGCCTCTTAGAAAACGAGTTGTGGAATTGCTTTGAATGTTGACAGCATCAAATCCAGCTTTGTGTAAACTCAGAAGGGAATTATTTTGAAGGTGTTGGTAGGTGATTTTCTTAATTTATTAAGTAAAGAGTTGCAGGCACAGTCTCTTTTTTCTTTTGTGCGTGTGTCAGACCTGATACATACCCATATATTACTGTTTCATGTGAAGAAACACCAATTGGTTGCAAGGGGTCCTCATTGCAGTAGAAACCCTGGTCAGGATCCTTCTTCTATCAGAATGAGAGGTTTGCTGGAAAAGTGGCAGAGTATCACTCCAGCTTCCTTTGCAGCAGTAAATCTTTAATTCTTTAACTAGGCTTTCTTTGCCCAGGACCATACTTAAAACACTTCCGTGAGAAATTTGTAAATAGCTTAACTGTGCAAATTAATCATGCATAAACAATTTAAGATATGATACCAATTTTATTTCAATCATGATTTGGCAAGACGGTGGAGGTAAAAACTCAGACTGTACTTGTGATTGAATTGTGTTGATTCTTTCATACCTTTCATAATGCTCAAGACCTCAATTTTAGGTCCCTTGGGAACAGATTCTCCCTGTGCTTGGGGGATTAGAAACAGGAGATCATGAGATGTAGGTTCAGTTCTTGTTATATGACTTTCAACTGCTTTCTTAACTTCCTGCCACCTTATTTTTCCCTTGTGTAAAATTAAGATAATGACATTTCTTCATATGATGGCAGCTTAATGCATTTATGTCTAAAATGCTCGGGTTGAAAGGTGCTATACATTTCAGAGATTACTGTTTATTACCACAATTTTTATTACTGCTGTTTCTGAGAGTTTCACTCTCACATATGTAATAAAGGCAAAATATTATGAACGTTTTGCCTTGTTTTGAACTTAACGCCAATATTATTCTGAATTAATTCTTTTGAATAGAATTATTCCTGAACTACGTCAACTGGGGACCAGCTGCTGACCCCGAGTGTTTAAGAACTACAGATAATCATGGATGAAAAGAGACAAAAATACATTTTATCTGAGAAGTATCTACTGTGGTGATAGAGACTGAAATTAAAGTATAATCCAGAGAGAGAAAGGGAGGGAGAGTATTCTTTAATTAAAATCAGCTACCTCAAAAGATGGATATTCTCAGGAGTGAAATTTGCACTGTGCTGAAGGCTTCCCACTTAAACCCTTGATGATGCAAGGAAGAAGAATTCTCAGGGAGTAATATTGGCATTAGCAGATAGCTACTTACCACTGCACAATAGTAAAAAGTTTGCAGAGAATGAATATGTGGACAATAGAACGGAAAGATGGACAAAATAAGAACCTCTCTGAAACACAACCCCATGATTTTCCAGCAACAAATGAATAGTTTGGCAAAGAAAGAGACCAAAGATAGAGGCTTGGAGATAGAGAAAGAAAAATTAAACCAGAAGCTGCAGAGATCAATGAAAACAATCAGCATTTTCTGTCAGGAGATATGTTAAAAAGACTGAAATCGAGGCTTTATATCCTGTTCAAAATGAACCATCATCCCACCCACCATCTCCATAGCCAATTAATGGTCTCGGCCAAGGACAAATTATGGTTTAGAACACAGAGATTGTGTGAACCCCCAGTAAAAGGCAGCAGGTGAAAGGCACAATGACTTCCTCACCTTCAGTGAGAAGCTGCTACTGGCAGTGTGGGAACTGCAGAGCACGCACTTGAGGGGAGTACTTCTGACGAGCATTTCATAGCGAATCCTGTTCTGTTCTCATTTTAGCTACCATCACAGATGGCTTCCTACAATACAAAGAAGGCTCCTGGCAAGGCAGTTTGCTGGATAATGTTGGAATTGGATGTGAGGGAAGTATTACCTCACAGAAACACCCGTTCACCAGCATTTATTTCATTGTGTTCAGCACAGTAGATTTGAGCAGCTAGTTTGCACTGGCACTGGTTTCCTTGTGTTGTGCTCACATACAGATCTCTCTTGCATGAATCTTGCCTAACAGTCGTTTGCAAACAGGTGGTCTCCGTGAGACGTGGTTATGTTGCAGTGAGGGAAACTTTATCCTTTTTTGCCTTCCTTTTTAAGAGCAAAATTCTTTAGTGAAGTGGAGCAGCTGCTGCAATGATATCAGAGGATTTCTTACTGTGATTCTGGGGACCATGGGCAGCATTATGGGCAGCAGCAGAGCAGCCTCCTCACGTGCTCAGGGCCCCTTATTGATGGGGAGAGGATGAACATAGCTGCCATGTCTATAAATACTTTGTAGCTTTGCTGTACATGACGCAAATGTTTTTTCTAGAAAGAGCCCAAAAGCAAATTGTCTAATTTTGGCCACACAAAATTGCAACTAGGCAGGATAGGATATGTAGCAGAGGACTTTTTAATGCATCATATTAGGAAAAAAAAAAAAAAGTGCAAATCATGTCCGAGTCCAGGTTCCTAGAGACTACTGTGGATTCAGGATGCATTTCAGCTTAAGCAGAAGGGTTGTCTAATCATTAAAATACGTCATACAGGTATTCTGGCTCTTAATCTCAGATCCTTAAAGGTATTTTAATACCCACAGTACTTAGTTTAACTGCTGAAGTGGCTTGACCAAACTTGGTGTTAGTCACCAGCACCTCTAGAAAGGAAAAAGTAATTCATGGCAGTAAAAGAGCGAGGCCTTTATCACTGTAAGAGAGATATTACTTACATTGGAAATTGGTGAATCATATTGAGCTGTGAGTTCCAAGTTCTCAAAGTTACAGCTTCTCATAGCAGCTCTCATCATTCTTCATCTGCCCAGTCCCACCAGTCTTGCTCACACAGATTCTGTGGTCCTGTGGGGCCGCTCTGAAGATGCAGGGCTGGCTGAGAGTACTGGAAGTCCGGTGATGGTGGTACATGTTGGCGAGCAGTATTCACATATTAACAGATTTCCACTCAAACTGGCAAATAGGAATGTCTACGTTAGAAACACTGTGTGAAAGCCAAGGCAACAAAAGTCAAAATGTGCATATGAGAATATGTGGTACACACAGTATATGTCACAATGTTTACCATCACTTCAAAACATGCACCCGCCCACAGTTCTTCACTAACGGCATCCTGGAACTTCTCCAATTGGGATTTGCTATATGAAGCAAAAGTCATTTAAAATCAGCCATTATTGTACAGATCATGAGATCCACAGTACAAGATACCATGCTCATCCCAGATGCTCATTAATAGCACTGTGTTGCAAACAAGTCCAGGACAACTGCACGGGGTTTGTATACTTTCCTGATCGCTGTGTTTGCTCAGTTGGTATATAACATTTTCAAACGGGTTGGATTAAAATTTTTAGCAAATAGCAAATTCCCCAGAAACACAGCTCTGTTGCATTCTGAAACTATTGCAAATGTAGGTCAGAGTCAGTAAGTAGGTTTAGCTAATAAAAACACAGGGGCAGGGAGAAGGAAGATTTTGGGAAAGGGAACTCAGGTCCTTCCAGCTTGCTAGAGGAAGATGTGTTGGCACCAGCTCACCCACCTTCTTTTACCCAACAGCTTGCTGCTGTGTGAGGTGTGGTGACTCATCTCTGCATCACCCTAGTGCTGCATTTTTAGCTCAGAAAGTAAACACCTGCTAAAAGCATGGTGTGCTTGGTTGGGTTCCCTCAGTCCCTTGTGGAGCTCTTCTGTGTAGCTAAGAAAACATGATTTTTCAGGGAGGTAAACTGTGTAGTCTCGTATCCAGGAGCTCACATAATTGCACAACTCCAAGAGCCCAGTTCCTGACGCACTTTTATTTGTGAGAAAACAGCATTTACTGGCCTGATTCAAAGAAACCTACACAAGAACGACCTTGAGCTGAAATTGTTTTAGTGGTGGGTAGAAGCTGCCAGTCCTTTGGGGAGAGCTGAGCACCAGCACATATCTCCTAGCTCCCAGGGAAGGCTTTAACAGAATTACAGACCAGCAGAGAATCTGGCCCCTCACTTCCTGCTCAGAATTAGAACACTGACAGGTTTTTTGTTGAGAAAAGTGTTCACTCAACATGAAACAAATATCTTTGTTTTGTAAAAAGATACCCCTACTCATACACAAATGTACATATTAATTTTTAGGGCTGATTTATAAACTAAAAAAAACCTGCCATTATCACAATTTTACTTGTAATTAGCAGGGATGAGTTGTTGGCTTTAGTGCCAATATTAGAAGCAATAGAAGTGCACTCGCTTTTTTGTTTCTAATTCTTTCACTGCCTCTTTACATTTAGTTTGAAGGTGAGATCCGTATCTGGAAACATAATGCAATTTATGCTGTTATCATTTCATGAACTTCAGCAAATCTTCTCCCAATAATGTATTATAATTATACTCATGATCAGAACTGGATTTGAAAATACACAAAGGCTGGCGTCATCTGCCATTCTGTGTCTGACCAGATCAGAAAATGAAAACAACGGTTGCTGACATCTATTGTCAGAGGAATTCCAACTCAGTTCTGCAGACAGTTATGGGCTGCAAAAATTAAATGGCTATTCACTTCATCTATATGCCTAATTTCTGCAAATTTTGAGACTCGCATCCTAATCTCCCTTATGCTTGTTCTACCAGTACCTCTTTAAGAGAAGCTTCCCCGCTTTAAAGCCAAATGCAGTGCTCCCTGCTGTGATGGATTCCTTCTTTTTCCTTCCTAATTGGAGCCATTTCATCAGATCGAATTTTGACAAAGATAGTAATTGTCATCCAATTTTAAGGCAATGACAAGATCAATATGAATTCTCAGATGACAAGTATTATTACTGGGTGAGTACAAAGAAACAAAGAAAATGAAAAATCCATGTTCTAGGGATCAAAACAGTCAGAGGCACATGCTTGCCTTGATCCACGTGTGTGTGAATCCTGTTGACAACAATAGACGCTGTGCATGTGGATGGATGGGGTGGAACAGATGGCCTTTGCCAGTCAAATAGCGAAGGAAAACGAGCACCCAGTGCTTTAGTACATTGCCGTTGCGGTAATGTGGGAGTCAATTAACTTACCACCAAACAGGCTTGCAGGGAAAATTACCCACAGCCCCATCTCAGAGAATTCTGCTTCTCTTTAACATTTTGTACTCCTTCTGTTTCCTGAATGTCAGGAGTAAATACTCAAATCCCAGTTCTCTAAGGTAAATATATTCAACATATATTTATGTAGGCAGAAGCGCTTGATTATTTTTATAACATTGTTTAAATGAGAAGATCTGATTAGTTAATGGCCCAAAGAGTTCAGGTAGGGTTCAAATACGGATCTAAAATGTGTTGCAGCTTCTTTAAACATTTTCCCCACAATAGTGGTTTTGGGACAGGTTCTGCCATGTATGCATAACTGTTGCCAGACGCTATCATTTTGTTTTAATAGGTTTACCCTGCAACAAGACACTTCTTCAAGGCATTTGACCCTCAGAGCTCGACTCAAGTTCCACATTCGCTACTCAATGTGCATTCAAGTAACCTCTGTAGGACCACTGTGCACACATTCATCTTGCTATTAAACCAGACCTCCTGCTTTCTCACCCCTAAAGTGCTAAATCCAAGGAAATGGACACTTTCTTTTTTCTCTTTTTCAGTATTTATATTCAAAATACTGTTTAACTGAGGGAAGGGATTTTGGCAAAGTAATACATGATCATCATACTAATTGGCAGCTGCAATGATAACAACCATGACAAGTTTTAGCTCTGTCCACTTCGACTCAGCCAAGTCATTAAAGGTTTCCAAGCAGAGGATTGCATTATGAAGCCTAATATACACTAGTAGCTACATTGGTATCCCTGAATTTCTAAACACATTTTTAACCACCCGAATGCAGGTTCAATAGTATTTTGATCCATGGAGAAAGGTCTCAGCCAAGCACTGAAAAGATGTTTGTTAGTGCCCAAAATATAAATAAAATATTTACAAAGAGAATAATTGACTTTTGATGTTTACTTCAGGCTATGGTTAAGCAGGCAGTGTCTGTACTAAGCAATGCAGTGACCACCTGCCACAAATGCTGTGATATTTGACAGATCTCTTTCTGCCAAGAACTATAATTCCTATTTAAATCTAAATAGAGGAGCCATGAATGCAGATTTCTCATCACAAAGACGCTGATGTTAATCCTCAGAACAGAAAAATAAGAAAAGCCAGAACGTTTTATTGGATTTTATATGGAAGATAATTAAACAGTATTTCTTCTTTACTTGTTATACAGCATCCCATCAACATTCCTGCTGAAATTTGTTTATAAAGAATGCCAGAAAGTTTTATTGCATTTTTATGTAAAAGAAAATTAGCATTTTGTGTATTTGAACTTCCATTAGAATAACAAAAAGCAGGTAAACAAAAATGACCAAAGAATGATGAAAATAAAGAGAAAAAAAGGTAAGGAAAGCATAACACTGTCCTCATACACACAGTTTTATATTCTAAGCATGCAAACAAACCAAATGTTTATGTGCATATGTATGTATTGTATATATTCACGTGCCATAGAGTTTTGCAAAACTAAGCTCCCAAAAGTTAAGAAATGCTAGAATTGGATGTGCTTGCGCACTCCCAATTTGGCCTTTTTGGTTGTATGCACAAGGACGTATGCTTCTTTTTTTTTTTTTTTTTTGTCTCACACACACACACCATACAAAATGGTGCAGTGTAGGCAGAAAATTGGCCGGGAGAATGATGTAATCTCTGAGAGAGCTGCTTTGCAGAAGCCTGTTTCTTTTCTGCCCACAACCCAGTTTGGTATTTTGGATGTACCCAAGGAAGTTATCTTAGCATGTTTCCCAGCAGGTGGGTGCTGCCAATCTGAGTCTGTAAGAGAATGTGTCGAAGTGTGCATTTAAAGCGTGCTTATTAATAGAGGGGAGGCAGGGGGCGGGGGGAGCTGTATCCAAGGTTGCATCCTCGGCATTTAAAAATGTTTCAGTTCAGCCTGTGCTGCATTATGTGATGCATGTGGATTTTCCAAACAAAAGATGTTTATGGAGAGAGTATATTTTAAGATCCTTTCCATGACTGTACAGACCCCTCTCCAAGCAGATGGCCTGACAGTTGCAAGAAAACTATTCATAAGCCAAGAGTAGCATTTAAAATTCTTTCAGAAAGACAGTTCGTTCTTTGTATACATGTATAGTTTGAACAGGTCCTAATTCTGTTTGCAGCAGCACCTTGCCCACTTCCCGGCGCGTTCCAGATCCGACAGCACAAACTGCAGACGCGCAGGCTGTGAGGAACGCAGGCTCCAGCAGCACCAGCAGCAATGCACAGGACTGCTATGTCTCCCCAGTGCCCTGGTCCACTCTCTCCCAGGCTCCTTCCTGCACTGGTTGATGTGGAGGGGACCATTAAAATTCAAACGCCACTCACTGCTAACTGGGAGTGATACTGGAGGTACAACAATTTCTCTTATATACTCAAAATAGGCCATATCCACAGTGAATATGTTTATTTAGCATTTACAAGTGCATAGAAACAAGCAGGATTAGCAAAGAACTTTCCAAGGATGCGAGTATTTTTAATTCCATTTTCATTCATAGTCTTGACTGCTTCTTAGCTGTAGTTGAAGTTCATCTGGGAAAATCACCAGGTAAAGACAAAATAACTAAACTTGAACCTCTTGACCATTACTAATTCTGTGTAATCTGGGAGAAATCTGTGGGCGATGACTTCACGCGGCTGCATTTGCTGACCCTTTTAATTGCCTTCTACAGAACCTCCTACTTGAAGGAAGCGAGCGCTCCCATATCATGCACTTGATAAATAAATAATGCCATCCCTCTGGAGACAAAAATTCCATCTCGAACCAATCTAAGCACAAGGACAAGGACTAACCGTCCTTACAGTTTGGGGGTATTGTTGTTGGGGTTTTTTTTCCTTCACCTAGGTAACTGAGGCTTATTATTTGTAATGTCTAATAAATTATGAGATATTTCTGAAAAATTTGCCTAATATCCTGCAGCAATGAGTTGCAGGTTGATTATATGCTCTACGAATGTTCTCAGAATATTTCTTTCACCTTTCCCTGTGTGTTTGTTCTTGAGAGAAAACAGAATAAATAGCCCCTTCTCTCTGTTTCAGTTATATCATTCTTTACTCTTGTGTTTTGCAAACTAAACAATGCCAGCCTTTTTAATCACATTTTAGGTGGAAGCTTCTTTCCTCATGTGTTTAATCATTTTTGCTGCACTTTTTATACTGCAGAAGTACATACGCATGAGTACATACACCCCTGGAGCAATCAAAAAGTCTACTCAGAACAGGTTTCAAGGCTTAGCAGAGGGTTTGCTCTTTGCTCCCAAAATAATCCCTGTTCGTCTCATTCTAAATTCACTTCGTGAAACAGGGTTCCCAGGTGCAGGTGCTGAGATGTGCAAGTTTGAAAGTAAGGAGTAGGACAGAGAGGGCAGGAAGACTTCTCACATTCATCTCGCATTCAGCAGTGTGGTCACCATGCCAGTCCCGACTCGCAGCAGAAATGAATCCAGACTGGTGTGAAGTAAGAAATTGCTTCTTCTCTGTGAGGATGAGCTCTCTTAAGCGTATACCTTTCAGAGATGACAATTTGTAGATGATGCTCTGTTTCATCTTCCTGGGACTCATCTTCACTCCAGTCTGCCTTTGTCCTTCACTCACTCTTTGCAGCACTGCAATCTCTCTTTGAACAGTGGTAGCAAGGTCAGATCTGGTACTACAGCGCTGCTCAGTCCAAAAAGGAACATGAAGGAGAAATGAGAAACTGGTGAAAAACCTTCGGGAGAAATATGCTCTCTGGGTGAACCAGTGTCCTCATGGAGGTACAGTCAAGTTCATAGAATCATAGAACAACCAGGTTGGAAGGGACCCACCGGATCTTCTGGTCCAACCATTTCTATCAAACACTAAACCAAGTGCCTCAAGACGGCATCCGCCCGTGCCTTAAACACCTCCAGGGAAGGTGAATCAACCACCTCCCTGGGCAGCCTCTGCCAGTGCCCAATGACCCTCTGTGTGAAAAACTTCCTCCTAATCTCCAGCCTAAATCTCCCCTGGTGGAGCTTGAGACCATTCCCTCTTGTCCTGTCCCCTGTCACTTGGGAGTTGTTGGAATTGTTATTTCTCTTTCGATCACCTTTTGCTTTCTTTCCTATGGAAGATTTTCGCTCACTGCTTTCTGCATCCAGAATACTGTGCGCATTATAAAGGCCAGAGCTTTTGCTGAGGGAAACCAGTGTGCACATCATCAAGGGGAATAGTGTAGGTGTACTTAGATTAGCTAAAGACCAGGCCCAAAATTGTTCTGCGTAGGTTTCCCCTAATCTAATTTTAGCCTTCTGAAGCTTGATTATCTAGTCCAAGCTTATTGTTTAATCTTCTCCTGCAGTCAACAGAGAGAGAAATCGATTCGTTCCATCATAAAATAGAGATCTGAGATAGAGAGGGATGGCTTCCGGCCCTGAAAGTACCTCCCCTTCCTTTGGCACAAAATTGTCTAGGTCACGAGCTGGGTACTTCCCTTTCTGGGCTGTAGATCTGCTAAACTCAAAAAACCCAAAAATACTTGCTCACAGATCCTGCTCCTTGGGACAGTTCAGTTGCTGATCTTGGTCCAAGCACTGGAGAGCTCTGAGACACAGGAGGTTCTCAGAGACTCAGGCTGCCTTACAGCAGTGGCTGGAAAGGGTAATTACATGTAATGCTGTTACAGAACCATTGCCAATCACATCGCATCAGTCAGCAGTTAGATTTATATTCACAGTGTTGATATATGGTTACTAAATAAACTTCGCAATATTCAAATTGGTGTTTAGGGAAAGGAGGAGGTGTTTTTTCCCCCTCATCTAGTTACAGCCTCACTAAATCTTCTTAAAAAAAAAAAAAAAGTTAAGGCACTGAACTATCCTTACAGTTTTAAAACCAAATCAAATATATCCTGTCCTTGGAAAGTTCTTTGTTAATCCTGTTTGTATTTTTTTTAAACGCTATGCAAACATTTTCATTGTGGATTAACGTGCTGTTTCAAGGCAGTTGAGATTTTAAGATTCTTGTTAATTTGGAGAAAGAGACTTCTGTTACTATTCCAGTTCTTTGGGAAATTAATTTTGTTCAATGCCCTTTTTGAGGCTTTGCACTAGAATGCTAAATGAATACTATCAAAGGCCATATTAAAGAGAATTGTATATAGTTGACCAGGGTTCATACCAGGGACTAGTTTTAGATAGTGTCTTACATTGAAAATGTGGTTCTTCGATTATACATCCTATTGCAAAAATGAAATTACCTTGAATGCTTGGTCTGGTAGGCTTATTTCTTAGAATACAATAGTAAATGGTCAAATTCTTCCTCACAGTAAAGCATATCTGATTAAAAAATGAAAGAGAGAGAGAGAGAGAGAAATGTGAGAAGAAAAGTCAGTCATAAGAGCCCTGGGATCAGTGAAAGGACAGTTTATACAAAGACTCTCCATTTGAGTAGCCCAAATAATCTCAAGACTGTCTGAATGCTTTGAGTAGGAGTGTCTAAAGTGCCTAATGTTCTTCCAGATAATTCAGGACACTCTGAAGAGAGGTCAGAGGGCCAAAGCAAATATGCAGAAGCTCTTAAACACATCCACACAATTCACAGATAGTAATCAGTGATTTGCAAATACATCTTCATAAAAAACTTAACATCTTTGAGATCACAATCATAAAAAATAATTGATACAATTAGGGGACTGAAACTGTGTTTGGTGTGACTGCAGCAATTCTCATTTATTATATTTCTAAGTGTTTTCTTGTCTGCTTTCCTAAGCCATAATATACATCTGATTCATTTGGAAAATAATAGTGATTTGCAGTCTTCTCTGTTCTTTTTTATAACGTTCTGTGCAGATGTTTTAGATGTGACTTCTCTGTACAGAGGGTCCAACCTGTGACATCTCTGAGGACACCCCAGGCCTTGGCCAGACAGCTCTAGCTGGCAATGCTGGCAGGTTGGTCTTGGCGTCTATTGAATAGAGTGCCTACTGCTGCTGAATATACACACAACCTCAAGGCTACCTACTGTGGTGTTTCTAAACAGACTGCTTTTCTAATTCCAGGATTACAGTGCTTAAAGGCGCATAAGGATGATGAACAAGTGGAAAGGATCTTATGTCCTTACATCCACAGGGAGTTCTGTGCCTCTGTCCTGTTGGCATTACTCATGTAAGCCTCTCATTCATCTACCTTGGGAGGACTGATTTGCTCAGCCTTTGGTGTTTTCATCCGGTTTTGATGTGCTAGCTGAACTAACTCAATGATTGCTTATGTGTGTGAGAACGAATTATAAATTTTGACTATATAAAGCAATCAAGTGGACTCATGCTTCATTAGTAGCCTGATCAGTTAACCACTGCAATGCTAACTGCCTTAATTTGCACTGCGGACACTATAGCAAGAAGGCAGTGGACATTTGTAGAACGTAGGACACAGAATTTCACCAACTCTTCGCATTAAATTCACATTATCCTCCTCCTAATCAGATAGCTTATGAGGAGAGGACAGAGCACAAGACTAAGCACTGTGTTCCCTGCTGAAAACTTGTGTTATGAGAAAAAAAAACCTATTGGTTTACTTTACCAGAGAACGCAAGCTACTCAGACTGCTGTGCCTTAAGACTCTTGTCCTCTCACTTTCTTCAGACCCATAGCAAAATGTTCCAAGAAATATTCATGAAAGCTGTAACGCAAGAGTGAAGTGGTTATTTTCTTCTTTTAACCACTCTGAACCTTATCTTATTTGTAAAATAAAAAATTATTCTTGGAGATATCCAAAGCACTTTGAGACCCTGAACCACCACCTGCAGAGAGGAATCATTTTTGTTTTCAAAAAAGAAGCCCTGAAGAGGAAAAGAAGAAACATTTCTATATTGTATTCATTGGTAAGAAGGATTAGACAGGTTGTAATCTCGGTCAGTCTGACTTCTACAATTATGGAAAATTACAAAGATTGATGTTACTTGCAATTTATCTTATTGCATAAACTTGTGCAGGATGAATCTGCTCTTTCGAAATACATATTTTGCTAAAACTAGCACATATATGAAGTGATTTCTTTTTCTTTCTTATCCCCATCAGATTGATAATAGACTGTGTAGGAAAGTGCCAAAAAACACAAAAAGGAAAAGTTGGAGCAATTCACATTGTCATGGCAATATCCTAGATTTTTCAAGAAGTTCGGTTCTGTTTAGCTAGTCACTTTAATTTTCCTTTGCTAACTTGTCTCCATTCTCTACCATAATGATAATTCTTTATATGACTGTCAGCCCTTTGCATTGTGACAGCTTAAATTAATGTTTTGATATTTCTCTCTTTGTAAGAATACAACAAAGAAGACAACTGCCAAGGATAGGACAGAAACTCTATGAATGTAAAACAGACATTGTGCACCAATAAAGCCAGAAGGAATAATTTTCATTTTATTGCCTGTTAATAAGCTTTTGCAACAACTAATCCCGAAGTATTTGGTCTCCATGGGCTCGTGTTGCCCTTCTGCTTCATCTGGATTGTAGCAAACTTCTTACCGAGGACCTTGGAGGCTTCTGGGAATACTTCAGCCCATTTAGGTCAAGGAGGTTTAATACCTAAAGTGGGTTGATTCAGCCTCTAGTGCTATGCTAGCTGTATATATAAGCTTTGGTGGATTAGCTTGTTTTACAATCATAATCATAGTAACAGTTGTTCACAGCTGAAACTCTTTGCAAACTAATGTACGTTGATCTCATTTTTACATACAGCCTCTCCAAATGCTCAGAGGATCAATAGTAAGAATTCCAAAAGGAAGCTGCAGGAGTAGAAGGAGGAAGGATTTGGGTTTGCACTTACAAAAGAAATGGTGGAAAGGAGTTGCCTTAAGGTTTTCTTGCGATTTACACCAGTCCTTATCTAAGGTTCAAGGTCTTTAGTAGCATCATTTCTGTTCTTAATGTATGCTTTGAAAATCCCTAACACATCTGGCATTGCCTTAAATGAAGCTTGACTTCAATGAGGATAGCATTTCTCAGAGTTCTTTAAAAAAAATCCTTTTAAAAAGATCTGAGATATTCAGATACAGTTCAGTGTTTCAGTATAGCTGAGGATTTCATTACTACTTTCTCTCATTTTCTGTCTGTTTTTCCTCTCACACATTCCTTCAGGACCTGGCCTCACCTGAGAGATGAGGAATTTAAATGAAAGTAGAACAAAAAAATCAATTAATCTATTCTTTGTGGCAGAAGCCACCAGATGATGCTGTTACTCTTACAGCTTCTTAGCATGTGAGCAAGATTTCAGTTTTTGAAGGAATGCTGCATTGTTATTAGTTTAGTTTTACTGTAATCCTCTGAGAGAAGCCAGCAGCAGAGTGTGTTTTCTGCTTTATTCTCTGTATTAGGATGCAGTTCTTAGGACAAATTACTTTCCTTGGAGTTAAATGTCAGCACCCAGCTGCAAAATACTACTGCAAGTGGTAGGAACTTTTGTGATGACTGTAGGTGCCATTGTCACAGGATGGAAGGAAAAAAAAAGGCATAAGGAAAATGTGTTTCCCTTGTGAGAAAGTCCACATTACTTTCTGTTTCGTCAACAGGTTGATACCAAACCCCCAGTTATACAGAAAGGAGTGAGAGGTCTTGAGGGACTTGGTTTAGTGTTTGATAGGAATGGTTGGACTAGAAGATCCGATGGGTCCCTTCCAACCTGGTTGTTCTATGATTCTATGATTCTATGAGAGTTGTCAAAGGCAGAAGACAAAGAAGTAAAGAACACTTGCTGCCATGGATGTGCTGCGCTATACAACAAAAGCTATAATGAGAGCTCTTTTGGGATCATAAACCATCCTTTTGACCTGGACCTCTCCCTCTTTAAGAGAGTGCTGGTCCCAGAGAGCTTCAAAGAATAGATCAAAAGTGTAAGACATACGATTTATCATAATGGACCACAAATGCTGAAAGCTAGGAATGAAAAATTTAACATTAGATTTGTCAAATATTTCACTGCTGATGGGATCATTTTAGCAGAAATGACCAATGATGGTGCTTATCCATCAAATTGAAGATTTAATATAAAAAATAAATAACACGGGAGATAAGGCTTTTAGTGGATGATTCATTTATGCATTCTAATTAAAATCCTTGATTGTTTAAATGCAAATGAAGCAAACACAGAAATGCCAATGCATTGCATCGGCATGCTTAAAATCCCAACAGCAGCAGAGATTTGGCTCAGTCAGGTATAATGATGATAGGATCCTGAGTGAAACAGATGAGAAATCTTTACTGTATCTGCAGAAGATATTGCCACGGTCTGTTCCTTTCTTTGCTTCTATCAGCTGAAACAACCCCACAGCAACCATCTGAAGAAAAGGAGAGCTCCTGCCTCAGCCAAGCTGTTACTGGACAGTGATCTGTTAAACTAGAAAGTTTTACTGATGGGCTTATATCAACACTCAAATATCTCCAGATCTGAACAAAGCAAGATTAAACCGTTCTGCTTATGTTAGGAGGAGTGGCATGCGTATACCTGAAATTGTCTCTGCCCTGGAATTTCTAAGCTTGACTGCCGTTTTATGTAAAACAAGTTCTGTTTACTTTTTATAGGTCTTATAAGAAAAAATAATCAAGCACATACAGAAATCAAGCAGGCACGTTACAAAGGAAGTGCATCCAGGCTTTGCTAAGCCAATTAAGCAATCAAATCAAGGTCACAGCTGAGATGGACTCAATAGATCAATGAGATTGAATGGCTAAAATTAATACAGTAGAAAATTAAATCAAAAGGATAAAATTGAGACCAAGTTTGTTTTGTAAGTCTTAGTCCAGAGATATTTAAGGGGAAAGCTGTTTTCTTTTCAGTTTAAAGCCACTCTTCAGCTCAAACTGTATGCATCTGGCTAGCAAAAGACACAAGTGCTAAAAGGATGCTTATGTCCATCAGCAAGGTCTGTGCTGGTCCTTCTCTGTAGGGATCCTCAAATGCAAAGGGTAATCCTGACCTGTTTAATTTAAGGAGGAGGTACAACAACCACAGTGCTGTCAGCAGCTCTGCTTCATTATTTTCTTCCTTAAATCTCACTGTTGTGGCAAATTATTAGCTTGCTGTTCTGATCTTCCCTTTCTAGCACAGAGAAAACCTTTCCATAGAAGTGACACAGATGACAGCCAAATCAAGCAGTAACAGCTTTGGGAAAAAAATAATAAATCCAGAAGAATCTTCCTAATTATACACAAGATTTGCAGAGTTTGGTGTTTACTTTTAGGGACCTGTATGTAGTGCTGTTTCTCCATAATAGAGTGCAAATATGCAAGTGTGTGTTTGAGATAAGGCAGTATCGTCCTCGTATAATGAAAAGGAAATGAAAAGCAAGAGTTCAAAATGCTTTATATTTTGGGATCCTTCACTCGTGGTGTTGACAGCAGCTATAGCAAAGTTTCAGGTTGAACACAACTTACAATTCATGTTGAATATCTCAGTGGCATTAGCACAGTCAGTAACAAGTCTTTCACTTCTTTTCCTGTGAATTATACAGTCACAAGAAGGAAAAGCTTTGTCCAGAAGCTGTCCACACTGGCTAGAAATAAATGCACTTCTACCTATCAAGATCCTTACTCCTCTAAAAGCCCTACTCATAGTGATTAGGACCTGACCTTGTTATAGATGATGTCGCCTAGTGAAAGGATCTTAGGACATGTGGCCACCAGGCCTCACTGTTATGTAATATGCACTAGTTTAACAGCAAGTTGCTTGTCAATAAAAAAAAAGTGGTATGGAAGGCAGATTGTGAGAACTTATGTTTCCAATCCATCCTAAGAAAAAATATCAAGTGGACAGTCCAGTAAAATACTCGAAAAACAAATTCTTTCTTCATGAGTCCTTTCATGGCAGTTACTTCTTCATCCTACTTTGGGCAATTAATGCATAAATTCATATTCTCCCCCAAAGAAAAATACTTCTTTTAGTTTTCCATCAGGCTGAATTTCACTTATAATTAGAGTTTTTATAGGTCTAATTCAAAGTAATCACAAGGAACCTTTATTCTAATGGAGTGGATTTTCCTTTGAACACAGGCTGGATGACCCTGAACCCAGGGAACTGCGCTGCAAGGCCTGAGTCTCTCACCCCATTTGGGCTGGAGAGAAGCCCGGTGTGGGGGCACAGGGAGTCTCTCCCCCCCTCACCACATGCCTTATCAGCTGGAAATAGTTACCCACTGTCCAGGTCACACCAGCAATCTGCCCCAGAAACAAGGGCACTGCCCTAGTCGTGATGGAAAGACACATCTGAGAGCTGAAATTTTGACTAAAGGTGGAAGAGGAAGAGAAAATAAGTTTTCATGCTGGTTGCTTGCACATCCCATGGACTTGTAAAGCCCAAAACCTGATTGCTGCCTGTCTGTGTTCCAGCTTGGTGCGGCTCTTGCCAATGGCTGCTGAGGCTACTTGTGTGAGCAACTATTTCTCAGCATGAGGGGCAGGGTGAGGAGCCAGGCCTTCTGTTTGGGTAAAACCCAACGACGTTGCTGAATCAAAGACATAATTGAGGTTTTGGCAAAATTGCAACACAGCTGCCCAAGGTCATCTCCAGTGAAAGTAGCCGGGGAGGTTTACACAGAAGATGTTAATTGGATTTTCCTTTTCTTTTCAGAAAGGTTCAGAGCTATCAGATCTCAACCCACTACAAGCTGCATGAATATGTCCAATGATATTGTGAGCTGATTATTGTTCATTCTTACTGGCTTTCCATCGCCGTAACAATGGTATTAGCATTAATATTGTGCCCAGGGCTCTGAATATGGATACTAATGGAACTCAATCAGCTCTTAAAGAACAAAGGACCCCTTTTAGATGGCACCCTGTGACAGTCAGAGGATTGGATTAGCAACTTGTCAATCCTCCGTTTTGCAGCTTTTTTTTTTTTTTTTAATGCGCTCTTGAATACTTGGAATCTATGTAGAATTACATTATCTGAAAAATTAATACAAAACATTAAGTGAAAGCCATGCACTATTCCCTCCTGACCTGATTATTCTAGATTATTGAAGTAAGTAGCCAGCATACCCCCTAATTTAAGTGCTGAATTTCTACAATACAAAACACTATCTTTTCTCATAAAAGAAGCCAAAGAAAGAGCAAGCTCAATTGCCAATTATGCTTCTTCCATGAAATCTCTTCTATCCCCTTCAGGATAGGTTTGGGTAAAAATATAATTGAGGTGGATAAGAAAGCTTAAGAAAAAATGTAAATGAAAAATGTTCTGTGTTGGCATCTGATTGATCCATTTGAAAGGAAGAGAAGGAAAACTTGACGAGATGGTAAGGAGCTCATAGTTTGTTTCGAAGGAACCTGGCATTTTTAACCTGTACAGAGTTCTGAGCTATAATTAAGAACAGCAAGTCAGTGAAAAATCTATTTAAACTCCTGACAGCTTCTCTAGATTAGCATTTTTGACATCTACATTCACTATGGCAAGTCACTAATGTGATCTTTTTTCAAAATTATATTTTTGTTAGCTTGTTGCATATAATAAGAAAGCAAAAGTAAAAGCCTGGACAGGTCTTTAACTCGAAAGCTCAGTAGTTACAATGTGCTTAATTAGCTGCCTGATTATTGTTTTATTTTGAAAGAGGTTTTGTAAATGTGTTTTCATCTATAAAGCATCTTTAAAGTGAATGCGACTGTTTGATTCTGTTAGTTAGTGAAGACTATAGCAAACCCTGGATAACAAAGCACGGTGATTAATTGATGTCAAGATACTCATCTCTGCTTTTGTTTTTATATTTTTTTTCTGAGATGGTTGAAGTACTGAGTAACAAAACAAATATTTGGGTAAACTTTGAATTATATAAGTCTTTCCCATTATTCTTCAAGTGGAGAATATGCCTCAGGCCTATTAACTTGAGTACAGGTATATTTTAAAAAAATCAGTCTTGCTCAAACTGTGCACAACTTGCAATAACACTTAAGTCAGATGCACTGTGAATGTGTTAGTTTTAATTTGATAGCAAAGAAATACCACCATTAATTAGAATGCTTTCAGATTAGTGTTTGTCTTGCATAATTCAACGTTTGCCAAAGTTCAGGAAAGATATGCACTAAGTAGAAATTATTACTTTGATAATGCTGCTACATTTCCCTTCCTTATTTTTAATATGGGTTTTTAATTTGGGTAATGAGTATATATCACTAATCATTTTGAAAGCCTATTACCAACACCAACCAATCCGTCAACTTGAGTTAATAATTTACTTTATTATAAAAATTGGAACTGGACACAGCTCTGGAGGACTGAAGGAAAAGAAAAAAAATGCCTCCTTAGCAGATAACCTATTTTCCTCTGTGAGTAAAATGCCCCTTGTTCTGTTGGGACTTGTTTCCCCACTGCTGGAACTCCATTGGTAGCCATTAAGCTGCTACTCAAGACACATTCCACTGCAGGGCATTCGGAAATTAAATGCTCAAGGAATTAGAAGAAGACGGTCTTCTCCCATAGTTAATTTTCCTGTGTATTATTAGTAGCTGCCTCTGCACTGCTAATGCCCTTCTCCCACTGTGTAGGCATGAGCTGTCAAGGTCATTTATTTCTGAACGTGTTTACTGGAAAAATGCAGTTGCATCTGAATGATTGTTTTGGGAAAAATAAAGATCTTTGGATGAGTCATAAGTGAAGAAAAAAAGGGCATTTGAGAAGATTTCACTAAGAGAAGAAATTGATAAAGAATATGGAAATGCATTCTAATTAGAATGAAAAGTTTGAAGACTGCACCCTGTAGTGAAATTAGTGTCTGTAGCAGACAATGCTCCTCATTAACAAATCGGGACCTCACTTTTATTACACTTAAACCAAGATTCTTCACTGTGTCCTACCACTTAAAAACATGCATCAGTGACCACAACACTCATGCCTGTGGTTCTCCTTAACCCTCTGCATTCACGAACAGACAGAAGCTTCGAAAGAAGCACCAGTTGGATGAGGGATGCTACAGAGATATGGAGTGTATTATGCTGAAATTGAATCTTCCTTTGAATGGTGGAAGAATAATAAGGGCCCTGCCTACTGAATCATGTTAAACTGCAGCATTTATTTATTTTTAGTACAGTTTTATCTGGTGACAATGCAGTCATTATAGCCTTTTGTTGTTAAGGTGTGTGTAAATTTCTGTTTGAAAACCTTACCATAAGAAAGGCATGAGTCAAGCTTTTAATAGCAACCCCCTCCAAACATACATAACTCCAGTTCCCCATAAGTTTTTATATTTTTCACACCACTGCTGGTCATTCTATGGGAAGGAGTGAAAGCGAATTAAAAAAATCCCGCAAATACCAAAGAAATATAAATTAGAAGTCTTATTTAATGAGATCTAGCTTTGACATTAATGCTTGTCTGCAGCTGAGATATCGCTGGCCTTTGTAGGAATCATGGTCTCATTCTTCCCCACAGCTTCTGCACCCTGTACTCGCCTTATGGTCCAAATCCAGGAGATGAGTGAGCCTCAGGAAGGCCAACAACATGCCCCAGGAAATGGAAACCTGCTCACAGAAAATCCCGACAGCCTAGGTGAGTGCAAAACTAAATATGGACCAGACCCGACCTTTTCCTAGTCAATGAAATACCTTTTCAGGTTTCCCAATGCAAAATGCCACCAAAAATCAAATACTTGCACACAGATTTCCATCTTCTGATGGAAAAGAATTTCCCTGAAATATGGTGAGTGGCATTTTATTGCCCATATGCTTAGAAAGCAGAAGCCACATCTGAACCAGTCCCATCTGTCCCAGCGGATGCTCCTGCCCCTCAGCTCTCTGGTCCATCCCTACACTGCTGCTGGGCTTCGCTAGCCAGCACCAGGGCTGGCCAGCTGCCCCGTGCCTGGCCTCGCTGTGCCAGAAGCCAGGAGCTGCTCTGCCAAGAGCTTTGTCTGCATTTTCCCCCAGCAGTTCATCACGTAACTCCAGAGTGCAGCAGCAGTGCTGGGTACCCGGGCCGATTCCCATCCTTGGCTCACAATGCTCCATGGCTAAAGCCCTGAGGAGTCTCGCACAGCTTCCTTCCCTCCAGAGACCAAGTGGCATCACCTAAAAAAATGCTGCCAGATGTGTGGCAGCCCCAGCAGGTGCTACTTTGATCACAGGGATGCACTGGAGGTGGCTGCTGCTGGCTTCACCGTGCTGGTGCGAGCTTTCTGCAGAGCTCTCATGCTGGCAGAAAGCTTGATTTCCCCAAAGCACCTGTGTTTCAACCCACCTGCAGTTTGCAGCGAGCACAACATGTCTCTAACAGAGATAAAACCTGACTAGCATATCAAGAGAAGGCTACTTTTATTTACTTCCTTAGTTTTGTGAAAGAAAAGCGAGGTGAGGATGTAGATAAAGGTAATAAACAACTCCAAGCTCTGGTAGCGTTAGAAATGATTCTGCTGTTTATGGTTTCTTTTGGCTACAAGTAATTCTGTGTCTGTTAAATAGCCTGTAGGGTCTTCCTACTGATAGGACTGAATCCCAGCGCAGAGCCCAAGCCACAGGCAGCAGGATGACAAACAGGAGGCACTCCAGGTACAAGGCAGACATCTGTCTTTGAATTCACTTGACTCACCTGCTGTTTTATGGGTCTTGTTCTCCTCGCTTGCACACTTGTATTCTACTAGTGCCTGTATAGCAACTTCAGTGAAGTCCTCTTCTGTAAGAGCACTTCAGACCCTCCAGACACAGAACAGAAAGGCTTTTCATGCCCTGGCTGAGCCTGACTATATACACCTTCCTGCAACACACCCCCTGCCTCACAGCTCTAAGTTTTTTCTCCACTCTCCAGCGTTCTTGCTGCACAGCACAGTTAAGCCACTTGGGTAAATATGTTTTTTATTTTTAAAAAAATAGTTATTTATATTGTCTGCTTTGTCAAGAGTGCTGCAAGAACTCACCTTGCTGAAGTGCTTTGGACCACCACAACCACCACCAAAGCAGCACTGGCTGGTGACACACAGCTGGGGAGGGGTTGGGGAAGCACACCGGCACAGAGGGATGCTAGAGAGCTGCAGCTAATTACAGTCAAAAAATCATAACTTTAGGCAACTCTAATGTTTGCAGCTGGAAAGACTTAAAAGCTATTTGCCTCTAATCTCCCTCTGACAATCAATGAATTGAACAGTAAATGTTATTAGTCTAATTTACTGTTCATCAAGAGTAAGAAATGAATAGAATAATTTACTATTCATACATCCAACTGTGTGACATGTGTACGGATCAGTTTGAAAGAAAAAGCAACATTAGTGTTCCAATTCTCCTCCCATACCTTTTTTTATTCCAATTAATCTCCTTTCTCACCCGTAAAACTGCTCTGGCTTTGCCCCAGTGGCAGAATGACCACATCTGTTTGGGTATATATATCTGCATTGATACATAGAGTAATTTCCTGCCTACCTAACCATATCAGTATTTTCTACTGGAGGAAGCAGTCACAAAAACTCTGTGACTGTAAAGGAGGCCCCTGCTAGTTCTTACTATTCTGTATAGGAGGCATTGGGTAGCTCCCACTGGGATGCTACAGTTGTGTTGCATCTTGAGCACCTCCTCTTTCTGTTGTGACTATCCCAGTTATTTGGGAGTTTGGGTCACACAAGGAATAAATTGTGTTAATTGCCCTTTACTAGGTCAAACCTGGATGCTGTTAGGTATTTAGAAATGTGCATTTCTTATAAAACCCAGCAATATTCGTGTGTAGGGAAAAAAAATTACAAAAAACAACAGGCTTGCAGCCTCTCTGGTCAAATATTCTCTGAATATTTTAGATAGTAAAGAGAGAATATGAGAGTATACCAATCACCTTCTGGATGCAGCAGACCTGAACACAAGGGAGGCATATTGAAAAGCCTCGTCTAAAATGACTGAAACTGAGGTTCTCGGCGGGGTTCATGTTACCTGCTGGCATTTATGTCCTTCCCACTCTCAGTGATGATTTTTGAGATCAAAACTCTGGGCTTCCTGGCTGTGGAAAGAGGCCTGGCAGTCATGATGACCTTATCTCCCAAGCCAGCAAAGGACCCGTATCCTCCCTATTAATTCTCCTTGGTTAAATTAATTCCTTCTGCAAGTTGAACCAAACAGCAACATTTTTTTCAGTTCAGAGGAAATAGCTGGTAAGTGCACACAGACAAATTCTCACTTCAGCTATATAGTCTTTCTAGTACCTCAAGAGATCCCACAGTTTTTGTTTTGATAAACAAGATGCCACCTACCATCTGCCATCTCCCATTGCCTCTGTCAGGAAGTGCGGGTTGGAGAATTCTTCTAAATGGAAGTCTCTCAGCTGCCTGAGATGCACTTCAACCCAGTCCTTTCATGTAATCTTTGAAGGTTTATCCACAAACCCTGAAATGCTAGTATTGCAAAGAAACCCTGACAAAACCAAAGATTCAACCTTGAAGATTTAGGATCGATTTTGCTTTAAAACTATAAAAAAATCAGCAACAAAGCAAAAAGTACAGTTTTATCTTTTTTTTCCTACTTCTGAGCTGCATACTTTTGCCTAGGACCTGACAGTCAGACTCATTTTGGTCCTTCTCTCACAGTAGCATCCACGAGAGAGGTCCCACCAGTCAAATACCACGTCAGCTCTTCCAAGGAACTCTTTCCTCAGAATGACTCCTTTCATTCATATGAAGTGTAAGAAGAGGTCATCAAGTTCCTCAGGATGAAAGTTTCTCTCCCAAGTTGTCACCCATGAAGAAGATCCCCAGAAGATCCCAGTAATGCTCCAGTGGAATTTGCCCTTTTAAGTGACGAGCGAAAAGGATAAGATGCAACTCCCAAACGTTTCTTCTGGAACGTGCCACAAAGAGTTGGGGTTCATCTGGGGCCATGCATCCTGTAGGACTGTTCACCCAGCTGACCCCCATGTAGACACGTTGCAGACTCTGAGCTAGTTGAGATAATTTTCTGTACAGATTCAGCTGGTACCAGCACAGGCATTATGAGTGCCATTACTGTTACAGCGTTAGCAAGAAATTGTGCCAAAGGCTGACTGTGATCATGTAAATAGTTCATGGAGGAACGCAGGGATTATGATTACCTTGTGCTGGAGGTGGAGAAGACACCTGAGAAAAGATGCTCGTCCCCCTGTGGGAGCACACTCGATGCCAGCAGAGACATAGGGGCTGGGCATAGCTCCTGCCCTGGAAGGCAGGAATGTTGGACTGCACGGGGCAGAGCTGACGGCTGGCTGAGCTGCAGCCAGCTCTGATTTCTGTGCTAGGCAATGTTTAAAAAATAGAATCAACACATCAAATAATGTGTCATGTAAGTTTGCCATGTCAAGGAAAATAGCCCGAGGCCCTTCTTCCCACATTTGCTGCTACAACAGCCAGACAACCTGGCCCCAAAATTTATTCTGCTCTTTAATCAGGCAAAATCCTTGTGATCTCTGAGGCTAGACTTCACGGTTTTGGAAAGAGATTATACGGTTTACTAGAAGGAAGGCACTTGCCCACTGTTCTTGAGGTCTGTGGTCACCGTGAGAGTCACGCATGTTGTGCACTGCCTGCTGAAAAAGTGGAAATGTTCTCATTTGTCCCAGTCATCCCTGTGCAATAAACATCCAGCGTAGTTGCTTCAGAACCATTACTCATGCTATGTTTCCTTCTGTATACACAAAAGCAGATGCTCTCCAGCACCAAGATGACCCCGAGTGCAGCTTTCATCCTGTGCTAGTTCTGCTTTATTATATCTTTCCATGCTCTTTGTGCCGAGGTTTACCCTACCCCATGACTATGTTGCCCTGAGAACAAATAAAGTTGGTCCTCCACAGACCAGGCACAGTGGGGATGCAAGTTCACACCTACTCTTGAGTTTCGTACCCCGGTTTAGAAAACAAACACAATTTTCAAGTGGCCAGAGTGAAATTTCCCTTCTATACTTCCCTTTCCACCTCAGGAAGCCATTGCAAGGTGCCAACTTTGCCTTTAGGAAAGGACAGCAAGGGGAATGTATGTTCAGCTGATGCAGATCTCAGCCACTGCCAGCCCCAGGTGGAGCAGGACTATCAAAATGCTTACAAAACTTTCCATTTCAGGTTCTCCGGACTCCAAGCCAGTCAGGTCTTTAAAATGACAACGCTTTCCAAGAGAGGAATATACAACTAGATATTAACTTGGGTTTAGAAGCAAGCAAACAAACACTGAACAGGCTTTTAGGCCATTGTGCACCCTCTCTGGAAGGCAATATGGTTTTCTTGTATATATAATAAACCTCAGTAATCAGTATTGCTCTGAGCTGCCACAACCCACTCTCTCCCGTGGTGCAGCCCTGGTCGCTCTCACTGATGTGTGCTATTTCTGAACTAAAGCATAAGGTTTATCATCCCTGCTGTTCTACGCTGCAAGCAGGAGTAAAAAAAAAAGGTCGACTACTGTGTTCAGTCAGCATCAAATTACTGTAAAACAAGTGAGATACTGCAGTGATATATGGTGAATCTCAGCATCTTCAGTTCTCTTTCAGATTTTTATTATAAATGGGTCACAAACTGTTGCATTCCTAACAGAAACACGAGCCATCACCTCACACATCCCTTCCAGATTAATATACAATATGGATTTGCAAGTGAAACTGTTTCATACCTGGACATGCCGCAGAGTGCTTGATGTGCTTTGTTTGAACTATGTAATGAAGAGCTCAGCATCATAAACCAGCTTCCAAACTGTCTTAGGGCTTCATATGATAAAAAAGATGATAGGAAGTGTTCACAGCTACAAGGAAGATAAGTGTCACGCACAGCTCTGGGTTGGGCAAGTATGAGGAACTGACACTTCTTTTTGGCCTCTCAAATCCAAATGGGAGTTATTTAAAACCTACTGCAGTAACATCAACATTCACACTGCCCAGGCAAGGCTGCCTTCATCTGCACCAACCAACTTCTCAGACAGTACAAGACCAATTATCAGTCCTTCCACTGTCAGACAGGACATGAACCTTTATCTTCCCAAGCTGAAAGCGAACCACTCGATAGATCTGTGTCTATAGACCACAACACTCCTTTCATCCATCTATTGAAAGTGTGTACCTGACTGCTTCTGAGCCCACAGATAAAGCACTCAGCATAACGCTTAGAAGTAATTGTGCAGCTGCATCACTTCAATATTTGATCTCTTTTTAATTACATCTACTGAAATTCAGGTAGGGCTGATGACAGGAGATGCAACTCTCTCACCCTTTTTGAAAATGCAAAGGGAGCTGACGTCTTAAAGCAAAGGTGGGAAGGGATGCACGTTGCTGCAAGATGCATCTGTTGGTTCATATGAGAGTACATTAAAGCGTTGGAGCAAGGGTTTACGGCAGCAGGTGAGCTGAAGGACTTAAGAGGTGATGGCTAAATGCACCTCCTGTTAACCTGTATCTTTTAGGCACCATCTGGATGCCTAGCACAGTCCCCGCAGTAGGGTCTGTGATGCTGTGAGATGCTGTTAACTCTAAGAGTAGCAAGTCAAGCGGTAACCCCACAAGTCCTGCCAGCCTTGACCCATGCAAATCACCACTTCACCCACTCCCAGGCTAACAGCAACGCTGGGAGCTCAGCCCTGCAGCCCCTCAGGGAGCAGAAGGCTTCACCTGACAGGGGCCTGGTGGCATATTGGAAAAGCTCTTACAATACTGAGAAAGCAGCTAATTTCTTGGTAATTATTTGCCAAACAACATGTAATTAAATAGTGCAGAACTGTCTGTGATGCCTCTTTGGGTCTTTAGGCCATTTTTTTCCCCTGTTTGAGGCACATTCCTACAGCACTTCAAGGCTACTGCACACTGCAGAGCAGCAGAGGAACAGAGTGATAATTGAACAATTAACAAGTGATGTCATAAAACAATGTACTTAAAATAAAAAGCATAATTAAAATAAGTGAACCAAAAACAATGCAACAGCATAGAGAAAGAGCACACATACAAAAAAAAAATTTGACATTATATCTCATCTAGGAAGTGAAATATCCAATTTAAAGGAAAAAAAAAAGCACCAGAGTGGTTAAACAAGACATGGCATAAATGAGCAAACCACACAGTCATTTGCCAAAAAAAATATAATGAAGTTGCAAAAGAACTACTCTCTGAAGTTAACAAGTTTGTACCATAAAGCAGTCCTTTGGTGGCTCCCCATGTCACTATTTGCTACCAAGACACTGCGATGATGGGCTCAATGGGAGAGCTGGATCCAGACATAGATCGGTAAACAGGAAAGCAGAGGTCCCATCAGATTTCCTGCCTGGAGAGCTGTTAGGATCCATGCTAGTTCTTTAAAGAGCAGAGTTGTGTACAATACTGCACTCAGAATGACCCTGTTAGGAATATAATCTTCTGCTACAAATGGGATGTTTGGGGGAGAAAAAAAAACACAGAAAAGACAAAGGCAAAAAAAAAAAAAAAACCACCAAACAAGCCTGCTTGACTGAAATTCATCCTAAAAATGCAGTTTTGAGAAGCTTTGGATGCTGCCTGTGGGAAAGCCAGAGAGGGGAATTTACCTGTAGCCTCTTCCCCACAGCCAGGCTCTGGGCTGCTCAGTCTGATTTCACCCCAGTCAGTGGTCGCTGCCGTGGGCACCCAGGACAGGTGCCATGAGGTGCACACCTGCAGTCATGTTCATTCACAGCAGGTGAAGTCCTTTACTCCAGTTTCTCTGTTTTCTTTCAGCACTTTTTTTTTTTTTTTTTTTTCTAAAGCACAAGTCACTAGAAAAGATTTTAAAGTGCGAGGCAGACATGCTTTCCAAGAATAATTGCTCTTTGGCTGATGCGCAGGAGCTCTGCTCATGCATTTCTGGGAGATGCCTGCAGACTGCTAACTGTTCTGGAAGCTTTTCAGCCTTCGCTGCCTGCAAATGGCATTATTATTCACTAATAGCCTCAGCTCACCATGTTGTCTTTTGGTTAGTTAGCAGCTATTCTGCAAGTCAGAGACAACGAAAGAGGAACATATGTTTAAGCAGTAGCCAACTTCTGACCTGTAAAAAAAAAAAACCTGGAGGGTTTTCTCAGAGCAATCCCTACCATTAGCTGGGATTTATTGGTCAGGAATGTGTCAGCACTGAGAGGGGACATCCATCCTGCATCCCTCCAGGCAGCTGCCATTTCTCAGATGGTTTTCTGGAGACAAGGATGCAGAGGATGTTTGTGCTGTCTCTCTAGCCCTAGCATGGCAGCTGCCACAGGGCCAAAGCATGAGGTTTTGTGGAGGTAAAAGAGAGAAAACTTGATGGGGGGGGGCCCAAAAACCAAGACACAGCATTTCCAGATCTAAATGGCTACCCTTTTCAAAGCATTTAAATGACAAGTATTCGTACATCTCATTAAAAGTCAAGAGGACTTAATGATAACATTTTTGCTCCTTTGTTGTTCTTTTCTACAGGTTAGGGATTGGGTTTGTTTCATTTTGCTTCTCTAAGGTTACTGGCTCACCTGCTTTTCTTTTTGGATATTGTACAATTCTGTTATTTACTGCTCAAGCAATCCCAGGAACTGCTCTACTGACATTTCATGGTATTTAGTATTGACCAAACACTACATGATAAATCTTTATAATACTCCAGAGAGACCATCAAGGGAGCAGTTACAAATATATACATTGCAGCATGTTGTGTTCTGGGTTAAATGAAATATAAAATCACATCACCAGCCTGGGTACTAATGGCTCTATCAGTATTCCATCACACCCCAGCTGCAGGTACGGTGGTTGCCATTAAGACATCAACATTTGTCGATAGCTGCAGATGGCAACTGATGGCTCACTCTTTCTCTCAGTACGTGGGGAAGAGAATGGCAACCGTGGTAACGTCAGCATCTTGCCCCATCCACTGGTCAAACCTCACAGGGAGTGGTGAGCACCTAGACAAACGGAGAGACAGACAAAGTGGCACAGACGCTGCCATGATCACACACTGCCATCCCGCGTGGTAGGCTCTCTGCTCCAGGAGACAGAGCATTGTCAAGCTCTCAGAAAGTTGAAGCTTAGTTTTGAGTTTTGGGTAATTTATAGCCAAGTTGATTTCACCATCATTAGCTTTTGTACAGTCAAACAAGGTTTAATTTTCTTTGGAAGATGCAGACGTGTGTACAGCTAGATAATACCTTGTTTATTTTACTGACTAATTCATCACTTAAAGTGCAGGACTATAGGTTGAAAGACCAAGACTTATGCACAGTCCCATACCCCTAAATCAGGCCAATAAAAGTTAAATTCTCACTGTTTGCAAGCGCTTTATGCAGATGGAAAATGTCACCTTGTCTGAAATACTTTATGGCACAATGCTGAAGCAAAAAGAAATCCCACAGTGAGAGATTAAAAAGCTTCACTAATGCTTAGCTGGGAGGCACACGACTCTGCTGCCTCCTCCCCATGCGATGGGGAGGTTTTTCTAGGAAGCAGCATCTGGCTGGTTCTCTGGCTGTGTACAGCACAGGTCCACAAGCTCCAGTGTCCTGACACCTGCCTACGCATTATTCCACTCAGTTTTGAGCAGTGCTGAGCAGGATGGCTGCAGGGAGTCTGGTCAGCCCCATCGATGAGCAGCACGTTGCCTGCTGGGCAAGCTACCAGGACCATTGTATAAACTCAGGCTCTTGTCTCATGTTGTGGTTTTAGTTTATCACACAGTTTATGGGACAAAGGTTTGTAGAAAACTCTGAGGTGAATGCTTATTCCAGGTACACTTTTATCACTTGGTTACCAAGAGTGTTGAAACCACCTCTATGCTGCCTCCTGATACCCAAGACAGAGCCAGGATAATGCTACAACCATGGTGGGAAACAAACTTCTTTAAAAGCAGCTTAAAAATTACAGAAAGGACCCTTTAACTTGGCCTGTGGGACATTGCAGCAGGGATTCAGCATAGCTATAGCCCACCCAGCAAATGCTGGGCTGCCCAAAGGGTAGTGTAGCTCTGAAGTAGCCTCATTGCAACCCCAGCCCCAGAACAGCCAGGTACGTACAGAGCTCAGCTCCCAGCTGCTGGCCCTGCACTGGCTGAATATGAAGCCGCTGGGGATCAGCATGCACGGACCTGTTACACTGTGCAGAGTCACACTTACTGAAGCAAAACCAACAGTCTCAAAAACCCAAGTCCCAGGTGGGAGAGACATAAAATGTGGGTGGATCTGTTGTCCCACAGCTCGCCTGCACTGCCCAGACTTGTCGCAGCAGCCAAAGCAGAACCAAGGCTGAATTCCACTGAAGACTTTGCAAAACATCTTGGAAACATTTCATCCCTCTCCCAGCCAAAAGGCAGGGGGATCACCTCACTCCCCGTTCTTTGGTGGCACAGCCAGCTGTAGGCAGAGCATTAAATGCTCTGAAAGCATTTCTATAGTGGGGAAGTGGAGGCTCTGGAAACAGCTAATGGGTGTATTTCAGTTCTCTATTAATTGCATATTTATTACTCGTCTGCTGCAAGGAAACGTCATGTTATGTTGATTAAAGCTGTGCAAGCTGTACAGTAAATATTTTAAACAAAAAAGGTTTTGATCTCTGTTGCTGTTGGGAAGGGTGAGGGAAGCTGCCATTAGAGTTGCTATAATTAGCAAGCTCCGTTACAGACAGTATTTCCCACAGGCTCTGCAACATGCTTCGTGTGTGTCTGCATGTGTTTAGACAGAATATTATTTTATGTGTACGTTACCTATAAATTATATATATATATATATATATATATATATATATATATCTTGCATGTGAAGAAAAAGAGAAAAGCAGGAAGCTTATCCTTCCTCACATCTCACAGACAAGAAAGACAAAACACTTACAAAGCAGAGAAGAAAATGGGATTTATGTGCACTGACTGGGGTTTGGAGGAGTTAGGTGACCTGCCTGCTAGCCCTGGCTGCGCAGATAACTTGTCTGATTAATTAAGTCCATGCCTGTACATGCTTCTGTTTCTAACTGCCAACTCTCTGCACACACATATGCTTTTGGTCTCCTTCACTTGATGGCATCAGTAATGGACTGTAGGGATGGGAAGATGTCACCGGGCAAACTTTTCTGCATGTCACCCAGACATGGGGCAGAGATGACCAGTCACAGCCATCCTGAGCTTCATCTCATGACCGTCTGTGTGAAGTCATCAACATATCCCAACAACAGTCACATCAGAGGAAAACAAACATACCATATTTCTGACACACTGAATCATCATCTCTTGTTCAGCTCCCTCTCACCTTCTATAAAAGAGACTGTATTAAAACAAAAGTACACGACCAGCAGAAGTTTTGCTCCCGCGTTCACCTCAAAAGCACTCAGGTGGCAGTTTGGTCCCAGCCCTGCTCTCCCCAACTTACAGTAGCAGTGAGGTCTGCAGCCCCAGCGCTGGACCCTCTGCCCACTCCTCTTGTACTGGCTGAGGGCAGCTTCCTCTACTCCCAGCTCTTCACTCCTCAACATTTGACATGAATTAGAGGAGACACCAGTCATACCCAGCCAAACATCAATGGATACCTGCCACAGGACAGGACAAGCTAAAATGATTCTAATATAGAAGAGACAGCTCCAAATAATAAACCTGATGATTTGCAGCTCAGCAGAGTCACCAGAAAACCAGACAGGTCTCACTGGGGAGGTTCAGCCCAGGGACTGAAAGGTCAACTCTAACACAAAGTAGTGCTGAGCTTTGGTAAACCTCTTCAGGGTTAATACGCTCTCCAGGGAACAAATTCATTACTAGCTTCCAATCTGCTTTGTGTAATCCCCAAACCAGAAAAGAGCAGTTGGAAGAAGGCTCCCAAACCCACTGTATGGAAGGCAATGCACCCACCCTTCAATGGCAGGGACCGTCAGCTTTTAGATTAAATTAAGCTTGATCGTGTAACATAGATGAAGTGTTATATGAAGTGATTCCTTCTATTGCATGGCCTGACCACAGCCACTGTGCTCCCTGTTCCCATGTTGTTTTCCCAGAGTTTGTAGCTGCTACAGACAAACCAATGGGCAATTTTCAGGAGCAAAATTTGTTGTTGTCAAGTCTTTGGAGTTTATTAAGCTGCAGTGTTTGACTTGGCTCATTTCCTACACCGGCTCCCTCTTGGAACTGTGTGATTGCAGGGGATGCAGCGGTTAATAAGAGTAAAACAAATCTCAGTCTCTTATGATTGTACAAGAAGGTTTGGAAATGTGAACCTTCAAAGGCAAAAAATGCAGAAAGCAAAACCAGAAATTATTCAGGATGTATTTTTTCAACGGGGGTTTTTGAAACCCATTTTAAAATTCAAGGGACTTTACGTCTGATTTTTGAAACAAAAGTTGGCAATGCTAAAACTAAATGAGCCGTATTTACATCCCACTGATTTCTGTGAATGAAAGGGTGGCGGGGGTGGGGGGGGGGGGGTACACGACTCCATTTGGCAAGTCCCAATGCAGAGAAAAGGAATTAAATAAACAAAGCAGGAACAGAGTACTTTCAAAAAGACTCAAACAGCATGGACCATTAATGTTTTAAGAGATAGGAGCTGTACGTGAGCCAACCATCCCCAAGATATTTATTCCCTATCTTTAAAATAGGGAATTGCATTAGAACAGGTAGAGTCTTTCAAAGCAGGGAAAAATTTTAAGGGCACTCACTATACTTTAAAGAAGACTTCAAAAACCATCTCCAGCGCTGAGTTGGATAAGTTGGAGAGATTTGTAGGTTATAGCAAAGGAGAGTGATGGGAATATACAAGGAGCAAGCTGGTTATTGTAGTAAACAAACCTCCCCCAAACTAGCAGTGAGCGCTTCGGCTCAGGAACAAATGGTTTCACATCTAGAAATACGTTTTAAAGTGAGACAAGATGCTGGGTAAACACCAGCCAGGAGCTATAAACTATTGTTAGAGAAGGTGAAAGCCAGGTAGCCTTGGCCATCAGGTTGTGGAGGAAGAGCATGGTTAAATACTCCGTTCTTCATAAACTGAGATGTGGCCTTGAGGAAGCTAACCCCCGAAGGCTTTGAAATTAAAAATGATGAAAAAGCAGAAGTTTTCATTACAAAGAAGGACAGCATAACACAGCTATAGAGGCAGAGCTTCAAACAGTGCTGCTTTAAATCTGCAACAAAGCCAGCAACTGCACGGGAAGAAAGCGAATCTGCGCTTCTATTCATCCTGCACCATCAAGGGCAACACGCAGCTCGCCTTTCTGTGTACCCTGGTTGGTTTGTAAGGATGAACTATTTTATCTCACGGAAAGAGACATTATCATTAATTGACTTGCATAGTGCTTTTCACTAATGGCTGGGTGCTGTAAAACAGAGATACTGTAATCATGCCGGTAGTTTAAAAATTAGCAAAGATTGCTGGGCTTTATTTCCCGCTGAAAAAAAAATGTGTAACAAGTGCCACCCTTTGAGCCACGCCAGCTGGCAGCTCCACCTAGCAAGTGATGGGTAGGCTGGGGAGACCCAGAGTGCCAAGCCTGGACCTGCATCTCCCCAGTGCCTCTCTGTGCTGTCACCTTTGCTCCCCACCTGTGCCTCTGCAGAGCACTGTGCAGGCAGGTACAGCTTTGCCCTTGCAATCACAGTCCCTGTATTCCCTCCCAAGCACAGGAGCTGTTGCAGAGACTGCAGGAGGTTTCTCTCCCCATTGCCAGTGTGCTCAGTCTCTCGTGCACCAGCCTTGGTTTCCCTGCAGCTCTCCTTCCCGTGTTCGCAGTGACACAGAGCTGACTGCATCACCTGCATCTTTGCAATATCGTCCCCAACCGTGTTAGGTTTTATAATTATTATTAATTTGAAAAGCCATTTGAATCTTCTTTTTTCAGGATTTGTTATTATTTACAGCAATAATTATAACAGCATATGTAATTATTCTATAATGTATAATAATTAGATAATATGTAGCAATTATCTGGAGGAATAGTATTAATATAATAATAATTCCTTAGACTCTGTCAGCTTTCAGTGATGAATTGAGGGGTTCAAAGGGTTTGCATAGTTTGCAGCAGATTAAAATCAGGGCATCCCTAAGGTGACTGTAACTGAATCTTGCTCCTTGTTAACCTTTACAGGAGGCAGCAGAGAGTGTGCCTAAGGTGGTGTGGCCCAACATCTTTCCAGCCTGACTCAGTGCTCATAACTGGTAGCAGGGCTGGGCTTGAGCGTTTGCGTCAGCCCAGCATTGTTCAATGAAGTTACTTGCACCTCGTGTGCTTTCAGGGACACCTTTTCTGTCTTCGCTGAAGGCAAGCATGTTCCCAGATAGCATGAAGGGTCCTTAATGCAATGTAAGATCAGGTTCAGGACACTCCATTACCAAGGAGATACTTAACTAATGTTCTGCTTGTAGTAGGAGGTCACAAGAGATTTATCTGAAGAGAGATGCACATAGAAAGAATTAGCAGACAAGCCATTTCACAACCTCTAATACCCTCACCTTCTTAGTTGCTCAGCTGAAATGCCTTAAGGGATACGTTTTACAGGAGCTCAAAAGTGAACTGGAAACTGCTTAGATCACACAACTTATGCATTTTAAATGGCAGTGTAAAATACTGTGCTTTACAAAAGCACATTCTTGTACTGAGTAATAAAGACGCGCTGGGAGTGGGGAATCTTGAAAAGTTGCAGGAAGCACAATAGAAAAAAAAAAAAGCACATACAGCAAAACAAATCTGTGACTTACTAAAGTTTATGATTAAAATTTAAAGACTGTTCAAGTTTTATTCCCCATAGCTGCTGCTCCCTGGACAAGAAGAGACAGAGAGAGACTGACCTTGAATAATTAAGTCAGTCTGTGGCACCAGATCAATTGCTGGTATTGGCAGAACTCCACAATCAGGCATTTTGAAATGCAAGTGTCAAAGTGCATGTAACTATGGGGCTTTTGGTGCAAAGCAGCCAATATAAAGGAGAAGAGGTGAAGAGTGAGAGAGAATAGATTGTGGAGTTTTGAGCACAGGCATGAGGGAGGGATGGGAAAAGTTTCCATATCCTGACTCTAACAGGGCAAAACTTGCAGCTGACAGAAATGCAGCATGGGTTTTGGTTTGTTTTTTTTTTTTTCTCCTGTAACCTTGTAGAAGTCACCTGAAGCAAGCTGAATCTCTTCCGAGTTACTTAAATCCATTACCAGTTCTGGAACAGACTCTGAGCAAGTACCAGTCAACAACTGAATTGAAAATAAACTTTGTAAATCCAGGGAAACCATCTCTGATCAGCATCAATTACTGAACAAACCTGAAAGTGTTTGAATCCAGGTAGACATTGCCAGACGTGGTGGGCATTTTTGCTGCTGCTCCTGCGTTCCCTCAGATGGGTTGTTTACCCTAGAGAAGAGGAGGCTGAGAGGAGACCTCATTACTCTCTACAACTACCTGAAAGGAGGTTGTGGAGAGGAGGGAGCTGGCCTCTTCTCCCAAGTGACAGGGGACAGGACGAGAGGGAATGGCCTCAAGCTCCACCAGGGGAGATTTAGGCTAGAGATTAGGAGGAGGTTTTTCACAGAAAGGGTCATTGGGCATTGGAACAGGCTGCCCAGGGAGGTGGCTGATTCACCTTCCCTGGAGGTGTTTAAGGCATGGGTGGATGAGGTCCTGAGGGACTTGGCTTAGTGTTTGATAGGAATGGTTGGACTCGATGATCCGATGGGTCTCTTCCAAACTGGTTGTTCTATGATTCTATGAGATAGCAGTAAGCTGACCCACCAGAATGGGATGTAGTAAATTTTATAACAGCCAAGGAAGGCTTCATATTAATATCAGCCAAGTCAGAGTTTGTATTCATTTCAGGAGCCATGGGAGCTCCTATTTAAATCTCTTCCCAATCCCTTGACCTACAACTGCGTGTGTGGAAGAGCAGCATCAGGCAGATAATCATTGTGTTCCCAATGCAACAGTCCTGGAAGATGCCCTCGATACTGGTGTTGTTCCTAAGGCTCTCTGCCAGACACTTCTGTCCAAAATTCAAGAGCTTTAGGTAATCTTACATAGAACAGGCAAGGGATAGTGCTCTGAGAGGATTTTTCATGTGCAAAGGCCCAGAGTTCCATGTACCCCTGCCCAGTGGGTCTATCTGGGCACAAGGAAGGTGGTAAGATATTGGCACAGCCCTCAGAAGGCACTAGGAACTGTTCTGTTCCCTCTTGCAGAGTAGTCTGTTCTGTGTCTAACACGGAAGAAAAAAAAAAAATGCGCAACACCAAGGGAAGGGAAAAAACATGGCCATTTCACTGCCTATCCCATAGTTTTATAGAAAGTTTTGTGGTACTTGTTGTTTTCCAGAAAGCTCCAACCCCAGATTCCTGTGATGAGATATCTGCTTCCCTAGATTTAGTTTTAGAGTTCATAGTGAGTCAAAATTTCAGTTTTCTCAAGGATAAGTTTAGGCTTAAAATTCCAGGAGGAAATCAAAAGCAACCCAAATATATTAAAAATAAAAAGAGAAGAGGATCGATTCTTAAACCAAATCATTATCTAAAAAGTTTTTAATCAATACACAGGCTGGCGCTGTTGTAGTGATCTGAAACCTGGCTTAAAGTGTGGGGCAACAGAGAAAGCGTGATTCTGAGCAGCTGCTGGCCAGATAGGCAAGGGAGGAAGGAGGACAATATCTTCCTCATGGTCTTCCAGCCCATAACCATTGTTTCCAAGCGCAGGGCGGACCCTGTACTGACTCCAGTGCAAATATAAAGGAAGGCAGGAGGTAGTTAGAAGAGCGAGGAGAAGAGACAGAAGGCTTTCTCAAGACTTATAAGGATGGCTGCTACACCATCCCCATGCTACTCCAGCTTTTGCTAATGCTGGCACGTTACAGACCTTTCATTGCCTTTGTTCTCCTCTTTCCATTTGATAGGCTTGTGGTTCATACAGCTTCTACAATGGAGTGAAAGGGAATCAGCAACCCAGGCTCCCCTAGTCGGTGGAAATGCTTTGAAACTTTCAAAGAACCCAACTCTTTCCCCACACCCCTGTGTTAATATGCACCGACTCTGCTCTTGACGCACTCCATTGTAAATGATGTATGAAATGAAATCTCCTCGCTCGCCTAATGCAGAGAAGAAAGGCTCTGTAGGCAACGCTACAACATTCCCGTTTGGAGAAAAAGGCAGTGAAACCTCAGACTCCCTATGAACCATTTTTTTTTTAAGTTGTTGCTCTTCAGCATTGGTGTTTCTCCCTTTTATTTTTTTTTTTTTTTTTTTTTACCTAGAGTGGGGATTTGAATTCATATTTCACAGAGGAACCCAAAGCACTTACATATATTTCTAAGCTTTTTGCAGTGATTTTGCGGCTATCCCTATCCCTCATCAGAGGGAATAGCAGCGGTAAATTCATTAGCCCCACAAAGAAGTAGAGTGAAAAAAAATAGCTTAAAACTTGCAAGAGGGAAGAGGCTGGGTGTGAGAGGAGTAGTGGTGGATGCCATGCTTGATCTGGATTGGAGACCTTCCAGTTTTTTATGAAGCTGCTTCAAAGCCCGAATGTGTCAACAGTCTCTAAAGGGAAAAAGGATCAGTGCGGACTGTGAGCTGTTGCAGGAGCAAAGTCTGAAGGTCAGCAGTTTGAAGCGGCAAACACACCATGGGCTGTTTCCAGAGACGGGGGACCAGATGATGGATTAGTTGAGGGCAAAGGGAAAGTCACTGAAAGGGAGGTCAGAGAAGGTGACTTAAGACATTGGAGGAGGCACAGAGAGAGTATCTACTAGCGATAAATAGTTGTATACTGGTTTTGAAGCCCTCAATATGAGTTTACTCCAGATGGACCTACCTCAGCAGCCCCTGGGCTCAGTGAGGCCTCTATGTATGCACTCGCAGCTTAGCTCTATTTCCTTTGGAGGCTCCCCAGAGCTTACTGCCATGCTTTGGCCAGGCAGAGCCCAGTTGGGGAGTAAAGTGGCTGTGCTGGCAAAGAGCAGGAAGGATTAGAGCCTCTCTCCAGTGTCCTTTGGACAGAGTTACTCAGTGGGCTGGTTGCTGCTCTCTCCATATCCCCCAAGATACCTCATCCTCTCCAGCATGACACGGATGCTGTAGAGACAACCAGGTAACGCAGGAATTAGAGAATTCCAAGCCATGCTGTGTGAAACAAGACACAAGGACCCACCTGCAGCAGGTCCCACCTCTTAGGCTAGCTCACAGTCCCCCCATACTGATGAGCTTTTATTTTTTTCCTCTGGCCAATGTAACATACACAGGCACCGACTGCTTTTGACTCCTTTGCAGCAGGAGTAAAGGAGACTCCGTCCTTTGGACTGACACATTTGGCTCGTGCATCCAGTGCTGCTCCTGCACAGTGAGCACTGTGCTGTTTTTCTTGGCCATGCGATGTCTCCTGCATGCTGCCATCACAGCACTGCTGCCATGAGCAGTAAACTCTGCTTAGACCTTATAAAGCTTTAGCAAAGTTCTAGGGATGACATTTTTATAGCTGACAGATGAGCCACCGTTAGCCATCCTTGCTAGACTTTATGTTACTAATGAGTTTTAGGGGCTTCGCTTTCATTTTTCTTTCCCTTTTGTTTGTTCTGAGCAGCAACTTTCAGAATGACAAATCAAAATGCTTCAAGGCAGCAGTTGGAGCTTGAAATTAATAATAAAAGGTAGTTGAGCTGATGTTTGGTTGCAGAGTCATGTGTGTGTTTCATACAACCGCAGTACTCCCGAGCAACCTGATTTGCATCCTCATTTCCACAGAGCCAGGGCTGGGCTGGCACATCAATGCTGCCAGGGCAGGCAGGCGAGCAGAAAAGGGTCCCAGGGCTGGGAAGAGTCAAACAGCTCAACAGTAAGTTTCTCTGGCACCACTGGAACTGGTGGCAAATACGAACAATTTCAGAGCGATGAGCTCTCCCTTTCCCAGTTCCATGCTGACCCTGCCACCTGCAATTCGCCTCATCCTGTGCGGCACTGCCCGCTCCTGAGCTGCTAATTGCAGGGAGATTGCATCTATCAGCTCCTGTAGAACCCACATTTATGGAAATAGCAGGGAAACACTGTTACACCCATAATAAATTTGCCCTTTTTAGATATAGGAAGGTAAAACCTGCAGGAGTTAAAATTCTTCCTTAAAAATTCTCAAAAAGCCTAAAAGCTCAAACCCCTTGAATAGACAAGCAGTTCTGGCACGGGTTCAGATACATTTGACCTCCTTACTCCCCTTATTCATGAAGTTAACAGCAAAAATATCCATGTTTATCTGAGAATGGCACCATTATTTCATAAAGCTGCTTTATTTCCCTTTCTCTTTATGTATTGGAAAAATTCCCCAACATAAACTGAACATTTACTGCAGGCAGATTTTCTTCTCATTGTTCAAGGATAAGATGTGAATGGGAACGGCAGGAGGCCAGCTATTCTCTAGCTATATAAAGTGAAAATGATATTTTAAAGAAGATCAAAACCAGTAGCAAGTATTCAACCACTTCCATGATGTGTCATATTATTTTGGCTGCAGACCGGTGACAGCAACACAGCACATCAACCCTTGTGAGCAAAATGAGACACAACAGTTTTTAATCAAACTCTGCTCAGGGAACATAAACCAGAGGAAAGAGGAGCAAATAATAAAAGCAATTCGCAGGCAGGTTTACTTGAGCTGTGATTAATAATAATAACAATAATAATACTTTGTATTCCCAGATTTTGCCTTATCCTGTACTATTTCTGAAGCACTACCATCTTATTAAAAAAACCCACCCTACTATTCCCCTCCTAGCATTTTGACAGGGACAAATGTGACAACTAAACAGCAAGGGTGTTCCTAGCTGGATGGCTGGTTCAGTAACGTCGGGGAAAATAGAACCCCTCTTGTGTCTGTCTGTAGGCTGCTTTTGGTTACCCTTTTGCAAACACATCAAAACAAGCTCATTCAAGAGTTAAGCCTTCAGGAAAACACACACAGCATTTCCTGGCTTGCAAATTCCTTCTTCTTTCAAGGCATGGACATATTCCTGACGTAGCCATCCTTCCTCCTATTTGGTACCACAGGTGGTAGCTCAAGCAGGATAACTGGAATTAACATCTCAGGAGGCTCAGTCCTGAAAAATGTTAACTATATAGTAGCTGCTCTGTCAGGAAAGAATTTCCTGTTTGAGTCACACTCGTGGCCCGGGGCAGGATAAGTACAAGACGGGCAGCAGATCCTGGTGGTGATGGATTTGGGGACAGGCTCAGTGGTGAGGAACCTGCTGCTGTGCCACCACTTCCTTGTGCTGTTCCCAAGACTCATTGTCACCTGGAAGCAGAGCTTGCAGGTGTTTCTGGCCATCAGAAATCTGATATTGTCAGCCCAAGAGGAGAGAAGAATTGCAAAACCAAGCAGAAGGGGGTTAACTCAGCACTGCATCCCTCCAAAAGTCTCCAGGAGACTCCTGGAGTGGCACTGAATAGAGCACTAGCAAGGCAGGGATCAGTACCCAAAGGAGGAGGAGACTAATCGCTGGAGCAGCAGAGACAGACCCAGAGAGACAGCTTTATAAACAGAGTTTGGGAAGCCCTTCATGTCACACAAGCCTGAAAGGATGCTGCCTTGGAGAGCCACCATTTTACGCTCATAAAATTCACATAGACAAAGCCACTGGGTGCCATACGAGTTCAAGCAGAACACTTGAAGACTCCCTGCATGCATATGTTGCCACCGTCATCTGAGAGGAGAGGATTTTGATCCCCCCCAAAAGGAGCAGACTGGTGCAGAGCTCCCTTTGCTCCCAGCAGGTACCCACGTGATGCCATCCCCGCACACAGGAACATCAGACGTCTCGACCGCTAACCTCATGTCAGGCACGTCAAGGCAGATTGAGCCCAGAGGGCACTGTCCAATTATAAAGAAAACCTCAGAAAAGGTTTAGAGTTGGAGAGGGGCACACAACAGCTTTACGTGAAATTGCTCAGCCGAGCCCATAAACTCCACAAACCCTGTTCCATGATAGTCACGCTAATAATAATCGTTAATCAGTTATTTAAAGTCATTCGTGTGAAAAGCTATGAGTTTGTGGAGGTTTTTTTAGCTAGTATAAATCAACCTTATAGGCAAAAGAATAAATACAGGGAGACAGCTGTACAGATCACACTGTCACACCAATCACTGCTTAAAAGCACACACTGTAAATAGCAGACAAAATTCACCCCCAGTGGAATGCCATTGACTGCATGGGCAGGAGCTGCAGCAGGGATAAATTGGCCTATCAAAAATACATAAAAATTTAGAAACACAATCCAGTGACGTGTGGGAGTGATTTGTCACAGCTACGTCAGTTAAAATGACATTACCACTAGTGAACCCATTAAATATTATGGGCTCTGTTAAGATAACAAAGGGGCCAAACAACAAAGGAGGCAGCAGTGGTTGGATGGGGCAGGAGGGAACTTATATAGGGCCACCAGCTACTCACCCAGTCCTGAGCTGAGTCTAGGGACGAACAGTTGTGAGGTGACATCCTCCGCCTGCATCAGTAGCACATGGTCACACGTGTTCCTGGCGTTGCTGGCAGGAGTGCACAAGATTGCACCAGATCCACATAACAGCAGTACCAGCAGCAAATCCATCTCATCTCATCTCACAAGTGGGAGAGTGAATTCCACCAAAACACAGGGCTTTGGGAGTCCAGCATCAAGTTCAACCTGCCGATTTCTGCTGCAGCATCCCCGCTCTGTGGCACCATCACAGTGACGTTGCTCTAAGCTGGCTTTCCATTTTCAGCAGCTGCAGTTTTCAAAATGAGCTTTGCAGGGAGTGGGAGGAAGGGAAAGGAAACTTTTTTTTTTTTTTTTTTTTTTTTTTTGAGAGAGAGTCTCATGGTGTTGCCATGATCTCAGACCTTCAGAAAATCATCAGGATGCTTTGTAGACCACTCATCAGCAGTAGGAGCTGAGCATACGGTGGTATCTTAACAGTCAAGTACAATATTTAGCTACAGTCAGAGTCGTTAGGTTTAGTGCATGAGCTCGCCAGGGAGTATTGCAGAGACATTGTGTATCACAGTATGCATTTAATGAAAATAACCGAGTTTTCATGTAGATGGGCCAAGGAATTTTGTCCTAGTCTGGAAGTGTCCAAACTCAGCAGTTTTGCTCAGGGACCCAGATTGGAGCTGTCCTGTGGCTCAGGATGGCTTCACCGATGGTCCAGCCCTGCCAGCCCAGCTGCAGCAAGCAGACGGCTTGGGAGAACACACCCCAGCCAAGGCAGAGCCTGCCAGAGAAGGGGAGCGATAGGGATGACAGAGTCAGCCTGCTGGAATAAAACAACAAGCAACTGTTTTATTTTGGAGAAAACAATACCCACAACTTGCTAAATTGCCTTTCTCGGATTTGATTATTACAGATAGCAGGAAAGGCAGTGTCAGCCACAAAACATTTATGGGAAGCAATTTTATTAGGGGAATTAATATAAATAAATAGAGGGATTTTTTCCCAGTGTGCTTCCACGCTCGCTTTTAAAGGCACTTTTCATCACTCTTACAATAGCTGTTGAACATGTTCTCCCATTCTCTTAAGCGCCGTGCGTGGCAGTAGCACACGGGTGCACCGATTTCTGACTGCACACCTTCCTGTTTTGGTCCAGTAACTTTGCAATTTCCCCCTTCTTATTACATTTTTTTTATTATTCTTAAGGGCAGCAGGTAAAGAAGCACAAACAAACATTATCCCTTCACAGACAGCAGCAAGGAGATCTGACACCAGCATGGGGATGAGTGCTCTGTGTCATCCCAGCCACCAGTGCAGGGGACAGGAGGGGACCCCAGGCACAGCCATTGCTGTACCAATTTGCCACATCCAGCCAGGTGGCCAGTGAATATTTCCTTGATGTCATCACAGGCTTTCACCTCGAAGAGAAGGGGCAGGAGTAGCCATCCACATTTCATGTAATCGAGGTGTCATAACGCATTAGTCTGGAGATGTAACAGAACAACAATTGCATCTTAAACTGTGATAGTTAATTTATTATTGCAGTACGGGAAGGCAAAGTGTAAGAAGGTTTTTTTCCCACCATGGATAAATTGTTATAAAACAGATACATTAATCTTTTTTTTTTTTTCCCCAAGGCTATAAAAATAGAAAGCTACCAATAGAATCAAGAAGAGAATTGTAGGTCTCATGACAGCTTATGCCCCTGAAAAACCTCACCAAATATTTCTAGCAGGAATTGCTAACAAACACAAACTGTATGACTGTTTGTTATACTTCTGCTAATTGATGTTTTTACACTGTACCGTACCTAATCCCTGCTTCTTAAACCCAATTTTATTAAAATTCCTTAGCAGTGCAACAGTTGTTTGAGCTTTTACCTACTTCTTATTCAAAAATACCAAAGCATTTTCCATGCATCTAGGATGCCCTGTAGGCAAGAGTTTTTATCCCCATGTGACTGAGGGATGCACTGAGGTAATAAAACTTGGTGTAACTTAAATGGTGTCATACATGAACAAGCAACAAACCTGGCAAGAGAACAGGCTTTTCTCCCAGTAGTTTTCTAACCCACAAGAGACTTTTTGCTTTGAAACACAGCCACACAGAGAGTGTTGTTTTAACATCTGTCCTCTTCCTTCCTAACTGTACCTTATTCCTGAAAGGAACAAAAATATCACAGAAATGACCAATATCTAGCAAGAAGTACAGAGAAATTTTGCTTCTCAGCTGCTTATATTTCAGATCTCTGAGGATGGTGTCAGTAGCAAGGTTTTCACACCCATGCCTGCTCTTGAGCATGGTGATGTGCTCCTGTGCTCCAGTTGCAGCAGTGGCACGAGCTCAGGTCTGACCTTCCACCAGCACAGCAGGTCATGGCCCCTTGGGCAAACGAGTCAGACTGAGTGATCTCTGTACAGCCTAAGGTTGCGGTTTGCACGTGGAAGGGAGTTTGGCATCTCTGCATCATTTGTCTCTTCCCAAAATCTAGGAACTGCATTTCCACAGATCACATCACTGTAGTCGCCTCCTCTTAATATAAGCTTCTGGGCAACACCACAACACAACTAAAAGAATTCAAAGAAACATAACTAAACACTAAAACAAACAACAAAACTTAAAAGGATACATTGCGACTAGGTATAAGGAATAAGGTTTTTTTATGATGAGGGTGATGAAACATTGACACAGGTAGTCCAAAGAGGTCATTGATGTCCCATCCCTGGAAACATTCAGGTTCAGGTTGGGTGGGACTCTGAGCAACAAGATCTGGTTGATGATGTCCCTGCTCTTTGCAGGGGGGTTGCACTAGATAATAATTTAATTTAATTTCACATTTAATAATCACTTCTAGCCTAAAGCATTCTATGATAAAACACAAACGCTTTTGAAATACTTTCATAATCAGATTCTCTTTCCTCAACCAGGTACACCCCACCAGCTCCTGCATGACAGACAACTACAGCCTATTAGCATTGAGAAATGTTTTGAAATGCTAGTGAATTATTTCCATGCCCAATGGATTATGTTACTAATCAAATCTGACATATGACTAGCCTGAATACCTAGGCCTTATTTGCAGGTGGAAATGTATCTGGCTCGTACTCAAAAATAGCTTAATCAAGAGGTGTCCTTTAGATTAAAAACGAAGTAAAGTATTTTTCCAAATTTTGATTACTCGCTGATGGTAACAAGAAACTGAAACATATTAGCAAAGCATGTGCAGTTACAGGAGGTAAAAACAGCATAAATGCTATCACATGCCAATAGAGGGTTTAGGATAAGAGTTGGCCCTTGGACTATGATTAAAAATCAGGCACTGATTATTGAAGAATTCAGACAGCAAGATAAAAGGGTGGTAAGCACCATACGTACAGGAGGGATAACATGGAAGCTGAACCAGAGGCTGTTTAGTGGGGCTCTGTAACCCAGATCCTGCCTCCTTTTGTTACCCATCAGTCTCACTGAAGTCTCTTACCACTTCACTACTCTGTCGAAAACTATGGGTGTAATTTACTGTTGGAAGCAAGCATGGCAACTTTGTCCATAATGGAAGCTTTCTCAAGAATAGGAAGCAAAACAACTTCAGAAAAGGACTACAAGGGTTCTGTACACATTGTCATTTTATAGGACTGCTGCAAAATAACTGCGGAACCCAAAGTGACGCATTTCTTGATTCTCTCAATGTGGTTAGAGTTCAGCACAGCACGGGACACTAAATTAAATGTAGCTGTTACAAGGTGATCTTCCTCTCCCAAATATATAGTTAGGCACAAGTACATTTCACGCATACGCACACATATGTCTCCACCATCCCTGTGTGCACACGGATACACCTACCCACAGAAGAAAGATTTTTTTTTATATTCTGCTGCGACATTTATTGACAAAGTCCCAGGGGAATTGCACTTATTCTTTTTTGCATTACCCGTGTAACGCAAGATATAAAATTCTCAGTAGATGTTCTAAGTTTGTATTTAATAGACCTGGAGGCTCTGAGTGTCTTTTCACAGATTGCGTTCCAGCTGTCTACCGATATTTGAATGTGCAGGTCTTGGTCCCATGCTGTGCAAACAGGCAGCTTCCCACGCATTTTGTGTACCAGGAGTAATTTATGAGTCTATCTATAAAGGAAATAACAGTGCGTTAAGAAGGGGTTATGTAAAGCTCTGAGATTGAGAAGTAGCTCAGTTAACTCCGTACATCTTCCCAACATCACCGTTATGTTTCGGCTGATTTACAAAAACAGGAGGCCTTCGGCTGGTGATTCATACTCTTTCCTAAGGAGACGGGGGGTAAAAAATTATAATAACTGTCTCTACATAAATCTCATGTCACTGAAAGGCTCCTACCTTGAAACCTCATATTCATTAACCATCTTTTGCAAATACGAGCGTCTGGATTGAACTGCAAGTCCCAAGACACTGTGGGATATTCTGGTACAAACCAGAGCGAGAAAAAAATAAAATAAGAGGCGATCACCATCTATATTCAATCTCACACCACAGGGATTTCTTCCAAATTGTCATTTAAAGCAGATCCTACAGGCAGTGTGTTGGAATCCACATAATAAAAGCGCACAAGGAATGACCGATGCTCCAATCAGGAGCCACAGAGGAGTGGCAAGACTCCAGTGGGGCTGCCCTGCCTACTCCAGCACTGGGGGTAGCTGAGAGGAATGCCCCCTACCACACACAGTAACTGGGGCTGGGGTCTTCTTGTTGATCAAAATAAAAATGTTCATTCGCAGCACTTTTTTTTCCTTTCTCCCCCCAGAAGAGAAAACCAGGTTAGAATCATAGAATCACAGAACAACCAGGTTGGAAGGGACCCATCGGACCTTCTAGTCCAACCATCAGAGACACCAGATTTGAAGACCTGTATGCAAACCATTTCAGTCCTGCTTTACAAAGGCAGCTAGAAGATAATGGGGTCTGAGCAACAAAGCCTTTCCAAGCCACAGAGCAGGTTGGACTTAGCAGCCTTGCACGACTTTGCGATTGCAAACAAGACACAATATGCAAAAGTTGCAAGCCGCTCAGTTTAACAAGTTCAGCATTATTTATTTAATGTCCCTTAGAACATGAATAATTAAAGTGGACAATGACCTCTAAACAGAAGAAAGTTATCAAAATCCATATGTGCCACCTCTCCACCCAGAGGCCAAGCTGAGCTTGCTGCTCAGCTCGGGTCAAAGGGAACCAGAGCAGTTGGTTTCATCTTTCATCTAGGAAGCTGTTCCCCCAGCCGTGCTCGTCATGGCACTGACCTACAAAATGCACTTTTCTGCACATCTGCATATAAACTACTTGTGTTTGTCAGCAAAGCATAAGTCCTTACAGGCATTGGAGTAAGAGTGAGCAAGCTACAAGGCTGCTACAAGGCTGTAGCCAGAGGTCCCATGCTCCAGGCTGGTGCTTGGGTACATTCCTAACACACTGCAGGAAAAGGAGAGGGCTGTGTCTGAAATTTTGGTAGACAGTCAAGCTACAGCCAGTTGTCACAGCTGTTATGGTAATCTGAAGGATTATCTGAACTCTTAGATGGAAAATTTTATTCCAAATAATGATCTTCAAAAGCATTTCTCTCCACCTTAACCCCAGGTAGCGCCAGCACCAAAAATTTCTACTCTCACAAAAAATCTATTAATTTCTCTCTTTTTTTTTTTCAATCTCTCTTCTCCCAGTATTCTTGAGACTGTTATTAAGATATTATGCACTCCTTTTTACAGGTAATTCTATAAAAAAAAAATCTCAGGGACAAAGATCTAAACAAAAATGCTGTCAGTTCTCAAAGTCTACCAATTGCCTTGATTTGAAGATTTCAAGACAAAGTCAACTGTGTGCACAGTGTTTTTTCTATATTTCTCATTTCTTACCTTCAGGAGTTTCTCAGTGGCTTTGGGAGTATCTCCCAGCCCCATCCTGGGGGCAGCTCCAGCTCCATGCAGCAATGAGTGAACCGTGGGGCTGGGCACAGGCACCACCACCTGCGCAGAACTGCATCAAAATCACTGTCACGCAGGCCAGCAACGTCAGGCAAATGGATTCACGTGGATCAGGCTCATTTGGAAATTAGAGATGATAATATTTTCCTACCTCACAGACCCATCACAGGAGATCTTCATTAGCACTGGGGAGGCAATCAGAACATCACCATGATGAGTGCCATAAAAAGCTGCCCGTGAAATCTGTCAATCACTCAGCCAACAAGCTTGATCTGAGTCCTACCCTCTCTCCTCCTGTCACACAAGTGAGACAGCCCAAATTTAAAAGCCAAGGAACTGTCTGCCATTTTCTCTGGTATTTTAGCCACTGAGACTCAAACTTTGCCAACTGTTATCACCTAATGTTGCAACCAGCACATTTCAGCTTTGACTTGTGAGATTTCTGGCATTTCTCTTAAAAAAGATGCTGCATTCCTAAAAAAAAAAAAGTGCTTTTGCAATAGAAGCTTCTCATGAAACATTTTTATCCGCACACGTTTTTTACCAAAGTGTGTTGAAAGAAAAAAATAAAAGAGAAAAAGTCAAGGATAAAGCAGCAAGCAAGCAGTGCTGGAAATCTCCCTGGGAGATGGGACCCTGGCTGGTGCATGACAGTGTGATAGTGTGATCTGCTTTGATGGCTGGTTTGTAGGGCTAGAACCTTCACAAGTTTCTCCATCTGGACAGGGAGAGCTGAAATAATCACCACCAAGTGACAAGGCTCCACAAAATCTTCCCCTCTGGGAGATGATTCCATCACTGCTTGGTGCAGGGATGCCTGTGCCACACAACAGAGCAGCCAGAGCAGGACCAGGCTGGGCTCTGTATGGCTCTGTCCTGCAATCAGCCACTTCCTACAGTTCTTAGGCAAAAGAGACATTTCCCAGGTGTGTTTTCACCTCAAGGACCAAAATCCCAGCTCTGCCAAGCCTCCAGTTTTCACGAGTAACCCAGCACCCTGCCCTCCTCCTCCCACTGAGAGTTCAGGATGTTGAGGCTCTGGAGCAAGTCCAGAGAAGAGCGACAAGGCTGGTGAAGGGGCTGGAGAACAGGCCCTATGAGGAGCGGCTGAGAGAGCTGGGGGTGTTTAGCCTGGAGAAGAGGAGGCTGAGAGGAGACCTCATTACTCTCTACAACTACCTGAAGGGAGGTTGTGGAGAGGAGGGAACTGGGCTCTTCTCCCAAGTGACTGGGGACAGGACAAGAGGGAATGGCCTCAAGCTCCGCCAGGGCAGACTTAGGCTGGAGATTAGGAGGAAGTTTTTCACACAGAGGGTCATTGGGCATTGGAATAGTCTGCCCAGGGAGGTGGTTGATTCACCTTCCCTGGAGGTGTTTAAGGCTCGGGTAGACGAGGTCCTGAGGGACATGGTTTAGTGATTGACAGGAATGGTTGGACTCGATGATCTGATGGGTCTCTTCCAACCTGGTCGTTCTATGACTCTATTCTATGATTCTGGGTGCAGTCAGACACCAAACCAAACTGAAAGTTGGAAATCAAAGCGGAAGAGAAGTAGATTTCATTACAGACTAGTTAATCCAGCAAAACGCTCCTGGATAAAGGTTGCTGATACTCACTTCAGGATAATTTTGAAATATATATGAGGATTCACAGAAGAAAAAAACCACAGTTGGGAAACGATTATTTTTGAAGCATGAATATAGCTCATTTCTAGACCCCCTCCTCCACATATCAATTAATGAAGCAAATCATCCGTCTGAATCAAAGATGTGGGAGAAAAAAACATAGTTATCTATTTGAACTACAAAAAAAATTAAAGGATTTAAAGTGAAACATATAATTAGCCTGTAGGACTCTCTGCTGTAGGTTATTGAGGAAAAAAAAAAAAAAAACAGCTTACCAACTCTCACAAAAAGGACTCGACGGTTACAAGAATAGCTTCTGCTGCTCAACAAGAGGGGAGAGCGTTCATCCTCTAGAGACAGGCAGGTCCAGCCATGGATAAGCTTCAGGCTAGAGGGTTTGTAATTCCGCCCCGACACAGGCTAGAGCCTTACAAACCCTCTAGCCTGTGTCACATTTTTGCCCAGCTTTCAATTGTTTCATTGTTTTTAATTTTACCACATTTTTAATCTACTTGCGTGTGCAGGAGCATCTCCCTGCTGAGCCCCTTGCTTGGACATCTCTCCACACACTCACAGTAGCCACCTGACTTTCCCTGGACCAAAAGGGAAATGAAGAGAGCGCAACCATCAGTGAAAAAAAAAAACCTTCATATGTTTGGATCCAGGTTGATGTTATCCAGTGATTGTAACCGCTGAACCTCCATCGAGGATGCTGGCTCTCGGTCCCCTGATATCAGACAATCACCAGCCAGCAGCAACACAATACCCGACATATAAACGGTTTCATTCACTGGTGTTTGTCCTCCTCTAATTGAAGGCAGGCAAGAAGCACCACACATGGCTATTTTCATCAGACCCCGGTGCTGCAGGACACATAGCTGATGAACACCAGCTGGCAGTGAGAGGATGTGTTCCCACCAATTAGCTGGATGATGATGCTCTGCAATCTCCTCTGAAGCATCTGGCACGGGCCACTGGCAGAGCCGGCTATGGGATGAATTGGCGCTCTGTTGCGCTGTGACCATTCTCACGTTATTAAAGTTTAGATGGAAATGAGGATTTCAATGTCAAATCTACCAGTCCGGCCAAAGACACAGCAGATGCTGCATATATAAACCCATACAAGGGTTAATATTACTCTGGACAAGGCTGGCACTGGCTTTCCCAGATAAATTGCAAGAATATCCCTTAGAAGGCTACTTTTTTCCAGAGATTATCACTAACATAAACATGAAATACCTGTGGGTCACATCTGAAAATCCCTCTTTATCACTGCTATTTATTTGCAAATGCAGTAGCTGCAAGGTATCCCAGGCAGGACCAGCACCTACTTTTCTTCCACCACGACTTGGATTCAGGTCAAACTTCAAGCGTGTTTGTGCTGCCGCCACTTGCATCAGTGCAGAAACAAGTGTAAAACACCAACATAGGAAGCTGGAAACAATTTCATAGAATCATAGAACAACCAGGTTGGAAGAGACCCATCAGATCATCGAGGCCAACCATTCCTATCAAACACTAATCCATGTCCCTCAGGACCTCGTCTACCTGTGTCTTAAACAACTCCAGGGAAGGTGAATCAACCACCGACCTGGGCAGCCTATTCCAATGCCCAATGACCCTTTCTGTGAAAAACTTCCTCCTAATCTCCAGCCTAAATCTCCCCTGGTGGAGCTTGAGGCCATTCCCTCTTGTCCTGTCCCCTGTCACTTGGGAGAAAAGCCCAGCTCCCTCCTCTCTACAACCTCCTTTCAGGTAGTTGTAGAGAGCAATGAGGTCTCCTCTCAGCCTCCTCTTCTGTAGGCTAAACACCCCCAGGTCTCTCAGCCGTTCCTCATAGGGTCTCTTCTCCAGCCCCTTCACAGGCTTCATGGCTCTTCTCTGGACTTGCTCCAGAGCCTCAACCTGTGCTTCTGAAAACAGCTACCCAAAGAAGACAGAAAACTCCTGTTTGGTGCCTGCTAATGAAGTTTTCAGATGAGTCTCAACATAATCCAGTCATTCCCAAATAACAGCCATTCGACCCCTCCACAGGTAGAGCAACGGTTTCACCAGCTCAGTTAAAAATTTACAAGTCATTTGATCACAATCTGAAGAGAAAACCAAAAAAAGTGAACAGAAAATTACTCCCTCACAAATAAGATCACTTTGACTAAGTTACTTGCATCCCTTCAGAGGAGATTTAAGCTTTTTCTCTACTCCTCTGCAATCTTGCTCCCTTTTGAAGTTGAAAGAAAGGAAGGTTTGGGGTTTTTTTTTATTTAAGAAGAAAAAACTCTTCTCCTCTTTGAAAATATTTTTTCTTAGACAATTGCTGTCTCAAATTTTAACAAATACTCACTAATTTGCACCTTGTTCAAAAGCCAAACAGTAACTTTGATTTTTTTCTTTTATTTTTTTTGTCTTCTGAATGTTACTCTGCCTTTTTTTGTCTTAGTGGCAGAAGGGAGTCTTAAGGAAACCAAACTTCCAGCTCCATTCCAGATTTCTTCAATTTGTTATGTAATTTTGTAAAAGGAGCCATAAGGCCACTTGGAGGAAAAAAAGAATTCTTTTAAAAAGAAGAAAGAAAATAGATTTTTTTCACCCATCTTCTTGTAGATGAAGTAGTTGAGAATAAAAAAAGGTGTTTCATTTGAAACACTGTATTCAAGCCCAAGGAAAAAAAGCCAACAACGTGTCCCTGCTAGGTATTGCGTTCACAGGGACCAGACAGAGGAAACAGAGAGATTTTCTTCAAGGACAAAAAGAAAGGAAGTTTTGAAAAAGATGAGCTCAATTTAAAACATCCTTTCCTTCCCCTGCAAGCTGTATGAGAAGAGATGTGGAGTTTTGTTTTCCCGAGGAGGAGAATCTGGGTTCTACACGTTTTTGACACAGTGGGTACAGAGCGATGGGCAGGACTGGGAGCAGCAGGGAAGAGCTATGGATATGTCTCCCTGCAACGCTGCCTCATGAATATGATAGGGCTTTAATGACAGAGCAGTATTTTAGGAACCAGATGCTAAGGGCTGCTCGGGTTGCTGTGCGTTGCTCCAGCAACAAGAAGCTCATCTGAACGGTCAGTGAGATTTCCCACGTGAGAACAACCCCATCAGGATCTCGCAGCCACCTTTCACCCCTCTCCCAGTGGCTGCAAGACAACAGGAGCAGAGAGGTCAGCACCTTAGTCCTCTTGCGCTCAAAGGTTTGCAGCAGGTGCTGCAGTGTAGCTGGGAGCAGCCCTGTCCTCGCGCTCAGGGACCCGTGTCTCCTTACAACTTCTCCGTCTGGAGAGGCTGACCAGTCCTCCCACTTATCCAGAGAGGTCAGCACCTTAGTTCTCTTGCGCTCAAAGGTTTGCAGCAGGTGCTGTGAGATCCTGGGAGCAGCCCTGTCCTCGCGCTCAGGGACCTGTGTCTCCTTACAACTGCTCCGTCTGGAGAGGCTGACCAGTCCTCCCACTTATCCAGGGCCCCAGGCATGAGTCAGTCCTACAAAGAGCTTAATGCATAAGTCTCTCCACATCTCCTGCCGCACACAGGCACCAGTGCGAGCCATTCATACATATGCATGCCCACGAGGGAAGCATAATGAAATGCATCCAGCCTGTCCTTTCCCAGAGGGAGCAGATCTTCCCGCAGCAGCTCGTGGTGGAACACATGCACCAGCTCCTCTGCACTGCCACCTAAACCGCACTGACGGCCCCTTCAAACCCATCTTCTCAATCTTCCTCCTCCAGTATAGGCTGAGAGCACTTCAACCTTGTGTCCAAATCTGGTCCAGCTCCCTCCTGTTCCACAGCTGGAGAGAACCCTGAGGTTGCTGTGTGCATGGTGAGCATCACTCCAGGCTACGGAGCTTTCAGATCAGAGGGGAAAGGTGAAGACAGCAAGAAAACAAAGGGAGTGCAGGAGGTCGTGAAAGCTGAAGGTGGTTCTGGGAAAACCAGGCTGATTTTTACACCAGGCACTGGAATCAGGCAGGGGTGAAGAAGACTAAATAGCTCTAGGGAGAAGAAAAAAAACAGCCTCTGGGTTTGTTGTTATTTGTCAGTTTATGAACAGTAGTGTATGCCATGGTGGGTGTGTTTGCACATCTCTAATCAGCTAAGCAGTTTGCATGTAGCCCTGGAAGAATGGCAAATTAACCCAGGATTCTGGTGCTGGAGACATTTTGTACTGAAAAGATGCTTTTGGTGGCAGATTCTCAGATTCCCTCCTGGATCACGCGTTTGCATCCAGGATGTTTTCTCTCCAATACAAAGCTGGTGAAAACAAAACCAAACAGCCAAACACCCTTTCCAACAAAAATAAATGGAATTTAAGCATCAAAACATATCTGTGCATTTCTGATATTTGCTTATGAAAAATTAAAAACAGAAGTCAAACCTTCAACAGTAGACTTTCAGGTCTTTTCAGCTCACAACATCCTTTCATTTAGAAGTTTCTTCCAATTTTTTAAATGTTTTCAGGTGAAAACCAAACCAAAATTAACCTGAGCAACACTTTCCTTTTTCGCTTTTCATTTCTCTTCTCATCAAACCCTTCCCTCCCCCGAGACTGCCCCCACCAGCTCTCAGCTCTCCAGGGAGCTGAGGATGTGGCTGCTCTGCAGCTTCGTCAAGGACACAGAGCCAAGTCCAAGGAGTTTCCACGGCTCCATTCCTGCCTGTACCACATCACCTGAACTCAAACACCATATAAAACATCATGGCACGGCCAGTATTGGGGTTGAACTGCTCATACATGTCTATGTCCCTCTCTGTTTCTTTCTGGTCCTGAAAAAGATGGACTGAAGTTTTTTTTCCAGCACATCCCAAGCTGCATCTTCCTGGTGAGGATACAGCAAAGCAACCACCACCAAGAAACAGGAACATGTGCATCTAATGAAACCCTTTCATGAATAACTTAATGCCATACAAACCAAAAGTATTCTGCATCAATATAGATTTACCACAACACTTTTACAATAAAGACAATGGATATGAGCACTGCATTAAGAAGAGGGTTTCAACTGCATCTTGTTTCACTACCAGCAGCCCTGTACCTCATGCAATCATTAAAAACACTACATTTAAAAAGCTAACGGTGTGGTGTGCGAGGGGGACAGGGATGGGATGAGTGGGACGGAGCATGATTTCAGGGATCTGTTTCTGCTCCTTCAAGGTGCACATCAGGGTCATCACTATTTGTTTTTTCCTCCTACTCTTTCCCTGCTTGGTTTCCACAGATTAGAAAAACAGGTTTTAGATTTGCTGGCCCAGGTTGTTTCTCCCTCCTCCCCAGCTGTATTAAAAGCCACAGGAGGGTATTTATGTGAGGAAATCTTTGCAGAGAATTCCTTGCTAGGTCCCTGTGGAGCATCAAGTTTGTTATTTCTCAGCTCCATGCAGCAGAAAAGTGCCTTTCAAATAAACCTCATGCAAAGACAGATGTGCAATCCCCAGCAGCTATGAGACCACTCCTGCCTGAGCTGGGACAAGAATATGCCTACATTGTCCCCGTCCTGGGAATGTCCCAGCCCCACTTTTGGTAGCACACGAGTTTCCTGCAGTCCCACATTCCCCTTGGGGGAAGTCAACTCTGGGCTGCACCATTCTCTCGCCGGCACATAGGACTGATATGTGCCCAGCAGCTCAGCACGACAGATAAACATCTCCTTGACACAGAGACGTTTCTGCTGTTATATTTCTTTCTTACCCTTTTGATAACAAAGGAAAGGCAGAGGTCTCCCCCTCCTTGCTGCCAGCACCCTTGTACTCCCACAGCCCCTCTCTGCAACTAATTGCCCAAGCCGCTTCGCTGGCACCCAGGGGAGAGAAAAAGATCATTATCGCTTTCAAAATGAGACTGTGGAGAAAATGTAAAATGAATCCAAAACAGTAATTGTATTTCCCAGGGCTGGAGGGGCCCTTTGCTGCCAGATCTGCGAAGAGCTCCCAGCAAACAGCATGTTGGCACATAGGGCAAGGGAGAGACGTGCTAAGGGTGCTACCATTTCTATGGTAAAGGGGACAAAAGCTGCTGAGATAGCCTCCTCCACTGCTTCTGCAGCACGGAGATGCTGTGTGGAGGGTTTGGGTGCAGGATGCTATGTGCTCCTAGTAGACATAACAGGCAGGTTAAGCAGTTTTACATAAGACCAAACCCCTGAGAAACCCTGGTCTGGTCAGGGTTGGCCTCACCACCTCCACTTCAAGTCTTAACACTCAGTGAAAGCCCCACAGCCTCTCATCCTACACCGACACAGGGTGGATGACGTGCTATTGAGCCTCTCTGGCAAGTCCCCACTCCTTGTCGTGATACACTGCTGGTTTCACCCCAGCAGCTGCTGCAGCTCATGATCCCCTATGGCTTGTTTAGTTTGAAGCTGTTGTGTTTGTTTTCTTTCACTGTTAACTTTCAAGTATAAATGTGCAAGCTGGGCAAAGTGTTCCTAATGCCCCATATGTTTCCCCTCAGGAGCAGAGCTATTCTTTCATATGCTTTACACTTTTAAGTCGTTGCTGTTTCTTTTTTTTTTTTTTTCAGTCCCCACTGCTACAGAGCCAGGAATTGGGTTCAGGGAGTAGCCAAGCATCTCCTTCCCCGAGATGGGCAGCAGGACAGGATGCACAGCTCCTATCCCTCAGTTTCATGCTGCACCTGCAAGCTGGAGTGTCTCTTTCCAGCAACTGTAATGAAATGCTTTGAACATAAAAATGAAAAGAGAAAAGAAAAGGGTGCCCCATTCCCTCTCCTGACACATACACCTGCACACACACACACTCCTGCGGACTTCTCCTTCGCCTGATATATCAAATGGCTGTGTCTTTTTGAAGTTACCATGGCAGTGAGAGCAGAGCAACAGCATAACTCACAGAAAATGAGAGAGCAACGGAATAACACTGGCACAGGGATGGGGAGGACAGGAAGGGTCTGAGAAGATCTTCTGATGTCCGTGAGATACGGTGCAGGAGAAGCTTTCTCATCAGATAAATTAAAATAAGCAAATAAATATCCAGCCATGATAAAGCAGACAAAAAGTAAAGAAAAGAGAGATCTAAGAGCAGAACTGGGATAAGGACAAAGGAAGAAGCAAAGCAGAGAAAGAAATTCTACTAATTAGAGAACAAGGGGTGTACAGAAAGAGAAACACAGGAAGATAAATGAGGATTTGGCATCAAAATCTAGAATGAAACTAATTACTGGAAGCAACAATTTTGAAGACAACACATGCAAAAATTGCCAGTGATGGACAGCCTAGGAGCAGCCAGCTCAGCCATCACCACCAGAGTCAGCAGGGGCATTGCACCCAAGGGAGCAGCCCACGTCACAGCACCTCCAACTCTACAAGCCCAAGCAGGTCTGGTCCCATTGAACATCCTGTTTGTTGGAGCTTCCTTGCATTGAGCAGCTCAATACAAGGCTTGAGCTCAAAGGTGTTCCTCATCAGGAAAACCCAGGTCATCTTGCTCAGCCTAGCACAGCAGATGGTCTGAGCAAAGCTGGGCTTAACCCACACAGCAAACACATCCCTGCTGCGTGTTTGTGTGTCATGGCAGGTAGGGAAGGGGTGGATGCTTCAGAAACCTCACACAGGGAAAAATCACAGCACAAGGGAAAGGAGGAACAACTTTCTTGAAGGTCAGGTGCTGTTCTTGGTTGCCTGTATTGTTCTATTTCCTCCCCATGTCCACTCCAGGATCAAAGTCCTGTCTTTGCTGCATGAATGTTGAGATCACCCTTCCCTCTGCACCTCAATAATGTGGACCTGGGCATTCACTCAGAGCCCATGACCAGCCTAGAAGTCGCTTTGTATAGCCAGCTGGGAAAACACCATTGACTTGTCTTCCAGACAAGATCAGACATCTTCAAGTGCGGGTCTAATCTACCCCAGCAACAAGAACCTGACATTTCCCTCTTGGGCTATTCCACAGATTTCATTGCCAGAAAGTCATTCAAAGCATTCCATTTTTCCTCAGCTCGAGTCTGTACTCCCAGTAGAGCCATGCTAAATAATTCCTTTTTGCTCTGGAAGTTTAAAATCTTCATATGCCATATTGGCACTGTACCTTATTTAAAATGGTTGACATTTCTTCAATTTTAGGCTTACCTGGAGGGTGCTAAGCAGAAGACCAAGAGACTGGAAAACTTTGCAAAGCAAAAATCTCACAGAACAGGAATGTAGGATGAAAACAGCATCCCACGCATATTTAAATACCAGCATCCAGAGTGAGCAGGATTATGATTGCTTGGCCTGAAACAAATGGTTCCACTTTCGCTGTCACTAATACCATTAAATAACCAAGACGGCGAACGTCGCTGATTAGAAAATAGCACAGAACATTTGCAAGTACTAATCAACTTTACAGAAATGTTAACTTTCAGACCTAAAAAACCCTTGACAGTGTCCCTGTGAAGTTATTTCGGGTGAGGCTCTGCATACCGGAGCTGTCCCTTCGCATTAGGCTTGATCCCTGCTCAGTGTGCGAGCACACAGCAGAGTGCACCCTTAATGCTTTTCAATTACATGACAAGCAAAGCAACTTATTGGTGCTCTTTATGTTAATGTCCCGATATTTTTCATATTTATGATATCTAATTACGTTTGCTTCTGATAGTGATGTAATGTTTAGGTACTGAAGATGGAGAAGACTGCTCTAATGTTAATATATTTACATTATTAAAAAGTAATACATTACATAGGCAGTCTGCTGCGTAGGGCTGGGTTTCTAGATGAGCTCTCAAGGCAAATCCATTATCTTCTCCCTCCTCCTGTCCTCTGTACAGATTCTGATAACTAGGATTGACTGGCAGTGTTTAAAGTGACTGCAGCTGGTATCATGGTGCCAAAAGGGAAAAGGTATCTTACACATGCATGAAATTAAATAGGCCCAGGGGTCTCAAAGGACCACACTGCATTACCAAGCAGAGGAATTCAAGACATTTGCTCAGAAGATTGGCATTGCAAAAATAGCAAAATAAAAAAAAACCCAAACAAACACAACACCGCCAAGAGGGTTAGAGAAAGGGGAAGTCCCCTGTGCAGTGCCATCAGAAGCACTTTCTGTGAAAGTCCATTAGCTGGAAGAGAAGTCTCTGTAAGCCCCTCCAGCTTCAGATTGCCTTTTCCCACTTTGGTCAGGGAATTGCACATGTCTGATGATCACCAGGGCATACTAAAGAGGCAATTGCCCTCTTCAGATGAGGAGAAACAGTGTATTTATAGGAGAGGTTGAGTTGTTATATTCCCTAAGGATCACCCTCTAGGAGGGGTGTATTCCCTCTGGGACTGCAACCTCCTCCAAAGTTTCCTCACTAATCACATCTTCAGAAGTTCACCAAAGAAGCCAAGACCCAGACTACTACTTCATACATTTTTTAGACACACCTCAAAGTAGCTAACTCAAAGCTAGAATGTGTTGTTCGGTATTACACGTCTAGCCAACTCAGGAAAGATGTCAACACAATTGAAAACTGGGGTGACAGGAGGCAGAAGCTGCAGTTAGCCTTCCACCGGGGGATAGTCACAAACTGAGCAGGCATTGAGCATCTTCGTCTCCTGCCATGATCCATGAGAACCAAGGGTGATCCACACCTCCACTGTAAATTCAACATCTGGTTCCACATCAAAAACCCTGAAGAGCCCTTCTCTCACAGCAACAAACAAGACATAAACACACAGAGGGACTCAAAGGTGTCCAGCACTAACAGCACTGAAGGATGTATTGAGAGAACAGTCTCTTCAGGAGCCATTTATGAATTCCTAATAAATGACAAAGAGGTGCTTTTGTGAACAGCAACTGTAGCAGGGATGCAACCACAGTCATTTTGAGGCTTGAGTAACTGAAAATGAAGAAGGAAAAAGTCTGGGGTGCACGCACTCTGATAATAGACACTAGATGAAAAAAAAATGCATAAATAGTTGCAGAATCCTTACCAACTACAGCAAGTTCTACGTGATCACCCATGACCTGCTTACAAACTATGGTCTATCACCTGTGTATACTGTCAGCTGCACATTAGAAACCTGCTGCATGAGGCATGCATACTGGAAGAAACACTTAGCATCAGTGCCCACCAGAGAGGGCAGGCACTTATATCAACATTTAGACCTTGGAAAAATTAATTGGATGGTTGGGAGATGAGCAACCAGTACCTGCTTCACCATAGATATTTCCATTCAGTACAACATGTTCACATATGTTGAAAGGAAAATATATGAAAGTAGGTCTTCCTGGCTATTTCTGTTCCTTTGGATGCAATTTCTGTCTCTTTAGAGTGATGTGCACTTACACCGAGGATTTGGAAATGATTCCTGAGTCAGTAATAGTGGTGGGGAGGACGGGGGTTGCTTGCAAGTCAGAATTCATCTGCATTGGTGGAGAAGTTGTAAGGCAGCTTCTGTGCTTTCTACCCAAATTAAGCTTAGCACAAAGGAGGATTTTCAACCTCTTCTTTTAATAAGCTCAGAGCTATAAGGACAATTACACTGAATGAAATAAAATTAATTAACGCACACATTTGGGGACTAAAAATGCTTATTATCTAATATGTATGAATTTGACCTAGCTTAAAATTAATGACAGAGCCAGAATGTACGTGGCATTCAGGTTATATAAAATTGAAATAAACATGGTATGAGGAGAGATGTTGGTGATCCCTTTAACACCAGTACTGCGAGATAGGAAGAGTGGATGAAAGCATGTGCCTTACATAATTTTCAGAGAAATTTGCTTCGGTTGAGCTTGTACTTTACATGTGTTTTAACAACCGAACTTACTGGCAGGAGTGCGCTTGGCAAAGTGAATATTAGGTAATACTTCCACAGATATTTTCTCTAGCCAAATTTCTCTTTTGGAAAAAGCCAAGCACAATGCAGCACTCCGCTTTCTGAGATGCCAACAGCACTTATATAATTGATTGAGTTTGTGGTTGCCTGCATCATCCAGGCATTTCAGCCAGGATGTCTGCTCTAAATGCTTGATCAGGAGTTTTTATACTTGAAGGATTCTTTCAAGGAGAAGCATCCATCCAGCCTGAGAACAGAAGTATGCCATGTGGCCTACTGATACAATTAAACTGACCAATACACTTAAAATCCAGCATCAACGAATGTGCAATTAATTAATCACATGAATGCAATTGACAAGCCACAACTTATTCATCCAACTTATATAGCAACATATAACTGAATTATGAGGAAATTCAAGAGCATCATAAATTATTTGTGGATTACACTAAGACAAAGTTTATTAAATAACTCGCTCCAAATTACTTGGGCCATTTTATGGATGATGGAATAATTTTGGCGTATAAGAACTTCTTGGATTATGTTAAAGGGCAATTCTATCTGGATAGCAGCTGTGAAATCACATTTGGCATCTTGCAAAATCCAGCTCTTCGTTCTCCTCTTATGACAAAAACATGTGAATGTGTAGTTTTACTCATCAGCCCAAAAAAATGAGCTTAATGAAAGTAAGGCACCATGAGTCTGCCTGTGCTTTCTGATAATATGAAGAAAAGCCCCTTTGCAGACTAGAGCTACCAACCATCCACACTGGAAACCCTTAGGCCTATAGTTGGAGAGCTTTACCAAAAAACACCCAGGAATGCACAAATGATAGAATTAAAACCTCAGATTATTGTTTTCAGGACAGAAGATGCGTGCTTAATTATAGCGCCCATTTCCTGAGCCAAGGCAAGGCTGTTTTCTGCAGCGAAGCACGAGCAGGGTGTTCCAGCTCTTCCCCTGCTCCTACAGATGCGGGGGAAGGAGAAGAATTAGATGCACATGGTTCAACAGGATTTGGACCAAGGAAGGCTGAAACCTGGCACATCTCATGAATCCACCAGACTTCTGAGTTATTTACTTATCCAAATTAACTCTAAGTGAAAGGAGCAAACTAGAAGTCTTCCTTTCTTGCATGTGCAAGTCTGCAAGACCCTGGACCCACCTGGGCACAGAACAGAAAGGCAACACAGAAAGGATAAAACGAAGAGCTAAATCCCCATCCCTGTACAGATGCAGTTGCTAAGAACACCCTCAGGAGCAGATTTCCTGGGGGCGGCGATGCCGAAGACAGGGAAAGGACCACGAGCAACACACTATCCCTGCGTGAGGGTTCCCAGCTGCTCCCAGCACTGTGTGGCAGCTGTTGGGATTTGCTAGGGAGGATGGGCTCTCTGCAAACCCCAAATTCACCAGGGAGGACACGTCAGTGCACGGGCCATAAGGTTGAAGCCCAGGGAGAAGGTCTTTTCCCACAGCTGCAATGGGTTGAGGCAGCTCTAGAGACACAAGGGTTGTCCCTGCAGCATTGGTGACAGGGGCAAGCAACAAGAAAATGATGAAGATGTGCATGCGATTCCTCAGTCAAAAAGCCATGAATAAGACCTTTCTGAACTAAGCCACAGGTTTATATATGTAACCTCATTTTTTTTTTTTACAGTGAAATCTCCCATATATAACTCCCATGTAATTCCTTATTCACTTTTATAAATCCATTTTTTCTAGTGGATAGATTTCCTTCACTCCATCTGCCCTCAGATCCACATTGGGATATAGGCCTGATTTATTCCTTAGGGAAAAAAACTGCTAGAGCATTCCTCCTAGGTGCTGTGAAGCAGTTCCTTAACCCTGCAGCGGAAGGACCCTTTCTTAGTGGTATTATTAGCATTCCCTACTACTTGCCTGTCATTTTTTCTTTTTCCGCTTCATTCTTTTTTTTTTTTTTATTTAACTTCTGCAGTGAATTTTGTTTCAACGCCCACATGTCTGCTATTGAAGCCAATCAGCAGGATTGACTCAGGTAAGTTCTTTTATTAGGTACTGATTTCTTTGTGTCTGATGTCTTTATCCAGACACCTTTGAAAATCCCATTTTGGCTGAGCATATTGAAGCAAATGCCTCTCTCACTCTCTTTCATTAGCAATTTTAGGGCAGCACTGGCAGGTTTTTCACTCCTCTCTCTTGAACTCGGGGAGGGAAAGCAAAATCTGCAGTGGTTTTATTTCTTTTCACTGTCTCCTGAGGATGTCCTGCCAACACTCCCCCACCTCCAAAATCGGACAGAAAAATGTAGGTCTTCAGTAGTCTGATGGGCTGAGATTTGGAAGCAACAGCACTACACGACACTGGCTTTCTCATTTCCTCAGACTAGAATTAGTTCTGCCACCAACATTTTGCCCAGGGCCCCCAACCCCAGGAGTGCTCACAGTGTGTCTCTCTCTCACAAATTATTATGCTCCAATGAGGATGTTCCTAGCAGAGCTCTAACGTGTCTGGCACGGATTCATATTATATCTAGGTTTTGACATTGGGCCTGCTCTTATAGAAGTCAATGTCAAAATTCCCTGCAAGTATTGGAGCATGAGGATCAGGCCCACTCCTCTGATTTATGCAACTTATTTTTATATGACAGCGAATTGGAATTCATCTGCATTCTAACACTTTACAAAAAAAACCCCAATAAAAATATATCCCAAATTAACATCCTCCTTAACCTTTATTTTTATCAAGTGTACTAAATCAACTGAAGAATAATTGCTCTGAGGACTATGCCAAATGAGTGCACATTTAGTTTACATATTCCCTAATGTAACATGAATTGATGAACTTTCTGAGATACGCATGATATAAATGATCATGATGTGTCATTCTTAATTTCTTTCAATTGTCTCTGCAAAAACACTTTGCTCTTACAATGAGAAGTGTGTTACATGCACACCAGGCCCACAGGAGGGAAGGAACCTCCACCAGGGGAGATTCAGGCTCAACATAAGCTAAAAATTATTCACAGAAAGGGTCATTAGGCATTGGAACAGGCTGCCCAGGGAGGTGGTTGACTCACCTTCCCTGGAGGTGTTTAAGGTGTGGGTGGATGAGCTACTGAGGAACATGGTTTAGAGATTGATGGGAATGGTTGGACTCGATGATCAGGCAGGTCTCTTCCAACCTGGTGATTCTATGATTCTATGAAAAGCACCTGTATTTGCCCTTTTGACTGGAAGAGAAGCTATTCTAAACACAAAGGTGTTTAGAATCTCTTCTGGCAGCCACACCATGCCCTGTGCAACAATCCAGATATGAGTCAACCACTACACAGCAAACCAGGAGTTTCTTCTCCCTCATGCACAAGCAGCCCAGGAGTAAGTACTGCTCAGGGCAGAGTGCTCTTACATCCCACACAAGGGGAGCCACAGCCTTGTCCTGAAGAAGAGTAAGAAGTGAGTTGGTGATGTTCCACTGTGTTTGGTTTTTGTATTTGTTCCTCAATGAAAGCAACACTGTAAATACACTTGCTGCCTGCCATCTCCTGCAGAAGAAAGCACCTCCATGAGAGTGAAGGCCTCACAGGGACCTTCTCTGCTTCTGCTGCTGACCAGTGTCAGAGATTTTGTGGCATTGCTTCACTACAACATGCAATTACCAGATGTTTTCCATATCCTATGAGTCTCTCAACCTTGTACAACCTTGGGCACATCTCTAGTCCTCAGTTTGACATCTGTTAACTAGGGCATGATAATGTGTTACAGGTTTTAAAGCCAAATAGTATAAGCAATCATCTGAGTTGGCCTGCTGTATAAAGAGGCCACTGGACTTCCCTGAATCCTCATTGGAATCAAAGCAAACCTCTTGGAAAATGTATCCTGTTTTGATTTGCTCATAGCTAGACTCTGAGGATCCAAAGAAAATGTGGTAAATTGTGCCAATGTTAATTACCGTCACAGATAGATACGTCTGCATTCGGCTCTCTGCCTGGACTCCCACACTTTGCTGAGCAGAAGCGTCTGACAAAAAGGTTTGCTCCTCAGGTAGGTACAGACTACGATCAAATTACACTTTACCTTTCCTGTTAAGGCAGTGAATTAAAAAAGTAACACATTATAATTGTAATATTTATCAAATAGTCCAGTCCTTGCCTTCAACCATATGGTTTCTCCCTGGATCTTGCCAAACTCCACTCAGTGGATTGTGCACCGAGGAGGGGATGCCAGCACTTGGTTTGCTTTTCCTGTTTCCTCTCCTCCACACACATCCCAACAGCTCCCCAGCAAAAAGAGGGCCGCATATCCATTAACCTTGATAGGCGCTCCTGTAGTGCAAATAATAATGCTCATGGTGATCACAGAGCTCGCTGCCTAGGGAGAAACTTTTCTTCTCTGACACCTGTGAGCAATCTGGAGCCATTAGCCATTTCACTCCAGTACTAATGATGCTCCCTTCAGTCATTATCACTTATTTTTTTTTGATAAAACCCTACAGTAAAGCTGAATCTAACAGGTCATTAAAAGCCCAAGGAAGCTCTGACTGACTTGATCCCAATTGTTCCTTATGTCTGACAAGATTTTCCCTATTGAGTATTTGACTTGCATTTTATGTTGCCTCATTAAGCTGTGCTAGACTTTAATCAAGGTCAAATGGGGGCAAATTTGCGTTTTCAGAATCCAAATAGCGTATGCCAGGGTGCTGATCTGCAGCATGTGTTGTTGCATGAGCTCTCCCTGTGGAGGGAGCCCCACGGATTTCCTTAACACTGGAAAAGTTAAGGACCCATGGAAAAGTCAGGACCCATCGTTGTTTATACTCCATTGAAGTCTCATTCAAATCCTTCCCCCATGCCTCTGAAGTGAAACACCCAGATGAGAAGATCCGTGAAGAAAAAGTGTGCTGTGTCACAGCATGAATTAAACATATTCTAATTTTATCAACACCTAGAGTTCCAGTCTTTAAAATCCTGAGGTATTTTTTTTCCTTTATAAGGTATATGATGAACAGCCGATTACATTTTTGATATCTTTTAATGATCGTAATTAAGTATGATCCATCATTGTAATTTCACCACTAAATCAAGGTAGATCACCATAACAGTCACGATAAATCATGCTCTTTGCACAACTGTTCCCGAGGATGAACCAGAAAATGAAGTTAGAGGACTTCAGAACCTCTCTACTCCGTCAGCGGGATACTTAGCAGCAAGTGCATCCCGATAGCACAAACACCATGTGATGAGTGGAATTGCTCGTCTCCCCCCAGATTTATAGGCTTGCATGGTTCCTGTCAAAAGCTGTGCTTCTGGCTCTGCTTTCCTACATTTGAGGATCGAAATGCTTGGCCACCCCTTCTGTTCTTCCTGAAAGCCCAGGTTCAGTGTTTCCTATTTAAAGGCAGAGGGTATCTAAAGAAAACAGCTGCTTACACAGTTTCCTCAGCAAGCCCTTATGTAACTAGACCACAGCTTTTAAGGAATACAAATAACTACAGTCATGACAGCCATGACTAAAGCCGAAGTTCTCACTACTGGAGGTCAGGTAAGACCCCTTGGCACTATCCATATTTATCAACACTCTAAATTAGTCTGTCAGGAAATTTACAATGGGGCAATATATCCTCTTGGGGGCCATTAAGACTCCCAAATCACTTCTGATATTTCATCTTGTATTGCTTATGGGTAAAAGTCTTGATCATACTAACAAGATCGATTTTCTTTGGTCAGACTCAAGTCTCAAGGTCTACGTGGTCTTTTCCTGACTTTCCTCTGCAATTTCAGCTCTGTTAGATACTGTTCTACAGTGTTACACACCACAGATGGCTGCATACCCAAGAAATGTGAAAAGAGCTCTTGGGAATATAAAAAGCAAATCTTACATAAGTTTCTCAGTCGAAAAGTTGAGCAAATAAATGCTGAAGCATCCTGTTGACTGCTCTAGGACTCTCTGGAGGAAAAATAGAGTCACGCTAATGTATAATATTGACTTTTCCATGTAGGGTTTTTTATGATGGAGCATGCTTCACCAACCAAAGTTCTCAGCACATCATAGAAAAGGTCTACAATATTCATCATCAGACAAATGGGGAAACTGAGTTCTGCAGGTGTCAAACACTGTTGCACAGGATGCCAGTGGCAGACTTTTCCTCTGAATCTACTGGGCATGGTTTCCTCCTAAAGAACGTGAAGAGAATAACAAGGTCCCTCGAGAGGACAATAAAGATGGTAAATTTCCCTCATCGTGGTCCAAATGAGAAGTACAGTGAAGGTCATACATCACAACTAGGTTCTTTACTCTCCCACAAGCTAGCAGAGGGCTCCCATCACTCTTGGTCTTCTTTCTCACATTCATTTTAATCAAGTCTCTGTCATTTTCAGGTTCGGGTACAGCGCGCTCAGTTCAACCTGCCTTTGGCTCTGTGTCAGGGGTGTCATATTATCCATCCGTGTTACAGTGGTAATGCTTGATAGCCAGGAAGGTCATTTCATCTCTAATAATTCCCCCCAAAGGGGATATTGAAGGTAGAATGATTACGGAGTCATATACCTTCTTGCAGAATACCTCATCCTCTTTGTTGCTAGATTATTTAAATGATAAATGGAAATTGGCCAAGGGAAAATCACTTAGAAATGAATTGTGGTCATAAGCCATAGGAAACGCATTAGGTTTCCAGAAAGACAAAATAAAAATCAAAGGTTATTTTCTTTCCCAGACACAGCCTAAAAACAAATGTTTAAAACATTTTAAATTTAGCACCACATACCTCTTATTAGGGAAGAAAATACCACGAAGCAGGTTCTGCAGAGGTCCATCACAGCATGAATGGCCCCAGAAACTGAAACAACTTGTCGAAACCCAGACCCTGTTCTCTGATGATCTAGAAAGAAGGCATATGTACATCTAGGCTCTGTAAGCCAGAGGCGCTCGCATGCTAATCTTAGACTGTGCCAAGCTAAGAGGAAGCAGAGATACTCCTATATAGCTCAAAAAAAAACCCCAACCCTGAGATCTGAGCTCTTTCCCACACAGAATGACAATACTGTAATTCTAAAAAAAAAAAAAAATCAAGAATGAATTATAATTTTTTTTTCACACTGTCATCTAAAGTTTCACTCTTGCTACTGCCTTTGTTCATGTTCTTTGAAATCCAAGTAAATACCTCTTATAATCATTCCTCTGTGTAGTCAGCTGGGAGATGCAAGCAGAGGAGTGCCAAGGAGGACAGCAAAGTTCATCCCCTAACTCTGCCACTGCGCAGCCGAGTTGCCTTGGGCTACCCAGCCCAACATCAGAAAGCTGTCTCAGATCTCCTGATTGCAAAATGAGGATTGTAATAATACTGCTGCGGCTCTACGATGTTTAATTAACATTTGGGAAGATCTCTGCACGGTATACACACTGTCAAAATGCCAATGCCTTTGCAATGTTGCTTACAAGGTAAGGAAATGACAGCAAGTAGGTTGTGGTCGTGCTGGGCTAGGCTGCACCGCGCTGAGCAGTCCTCACCGGTACCACGTACATACTTGTCTGTCTGCTTGTGCCCGTCTACTGTCTCTTGACTAATGTTTAAATCATAAGCTCTTTAATGCACAGGCATTTCTTGCTCAGGATCAGTGCAGTGTGGGATCCTGGTTCAAGGCTAAAACTCAGAGGTATGTCAGGAGTACAAATATTAACAATGTCAATGGTTGCTCTGCTTTGTGGCATAGGTTTAGTTTGTAGGCACGAAGCAAAATCCACCTGCTTTCCCCCCACCCTCTCTGTGTTTCTTTATTGACAGCTTAATCACCTTTATGTCTGCTGCTTATCTTAGAGGATTTTCTATGAATTGCATTCACTTCACTTCCACTGTGACAATCTCTACACTTTGCTAATTAACCGCCTGGTGGACACAGTTACAAGCCACAATAAATATTTTCTGTACTGGATAATAATCATGATGCTGACACTTGACCTCAGGGGTTTCATATCTCTTGATGCTGGGGTTTCTTTTTCTCCTTTTCTTTTCTCTTTTAGTCTTAAGACTTAGCTGTTTCACTGCAAATGCAAACAGATGTTTCACATCTTATGACTGACTCAATGACCCATTCCACAAACCTAAAACAATGAAACTTCAGGCACTGATGTTTCTATCAAATGAAAAGTCCATCTACTCCTTTCAGACTAGTACAAAAGATGGAAAAAATAAAGGTTAGCCTAAGGGAGCTTAGTCTCCCAAACCCACCGAATCCTTGGAGACTACCAACAATATTAGCAATTACTGCTCAAAGCAAGGCTGAGTTGGCATGGAGACCACCAAGAGCTGGGTCTTTAAGAGATCGGCTCCTATTCAACACATATATTAAGTGCTGTATTAAGCACCTACTGAACCCCAGAAAAAAAAAATGTAATCACAGAATTATTTCTAAATGGACTCTTTAGTTTTTCATAAGTCAAGAAAGGGGGTTGTGAATAGAAAGGGCAAAAATCAGCACAGAGAAACATTTACCTCAGCCTCGCTGGGTATCATTAATCACCCTTTCTGCAAAGCCTTGTAGAAAAACCATTAAAATTTAAGATAGGAGAAATCACTACTATTCCTACAGCTGCAGCTATTGCTGCTGCTACTACTCTTAATTAAGGTCTGAGAACAGTTAAACATTTAAATATGATAAGGCTTAAAGGTGAGGTGACTGGCCAAATGGAGAAAGAAAACACTGTCAAACAGAATCAAGGAGAAGAGCCCAGGCAGTGAAACAAGAGGAGTCGAGAGGTGCAGGATGAGCTGCTGAGAGCCTGGCAGGAACCAGCAGCTCCTCCTGAGAAGTGAAATCAAAGTTACATCCTGTCTCATGCAGTAAGAATGATCACAAATGCTGGTTCTGAAAAGGCTTTTCTGCTTGTGTACCCCTAGATATGTCTCAGCAGAGAGAGCATTTGAGAGGGGCACCTAACAGCAGAAAGAAAGGAGGTGGTTCAACAAACAGTAGGGAGCTTCCCTGGAGAAACCACCCAGGCCAAGAAGTAATATGGAATGAAGAATAGGAACTACAGCCAGAGGCTGTAGGAATCTGGGAATCTGTAGGTCTAGGAATCTGGGTCTGGAAAAACCATGGGTGATGAAGGGGTTCGGCACCATCACTGAGCACAAACAGCTCAATTTAACTTGTATAACAGAAGAGGCTGTGAGCATTACCTGGGAAGTTAGTGTCGTATTGTATAATCCACATTTGCTTTATGATGACACAGTGTCTTCCCTGCTGGATATTTTACCTTTCAAGTAGTAAGACAATAAACTACAGTCCCTGACAAGAAATGTTTTCACTGCCATTGTTTTAGAAACACATGTTTTCTCATTCACTATCAGCGCCGCCTAAATCAAAAGAGGTGACTTTCACAATAAATCAGATAAGAACAGTTCAAAATTGATACTTGCCAGCTTATTTTTAGCCTTAATGGTGCTCCTGAAGCAGGCTGAGATGCCTTTAGCCACAGCAGCCCAGAAGATGGGCATGAGGAGGATGGCATGACCCCAACAGAGCTGGACTGCAGCGATGCCGGGACTTGCGTGGATGACCAGCAAATGCCAGTGCTAAGCACCTCACGCTATGATGAATGACATCGCATAAAGTAAAGCGGTACAGGAAGTATGTAGAGAAATACATGAAGAATTAACTGTTTCCAAGCCCTAAAATGTGCACTGCTGAACAGCAGCGTTTGAAGTTGTTGTGATCCTACTGTACAAAAACAGTCACTATGAAAATGGGCTTTTGCCTTAATGATGAGTATGGACTTTTGCCTCCCAAACTAAGGATGAGGATGCTGAATAAAAATCCTGTACGGTAGGTTTTGTGCTCACAGTCAAAGGTTTAAGATTCCCTCCCCTTCCCCTACAACCATGGCTGTATCCTGGGATATACAGGATAAGTTCTAATGTAAATGACCAGCAGAATCATCACCTTCAAGCATCTAAGCAGATGTTTGTCCAGCTGGGGATGAGCACAGGTTGCCTCAGCAGCTGTGAGTCTGCACTGAACACCTGCAATCTGCATCCACAGATGAGCTGTAACCCTACATTATCCCTTTGCTCAGTTATTTGTGAGGTTTCTGGGAGGATGAAAGAAGGGTAAATGGAGGAGCTATGCACCACAGTTGTTCATCTTGGGCTGCCGCAGCCGGTGAAGCACCACACTGAAGCAAGGCATTAGTAAGGATGCCTGAGAGGAGCGGGTGGGTGGTGATTAGAGTTAGTTCTTCTCTTGCCCCAGGCTGAACCTTTCCTTTGCTAAAAGAATGTTTCTTACGCACAGGCAGATAACTTATTCTTTCCATTGTATGCTGTCCTCATTTTTTCCCCACGCACAGTGGATCCAGTTTCTTTCCTCAAAGTGATGGGTTTGTTCAGATGCCTCAGTCCCATGGAATCTCAAAGACCATGCTTAAACAGAGTCAAAGTTCTTTTTTCTTGATTCCCTCTTCCCCAGGAGCCCAGCAAGACCTCCCAGGTCAGCAGCTAGAGCATCTTCAACATTGCTGCTGGGTACCAGAGCTATGCTGGGCGCCCTTTCTCAACAGACCCTGTATCAACCAACCATGTGTTACAAACTCTCCCCAGAAGCAGCTAGAAACTCCATTGTGCGCACTGGATGATAAGACAGTCTCAAACTAGAGTCATTGCCAATGCTGGAAAAGATGCATCTCTGCACACACTCCAAACCCAGTTGCCACCCACTGTGGTGCACACAAAAGCCTTCACAGGCAGAACATCAGATTTCATTAGCTCCAAAGGGCAAGAGCTCCTTCTTGCATGCAGGGATGCCATGGAACAGCATGCGGAGGTTAGAAACTCCATAGTGATCTTGCCCCTGTGGAACGGGCATCCCTTGCCCTCATAAAAGCATCTCCTTCTCCTTATACTGTCACTGTGCTGCTAGTGATTAAGGCACATTACTCAGATACCAACTTCCACTTGGAGACTTTACAACCTCTTATCCAGAGCATGTCTGGATTTTTAAAAGTTCTGCATTATGTCTCCTTGCATTTTGTATTCAGCTACACAGCCAGAGCTGTTGTCTGTGCTCTCATTATCTCAGACCTCCATCAAAGTAGCTTCTTCCCTGATCTTGAGGAATTAAAGCTCACAGTGAACCCTGCTGCCAAAATTAGCATCTTCCCTGACCACACGACCACTTTGTAGAGCATTTCCATAGCCCTGATCCCTGTCACATCACACAACCTGTACATCTTCGCACGTGTTGTCCACATGACTCATCATCATTCCCAGTCCAAGCAGACACTCACTTTTTCAGCCCGATAGTCAAAGTCTCTGCTGTCCTATTCTCCAGGAAACACTTTCTTATTTTCTCTCCCTACCGGTCATGTTTATACAGAGCCTTTGTAAACATCCACTTTGTTGTTCTCCCCAAACATTTCCTTAAGATGCCAGTTTGTGCTACAAAAAGATAGTCATTGATCAGACAACCAATGCTTTGCAAACAACATCTAAAAAGGTGACTAGCTTGTCCAGACCACTATCTCATTATCCTCATTTTTTCCATCTCAATATACGCATTTTCTGCTGTCTTAAGTTTAAAGTTTTGGAAGGTGGAAACAAGCTGTACAACAAGAAGCACATCGTGGTCCTGCTCCACACTTAGAATCTGCAGTTAATGCTATAGTAGCAATAGGAAAATTTCTCCATCCCACTTCAGGTGCACAGTTTCCCATGTAGTGCAGGCACAGCACCTCTTCCAGATGTCTTCTGCACCACTAATAGTTCACATCACTCAATCTATGCTCATGTCTTGAAACACTGGCATCTCTCACTCAAATGGAAATCAAAATATATGAAAAGAGGACTCAGGGATAAGATCAAGCCCATCGCCTTGTCTCATCCCACACACTTCCACTGGCATCAGCTGTTCCAGACAAGAGTATTAAGATCCCATGGGAAGCCTTAGGATTCAAACACTGCCAACGGGAATATTTAGCTGTAATTCCTAGTAGTTACAGATCATTCTGCATCTTAAGACAGAAAATTTCATGTGTCTGTATTAAAACATTATCATTCAAGACACAGTTGTCTCATTACCATATCCAGATGTGGAAAGTAGAGCAGGACTTGCTGCTATTCTAGATCATGACTTAGTGCAAGGAGAGAGATGAGGCCCTAAATTGTTCCTGCTCTGTTGCGATGGAACAGAGGGGACAAAATTCCATCTCCAGAGGAAAGACAAACATTGCTTTTGTGTACTGCAGGACAAAACAGCATCCTGGGGACCTGCTTCAGGACGTCAGAACAACAATCCATCCTTAAAGTGTCCCAGACTGCATATCCTAACCCAGATGCCAGACACCCCTAGTGCCTGCTAAAGGACTCAGTGATTACCACAAATCCATGTTGACTTTCCCTGAAACCTCAACTTGACTGCCCCATCTGACTGCACAGCATGTGAAAGAGCGACTGGCATCTGAGAACAAATTTGCTGCCACTGAGAGCTCTTCTCACCTGTGTCATTTACCTCCTGTCAGTATCCCATGCTGCTGAAATCTGGGAACCCCATTGTAATTCATCTTTTGCTATGATTCCAGACTGAGCTTTCAGATTCTAGCAAACTCAAGCCCATGGTTTACGGATCCCATTTAAAAAAAAAAATAAAAAAACAAAAAAACTTTTGCATGGCTCTAATTTTCATTTCAACATTTGCTTTATACCTCCAGGCTTACTAGAAAGCTGTGTTTGTACCGGCAGAGACCTTAATTTGTATACAGAAACAAAACAAAATATCAAAATTAAACATATTAATTCAATTGCTGAAAACCACCCTTTTACTAAGGGTTCAAATGTAATGACACCATCATTTAGAACAGCCTCATGTGGGTGTGTGCCTACTGAGAGTTGTGAGAGGAAAATAAACCACATTAAAATACAATTCCTCCAGCAGTTTCTGAGACGCAATCAAAACCTTACAACAGGGATTTTTCAGAAGACAAGTTTCTAGCTCAATAATATCTATAGATTGGGTAGTCCCAAATGACTCGTGGGGAATTTTTATTCCAATCTAAAAGTGGAAATAATCTTTATGTATACATGCGTGCAGCCTTCACCACTGGAATAGCTGAGCACCTCACGCTTGGACTCTTGCCCTTGTAAAGCACATGTAAAACTGGAAATTTAGAATGTGAGGCAGAGATTAAGTCACAGGCATTCATTCCACCCATCTGTAAGCACCCTAATTTAGCTGGGAATAAACAGTCAATACTCTCAGTGGAGGAGGTTATCTGCAGGGATCTGCACTGCTCAGGGCTGTCCAGCATATTTGTAGTGGGAAATGTGCTGCTTTCGTCTGCAGCTTCTATACCTGCTCAACTGGAGCAGGTACAGACAGAGCAGAGGTGACCATAGCTGTGAAAGGTGTCCCCATCCAAGAAGCCCTCATCTGGTTGTGTTTCCCCACCCTCAAAGGGATATGCAAGAAGCCTATAAAATCAGGAATGTCATGCAAGAAAAATAAAGAGGATAATTCTTTACCGTTTTCCCCAATACAAGAAGTGGGAAACATCACTGTCTGGGAGGGACTAGTAGCAGGTTCAAAAGAACCTGGGGCAAACTCTTTCATTAAAGTTAAGTTAAGCAAAAGCATACCTGTACCCAAACCACCTTCTACTGGCAGATGGTATTGTCAGTCACCAAAGCCCAAAGGGTGGACATTCTTTGTTTTGTAATGAATACGAACATGTCAGAGAAGATTTCCCAGGCACCTGTGGGCTTAATCAGCCCTTCAGTAGACAGCAGCTCCACAATTGCCCCTCCATCAAGTCCAGTACCCTGAGCTAATCCCACAAAGTCACTGTTTCAGCAAGTTCAAGGACCTACAAGGTATCAGAAGAAATCCTGGTCCCTCACTTCATGTTTCTCCAAGTTCTTATGTTTGATCAGAGGCAACGACTTTCACTTAAGTATCTAACAGGTCTCACTAGCCTTCTTAGTGATGTTTGCATGGACCAGGACACGCACAAATAGAAAGCGAAGCAAGACCACAGTCTGAAAACAAATCCTAAGTACTTATCACATATGGTCTCTTCTGGCTTACTCAGCTAGAACTGCTATGATGGTCGTCAGCAGAAGAGGTACTACGAGACCCTGAGAGAATTCTCAGACAATCTCCGTGCATTTTTCAATCAGATTTGCTACTGGTGGCTGGCCTCAACACTGCACATGACTCACTCCCGGACGTTAGGAAGCATGAAGCAGAAAAACATCCACAAAGGATTAGATCACAATCCCAGTGACAGCACTGACAGTTACTAAGAGGGGTAGAAAAAAGACTCGTATTAGACTTTTGCTAGAATGAGTATTTTTCAGCATTTAAAATTCTTTGAAGACTAAATCTGTGTTAAAAGATACCCTTGCTCAGAAAAAAGACAACCTTTGGCCACTATTATATGATACAGCTATGAGGCCATCTGGATTTTACCTTCAATCATTTTCATTGATTCAGAGACATTTTAAAATGCTTAAGTTACTACAGCGGATTTAAATTTCAGATCAATGTTTTCTTTGCAAAACTGCTCCGTCTTGAAACATAGCTTAGCAAATCCCGCACAGCACAGCAAGGGGCTGTGCCAGGCCAGCACTGACACTGGCACCCCTCCGACTCACACCGTTCTAGACAGTAGCCTCACAAATCTTGAGTTAATTCTGCTTGCAGCTTTCAAGATCTTGGATGTCCTGGACGGCACAAAGTTTTTGAGCATTAAATTGTTCTACTAGCAACAACGAAGACTGCTCCAATTAGCATCTTCTTGGCAACTTATTAACTAAAGCCAAATAGTCTTAGCATAGCTTGGTTGGGTCTCTGTGTGGTTAGTATCTGCTTCCCTTTCATCTCTGTATGGTCTGATCAGACAACCAGTGCCATGCTCCCTCTCCACATCACCTGAACTGCTGCAAGGTGCAGAAGCAACCTCGCCTCAGGTGCTCCTCTCCTCCTCCTCAGCCCAGGAGCTGTGTGCCAAGCTGGCACAGTGTGGGTCTGACCCCTGCTTTATAGGGCACAGCAGAAATCCACCAGGTGCATCACTGGGAACTACCCTCATGCTCAATCATAATTTAGCAAGAGTGCTTGGATGATTGTCTGCTTCATACATTGAAAGTGAACCCCATCACCCTCCTGACACAATTGACCTGCTTGGCCTGACCTTCCAGCCTAGGGGTTTCCTTCCCCACGTCATGTCGAGCCTTCAGAGCATGTTCAACTGCAGACTTTTGTTGGCATTTGCTCCTTCCACTCTGCTCCTGTCCACTGCTTTGCAAGCAGCCCCTACAGAGGGGATATTAGCTCAATCCCCTGGTGCCTCTTTACCAGCGGTTGTGCAGGGAACAATACTAATTACTGCATTACATCCTGCAGCTAGAAAGGAATTCACAATGAAACTGAATGGGACTGAACACTGAATAAGAATGTGAAACCTGACTGTCGGCAGAGCTGTGACAACACCACAGGACATAATACCATCAAATGCCTTTATCACATAGTAAGAGAAATGAAGATACAGTGATCAGCCACAGCTTTGCATGAGTAACAAGAAATACAGCTCCTCCTGGCTGTAAGGGGCTGCTGAAGCTGAACTATAAAGGTTTTTGTTAAGCTACACGTGAATGGGTCCCAACCAAGACTATATTCTTCTATGTTTTGGTACAAGAGACATTCTTTTACAAAGCTCAGATGGGAAGAAACACTTCCTCCTTTCAAGCTGTACACAGTCACTAAAGCTTTGTTTTGCCCTTAAATAACTAACATCAAAAATCCTGAAGTCAGAGTCATTATCATTTCCCCAAGCTTTCAGGGTTGTTCTATGGAGGTAAATCACTGGCTGACATGTAGAAAGCCAACAAGCCTTGACAATTTTAGGAGAACCTTTCTTTTTTTCCAGCAGCCTCAAAACATACCTTTAGGTATTAGTATCCAGGGCACCTATCATGACAGTCTGTAACAAGGATCAGTAGAAGGAGAAATGCATAATCGATACATTGATGAGAACAACCTGACCTTTCCACAAGAACTGCAGGGACAAGGGAACATTTAAAGAAAGTTTTGGTGAGATTTCATAAAATGAATTTCAAATCTGCAGAAAGTTATCAGCTATATATAGATCAGGATGGGGGAGTAGACATCAAACAGCTGCACATGCAAAGGGCCTCTGGCCACCTTCTGGTCCAACTCCACCTCACAGCTTATTTGCATGGCAGCCCAAGGTGAAAATACAAGATCAAGTGGGGAAAAAAAATTAATAATCTGCTGCTGCAGATGCAGAGAGTTCTCAGGCAGGTTGAGCCTTCTTGCCAGCACAGCAGAGTGAGCAGCACGCTCACAGGAGCTGGGGTACCACTAGCCCAGCAACCCCTGCCTCTGGAGGGCCAGCGTGGGAGGTGCCTTTGCCTTCACCACCGAGGAAAACATAGAAATGGAGCCAAACCTCAGCCCCAGCAGCTCCAGAGCCGCTATGGCAGCAGAAAGGCAGGGCTGACCCTGATGCTTCGAGAAGGCATTCTATCACTGCAGTGCCCAGGGCATCAGCAGAATAACTCCCTTGGAGAAGTACACAGCTAATTAATTCCCCACATACTGTGCTTGGTATGTGCTGCTGAGCAGCCACCATTGCAACCAGAAATTAGTCCAAGTGTGAATATGACTGAGTAGGCAGGAGTTGACTTATCTTTTGCTGATGCCTGGCCACCCATCATCATGGCAACACCAGCCCTAATGAGAATTTATGACAAGTCACCAGCTAGGGAAGCTCACCTGGGCTGGAGGATGGGATGTGCAGCAGACCCTGGGCTTTTCCTTTGCTGAGAGGGCAGGGAAATATCTTGCTTCTGCAGAGGAAAGGGACAAGTGGTGCACGGAAGCACTCAGACTGCTTCATGTACCAAATACACTTTGTTCCTCAATAGCTGTGGCCAAACAGTATGTGGGGGCTGGTCACAGCAGTCCCTTCCCAACAGCTTCTTTTGCTTTGGGTCAACACCCTTTGCTGTGAATCCCTGGGCTTAGCTTTCCTCTCCTACTTGCTGTACGTGGGTAACTACACAGGGATAGAGCCAGTAGTGTGGTATTCTTCGTGATGGTAGAAGAGAACCTGAGTGGAGCACCTCACATCTACGTGGGTATGGCAAGGGGCTCAGGCAGCAGCCTGAAAGGCATTCCAGGGGATCTAACTGTAGTAGCAATCAGGAATAAGGAACTGTATAATCTTTCCCTACAGGTGATTTTGCAAGCAATTATGTAATTACTACTTTCAAAATTGGCATAAAAGTACCATAAAACTGTGCCAAACTGAGCTCAGGACTTAAAAACACTTAGAAACCTTTGATACAGACAAAAGGTGGAACAGGTTTATATCTGCAGCGCTTGGAGGGGACTCAGTGACAGAGGCTCAATTTTTTATTCTGCTGCAGATTTCCTGGATGGTACCAAACACATCATTTATCCCCATTTCCAAAATGGGAATAAACTATTTCTATTAATTTGCAGCAGCACCATAAGCTGCTGGAGGCAGCTATACGTTGCTCAGTACAAGCGTCTAGCCCTGTCAGAATTAAAACCTCAGCATTAAGTGTTTTCATCACAGGACTTGCATGATATGCTCAGACTTAGAAAATTCCTAATGAATTCAGCTAAGTACAAGGCTCTGCCTTGCACTGACAGTATATTTGGCTTAAAACCTATTATAGAGAGATAAATAGATATTACAAAGTATACATTATGTATACATATATACACACACTGAGTTTTTCTTTAAAGCATCTGTTACATTTCTTCTTCAAGTACTATTGCTTTCCCTGTGCAACCTCAAACACAGAACCAGGTATTTTAAAGCAAGGAAATTATGACCAAAGGTATAAATAAGTCTTGGCGCACCACTGACTGACAACATGAGCTTCATTTTCATGCTTTATAACAGCACCTGAATCACTAAATATATTTCTGTTCTTGTTCGACAGCATTCCACATAACTTTTATTTGTGAATAAAAGGCAGAAGCATGCACGCACTGTGCTGGAATCAAGAATAAATTATTTCAGCAGAGTCCATTACTCTGCGAAGCAATCTGAATACCAAGTCTGTGACATAAATATAGGCCAAGACGAACATGATTCCATCACCAGCAACATTTGTCCCAGACTCCCAAATTACCGTTCCTGATCCCAAGTCAAGGCAGCCTCACAGCAAGTCCTCCCATTGTCACCCACAATCCCTGGGTCCAGCATCAAGGGGTTCAACCTGCTGCCACACACTAAGCAGAAGCCTCACACTTGGGTATCAACTCACCAACTCACCACAATGCAGTTGCTGCTGCAAGATAATTTGCACCAACACCCAACAGACCCAGTGCCAGCAATCGCATTGCAAGTCAGGGCACACACAGCTCCCCACAGACACCTCAAACAAGGAACACAGGGAAGGGCTGAGATCCCCTAAGGTTCCCTAAGACACAAGACTGCTAGTAAACACTTCCCTGGGGACAAGGGAGCACATTTTGGGGGTATTTTTTAAATAAAAAATAGGGGAACAGTTAATGACAACAGTGCTGGGAAAATAATTGTTTCATCTAAGTATGCAACCAGGAGTAGTCTTCAAAAGAAGCTGAATGTCTGTCAAAAGAAACACCAAAATATTGTCCACTCATTCTGCTTTCACATTACACCCCTCTGTACTCAGACCAGGGCTCTCACCAAACCTACCCAAGGCAGAAGCAGTGGGTGGCACTGCCCAGCCACCATTGTGCCACCCTCGGGAGCAAGATCCCAGCTGGGACAGGAGCACCACAGACCCCAACAACAGTCATATTCAGATCCTAGGACTGCAGCTCTGGCCAGGCTGTCAACCCTGCCTCCAGCTTTCTCTCCGAGACTCGGTGGAACCATGTTGACTGTAGCTGAAATAACTCCTTCCAGCCACATGTGCTGGGAACCTTTTAGCTTTGATTCCTGTTGAGGGTGCCTGGTTTGCAGGAGCTTTGAGTCCAAAGTGGTTGATGTATCCAAGCAGCACCCAACAATGTCAACTAATGGCAATGATATAGAGAGTCAGGCCCTCACCGCTACACCTCCACTGTAATCCATGCTTATCTTCCACTGAAAGAGACCAAACCTGTGTGATCTGCATCTATCATTCCCAACACTGAACGTGAAGCAATCTGTTTGGTGTCAGCAGTGTTCCAGCAATAGTACTGAAGGTTATAGAAAGCTACAGGCAACATGTACAAGAGTGCTGCCTGGGTTTAAAGAGCCTGAGTCCTACTGTCTGAGGTATTTGTGATCATTTATTTCAAATGCCACTCTGGTTCTGAGGACTATATAACTAATCACAGCGACTGCATCTCTCCTGTCTATCCACTGCTTTAAATGCCTTTTCCACCCCAGTCTTCCCATCAGCAAAGGATACCTTCAGGGTATCCTTGTATTTCTAAATGTCCCAGAAACTGCAGATGATTTACTCTCACAGTCCTAATGTAGCTCAATCCATTCTTATTTTCTATTCATGACAGCAGTAGTTTGCTAAAGAACATTGGCTCCTATCAGTTCATATCGCTCATGACAACTTTACAGTATCTGATATAACTTCTAATTTTTGTGCCTCAAATGGCAATGCGCATCCCAGCAGCTGCATGTTCCAGGGAAGCGCGAAGGCACAGTCTGCATCCTACCACCAGATGGTAGCTCCATATGGACACAGCAGAGGAGGACACACTGGTGCTGCATCACCAGTGGCAATCCAGGTCCTTCCCCCTCACCATATTCGCTCTGAAGGCTGTACATGGTGGTGGGAATTGTATAGCCAAAGTTCTATGTTAATTTCTGTGTGCTACATAGACTCAAAATGTGGTGGAGGCCACTTCACTTGGTGCATTTTTCTGTTTCAAGGAGTCACAGGCAAGAGTAGCCAGTCTGTACACTCTCCCCTAGGCTGGTTTTCCGGACTTGAGCTGTTTCCTCTTTGCCTGTGAGCTCCTGAGCACCATCAGTATAGCTGCAAACTCCATGAGGAGATAGGTGGCATTTCTCCAGGGACACACGTGTTCCGGTATGGCTTGGAGGTCACAGACTGGCTGCCATTTGGGTGGTGCAACAAATCAAGCCAAGCCTGCTGGCAGCCAGAAGAGATCTTAACCACTGCTCATTCTGCCAGTGCAGAGAAGAAAATCCCAGGTTAATAGCTAGGTCACAATTTCTGTAATTACTTATTGACCTGAACATCTTTACTTCTACCTTCAGGTGGAAAATCTGTTTGACATTCTGGATCAGAATCATCCAGATACGATGACTGGACCACCACCAAGATTATCTTTTAGTGAAGTACCATGCACATCCCTACATGAGACATGGATTTGACAAACTTGTTACTGGGAGGTCCTCAGTACTCTTTCACAAAGGTTACTCAGTTCCAAACACAGGCACTGGATTAATGTTTACTTTCAGTACATAGAGATCAAGACTTGTACACCCAGGTTTCTTACAGAGCCTGTGCTACAACATACATCCCACTTCCTTCTTCCTGCACTTGCCTACAGCTAACACACTAGGCACAAGGAAATATCAACCATGTACCTGGAAGATGGGCTCAGAAGAGGGACAAGTCTACCTTTTTGCTGCACAAGGAAACTGAGCATCTTCTGAGCCACTAGCACCCAGCAAAGCCTGTTAATATACATACAGAGATGAGCTTTCCATTACAGCAAATACCAGTGGTCTCCAGCACAGTGACCACTGCAAGAGGAGAACAGTGGTATGACCAGCATCGAATACTTCAGTGCCACAAGAAGACTACAATATAATACGCTCCAGAAACCAGGTCTACTCCCTGCCTTTGCCCAAGCCTGGTCTACCCCACATTTTGCTCATCAACAACTGACAGACGTACAAGAACACGCAAACCTGGAAGCAATGCATGGTTCTCTGTGGGGAGCTGAGGGAAGGGAATAGTCAGGCATGTGCCTTAACAATTGCTCTCTCCCAAGAACTTCCCCTGCTATATGAACTGCTGAAACTTTTTTGCCTAAAATCCCAGTGGGTAGGAAAATAGCTCAGTGACTCGGTACCAACTCAGGACAACTTCCCTAGGAAAAGGGGCTCCCAGCCCTGGCCCCATGGTCCTCTGATTCTCACTGCCTCTGAGTGCAAAGGGAGCCGTACAGTCATTAAATCCTCTTTGATCTTTTCTGGAATAAAAGGCTAAAGAACAGATTGTTTTCCTTAAATGTGAGGGGAGGGGGGGAGAAGGAGCTAGGGTGAGGAGAAACAAAATTGGCCTGCTAGGTTCATCTCAACCATAAGAAAAGTCTTTTTAACTTCTCTTAATGAGGACTACTTTTTCCAGATACTACCTAATTATTGCAAATTGCTTCATCTTTTAATTGTTACTGCAAGGCAACTAAACATTGTTACGTTGATTGCTCAAGAGTGGATTGTTAATGGCTTTAATCATTTGATAATCCAGTAATACAATCAATGCAACTCTGCACCTTGTAGGAATAATTTTTGGATCCACACGCTAGGAAACATCTATCACCTTACCATATGCCAGCCTTGTGGGACAGATTCTGCTAGCCTTTAAGTGCAGCTGTACTCTCACAAAAGACTAGTCCTGCAGATTTCTGTGGGAAAACCCAATAGCAATGACTGATTTCATACAGGGCTGGCCAAATCGGGTAGCAAAGGTGAAGCCTATGTATTTGTGCTCTGCACCACAGACAAATGACCTGTTGCAGTGGAAGAGTTCACACCTGTACAACCATCACTGGGGCTGGGTTCTTGCTACAGCACAGAAAATTATCCTATAAAGGGCATTTTCTAAGGAGGATCCTGGAGCTCCAGAGCTGACAAGCTTGCAGATGGTGCAAACTGCCTGCAGTGGGGAGAAAGAAAGATGCAGGGGCCGATGCTGGCAAGGTAGAGGACCTTCTACCTGGAGCCTCCAGAGATCAGTCACCGTAACTGTCAGAGATGCTTGAGCAGCAAGAGAGAAGCTGTTTCTTACTTTCATGCCTCTGGTCTCACCATTGCTCAGGACTGATTCTGGCAACCGAGCTATGATGTAGCTGGATCCAGCACATCTCTGCAGCCTCATTCAAAAGTAGTAGGATCATTACTATATTCTGTAGGAAGCCTCAAAGACGACCAGACTGTTTGGAGATACAGTTCTCACACGATGTAAAAATAACAGCATTAGGCTCTTGAGTAGTATTTAGCCCTCACTAATTGAATCTCAACCCCCTTGGCTTTAAGGGCCTTCATTATTTTGTTGGCAGAAGCTCTTGTTTTCCTGAGGTTTGGCTGCCCCAGAGGAGCTGGGCTGGGCACAGGCAGCCAGTGGGTTTGTGACTGTCTCCACTGGGTAGCTGCTTCTGGGCTAGGAGTCCCACTGAATTCCTTGCTGTGGGGAAAGCTCAGCCCAAGCCTAAGCACCAAGCCAGGAATGGCCACTGGTCCTCGAGCAGAGAGAGACAAGACCTCCCTGTACTTTGGCCATGTCGCACTCAGATATTTTTTGCTTCAGACTGACCATTTTTGGAAGCTCAGTTGCCCAGCAGGGGTGCAGGACAGGACAGGCTGCCCCTCGCTTCAGCTGATCTCCCCATGCAACTGGGAGCAGTTCTCACTGGGGACCAAGGGGCTCCCCAAACACAATTTTGAGGCATAAAAACAGCACTGGCGGACAAATTACTTCAAAGTTGCTGCGATGGAGAGGAGGAGGAGGAGCATCACCTGACAGAGGCTCAGTCAAAAAAGTCAGTTCTGACAGACAGCAAGGAGACTAATAAACTAAAGAGTTGCTTTGATTTAGTCTTCAAGGGAAAGGAGACAATTAAGAGGCTGTGTAATTCAATAACACTTAACAGGAGAAGGAGCTGTCACAGGCAGAGGAAGGAGTACTGACATGCAGGTGCCCCACAGGGGAGAAAGGTCCTCAGGGCTGGAAAGGCAAGCACGGGGCAAAGTGACCCCATGGCCTGAACCCAGGATGAGGGAGGGCAAGGGGGCAAATATATCGTTTCCCAGGGGACCCAGGAGGAAATCAGGATAAGCACAGACCGGCTTCCCTTTACTTTCAAGCCTAGGTAAAATGCAAGAGCATTTAATGAGGCATGTACACCCCCCAAAAAAACCTAAAAAGATGATGTCGAGAGTCAGGCAAACCCCATCCAGGGGAAAGCTTGTCAGAGCAAGTTAGCCCCAACTTTTCTAAAATTAACTCCCGTCAGCAGGATTCATTTTTACTAAGGTTTGATTTTTCTCATGGGCTGGAAACATTCTCCATTAGTGGTCAAGGAAAGAGTTGATGTTTGCTAGACAAGGAGCTGCAGTGTCAGGCAGGGGATGCTCCAAGAAAGCTTTGGCCTTAAAGCTTTACCTCCCTATGGCAAATGGAGCAGTACCCAGTGCTGGCAAGCAGCAATCACCTTAAGCAGGCATGTGAAACGCAAGCTGGTTCTGGCAATCAGAAGCATGTAACTGAATTAGAGAGATTTTTTTTTCCTCTGTCACTTCTCCTTTTTCTTAAAGGCAACTTCTATCCCCAAAAGAGCAAGGAAAACCTGCTGAAGTTAAGCTCTTTGGAGGGGCAAAGTATCTCATTGCACATCCAGGTGCTGGAATAGCCAGAGGCATGAGATGCTGCCATCTACCCAGGCACCAGGAGCTTGACCTTTTGGGTTATCCCCTTGCTCTAGAGACCAACATCACTGCCTGACATCAGCTTTGCACAGCCTCTGCCCCCACAAATTGCTCATGATTAATTAGAGCCCACAGGACTGAGCAAGTGGCTTGCTGATGTGCCTTCCCAGAGCAGAACCAGAGAGCTGCTGAGCACAACCATCATTTTATAAATCCAAGCCCTCCAGCCTGCCCAGCATGCCGGGTGAGAAAACTCTAGGAAACAGTTGAGCCTCGTTACAGGATAAAGGCCTCAGAGTTTTTTTCCACAATGTAAAATGATATTTTAAATTCAAACTTTACACAAATCCAGTGCATTGGTATCGGCAGCTCATCAACAGACAAGGGCTCAGAGACCATTGTGTCAGATACTATATCTATCACCAGGAAGATCCTCAGGCGGGCGGCTGAACCTCACTGATCACAATTCTTATTATCAAAACATCATGTGGCTCTTCACATAGCATAAATAAGACAAACTACAAGAACAAAGATGTTCTGATTAAAAATACATGTGCACATACCTCAACAGTTCAAAGTCCAGTGGGCAGAAATGTTAAGTGGGGTCCCACTGAGTGCCTCGCGAGGTCAATACAATTCAATAGTTTTATTAACAACTTGGAAACCAGACCAGGGGTATGCTAATCAAATCTGAACATTTTACCAGGATGGGAGGGTAGCAAATAATTTGCAAGACAGAAATAAAATACAATAGGAGCTTGATAAATTAAAGAAGTGGCCTGCAATCAATACAAAGAGATTCAGCCGAACAAATGCAAAAGATTAACGCATAAGAAGGAATAAAAAAAAGGACAGAGGCTGTATGGAGATATCTGGCCAAACAGCTATACAACAGAGAGCGGTCTGGGGGGATGATCGATTGAATAGAAGTCAATAACATCAGGCTGCTGCAACCCAGCAAGGTAATTATTCCACTCTTCCCAGCACTCGTCAGGCTGCTGTTTGAAGCAGCACACCCAGATCTGGACATCACATTATAACGAAGACAGACAAGCTGGAAGGAGTTCAAAGAACAACAAAAATGCCAAAAGATTGGGAAAGCAGAAATCTTTGTGTGTGTGTGAAAAATTAACCACAAGTGCAAGATACAAACCTGCTTATGTTCCCTACCATTCCTAGGACCCTGCTGAGAGTGGAGGAGTTATAGCCCCAAGAAACTGAGGTTGGCCTCAGACACAGCATGGGGAGAGACACACTAAATAACACGATGCTACAGATGGGCAAAAAGGATGCAACATAGATAGAAGGATTAATTAAGGTTCATTTTTCCCTTGGTGAAATTACAGCACTGGGCCAAAACTCCAGCAGAGAAAATTTTGGGGAAATTTTACTCCAGAGCATTTCTGAAAAATCACACAACGAAAAGCAATAGAAGACCAGAACCCTCCCCTCAGATGGGAGACCAACCAGAAAGCCAGCAAAGAGAAAAAAAGAGCATACAATTAGAGAAATCTGTAAAATCACTCCAGCTGGAAATGCTCTACCTTCCTACCTGCTATGTCTGAAACAGGCCCCAACACACTCAGCTCCTGCAGACCATCTTGAACATAATATCTCCCCACACTACCCAAAGGCTCCCAGGAGCCTTTTATAACCTCAGGACAGAGCCCCACCCACCCCCTCACCCTGGAGAAGCAATGCCCTACACCTGTGCAGCTCCCCCTGCCATCAAACCCGGCTGCAATTAAAGCAGAAATGAGTTCTCCACCCTTCAGTGATGGCTCAGAACTGACAGAAAGAAAAGCTACTTGGCTGCATCTGGAAAAAGGACTCACAGGAGCTTTCCCTCTACCCTAGATAGCTCTCCTAGCACTGAGAGCTCGAGAAAGCAGCAGGAGCTGGAGGAAGGCAGTGCCTGGAGAGGAGCCAGAGCATCGCTCAGTGCTCCAGCATGGAGACGGAGGTCTGCGACTCCGCAGCACAGTGTGCAGGCTCCTGCCAAAAGCCCAATTGCACCATCTGCCAAAATAATATTCCTATTTTTAATATCTCGTTTAAAGGGAAACATTAAAGAAAGAAAAGAGAGAAAAATAGAACACCACCACGCTGATTAGATTTCTCAGCTCTGTAAGGAATCGCACCAGACACCGGGTCTGCTTCTTTCCTGTCCTTCCCACAATCAATCCTCTCTCCAGAGGTGCAGGGCTGCCGGGTCGAACGCAGGGAAATGCACCACTGAACACCATGCTGCTCCTGCCACTGCCACTTAGCAAGGAGAGGAGAGCAGGGAGGTTGGAGAAGATGAATCAACATGGTTCATTTCTTTGTGAGGAGCTGCTGCCCTGTCCTATTTCCATCCTGGAAGCAGCCCCTGCATCCTTGCTGCTCCCGGAAGGCATGTAGGAATTACACCCTGAGCATGAAAGGGAAAGGGATGAAAGTGGAAGAGAAAGAGAAAGAAAGACGGACAATCCCTCCGGTGAACAGAAATGAAACACAGGAGCCGTGTGTCAGAAAGGAGACAGCCTGTGGAGTGGGCAGTAGCGGCTGATGCTGAATTAGCAGGGGAGCGCAAACAAGAGGCAGATGCCGGGAGCTGCTGCAGCATTAGAAACTGCTGCCAGGTGATGAGCCAGGACAGGGCCTGATCCTGGCACCTGGCCAGCCACAGGGTCCCCCTTCCAAGAGCAGCACCTCCCGAGACTCACCCAAGCAGTTCCCAGGCTGAACGACAGCCACCCTGCTGATGCTAATGGAATTAAACATTAATATGCTAAAGAGAACGAAGAGTGAGAGAGGGGCTTGGATTTCTCTAGGTAGCAGACATCTCTGAGGTTAATGCCTGCCAATTCTTATTTGCCCTGCGATGTCAAAATCCGTGTCCTTATTAGCCAGCTCATTAGTCCCCCGAGGCTAGTAGCCCATTAGTTCTGTCCCAGTCCTCACCAGCACTTAAGGCTCTTAAAGAGATTCATTTTTGCTGCTGGGCAGTGTTCATAGCAGACGTGTTCCCACCTGGCATCCACAACCAGGAGCCCTCATGGGGGACCAGCCTAAGTTTCTGAGACCAGATCAGGGTTGTTACAAACCCAACCTCAAACAAAGTGCTCAGGGAGTGTTGGTTTGACCTCTGTCACTCTGGTTCCATGGTGAGTAGGGTCATCTTGCCATGTTCTTTGTGCTCTGAAAGGTGAGTTGGGCTTCCTCACCTTCCTCTTCCTCCTCCAAAATGTCTTGGATTTGCTCTGATTTTCTCATCATTGACTTCACAGTATGGATCCTGTGGGACAGGAAACTTGTCTTCTGCTTGCCTATAAAACATAAATAATATTAATAATTAGCAGGTAAATCAATTAGAGACAAAATATTACCAAATTACATCAGGTTACTAGTCCACTAAACTCAGCCATCTGTTGAGTGTATGAGCATGAGTGTAAGCAAGGGATCTCCAGCCATGGTTCCTGCTGACGGGGCAGCAGCTGCCAGAGCGTAGGACACCAAAGCTGAGGCACTGTGCACCCACAAAAAGTCCAGCCTGCCCACTCTTACTACTACAGAGATTTGTTGTCAACAAAGTGCGAAGCGCTTCACTAGTGACACCTGCATCATCATCTCCGTTTGGCAGGTGGGGAAACTGAGGCGTATATGGAACACAGGGAGGCATATAATAAGACTTGACCGAGGGCAGGCAGCAAGCTGGGAATATAACCTTCTCTGCAGCACTCTTATTTTCCAGTCTTAAAATAATCCTAATGCAAGATTAAAAGGATGAGTAGTGCCTTCTTCACCTCCCTCCAAGACAGGCACTACTGACTTTCATAGTTTTCTTACATTTACATAGCAGGCCGTGGCACTGAAATAAATTTTCTTTTCCTACAACCATGAAAGTAAATGGTCCAAGCTCAGTTTGGAGACGTGTTCAGTGTGGATAACTTCCAAAAGACCACCGATGGCATTGAGATGTAGATGGGAAATTTGTCCTAGGACCATTTTTTCCTGCCTTCAGGGTAAATATTTCCCCAGAAGATTCCCCCTCTGCAGGCAGGATCTTTCCGTTTATTTCTATTCCCAGACCTCAGATTCAGCAAAGCACTGAAGCAGGTACTTACCTTTAATCAAGCACATTAGCCGCCCCATTGAAGTCAATGGGACTTCTCAGGTGCTTAAAGCTAAGAATGTGCTCAGAGTGTGCTGCTAAGCCAAGGGAAGTGGTGGTTGATGAAGACAGAGAAAAAGCAGTCAACAAATGAACCAGAACCATCTGAAAATGACTCCCAACTGGGCAGACTCCCTTCTATCTCCTTATACTGCTTTGCTTGCTGAAGAATTTTTCATTATGAATACGGATCTCCTGCTGCTGCTACTGCTTTTAAGTGGTGCTTAGTAATGCTGAACCCCCGGGGTATGCGCAGACACAGCCAGAGCCTCCCACTCACTGCTTGGGCACTTTCAACCCTGGCATACGGGGGATGGTGGTAGGAGGGAGGTCAAAGCACAACCAAGCTTTGGTCCAGGTAGGGAATAATCCCAGAGCTATCATATTGGGATGATGACACTTCTATTTGAGCTAGGCTACCCCAAAATGTTATCTTCCCTCATCTACCCTGCTTGCTTTGTTAAATGTTGTCCTCTGCACTCGGCAAAACCAAGTGAGCAGTTCAAAGCCAATATGTGGTCAGTTAGATTTCTCAGTCTGATGTAACTGTTAACCTACGTTAAAATCTGGGGTTTGCACTTTGCCAGGAGAAGATGGTTGTGAACACTTGTGATTGAAGATCTGCAAGGTTAAGCTTGTCTAGCACCAGCACTCAGCTTTGCTCAGCTACGTCTAGCCCTTAGAATGAGTACCTAGCAAAAACAGATCTTCCTAAAATCTCAAAAATCCTGTTTTGCCAAAAAAAAAAACCCCTTAAAAATGCAGCATTTTCTGGCAGTAAACTACTATAAAATATTCACAACATTCAAAATGAATCTTACTGTAAACAAATTTTTTCCTTTTTCAGGTGAGAAGCTGCAGAAGATTTTGCCTTAATTCCAGTCCTAAGAGGCAGAACTGTTTGGCGTAGCTTGTGCATTTTCTCTATTGCTTTTTAAAGACATTATAGGTAGCAGATTGATTTTTATTAATTATTTCTATTGAAGCAACACCTAAGGCTGATCTGATATTGCTCTTATATTGTGTAGGAGTAGCAAATAATGAGATTACCAGGTTGTGTACTGTCTCTGAAAGTGCTGTATTTGCGACTTATGTCATTTGTCGCAACGTACCCTGTAGACAGTATTTATCAGAGGAACACAAAAAGAATTCATAATATCCAGCCAGATGTTGGCACTTCCATGATAAGATTACGATGGCAGTTCGAGGAAACACTTGAGCAAGCTTCAGCGCCTTCCCCATAAGGGCTGCACACAGTGACTACCACAGACAATGGAAAAGCAGCTATCAGCCTGCTTCAAGATGCTTCCTTGAATGGAGACATAACTTATGGATGGTTACTTGCTTTGTGAACAAAAACCTTCAACGCCTGCAAGTGTCCACATGGCAAGGCTGGCAGGGCCTATCTTCCTCTTCCTCTTCAATGTAAAGTCACCTCTCGCAGCATCCAGCACCAGTGGCTAAACTGCACCGAATGACAACTCCAGGCAATCAGAGACCAGCTTGGGAGCAGCAGGCCCACTATTATCTTCAATCGGTTCAGCCAGATAGTTTCCCTTATTATCACAGACACATACGTGCCTGACAAGAGACGGATATCTATTCAACAACAGGATCCACTACACATGAAGGGAGAGAAATGCTGACAGAGAGAAAGTAGCTTACTATTTAAATCCTGCTTTTTAAAAAAGTGCCTTTTTTAATAAAATTTCCTTAGAAGAGTCTCTCTTGTGTACACAAAGCCATGGGGAAATTTCCCAAAGGGTACAGCAGAGATTACAAGATACAGCTTAGGCTGGAGCATCAGGGGGTGGATGCTTTGAACTCGAGGGGTTTCTAAAAGCACAAGGGAAATTCTTCCAGAGTCAGAGTGTTTCACAGTGTTTTAATAGGGGACAAATTACACATTTTTCCTACCCTGCAGATCTACCCAAAGAATCACAAACATTTTTCCTCCCTTAAATCATTCTGTAGTAAGAGTGATAACAATACGTCCCCAATAGTCTAACTTCACCTATAGATCTCAAAGCACTCGATAAAGTTTCACAGGTTTCATGAAAGCTATTTTTCAGGGGCAGGGAGAGGTGAAGTGACTTCACTAAAGAGCTAACCTAAGTAGTTGAATCAAAAAAGACCTTATTATAGTAACACAAAAGCTTTGTTTGAGATACTGCGATTTGACATCATCCCAAAAAATATAATGCTTTAGGGCATGACTCCGTAGCCATTAACGTTTGTGTAAGGCTTTCCATTGACATCGGTGGAAGCTGGGTCTGCCTTTTAAAAGCTATCCCTTCATCCACTCAGACAAGCATGTGGGTTTTTTTTCCTTCCCATTTGCAGCTGATGTTCCCCAGCCTCTTTTCTGGAAAGCGACAACTTTTCCATTTTCACATAGAGCAACTTTATTTCCATGGTACGCCAGTCTACTTGGGATGTCATGGCATGGCTCACAGCAAACACTAACGTGACGTGACAGGCAGATGCAACTCGCTGAACTCTGCCTTGGTAGGACAAGCCAGGGAAGAAGTTTAAAGCAGCTTTTTCCAAGGAAATATAATGGAGTGGGAGGGGAGAATGGGAAGGCTGAATCCCCTGTTTCTGCTTCCAGAAAGAGAGACCCACAGTCTTAGGGCCAGGTTTCGGTATGGACATGGCATGGCACTGTATCCCTGGAGCCAGTGAGGAAGGCAAGGGCACAGTCAGCCGAGCCAGGGACAACCACAGCATCCCAAGCCAGGGTGACATGTCTCTCTGCATGATTTACCAGCTTGCAGTCAGACAGCCAAGTTGTGTGCAAGCTCAGGTTTGCTTCTCCAAACACCCAGGAGACATCCTTTAACAGAGGGATAAAAAGAATAAGTCATGTCACCTACCCAGGCTGTAATACCTTGGAGTGACGCCAAGACACTGAAGCACACAGGTGGGTACCAGAAAGAAGGAAACGTTTCATGTCTGTGATGGCATAGAGCAGCTCACAGATGTTCTGGAGAGTGAACTCATCACCTAGCCAGGCTAAACCAGGATCTACATTGGGTCCCTGGCGACCCTTCTGGAGGGTTAATCAGAACAGGAGTTGGGTGCCTCCTCACCTCCCTACACTGCCAGGTGAGGGGCAAGATCCAGCCAGCCCCACTGGCTTGTGTGAACAGCCCCCAATGTGCACTGGTGAGTATGGACCTGCTGCTCCGCTCAGATCCCTCTCTGGGGAGCTGGTCAGCAAAGAGCTGCAGCCTGGACCCTGACTTTGACTGCACAGAAGCCATGTGGCTTCTCCAGAAATATTCCTTCTCAGCTCCAGTGCTGCACTGTCTTCCTGCATGCGCTTCCCTGCTTTGCTGAGTCCCAGCAAGAACAAGCATTACATCAGGCATAGAACAGCTCAATGCAGTTTTGGACTGGAGCCTGCCTTCACAAGGTGTTGTATTCCAACCACACACCAGACACCATCATTCCTTGGACAGGGTGAGTATCTATAATGACCCCAGAGCCTGCATTAATTCATTTACTGTGTTCCAGAGACTAGAAGACAACCCTCAGCTTCAACAGGACATTGGCTCAAGCCCATACACATCAAACTGTGTCTGCAACATCCAAGCTGTCCCCATCTGTTACGCTGACTGTGAATTTTACAGATGAGAAGCAAGAAAAAGTTATAAAATACAATGCGCAAGCCCTGCTCTTGTGCAGATCTATGAGGCACACTTAACTTCTCACATAGAATATAATCTCAGCTGTCCCCATGGACGACCAACAACGCAGCAGCATCAGTGCACGTGCCAGGCTGTCAGCACACATTGCTCAGCGCAAGCAGAATTAAGGTCAGCTCACGTCTTGCAGAGTCCCAAACATGTACTTTTCAGGAGCTTCAAGCAGGTTGAAATTATTAATATCAATATTTATTACTATTCATTAATATCCATTCTAGAATAAAGTCTTGGGAACCCGAGAAGCACTCTCTAAAAAGGCAGGATTACTTCTCCCAGCCCACTTTGCAGGATTGATGCCCTCCAGCCCTGGCACTGGGAGAGCCCCAAGCTGGACCGTGTCATCTCCTGCTCACCTCTCAACCTTTGCCTGCAGCAGAACCATCTCTGAATCTCCCAGGGGAGGGACTGTCCCCATAAGATTCATAACTCCCTTTGGCTGCACGATGACTCCAAGGAGTCCAGGAGTTTTGGGGTGCTTACTGCATCAGAAGCAAGATTTTGTGGTATCCCCTCGTCCCAGCACTCAAGGTGCTGCTGCCACCTCACTGGTAAAGCCACTTGGCAGCTGGCACAGCCACCACAGAGAAGTATCTTTCCGGGAAGGGCTGGTGTCAGGATGAACAATGACAGCACAGCGGTGCTGGGAAGCAGCACAACAGACTCTCAACACAGAAATTACTCCAGGCACAAAGAAAACACCAACAAAGATCATACTCAACAAAGAGAGGCAGGAATTTCACAGCAGAAGAGAAGAATAGAGACTTTAAAAGCTGCTTTCATTTCACTTTGCAGCTCTGTACGGGGACAGTCAAGCACCAGAAACGTTAGGGCTCGGGGCACACTGCAGGTCACCAGGATTTCCTCATTTATTGCTTATTTCTTATATAAGCTCACTACAAACGCAGGAGTCCTCATCCTCTTTGTATTGTTTGGAAACAGCGAGACTGAATAGGATCTTTTCTTCTTCTCTCCTCTTCCTCTGAAGGGCTGCTGTAATGAGCGGAGGATATAGTTCACTTCTCTGAGAGAGGAGGCTATTAGAGCTGGTGCTAAACACCCACATCAGAGTGGCTGCAAAGCAACAGCTCCCTCCTCTCCTCCCCTGGGAACTCACAATCCAGCAACTCCACTCAGGAAAGACAGAGAGGAAGGCACTACTAAAGGGCACTACCTAAAGGATTAATTCCTCCTAGCCCCACACACGAGCAGATGCCCTTCACACCGATGTTACACTGTGGGCAGCAGGGTTGAAGATGAGGATCAGCCCCAGGAGCTGGAACGGGATGGCTGCAGGGAGCAGGGTCAGCGGGAAGAGGATGTCGAGGTCAGCATCCGACAGGATGCCTCGTGATGTCAAGGAATTTAAGTGCTCTGAAAAATCCTGTCACAGGGCCAGGTTAAGATCTTCTGTGACCCTGAAGTGATTATCGCTTTAAAGTAGGTTAGTATGTTAATAAATTAATTATGCACTGGGGTAGCCAGTTGTCTGAGGAGAAAAGGATTAAAATTGCCTCTTAGATAAATTAGGAGCAAGATGTCCTGTGGGGCAGGCAAAGAAGGGAAGTTCTAAACACAAAGGAGCCTTGCAGAAAACCCAAAGAAGAGAATGGAAGTGAAACCTGCCCTGCGTGTCCATCACTGGAGCCTTGGTGATGGGGAACCTGCCTGGAGTTGGCATCTATGTTGTTGATTTAACAGCCAGGAATGGTCCCTGGGATGCAGATCAAGGGCTGAACATCTGGGCCTGGTGCGGGGGAGCCTCAGTGGCAGGGGGACAGTAACCACCGAGGCCAGGCAGCACCATCACCACTCAGCAAACAAACTACCCAGCGAGGTGTGAGTCCCAGTGAGGATACAAGTTGGCAGCTAAAGCTGCCGCGAATGCAAGGCCTGTCACCAAACTATCGGTGGGATGAGATAAACACTCCAGGAGTGCCTCGTCCCTCCTCCCCTGAGCAGGCAGTGATTACTAAGGACATTTCCATGAGCGGTGTATGATCTTTATTTTTAACATGCACAATGACCTTTAAAAGTACTGGCTAAGCTATTTGCATTGCCTAGCCCAGAGTTTCAACAGACAGCAGGAAGATGAGCATTAACCTTAACGGCTAAATCACTTCATGCCACTCTGAAGACAGAACACTCCCATGAGTGGCCAAAGATCGTTTTCATTTGATTATTACATATTTAAACAGCAACAAGCTTCTCTTAAAGCCCAAAGTTAGCTGCCCATCAATGTTCCCCTTGGCTTTCTGCAGAACCAGTCCAGGAAACACCCCATGTGGGGCTGCAGCATCACTTTGGGATGCATTGTGGAGGGAGCAGGACATCTTTGAAGGCATCTTGCTGCACTAAGGTGGGGTGGAAGAGGCCATGCCCCACCACAGCCATCCTGCCTACAACGGCTCCTCTTCTCCCACCACACAGGAGCAGATATCAGAGACCTGCAGATTCACATCTGACCCCCAAACCACCCTGTAGCACTTAGAGAAGGTTTGTGACTCCTTTGTGCTAGGATCTCACATTTTTTTTTTTTTGAAGGAAAAGGATTTGGGAAGGTGTAAGTTATATTTATACCCACAGTAAAAAAGCAGCATAAAGAGCATGCAAATAAAATCACAACCCCCTCAGCACACTGCTTAGGTGAAAATACCTGCTTTGGAGCAGGTTTATTTGTACGTTCATAAACACAGAGCCCAAAAGGACTAAGCAATGCTGAAATAAATTCCTAGGAATTGTAGCACTCATGGCAAAATGTTGTGTGTTATTCAGCCAGCTCTGATAATTAAAACCACACATCCAGCCAGGGTCAAAGTATGGCCCTCATCCAATGTGTATTTACTTCCATGGAAAGGTTTGCACTGATCCTAAGAGATTCCCAGAAAAGATCAGTTCACTATCCCTCCCACAGGCACACAGTCATCTCCGATAATACAGTTGTTTCCTAACACCTCCAAGCATTGTTCTGCAACGATTTTGGAAGGAAGACGAGAACAAATGCTACAGTAACCGAACCACAAGGTGTGTATGTGTGCTCCGATCCAGCCAGAGCACCCATTCAAGCCTCACCCCATTTATCACATCAGCTTTAATGGCTGTTTAAAATCTGGACCTTGCAGAGATCATAGAACCGGCTGAGCCACAGCCAGGGCTTTAATTCTTGTCCAGGGTGCTGTTATTAAGCCACCGATGTCACCTCTCACAGCGGATGGCTTGCAGCCCACCCAAGCACTGAGTGCATTCTACTCCAGCAGCTGGGCGCAACCCATCGGCACCTGTATCTCCATATATCTGTGTGTACAGATGGACACACTGCCTACCCAAGTGTGAAATGGCATTTCTCACCTGGCTCTGCTTGCCACTTGCTTACTTCTCTCCCTTATCCTCCTAAACCTGGGCTATCCCTGACAAAGCCAACTCAAAGAGAGCTCCAGGCAGCAGAAACCTCTGCGCTCACAATCCACCCCACACACCAACACCAAGGATGGGGTGGAGCTGTACCTTTCCAGCCAAAATGCTAACACAAAAAGAGCCCTGGAGATGAGTCTGGTTCTGAAGCATGGACATGGAGGGACAAACATGCCCAAGGGGTGCACAGGCACCTGGAGAAGACAGGATCCTGCCCAAGAGGTCAGTGGCTGCTGGCAGAGGGCATGAGAGACACTGGTAACACCTCCAGCTACCAGGGGAAAATTTGACAGAAGACATCTGTCAAAGCCCTGGTACTACAAACTACTGGAGAGGAAACATGTGATGGTATTATTGGAGCTTGTATTGTGCTGCTGAGCAGCGCTATTCTTCATGGCCTTTTGTCATTTAAGAGAGACTTTTGTGACAGCATTTGCCTATCACTTGTAATTCTGTGTAGGTTTGTGAAGTGCCCTATTTTAAAAAAATGCCATACATTAGATTTTCCCATTCTCATTTTTCTTGATGTACAATACTGTCTAAATCAGTTTAAGATCAGGCCTGTACATGATCTCTGGAAATGAATACAAATACCTCTTATTCCGAGTAAAATTAAATAATCAGGAGATAAAGTGGCCATTCACGTTTTTAATATGAAGAAATGCAAAGCCCAAAACTTCTTGCTGCTGTGAAACCACCCACACCACGGCCTCTCCATCCCCGACGTGGTTGCACCAGAGAGAGCCAACACCAATGCTGTTCCTGTCAAAAGAAGTGCCATGAGGATGACACCAGCCCTGCCCTGAGACTGCATCCAGCAAGCCCTGCACAGGCACACAGTGAGCAGGAGCTCTAGTGCTGCTGGAGCCAAGGGGCAGCAGCACAGCTCTGCCTTGCAGCAGCCCTGAAGGGCATAGGTGAGCTGTGAGGGGCTCCCCAGAGAGCACCTCGTCAGATTTTTTCTCCTCTCCAGCAGCCAGAAGGACGCAGACACTGAGCATCATATTCACAGGTTGCCAAGGGCCTGGGGACTGGCCCCCAGTGACATTTAAGTTTTCATGCTCATTTAATCCAAGTCATACCTTAGTTTTTGTTGCTGGTTGTGCCTGCCTGGCCCAGCACAGGCTGCACAGGCTCCCCAGGCACTCAGCCCTGCACAGAGCAGTGTTTGCCCCTGCCAGGACCAGCAGGGCCACGGCACAGCCCCACTTACTGCCCAGGAGCAAGACAGGCATCTGGGCTTGCAAAAGATGCTAATAAGGAACAACTGTCCCAAGGCAGCTCCAACAGCCTTGGTGGAAAGAGAGATCAGGAGAGAACACATTGCATCTCTTGAAATTCATTACCTCCTTTTAATTAGCTGCAATTATTCTAATTGGATGCAAAGAGGAGGAGCAGGCACAGAGGCTAATGGCAAGAGGCTGGAGGAGCTGCACATGCTGCCCACCCTGGCTGGTCCTGCCCAGGACCTCAGGCACCTTTGGGCTGTGAAGCCATACGGTGCTGTGGCCCTTCAAGGGGCAGTGAGCATGCAGGGCACCCTCGTCCTTCCCCAGACACCACATCAGCCCAGCTGGACTTGATAAACCCCACGATATCACAGCCTGCACCTTGCATCTCCCGGGCTTTCCCCCCCTGCTCCAGCGGCCAGCTTGGCCACCCAGCTACCTACCCATGCTTTGTATGCCCAGCCATGCCTCCAGTCATCGGTATTAGCCTCCTCCTCGACTGCTACAGCGTGATTTTGTTTGGGTGATGGAAGCTGAATGCAGTAGTCAAGGCTGACACATAACGCTGATTGATGTATTGGTGCATAAGAGTTTTTATGTTACTGGCAAGTGGCTATCAGGCGCTGTGACTAGCTGCGTGCCCCTTTTAAACTAGCCAGCAGAAAAATAAAAAATGAAGCAGCAGTGAATGTGGCAGGAGTGCTAAATGAGAAACTGCCTACCCCAGCCCCAGAGCTCATTCTGCAGCCCGAGGGGCAGAAACCATCTACCTAAAACAGCAGCAAGAAGTTTGGTTGCCAAGAAAGGACAAGGCCCCTAGGTAAAGAAGGTGTTGAAATTTGTGCTTGGAATGAAGAGAACTGCAGAGGTTCAGGGCTACCAGCATCCTGCCCTCTCGCTGTCTGAAGCTGTGCCTGGAGATAGCCAAGCATACCTGTGTCCCCTTGTCCTCCTTGAAAAGGACCTGGGGCACCCTCTTCAGAAGTGTGCTTGCTCTAACTCTGTGCTGGCATCATCACATACCCCTGCAGAGCCATGGGTTCACCAGAGGAGAGGTGGTCACTCTCTCCTCCACTGCCCAGCTTCCCGGCAGCATCAGCCAGGATAGTTGCTACCCAAGTCGGAGTCCCAGGCAGCGAGTGAGGGAAGTGGACTCAAGCATGGGACTCGACTAGCAGCTTTTATGAGCTTTACACAAAAAAATTATGCCTTTATAAAAGCTTAACAGCAGGTAGGCATAAGGCCATGAGAAGCAGGGAGGTGGTAATGGTCTTTTGAAAGTAATTCCTTTCAACCATAAAACCAAGACTTGATGAAAATGATAAGCCATGGGATGTGGCTGCCTGATAGTGTATTAACATAAATGCTTCAAGTAGCAGCCGCAGTGGCCTTGCGAGTCAGCAGGAATGGGGGGAATTAGCAGCCTTGTCAGCCAACATGGGGAGTCGTTGCACAGAGAGACCCACAGGGGAAGCAGCAGCAATAATTAATTGTTGGGCTGGAAATAGACCCACCTAGGTGGGTCTGCCTAGGTGTGAGCCACCTCTACTGCTCTGCAGCTGGGGCAGGACACGGAGCAGGTGCTGGAAAGCAATAATAAGATGCTGTCCCATACCATCTCATACCATCTCGTCCCAACCCATCCATTCAAGGCAAAACGCTCCATCACCATCCAGCACTTGCTGTGGAAAACATATCTTGTTTCTACCTCGTTCACCATCTTTGCTTTTTCTTCCTACTGTTCACTGGGAGATAAGCTGAGATCTCTGAAGAGAGGGCTCTCAGTAGACCTGTTCCCAAATTTAAATCACCATCACCCAGGGAAGATGCTTGTCTGCACCAGCCGTGGTTTCATCAGGCTGAGGTCATCCTCCTTGCTCTGTGCTGCCTGTGAAGCTCACCCTCAACCCACAGTTAGAAACTCAACTTCTGACAAATGGCTTTTCCAAATTCAAATGTCCCCTCACAGAACTAATGTTCCAGTTCACTGGTGTCCCTTCCAGGAAGATGCGATTTGGTTGCACAGTCTATTATGTTCTAGAACGTGAAAGGTCAGGCTTAAATGGGATTTTTCATTGTAAAAGTCACCTACATGAATGACACACAGTGCCACCACAAGGCATTTGTAAAGCAGAATCCAGGATTATGGATGCACCATTTACTTCTGTTTATCCCCCAAACAGAAAACGGGAAAATATTTACCTCTCCCGAGCCTTCAGCTTAAGAAATTTCCTGGAGCTGAGTGGGCTTTGGGGACAGGCTGTCAAGCAAAAGAGAAACGCTGGGAGCAATTAGCATGGCTGGGGACTGAAATCCTGCCCTGAAGTTTCCTTCTGCCTTGGGATCCATCTCAATAGGCACAAAGATGCTCTTTGATTGGGTTCAGGTGCTGGCAAGGTGGGATGCTGCCTGCAGCACAGAGGGCTTCAAGGGATCGGATACTGGTGTGTCGGCAAGCGTTGTCAGTGCTCGCTGTGGCCACAAACCACATGATGTGGGTGCATGGGGCTCAGTGCTAAACGCAAGGTCAGTCACGGGAAATAGACCAGCAGGACTTTGTTAAGTCTAACCACACTGTGGTTCACGAGAAGGCATAAGTGCTAAGGTCAATGGTTCCCCTCGCTGCTCAAGAGCACCTCATTCCATCCCAAAAATGCCCTCTACGGGTCTAAGCCCCATCTCTCTGCATTGTCTTTCAGGATTCTCTTCAAGCTTCTGATTTTTACTACTGGGATAAAAGGGTTTTGAAAGCAACCTCCTCTGAGGACTGAGGGAAAAAAGGATTGAGATGCAAGAGTTGGGCTGAGAGGGGAAAGGTTTTGGGGACAAAAGAGAACAAAGCCACTTTGCCCTTTCGGGATCATGCATCCTGCTCTGGTTTACTGCAGAAGATCCAGAAGAAAGGGAGAGCCCTTTCAGCATGGAAAAGCAGAGAAAGGTTCAGCACAGAGAGCAGCAGGAGTGAGAGCAGCCCCATTATCTGACAGAAGTAGAAATAAGACTGGAGAAAAGAATGACTTAAAAATAAAAGGAACATTAAAACCAGCGTTTCCTGGAGCATACATGTGTGTGTTTCTTTCCATGAGGAGGGCATTTGGAGGGATAAGCAGGGTTAAAGAGCCTCATTCATCTTTCCCTTACAACTGTGCTGACTCAGAACCCGGTCAAACAAGTTTAATCTTTTTAGTGACAACAAAGAGAAGTGGAAGGAGGGTGGAAAGGAGCCAGCCTGGATGGGCAAAGAGAGAGAAAAAGCATAGAAAGAAAACTTCACTTTTAGTGCTTTCAGTTATTCATTCCACCACAGAAATCTGGCCTAATGGGCTTAGGGAGGAAAAACAATGCCATTAGAGATGTGCTTCTGCATATATCCTCTCCTTTGGTGCTGTCCCAGTAGGATGATGGGGACCCAGTGGGGACAGTCCTGGTGTTGCCACTCCAAGCCCAGCACATGAGGATGGAGGAGAGAGGGCTGTTGGGCAAGCAGGGGCAGTGAGAGGAGAAAGTCCAGGATGTTTCAGAGATTCTTTGCTCCCAGCCTCACATGCTGTCACCAGCACAAAGTCCTTGCCCAGGTGTCAACACCTCCTGCTCCCAGGGCATGAGCAATGACCACCCCGCTGGCTGCATGGCGGCAGCCCCAGTGTCCAGCTATCCCTTGAAATACAAACATCAGCTTCCATCTCAGACCTCAATATCTCTCAGTTCCCTGGGCCAGAAAAATATCAGTGCGCAGTAAAGAAATAGCTTTTTTTTCCTTTATGGAGAAGAGCGGAGTGAGGATACTGCTGTTGCGTCTCACTTGAAATGGAGGCATTCATTAGCAGCACTGCTCTGAAGGAAAATGGTCATCATCTATGAAAGAGAGAACACTTTAAAAAATGAAACACACTGTACAAAATAATCCTACACTGGCTGGAAGATGAGGTCTTTTTCATCCTTAATTTCTGTAATTCCCAGTCATGCTGAGTATGATGCATCCTCATTTATAATGTAAGAGTTAAGGCTGGGGCAACAATTATTTTCAGGATCCTATAATCTCAACTGTAAAATTTCACCCCAGGCTGAAAATGAAAGAGCAAATCCTTCACTTTGGCATGAGCTGTATAAAACACAAAGCAGTTCCACTGCTAGGGAGTTACGCAAATATAAATGCACATTAGATTCCCCACTTAACATTTTTTTCTGATCTTGAGCCAAAAATAAGATCTGAACCGAAATATGAATTTTTCATTGCATGTTTCTGATTCTAGATGTAAAAACAGACTTCCGAGGCTGCAAGCATCTACCTGTTTTCACCCACCTCCAGAGCCCTGGAGATGGGTTTGCTGAGCACACACCCTGCAGACAGCTACATCGTCTGGCTGTGCTGCCAGCTGCTGCAAAGCTGCTCTGCAATGGCTTGCTCCAGTCCTGCTCTGGATCCGTACCTGGCTGCATGCTGCCAGTCAGCTCCAGAAATTAAAGGGAAAAAAAAAAACCTCCTGGCTCAACACAGCAATATTAGTAAATGCTGCAAAACACAGACCCCCTTGGAAAGGTCTGAGCAACAACAACAGTGCACATAAACACAGAATCCCAGCTCAGCAGACAACATGCAAAGCAGCATCTGTACCTGGCCTGGCTGCAGGTCTCTGCCGTTTGCTCTGGTTTGTGTTGCACTGAGCTCTGCTGACCAAGCCACAGCACTTTGGCATCACCCAGGCTCCGAAAGGAAATATTTTGATGGAGAAATTCATGCTCTGCCAGGTCTGTTTCCTTCCACACCTCAATGGGGCAGTTTTAGTCAGAAAGGGGATGCATTGGCACGTGTGTTTTGCAAATGCAGAGATGAGCCCTGCAAAGCGCAGCTAACACCAAAACCGTGAGACCTGTCAGGGATGGGGCAAGCAGAGACACACAGGGATCGATGCCAGCGGCAAGTCCTTGACATCCACCACCAGAAAGCATCCAGGCAAACCTGGCCATTGTGCAGTGTGGGCTCTGCTCCTTTGGTTCTGTTTGATGTTGGGTTTTTTTCCCTTCTTTTGGCTTCTTTAAGGAGAAGCGGCATTCCTTGCCACTGGAGTGCTGCCCAGCAGGTTGGGAACACACACACAGAGCTACTGCCCTCCCGTCCGAGCGCTGGGACACAGGAGAGGAACCTAGCAAAGGCAAAAGGACTGAAGCACTTCTTTTGGTCATAAAATCTGATGCTGCTATGACAGGTTGGGGAAACATTAATTACCGTTATTGTTGCTCTGGTCATTAAAAGGAGGAATGGTCTCTGCGCTGGAGACGTCTGGTCTGGTTTGATCTGGGAAAGCATCCCAGGACAACCCTTGCATACCTGTTTAAAATTCAGCTCATGTCGAAGTGCTACCCTCATTTGGGCTCGGGTAAGCAGATGCTGAAGGGACTTTTTTTTTTCTCCTCCAAGCAGAGCCAGAGCAAGGCCACACAGACACAGGGCTGGGAGGAAGAACAACAGGGGGAGGCTTTTCCCTTTCAAAACACCAAAATGCTTTGAAAGACATAGCAAAGCCGAGTCTGCAGGAGAGTCTGAGCCATGGAGAGGAGAGGACAGGCAGCAGATGCATTTGCAGGCCATAAGGGAGAAGGAAGCACTGAATTTCGGTGCAGCTGTGCTGGGGTGAGGGCAGAGCCTCAGCCTCCATGCCTGTGCCTGTCCCAGCTCAGGCAAACATGCCCAAAATGAGCTTCAGGTACAACCCTTCATCTTCAGCTTTAGAGTGTAAATGGCTGATCTAAGCCAGCCCAGATGATTTACCTGAAGTGAACAGTGGCAGGGGCTGCTCCGTCTGCAGATGGCAAGAGCGGCAGCCCCAGCATCAGTGGCGAATAGCAGAGTGGCCCCAGTTCCTGCCTCCATTATCGACTGAAGAGTGGAGACCCCATCATTGGGTAGCCTGCAGCAATTCCATGAAGTCCTCCCTGGTGATGCTCATGGTGTGAGAAGAGTCAGAGCACCAATATTAAACCCAACTGAAGAATTTACACACATGTACACAAGGCTGAGAGATGACAGAATTATATAATTTGCTTGGTACAGATTTGCTGCTCAATTTTGCAAAATGTAGCGTGTGATGCAGATTGCTATGAGTGTTTGTTTTTAAATACCAGATTAAATGGGCACATAAAATTACCGTAGCCTTGAGCTGATCCATTGCTCTATGACATTTAACGTTGGGTTGCATCAGTCATGCCACGTTGCGTTGCATCACATAATGTAATGTGACATGACTGATGAATCCAGACCTCCTGCTCCATCACCAGGGAAGCCTCACCAGCCTGAGAGCCATTGCTCAGACTGATGGCGCAGCTGGTCCTGCCATGCTGCCTCTCCTCCGTGGGCTCTCCACCCAGGCCCCCCCAAGGATGTACTGGCACAAGGGAGGGACAAGCACGGTCACTGGAGCCTAAATGTGCCATAAAAGACTATTTTTATTTTAACTCCTTCTCTTGGTTGTGGAGTTGTATCCCAAAACATACTCCCCTGGTGCTCAGCACCCTTGGTTCTGCCTCAGCCCCTCAGGAACCCCCAGTGTGGGCAGGTGCTAGCAGGGCTGAAATGCCTCCAGGCTGGCAGAGGGCTGCACACCCTAAATGGGCTGACGATATGGGGATAAAAATCCACATTAAGCCGCAGGGAAGCAAAATGGATCAGAGAAAGCATTAGCTAAATCCGCCAGTGAAAGGAGCAAGGGGGCTTGCTGTGCTGCTGATGCTGCCTTTGAAGCACAGGAGATAATGTTCTTCCTTGAGCTAGGAGGGAGGAGAAACCCCAAGGACCTTGTGGCAGCTACCTGGGGGGTGAAGGAGCAAGCTCTGGTGCAAAAGAGGCAGGTAGAGATGAGAAAGTGTGCTCTGCACCTCCTGTCAGTTCTGAACCTGGTTGAAGAGGATGGTGGCAAAACCCAGTTTTTTTATCCCAAACTCATCAAAAGATGGGCAACTAATTTGCAGCACTAACTCCACCTCTACAGGCCCAGCTGTGCTGCAATGATGCAACTCACCACTCTCCATGAGATGGAAATACTGAGCCTATGCCTTGCACGGTCCCTCCTCCACTCCCCAGCACAGGAGGCAGTGTTGCCCTGGGATGCTCAGCCCCCATGGCTTCTCCCTGCTGCCCACCTGCCTACAGCTCCTTCTGGGCATAGCCTGCAAATTAGATCAGGAAAATGATCTGGGCTAAAAATAACCCAGATATAATCCTTTAAACTGCCAGTGAGGCAATAAAAATTACGATATTTAGGGATTTGCATGCAGTAGCTAAACGAAGATTATCATATTTAAATTAGCAAGGGAAGGAAGGTCCATCTGACAGAGCCAACACAGTGGTTCACATGAACACCAACAGCTGACCTAGTAGGACCAGCCCCTTCAAGGCAGAGCCAGGACCCGGCCAGCGCCCAAATTCACCACTACAGTCACATTCAGCAGAGAGACAGTTAACTACAGTAAAATGGGAATGAACGAAGGGAGCCAAATTGGCATTTAGTACTTGGAACAAGTGTTATCCCCAACAGAGCGGTCACAACTGCCTTCCAGAGAATGACAAGTTGCAGGCGTTCAGGGCACATTCCCTCAGACAGCACTAAATAAGAAGGATTTATTAATTTACTAGCACTCACATCATTTTTTACAAATGATTATTCCTTCTATGTGCCACTCTGCATGGATGCTTAGCAGCAAAGACACAGCCAGAGCAAGGTCAGTCTGTTTTCTGCCCAGTACACCCATGGTAGCAGGGAACAGGCATCTAACTATATTCACCTAGTGCTTTCTGGTCCTAACCTGGTAGATAAAGCCTCCTGGGATACACACTGTTTAGGCACAAAAATGCGTGGGACTTGGGAGCATTACCCCTGCTGAGCCCAGAGATGTGGGCTGGGACATGGAAGCACAGGAACTGTCAGGTGGGTACATCCCAAACCACAGTTGAAATGATCCGTGGACCCAAAAATATGTACCAGAAAACATCCTGAAGTCCATCATGGGGTTAACTTTGAAATATCTCACCATAGGATTTTGCAGATGATAAAAATTTACTTGACCTCAAGCAAAGAAAGGAAATGAGTAGGAGAAAATTCCCTTGTGGACTGAGGCATCCCATCCCACCCTGTCCCAGCCTCTCAGCCCCACCACAGTGCCGGGGGCGGCAGGAGCCCAGGGAGGCAATGGGGCAAGTTTGCCTCTTCCTACGCGCTTCCCAGGGCTTCGGCCAAAGCCCCTCCCAGAGCCAGCAGCTCAGGCTGGCTGACCCTTTGCTATGACCTGTTATGACTGCTCTTAAATCCTTAAAACAGCTTAGTTTAAATGTCAGTGAAAGATCACGGAGTAAGAGCACATCCGTACTCAGCTATCACGGTTCAGCTGACAGGAGGTAATTTGTTATGCTGCTGTAACTGGATCCTATCTCCAGCAAGTCCTCCGATGATAACGTTGGTTTTGAAAATGGGTTGGGCAGTCCAGGTATGAAACAGGCTTCGAAAACTTTGCCCAGGACAGAGGAACTGCCATCACATTCTCCTAAGACATAAAATCCCTCCTATCCCTTTATTCGCAGCAAAGGTGGGTTTAACATCCCTCCATGCTCCTACATGCACTGATATGTTATTTAATACCCTTCTATGAAGGCTTGCAAGGTGGCAAGGGCTGTGGGGGCAGCTCAGACAGTTCAGGCAGTGGGGTTGGGCTGTCACCAAGCACAGCCATGGCCCAGCTCACCTCCTTTCGACGATTCTCTAGGCACTGTAAATAAAATCCATTTCTAAGGTCTCAAACCAATGAATTTTCCCAGTGGATCTTTACGAAGTTATTTAGTTCAAGTGTCTTTGTAATTGTGATAGATTGAGACAATTCGTCCCAGCTGTAGAGTGGGCAGCAGGAGGGAGCAGGGACAAACACGGACATTGGCTCGATCCCCTGTAACAGATTTTATTTACGCCGGGGACATTCATCAGGGCACAGCAGCCTGAGAGGCATAGTCCATCTTCAGCCCAAGGGGGAATGGTGGCAGAAGGCACAGCCTTGGGAATAATCTTGTGTCAAGGGCTGTACAGAGCCAGGCTAAGGACAGCAGCCTTCCCCTTTAGACAACCTGCAGGGCTTAAACGGCAAACTCACCGGTCACCCCATCTGACTGGTGTGATTTAAAAGCCTCCCAAATCCCATCCAGATAGAAAACTACAGCACTACTGAGAAAAAGAAGTCGCTAAGACATCCTGGTTACTGAGAATCTGATGGCAGGAAGAGCAGGGAAGCTGCTATAGCACAATCTGCTGTAAGGTTTGATACTATAAGAAAAAAGAATTAAATGTATTATTTTACATAGTACTTAAAGAAAAATCTATTTTCATTTTCAGAGATTGGATTTCCTTCTTGTGCTTCTCTCAGGACATTTTCTTTTTACTTGGCCTTATCCTGGTGATTTCTCATCACACTTCCAGCAAGTGTGAACGGTGAGTTGCTTTGCAGACTCTGTTCCCTCCAGACTTAGATTATTATTCGCTATTGATTCATTGCATCCACCCACAAAGATGCGTATTGCAAAATATCCAGGAGCACTACAAGAAAAGCAATACAAAATACCATTAAAAATGTAAAGAACCACTCATCCAGACAAGACGCAGGATATGAGCAACGGCAGGTTCATCAGGCTGTGGCATTGACTCCCAGCTTCCCTTCAACAAACCCTAAGGACTCTGAGGCAAAAGAAGAGAAAGAAAAAACTAGTGTCTAATTCTGGCTTTGCCCACTGCCCTCACTCTCCCAGTTGCAATCCAGATGTGCCATTTAAAGATCTTTTTTTCAGACTCCCCTCTGCAGACTCTGCGGGAAGAGCCCCTCACAGTGATGTTCTGGAAGCACCCAAAATTTCCCTGTCTCCCTTTCCTTGGCCTTTCCCTTAAGAGATCACACTGCTTTTCAGAAGATGAAAGAGAAGGGAAGGGGAAAAAATACACGGTTCATTGTATACTCCAAGCAGAAAAGCCTATGTACACCGAGCACACAAATCATGTAATTCAGGGCTTTGCTTGCAGGAATTTAATATTCATAATGCACCTATTTTTGTTTTAGTGCTAACCATGAATATAACTGAATAATTGCAGCTGATTAAAGACAAAAAAGAAAGGAAATGTTAACACTGAGACAAACAAACACTGACTGTGTGGTAAATAGAAACACTCAAGGATTTAATTCCCTGAATAAGAGAAAGGAGGGGGCAGTGAGAGCACAGAGCTCCTGTCATTGAATTCCTCAGAACCCATTGTGGTTGGTGTTTGCTGGTTTTACTTTCCTACAAATAATTTACAGTCCTAATGTGGTTTTTTTGCTGTACAAATGGTTGCAGCCCCAGTATAGTACTGGAAGTTTTTCTTTTCCTATCAAATACAAGAATTCACATCTTCCTCCTGTGCAGGGCACCACTGCCTCTGCCACAGCTTCTCCTGGAGGTTCATATCCAGCTGAGCCAGGAGGGCTGGAACCACTTCAGCAGGGCAAGGGGAAAACAGCGTCCAGGGCATGAGAGAGTAGCTCTGAGAAATAAAAACTTAATTCCACCTTTCCACACACTTGGCCCTGATCCTCACACCTCAGTATGGGAAGGTGGCACCAGCCGATGTGCTGCTGCATCCCTAGCCCTGTGTGGGGAGCATCCTTGGGTCCTTCTCTGTGGCACAAAAATAAAGGCCTCTTTGTCAGGCAGCAGTCTTGAAAAAAATGCAGTTGATTTTCTGACTTCTGGTCAGATTTTCCACCAAATTTAACACTCTACATGTCATGCTCAAAATACAGGCTCTAAGAGCATAAGGCTTTTATTGTTGAGGTTTATTTTATTATACAATATTACAGCCATTCGAGATAGATTGTATCCCCTGGCAGTTTCAGAAAAGTTTTTCCCTTGTATTCATTAGAAGGAAAAATAAAGAGCTTGCAAAAACTGGGAAATCCCCAATTTCAGTTAAATTGAGAGCATTTCAGGGACTTCACCTTCAAGAAGGCGGTAAGATAATTTACATTCTGACCTAGATTTCTAACCCAAATGTATTTGCCTGAATGTGAAATGACATTTCATTTGCTCAAGGGTTCTATTTATTTATTTAATTATCAGAGAAAAGGGGCGGTGGAGGGGAAGGATCTTTTTCTCAGATCCTACCAAAAGTGTTGGGAAGAGACCAGACTAATTCTCTGGTCACGCATAAGTGGGAGAAGAGCAGTCTCTGAGAGGTCACTGTGCCCGCACGTTTGCTCTGTGTGCTGTGCAAGTCCAAAAGCCGTGTCAAAGCTCAACTCTAGATTCAGCAAGTGCTTCTGCCCAGTGGGAGCTCAACCCATGGTCACCTCATGCTGTGGCCCATGGGCCACCAGGAGCTAAGATGATAGTGGGAAAACCCATAGATGTTTGTGATCATACAAGACACTTCCCAAAGTGATGATTTCCAAACAATGCGAAATCAATGTTTTCACACGTAGGAAAAATACTATCTCCATCTATGGGAGAGCCCATGAAATAGCTCTGAAAGACCTTCAGCTACTGAACACTTTACCTTCACGGTCTGTGAGCTTCTGGGTTCCTTCTCCAGCCAATTCAGCTGTCCAGCACTGAGAAGGACCAACAAATGCTGTTCTGCAGGATGGAGGAGAGCTGCAGCCAGCAGCAGAACAGACAGAGAGGAGAATCCTAGTGACCTCATGCCTCCTATAGCACCTTCACATCTCCTCCTGAACCTTTGCTTACGTGCTCCTCTAACTCATGGCATTGCCACCACCCTGATAAATGTCTAATCTCAGCAGGAACAGCACTGCACAGTCTATGGCAATTAGTTTCAAGTGATAAAACTCCTTGAATACTGTGTTCAGTTCTGGGCCCCTCACCACAAGAAGGATGTTGAGGTTCTGGAGAAGAAGCCACAAAGCTGGTGAAGGGGTTGGAGAACAGGACCTATGAGGAGCGGCTGAGAGAGCTGGGGGTGTTTAGCCTGGAGAAGAGGAGGCTGAGAGGAGACCTCATTGCTCTCTACAAGTATCTGAGGGGAGGTTGTGGAGAGGAGGGAGCCGGGCTCTTCTCCCAAGTGACAGGGGACAGGACAAGAGGGAATGGCCTCAATCTCCGCCAGGGGAGATTTAGGCTAGAGATTAGGAGGAGGTTTTTCACACAGAGGGTCATTGGGCACTGGCAGAGGCCGCCCAGGGAGGTGGTTGATTCACCTTCCCTGGAGGTGTTTAAGGCACGGGTAGATGAGGTGCTGAGGGACTTGGTTTAGTGTTTGATAGGAATGGTTGGACTCGATGATCCAATGGGTCTCTTCCAATCTGGTTGTTCTATGATTCTATGATAATCTTTTCCTGTGCCTCTTCTCCCTCTGCAGATTTCTGATGGAGTCATATTATATCAAATGGTTTTCTACTCCAGAAGGAAGGAGAGCAGCAACAGATCTGAGCCAGACAGCAACAGGACCCACCAGCAGGCCCTTTGACGCTCCTCACCTAACAGACCCTGTACAAGGCGCGTAAGGAGGAAGAGTTTTAATACTGCACCACAGAGCTAATCATCGTAGAGAAAAGCTTTTGTGCATTGTGAAGTGCAGTCAACAACCCCTGGTTCCGACACAAACAGTTGCTCATCACGGAGACACAGATGAATGGAAAAAGCTGGAGAAAATGACATAATCACAGAGCAGCACCTTTAAATATGAGTGTGCTAAGATAAAACTTGCCCCTGCCCTCCATCCGCTTATTGGCAAGTCCCTGGAATAGCTATGCCTGGTACATCACAAGAATCTAGTCATTAGCTCTGTATTTGGTGGCAGCCAACGCCTGACCTGCTGATCTGGCTAAGAGGTTTATTTTCCTCTACTTTATTCCTGACAGTGTCATCTTTCAAAAGGCACACGTTTCTCCATCCTGGAAGCAGCTTAGCATGGTCCCTCTGAGGACAGGAGATTCTCAGAGAGATTTCCAAGTGAAATGCTTAAAGTGCACCTTGACTCTTCTCACTGGGAGCCTGCTCCTCAGGCTGCAAGCATCCACCAGCACTATTTGAGAGATGTTAAGAGTTACAAACTCCCTTATGGCAACCATAGGGTGTCTCTAAGGAGCTTCTTGCCTCTTGCCTTTGCTGCTGAACTTCTGACCATCAGGCTTTGCACCGTCCTTGCAGCCTGTGGCTTTCTCCAGCTGTCACCGGAGGTGGCCCCAGCACTCTCATGGCTGAGGCTGTCTGCGCTCTGAGTGCCCGGTTCTTTACCTCCACCCATTCCTCCCCTGTCTGACTCTGGAGATGAAGAGTTCAGCCTCGTGTGACGGGGTGGATAATGAGAGGGGCGAATGTTTGTGCTCTACGGAGCTCCCATTATTCCTGGCTCTTTGTCTTCCTGCCTAACGCTCACTGGCCACCTGCCTTCCTCCCCAGCCTTTTGAAGAGGGATTCTTTGCTTCCCTTTGTTGCTCTCTCTGCCCCAAGCCGCCCGCGCCAGGCGATGTGGGCTCCGACCTCTGAAAGGAGCCAACAAAGAGGCAGGGATGCAGCTTGCCCGGGACAGGGGTACAGGGTGGGGGCAAAGCAAGCCTGGGTCGTAGGCAAAGAGTGGATCTCTCATGCTAAAAGCAAGCCAAATAAAACAAGCACGCTCATTATGGGAAACATTCATACAGCAGAGGCTCCTTGTAAATTATAGAGGAGCTCCTTGATGAGGAAGGCGGTGAGTGTGGCTAACACCTTCTCTTACTGGCCCGAGCGACCGCACCAAGTCACCAGGCAGTAGCCAGACCACTTGCAGTGGCCAAGCTCACCTCCCTCCCTGCCATCCTGTGAGCTACAGGAGGCCCTTCTCTGTCTCGCTGCCCGACCAGGTTGGAGCCATCTCCCAGCTGCAGCTTTTGCTGCAGCTGGGAGATGGCTCCAACCTGGTCGGGCAGCGAGACAGAGAGGATGCAACGTCAGAGCTCTGAGTGGTCTTGCAGCATCTCTCAGCAGCAGCCAAGTCTCAGCACAACACGCTCTAAGTACAGTCGGCAGCACGTCTGTCAGAGGGATGCAGTTTCTATATCATTCTTGAAGCGTCAGAGCCGTTAGCATCTGCACAAAACTCAGCTCTACCTCTTTCTGCCGTAACGGCGACTCCACCAGGCTGCAGGGACTCCAGCCCTGCTGCCAGCAGGGATAATTCTGCTCTGAGCAAGTGTCTCATGCCCACACGTTTCAGCAGGACTCTCCCCAGCCACGGCCAGGTGCCCAGTATACACCCTGCTCCCTGCCAGAGCCTCCCCTGGGAGAACCACCTGCACACCTTGGGGTACAAATCAGCCCCAGTTTGCATTGCCTTCCCACAGCTCTCCTGGAAAGGAGAGGGAGCAGCCTCTTGGGCACCACCAGGGAAGAGCTCAGCTGGCATCCGAGCAGAGCCACAGCAAGAAGAGGTTTTGCTCCACAGGACTATTCTCATGCAGAGAAGCCACCTCCAGCCGGTGGCAGGAGACCGAGGGACACTGCTTGGCACAAGCCACACACTCCTGCACTGATCTATGTCCAGGACAGAGACAAGTCTCTCCATGGACATAAAACCAGGATAATAAAATAAATAACTATCTGTTCGAGCCTGCAGACTGTGAACATAGCTAAGGGAATAAATCGCTCCCAGCTAACCTGAGCCCTCCTGCCCCCAGCCCACTAACTTGGTTGTGCAAATGCCTGCAGGTCACAGCTTGGTTCATTGTGCCTCACCTGATGCATCCTGAAATACCAACCACCTCAGGCAAAAATCACAGAGCTGAATTAACTATAGCAATCGAATCAACACATTTCTCCTACCAAAAGCAGTCAGCACAGATCCTGTTGCCTGCAGAGCCAGGCTCCATGCTGAGATAGCCTTGTCTAGCAGGCTGCTGCTACTGCCCAGGCGGCAGCTGGCTTTGCACTGTGACCCTTTCCAGCCCCTTCCCCACCTGGAAAAGTCTGTGTAGATACTGTACTGTTGCAGGACATAAGTGCTGCTGGGAAGCTGCTTTACATTACAAGGAGTACTTGCATACAAAAAGGCTTACAAAAAGCTGCTGTAAGGAAGCTACTTATTGCTGTAGCTCCCATCTAGTAGAAATATTACAGGTACCACAGCACACATCTGGTAAGACCTGGCAGTGTAAGGTTTATTTTTTACCTCCCTCTGGTTCTTGATTTACCCTGCATGGGAGGATTAGTACACTCCAAAGAGCCTGAAAAATGCTTTGCAGAAGAGAGAAAAAGAAGGGCAAAACATTCTGCAAAGATGAAACACGCGTGCACCAACATTTGCAGGTCCTGTATTCTAGACAGTCGGAGGTGGCTGGCCAGGAGTGTGGGAAAGGCTACAGGGAGAAGGAGAGAAGTGAAGGAGGCTGCTAGGGTGGCCAAAATAGCAGGTCAAACCCAGCTCTCCCTCCCAAGCTTGTGGTGTCTGATGGAGGACTACAGGCAGGACAGACAGGGGACTGCAGCGTGGGCAGCAGGAGACCTGGGAAAAACATCACCTTGGCTTGCTCAGCCTGCAGCTGTGACCTGCCCAGCAGAGCATCGCCCTGTTTGCCCCCCACAGCCCAGGGACCTGGCGGGGAGATGCAGCTCATCCCTGGCCTTGGCCACGACAGGAACTAGTGGCCTTGGCCAGCACAGAGGCTGCCTGCTGGGGAAGGGAAGGACAGCAGGGCCAGCTGCCCGTAAGGACATTGGCACACGCTTCCCACCATCACTAGCAGGGACACAGCTGTGGCAGTTGGAATCTGTCGACAGCAATCTCCTGCTATCAGCAAGGCTGCATGAAGGGGAAGGCAGCCCTCCCCAGCCCATTAACATCTCCTAGTTCCCATTCCCACACTGTTAGCACTTTACCCCATGTACCAAATTCCAGGGCCCCCGGTGGGCAGGAGCACTCTCACCCTCTTCAAACCAGGGAGCTGCCGCACAAAGGAAAGGCAGCAAAACCCAAACATCCTTTCACCACCCACCCAGACACTTGGCTTTGGGTGATCAAAGCCTTGCCGAGGAGCAGCTCTCCACCAGAGCTTATCCAGGAAGGTCTGATGGGACGGAAAACATGCAGAGAGGCAGCAGGGGGGCAGGCGGTTAGCCCAATTTCCTCAGGAAATGAAGCTGGTTGAGTCACAACTATTAGTCACAGCGCTTAATGAATTCTAAGCCCTTTGGCCAATTTCAGAGAAAACTGACTGAAAGGGGAATCCTCAAGGCATCAGGTTCCTAGGAGCTTTGGGAAAAGCAGCCTTGGCTGCAGAGCCTGCTCCGAAGGGGGACGCGGGAACTGAATCTCACCAATCCCACCACTCACAGAACTCGGGGCTCCAGCTTATCGGATGTGGCCCAAATCCTAAAGGGATCCTCCCTAAAGGGGAGGATCATCCAAATGAATCACCCTAAATTTTCTCCTCAGCGCATCCCTGGGGAGCAGGGCCACCAGGATGGGCCTTGTCTCACTGAAGATGCAGTCAGCAGGAGCAGCCTCCAAACCCAGTGAGGGGATTGCTTTGCTCCAGCCCATAGGTTGCTGATTTATGTTTAAAACACAGACAATTAAATTACATGGGAGCTGATGCTGCTTAATGCATGAAGGTACTGAAATGCCAAGCCTCATCAGGTTGCCGTGTAAATCACCATGGTTAAGCGAGTAACTGAGAGCGCAAATAGCAGGTCTGAGCATGCATCCCCCAAAATTCCCTGCCTGCAGCAGAGCCCAGAGGTGTTTGGTGACAATGAGCCAGGCTGAAGCGCTTGACCTCCCGGGGGGGATTTTGTTTTGGGGATTACACCTCAAATCAGACAGAACCACACAGAAGGGAGAGCCAGGCTCTCCAACAATTTACGCACAAAGCCGTTCAGGTTCCAGTGAACTAAAATCAATACGAATAAAGGAATAATAAGAAGAGATGCTGTGAGGATAGATGGGCAAGGAATAGCTAAGGATCCTGCTAGGGAAATGGCATCATCTTACTGAGCTCTAAGCTATTCAGTGCAGGGCAGGTTTAGGGTGATGTCCTGCTTCATCCCTCACCCCACACAGTTTGGCTGCTGGGGTCCTGAGCCAGGCTGAGCAGCCAAACCAGCAGAAAACATAAACCTGCAAAACACAGCCCCATGCCGGTGACAGAGAAAAGCCTATGGCTGGCTGGGCTGCTCCAGAGGCAGCAAACGTCAGTCCACGCACTGAGCAGTGCAGCTGGCTCAGCCGCAAGGCTGAGTGGTGATGGAGTTAAGCACTGTCCCAGCTGCCAGTCACATCAGGATCCTCTGCAAATCCCCATCCAAATCATGCTAGGATTTTCTCCTGCAGGGAAATATTTGCTTCTCTCCAGGACAGAGCCTGGCCGGGGAAGCATCTGCAGATGTGCCAGTACCCTGAATGCTGCCTCAGAAACAGGCCGTAAGCCACCAAAAGGGCTGATGCAACTCTTCACTCGCCCTTTCTTAACATCTCTGAGTGCTGGATTTCTGCTGCTCATTGATTAACCCATTGCGATGAAGCAGTTTTCCTGTCATGTGTAGTGAAAGCGGAGCCAAGTGCAGGGGAAGGCATGGGAGAGCAGAGGAGCAACTCCTCTCAGCAGGTTTTCTCAGCAGGAATGAGGGAACTTACAGGACTTCAGAGATTTCATGGGAAACATTAGCACTGCCAAAGGTCACCCATTTCTGTGAGAGCTCCACAATTCAAACAAGCAGCCTTTGCAAGCCAATTAGCAGCAAATGTGACAGATCTGGATTTTATTTATGTAGCATCTAGCAAACAAAACCAGATTTCAACCCCTTCTAACAGCCATGTGGAGGCTGGCAGGGCCACATGCCAGGTCACTTGGTGCATTCAGCATGTGCCCATGGGCATCAGGGCTTTTACAGCACCACAGGCTGCAGCAAAGAGAACACCCTGCAAATTACTGCCGGTCACTTAATGACATTCCCATCCTTGGGTATATGAAATTATTAGGTAGTCATTTTAAGCTGGAAAAACAGAAAATCCTTTTACATTCAGAACGGAATTACTAAGTACAGTTTATTACCACCAGTTGGTGTGATGGCCGAGAACAAAATCTAATTCTGAAGAGACCTGACATACAAATAGGGAGCAGATCAGCTGGCTATCAAGCCCAGCAGCATGGCTGCCATCCCCATTTTGGGCATCTCCATGCCCTTCACTGCTGGAAGCCAGCAGGTTGTGCCATGGGAGAACTCAGCCTTTTCTTCTGAGACCTTTTCCCCAATGCGTGCTGCTGGCTGGAGTTGGAGGTTGAGTGTGGAGCTGGGCTGGGCTGGCACAGTCACCCTTGTGCTCTGCTTGTGGGTGGGAAGGTGCTAAAGAGCAAACCTAGAGTCAATGGCACCCTGGCAGGAGCCTGCAGGTAATCCAGCTGTGCACTGCAGGGCAAGTGTTTGAGTGATGGGTTAGAGCCAGGTACCAACTAAGCCCTCCTGTCTGGGGTTAGCTACCTGCAGAGGATGTGGAGCTTTTTTGTGAAATCAGTATAATGTGCAACAAGTCAGCCCATCCTCATGGTTAGGAGCATAAGGTCATCTGGAGCAGAACCTGGGAATGAATTCCACACACCTTGGCCAGACTGGCCCCAGTGGGCACCATGGCCTGGAAGTTCCCCCAGCAGAACAGAACAGGAGACAATCCCAACAGCCTGAGCAGGACACCCTTCCTTGAACTGCAAGTAGAAAAACGTGGCCAGGCACGGGGCTCACACACACCAATGCCTCCCAGCAGCCCCTCCCAACCCACAGACAAGGAAAACTACTCCATCCCCTTTGTCACTGATTTCAATCCAACCTGCTACTTTCTCCACACTGCGAGCCATGCAGCAGCAAAAGCATATGGTGCCGTTGGATTAATCACTGCCACTCGCTGGCACAGTTCACACACACATCAGCCCAGCAGGAGTAGTACTGAGCTTTGTCATCGCAGAAGTACTTTTCAAATATACATATAACAAACCTAACATCAAAGATCCTGAAAGAGAAACTTCTTTCAGATGATATCCCAGGCTCAGCCTCTACAGAGCACAAACAGAAGGGATGAATGATGCTGGAAACAACAAAGACAAGTAAATCATCTCCTCTGGATGAACTCAAGCTTAAAAACTGAAAAAGGAACTTGTCTTGCCTTTGTCTCTGCCGAAAATCCACCTCCTGCCTGGACAATAGGCAGCTGTTCGTATGGCAAGAGGCAGCCGGAGAGCTGGGTCAAGCCTTTAAATAACACCCCAGCTCACCAGGGAAACAATAGAACCTGAGCATTTGCTTTGATCAGCCTATTCAGACCTCCATCATACTAACGTAATATGTTAATTCATAGCAATAGGTCACACTTCTGAGGTGCTTTTCACTCTGCGATCAAGACAACTCTAGCAATGCTCACCTGCACCTCTCAGCACTGAGGTATGTGAGGGTCTTGACTCTCCCTTAGATACGATTAAACAGAGGAAGAAGGAATCCAGTCCAGGATACTTGGCTGAAATGGGATTTGCAGGGCAGCCCTTGAATACCTGGAGAAGATTCATACAGAGAAATATCCAGCATGCCTGGCATCGTCCTGAGGCTGGCTGGAGCAGCACAGGCTTCAAGCCCTCCCTGCAAATCACTTGTCCTTAAGGTGGCAAACACAGCACAGCATCATTAGGGACTATGTCCCAGGGCAACACCCCTCTCCAAAAAGCAGTGGTGATCCAAGGCTGGGAAACACAGAGCAACACCCAGCCACCACGTGTCACTTAAGGAGAGGCATCCCCAGCCATTATATAAATTGCTGAGTCGCCATTTAACAAGTTAGCATTAATATTTATTGCAGCATGTTCACAATTGTAAAGATCTTCATTTAAAATGTTTTGTGCCTCACACCCTGTCAGCAGGGAAAGCACTATAAGGCAGAAAGCAGGCTTGCAGGCTCTAATGCAAAGTGATGGTTCCAACTTCAGAAGGGAAGCCTATTTCCAGCAGGAACATCTGCTCTCGGCATGGAAAGCGGGTACCTAGTCAAGAAGGCTGGGAGCAGATGGAATGGGAAAGTTTCTCCTCCTCTTGTCAAAGAGCCTCAGTAAGCGTGGTTCACCACCTCGCCAGATTGCCTGCTGGGTGATGCCTCCGTCCTGGGCTGCATCTCCACACTCTCTCTTCTTGCTCCAAAGCAAGCGAGGGGCGGGGGAAAGGGCTTAAAATGTTCAGTGCAGCAAGAGCAAACTCAATTTAGACGCGGTGCCAGAAGCCACATAGCCGGTGGTGATGTAGTTCCCCATCTTTCGCATGCCTGCAGAGTCACCATCGTCTGGTGAGGAGAGGTTTGCGTAGCCTGTATCACTGATGTCAGGGAAGGTGAGAACTGTCTGCACGTCATGAGGAGGAAGGAGGAGAGGTTGAGCTGAACCAGGCAAGGGAAAGGTGAGAGGACTGTGAAGTAAAACAAAGATTAAGGTGGAAAAGTGAGAAAAACTTAATGCTAAGATCTGTTAAACCTCTCTCTGGCAAAGCCTTATGCAGGTGCTTAACTTTGCAGACTGCGAGTAATCCAATTAAAGTTGTTAAATCCTGCAGAGACTTAAATTCAGGGGAATTAATGTTAGCGCGCAAAGTTAAGCGCACACTTACTGGGCGAAATAGTGTGAAAAAGACTCCTTAGGAGAGAAAGCTTCGTGACTTGGAACTTTTAGAAGTGGGAAAAAAACACCATCAAATATATCAAGAAATAGTCTTGCACTTGGTTGGAAGAAGCGTTTGATCTGACCTAAAAGTCTCTTCCATCTTCGACTTCTATTAGTCTGTGACAAGACTTAAAAGGTCATCTAGTCCACCCCTTTGCTAATGCAGGATTATTCCCCACTGCACAGTGCCTGTTACTTTGTCCAGTCCAGTTTTAAATGAAAAGCCTTGCAAAAATTTCCTCTTCCCAAGGACCATTATCCTCCCAATTCTAATGTGTTTCTTTTTGTCAATAGTTCTGTCAGGATAATGAAATCCTCACTGTGCTAAATTGCTAAAAAAGATCTAAAAGTCGAATCTTCTTCTAATATGACATGAAAGTGCTAGTATAAAAATAGGATTGTATTAGCGATTCTCCGCTGTATTGTATTAACATCCTATTTCACTTAAGAGAGGCAGGACTGAATTATCTGCGGATTCTTCCAGCCACTACTCTTACAAAGCTGTGTATTTGGGGTTCAGGGCTGCATGACTTCCCATTAAAGCAATACAATAAAATCCAATGCAGCATGCAAAGTGCTGAGGCAGGAGTTTAGGGCACGTGCCACGCACAGAGACCAACCCTATTCATCCTTGCACCCCAGCAAAGTCTTGCAGGCTCCATAAAAGATGCTGGGAATGTGGAAAGAGGCATGGGGAGGCAGAAGTGGGCAAGACTTGAGGTCTCAGGGGTAGAAAAAGAGACAGGCAAGAGTCTAAGAAGAAGCAAGGCTTAAAATGTCCATTGTAGAAGAGCAGGGCAGAGGTGGGGTGGGAGCCCCATTTCTCCCATTCACAGGTAGGGGCTCTGAGCCAGCCCAGGTGAGAAGGGGAAAGAGCTGGTGATAGAGACTCTACATCCTCAATACAATGTGCATTTTTAGCCAATTTTGAGGGCATACCAAGAAATTAAGCTGCCAGGAGGAAGACTGATGCTCACTGTACACTTTGTGGAACAAGGTCCTTACATCCTTCAGAGACCAGCCCAGGGACAGGGAGAAGCAGCAGAGGCTTTGGGACCAGCACTGAGCCAGTATGTTGGAGGGGAGCCAGGACAGGTAGTGCCCGAGCAAGCAGAAAACAGAAGCAATGTTTTGAGCACTCTTGACCACCACCAGCGCAGTCGCGACCTCAGCTCAGTGGTGGTTTGTGCAAAACCTCTGCCTGCTGTTTGGTGGCAGATACAGGTGCTTTTTGACTGCACTGGCTTTGAACGAGTTTTTACACTAGGAACCCCACACAAGCTATCCCTTATCAAGCTTCAACAGTGTTTAATATATTTTTGCATTATATTGTGATAAAACCCAACACTAATATAGCTCCATTTTTTTTTTCCTAAAAAAATCAAGTCTGGATGCTTTGAAGGCTTCAGTTAAGCTTTCCATAGTATTGCACTTAACAGGAATACAGAAAATAACAGTTTCATCTTGTTTCAGCCCAGTTCTAGTCAGTATTCCCTCTATGTTCTGCAGCCGTGCCCTCCCTGGGATTTACAGAGGTTTACTTTCCCCACACATGCTCCCTTCATTGCTATTCTTTTTTTTCTTCTTCCTCTATTTTTTTTTTTACTGCATAGCAGAAAGCTATTGAGTAGAAAGCCAGTGGGAAGCCACATCTATTGTATAGCTGGTTTAGTTCCTTATCTGCTGAGAGGTCCTTTTGTGACTGTGTTGAGGAAGGACAAGCAGACAGCACCTTTTATCACCAGCACAGCATCTCTGAAATGAAAGGAGAGGCAGTGGGGATGCAGATGTGACGTTAAAGTATATAAATCCACCATATGGTAAAGATTGCTTCAGCTACAGTCTGGTCAAGATGTTGACACTTTGGTTATGAAAAGCAATATGTATCTCTCTCGGTGGTTTCTGTTCAAATTAAATGTTTTGTATCAGGCAGAGAACTAATAACGAGCCAGGTTTTCCCTTGACAGAGGAGTAGTAACAAATATGGAGTAATGTGAAAGCTGCCTTGAAAATTACTATTCCCATAGATGCAATAAATGTAGAGATAAGATTTGCTTAGAGGACTCGAATGAGATAAATGCTAAAGGTGCTGCTGGTTGAGAATCCAAAGGGAATGAGCAAAAGCAAAAAAGTGGCATTTAAGAAACACGATCTGACCTGTCAATGTTTCTGTTAACGCCGAATACCTCCTAGACACTAGCTACCAATTCATCCTTCTGCAAAAAACCCTTCTTCCCATGGCTAAGTGTAAGCAAAGAACAAGGGGAAAAAAAGAAAAATGGTATCTGGGTACAAATCCTCAGGTATTCAAGCCAAACCAGCAAGATAAGCCTTTCTCGGTACCTTTGGAAAAGATGAGGTACCTCTACACCTATGTGTAGATGTGTACAAAGAACTGGAGAGCAGCTCTGGGGACGGCAGGCAGGGCTCAGGCACAAACTGCACAGTCGTATATGGGGATGTGGGGCTGGGGCTGACATGGAACCGAAATTGCAGCAGCATCGAGAGAAATCAAGGTGCGAAACCCACACAAAATCAGCCAAGGCTGTTCCTGCGATCCGCATCATTCTGGAGGAACGGCAGTTCTGCTCTGACTCAGACTAAAATAAACTTTGCACATAAAATATTTAATACCCCAAAGTCTGTTCCCGAGGCTATATCCCGCGGCTGTGTACCCCGCGCAGGCAGCCTGCCATCCCGGCCTGCCAGCCTGTGCTCGCCTCTCCCCGCGCACCCAGCATCTTCCGGTGCTTAATGCAACTTAACAGCAGTGCCAATGACTTATTTAAGAGCAGATCAAGAAATATCCCAGCTCTCTTCGGAGACTTCAAAAGCGGCTGAATGCTACCGGTATCCTCCGATAAAGACACAGCTTTGCTGTACCGTCTGCCTCAGGGGAACCTCGCACCGCTGGCAGCAGGAAGGGGAGATGCAGCCGCCTTGGGGATGTCTCAGTAGAGGGGGGACCCTGCTGCCACCCCTGCAGCTACCAGAGCCACCACAGCTGGAGAGGAGCCAGCACAACCCTTACCCCACCAGGGGCTGCATCTTGCCCATGGCTCTGTCAGGCACTCAGGGTGTCCAGCCTGGGAGGCAAGATTTGGTTGCTATGGAAATAAGAAGGAAAAAAAAAATGAGGTTTTACCCACCCCGGGGAGCTCAGCACCGGAGCCCCCAGCACGGTTGTGGGTGACAGTGTTGGGCAGCTTCCCTGTGCCAGGGGGGCCAGGAAAGAGGCACAGAAAGATGCAAAGCGTGCCAGGGTTTGAATGCCAGAACAAATGATGGAGGAGGGATAGTGCAGACAGCCAGAGCTCACTCCTTGCTGAGCACATCTCTTACCCCACTCGGGCAGGCCAGCACTGCACTACATCTTTGTGCCTATGAGCTCCTTCCCAACAGAGGCAGGGAGCGAGCCTGGGAAGTCACTGAAAGGTGGATTGGAGGTTTTCCACCAAAATTTAGAGCAGGAGGCTTCAGCCTTCAGCTTGATCACAAGCACAAGCAGATGGGACTGGAGCAGAAGGACAGCAAGAGCAACATGCTCTAATAGACACCTTGGGAATGGCTTGTTGGCTGAGGACAAAAATGTTCTCCAACAGATGACATTTCTCACTGGGAACTGGGGAACCAAAGCCCTGTGGCCAAAATCTCCACCCCAGGCTGATGTTGATAGGAGATTTGATATTGATTCACTGGGGCCAGGATTTCATCCTGTGATTTAAACCTAACTCTTCCAAAGAGAATAAGATCAATTTTACAGAGAATCAAATAGATAAAGAACAGCCTTTGAGCCAGCGAGCAGCAGAGGCAGAGAAGGTAGTTTCAAAAAAAAAAAAAAAGGGTTCTTTCCTTATCAGGAAAGTTAAAAAAAAAAATAAAAGAGAGCTAGAAAAGAACCTGGAGAATGTTGTTTGCTCATCTTTCCTCTTCCAGTCAAAACAACCCCGCCTTCTGTCTGCTCTCCTCATGGGCACCAAGGGAGTAGAGCAGCAGAGGGTTTCCTCATAGCAGGGCTAAGATGGAGCTGTCGTGGTCCCCAGCCCACTCCTGGGTCCTTCCCTCGTGGCTCCTGTCCTGGGCAGCTGTCTCAGTCCTGTGGTGGCCGAGTGGGTTCAGCATGCCAGGTTCTCATGTCTGCTAAGCCTACCTCAAGTGATGGGAGAGGATGAAATACTCTGGTGATAAAGCATCCATCTGCTTATGAAGGAAAGCCACCTGCAAAAGGGGCTGAGGAGCAAGATGGGGAAGGCATGGATTCAGTCTTGAAACAAGGAAACCAGTTCTGCCACAGCAGGAGAGCAAGACCACACCAGAGAGCCTTGTCCCAAGGGCGCAGGGCTCCTCTGCCCAAGCTGCCTCCACATTTGGGAGACATGAGTTCCCACCAAGCAACCCCCACCCCTCGTGTCCGGGAAGCAAGAAACCCTTGCACTGAGCCTCTCTCTCAGAGGCTTTATTATCGTAATTCCTTTTTATCTTGGCCTTGGAAGACAATTCATCACCCTCGGGCAGTACTGACTGGTCCCTGCCAAGGCTGCTGCTCTGCTCCAGCACCATCTCCCCCGTAAAGCACTGGGGCCACTTTAAGTTTCTTCCATCCTAAAGCCTCGCAAGGGATGAGCCTTGTGTTTGCCTTTGACCTTCCGCTGCCATCCCTTCCACCTTCTATCACCTTGGAAGCAGCACAGGACCTGCAGCAGAAGCTTCTTCAGGCAGTGATCCCCCTGCCTATTATTTAACTGCAATCCGGAGACAATTTTTCTTGGGAAAAGCTTTTAAGCTTGATCAGTGATGGGGTTAATATTGTTTGCCACGTGTCTCAATTTTTTATCGGTATTAATGGGAAGTGCCACAGCAGGGCTTTCTCAGCCAGTGCCGTGGAGGTGTTTAGCTGGGGTGGGTTTTTTTATACACCACATGGCAATGACCGATCACACTCCTAGCACAGTAGCTACCAACCGTGCCCCTACAGAAGTTACTCAGACCCCCCTGCCAACAATATACCCTAAAGCCCAGAGTTTGTCCCCAAAATTCCACCCTTTGTACTGCAGCCCGTTCCCATCCCCGCAGGCTGGGAGAGAGGAGGGAGGCGCGCAGGCTGCACGGCAGCAGAGGTGAGCTCTATAATTGTACACCTGCCTGTGTTTGTTCTCTGATGGCTCTTTGGGGACGCTCTGTTACATCACGTTCAAAAGAAAAGGACAACAACGCGAAACAACAAAAAAAAAAAACCAGATGCAAGTTAAACAAGTGGAAGGCCCGCTGGGGCTGCCGGGGAAGTTGGACTCTGGTGTCTGCCCAAGGCAAGCTACTGCAGGCAGCCACACAGCAGGCAGGCAGCCCTGCACCTTTTCCCACTGGCTCTACAACACAGGAACAGAGCTCAGATCCACGAGCAAGAGAAATGCAGGACAGGGACCTTTGCTCCCCACTTCCCTGCCCTGAATAGTCTGTATTTGCAGAGCCAGTCTGCTTTAAACAGCAATATATATAATTTTTTTTCATCTGTGCATTCAGGCCTTTGATCACACCAATTTATTTGTTCTTGTCTTTATGGGCTTACCAATCAAAGTGTATGATAATTCATTGCTTGTTAATCCAATTTGGCTCTATTTAGATATTCGAGTTTAACATCAAATACAATATAAAATATTGTCCAGAAGAAACAGAAATGAGATCCATGTCTATGAACCAGCTCTGAACCTTGCCCAGTGAGGGCTGGCTGCTTTCTTTGCTAATTTATTCTCTCTCTAGCTTCACTGAGCCAGTCTTCACGGTCGAGTCCCTCATCGCGGTTAGAGGCACAGCAGGGTGGGGGACTCTGCACCTTAGGGTGAAGCACAGCACCCCAGGAGCTCTCTCCCATGGGAGAGCAGGGACAGCCAGCCACTGGCACAGCCCCAGGATGCTGGGTAGCTCAGGGGAGCAGGCTAGGTCCCTCCAGGTCTGGGACATTCTTAGAGTGGAGCAGAAGCTCCCTGGGGAGCCCAGTCCACCTGCAGCATCCAGATCTCTGGACCAACTGTCCCCCGTCACGCATGGCTCAGACCAAAGGCTGCAGTGCAGCAATACAGGGGAGAGACCTGTCTGGCCACAGCCAGCCCAGCCCCAAGGACCTCACTGGGGTTTACTTCAGCTCAGGATCTGGCCCTCTGTGCAAGGAAGCTTGACGAGCAATAAGATTTAGCACATCCCTATGGGCCAGCAGCATTTCCAGACAGGTACGCTTGAAAGAAGAATCCCTTTTTTATCTGCAGCAGACTCTCAATCACTCTTCCTCCCACCGCCCACCTCAGCTCTTCCTGGCACCGTTATTTATGCAAAATTCAATGCCACCGCTCTTGCTGCTGTCTCAGCAGAGGAGATGCTGCAGCTCTTTGGGGTGTGCCGGGGGGGACAGAGGATGGCGACAGTTGGCTAGGGAGCACGTCGAGGACACATCACTGACCTGACATCTCTGAGACCCCAGCTTGCTGCAAGCAGGAGCCCACAGCCAGCACAGAGCACCGACAGGGGTTAGAGGAGGTTTATTAAATAAGGAATGAGTGCAGCGCCTGCAGGGTCCTGGTAGGCCCTGTCAGTGAGCCAGGCAAGAGCTGGTCTGGGATGCTACAAGGGGAGTCCTCCCTCTGGGGAGGTTTCATCCCTGTTTCATCTCCCACGTCCGACCCCTGGGTACAGGTTTACCTGCTGCAGCCAGGCAGCCCTGCAGGCACTGCCTTCCTTCCTCTACCTCCCACTGTTCGTGCCCAAAGGCAGCTCACCAGAGTCTTTCCCCACACAGAAAAGGTCAGTTCTTACCTGGAAGAAAAGCCCAGGGTGCCCCGACTCTGGCAGTGGGTCCCAGTGCAGGCAGGGCACACAACTGGCTGATACTGAACACAGCTCACTGCCTCCTCAAGCTCAGGCATCACTCTGCAGCATCACCAGGCTGCAAACCAGCCCAGGCAGAGCAAGCCCTGGGAACCCCAACCACCAGCAGCCTCCCCTCCACAGCCTGCTTTATCTCCTCCTCTTACCCACCTGCAGAGCATCTCACTGATGAGGGTGTAACCAGGCCCCAGGCCTGGCTGCAAACCATTAGCTCAAGGTGCTCATGCTGACACACACCTGGGGCATCAGCCAGACCTCACTGCATTGCTGGAGCCTTCATAGTGGGGTCATAATGGAATTGGGGAGCAATCAGGTGTGGTTAAATCCTGCTACCTCCCACTCACTGTGTGCACCAGCAGCATAGCGCGATGCTCAGGGCATTCAGCTCAAGCATCTTCCCATCCCATGCCACTGCCCTCCTTCGAGTTCCATCTTGGAATCGCCTCGGCTGAGCCACTGAGTGAGCAGAGGCGATTTGGGGAGGGCATTTAGCTCAGCAGGCTACAAAAGCACTCGGATGCTCCATGCATAAGAGCAGATCACGAACAGGCCATTAATTCAGAGGCAGTGGATGCTCCTCACCATCTCCTCAGAGCCCCCAAAGTGCCCTCCTGAAAAGCCAGGGGGAAAATAAGTCTCAGTGGAGCAGTGACCGTTGGAGGGGTTTCTTACTCGTGCCTGGCAGTGCAAAGGACCAGCACAGTGCCCAGCTTTTTGGGACAACACGAGGAGCTCCGAGCCTGCCCCAGTGAGTCACCTCCTCAAGCCCAGGAAAGCTCTGCCTACTTGCAGCCTCTTGGTGGCCAAAGCAGATGGGGAAAGGGCTGCAGTGGCAGCCAGAGTACAACGTGGATGCCCAAACGTGTGCTGGCTTCTACAAGAACAGCACCTGGAGTCCATCAAAGCAAACCCACTTAGGCTTATTTAACCAAACACTTACTTTCCATTTTATTCAATAATTGCTTTAATACTAAAATGCATTAGATGCTCAAAGCAGAGAAAAGAAAATCACATTTAGGTGGAAAACAAAGTTCTCATCAGATGAAAAAAACCCCGTGTGGCAGGTACACCATTTTGAAACAGAATTGTAATAATTTAATAAAGCTGCTTTATCATCTTCATAAAATAGACAGAATGGTGAGTCTTTTTTTTTTCCTTTTTCCATTTTGTTGTTTACAATGATTCAATCACTGTGAAAATGTACATAACATACATATCAGCATATACAACAATTTATTCTTCATATACTCAGCAACGGAGACACCACGACGAGACGTACCGCGCTCAGTCCCGCGGCAGGTGAGCAGCGATGGTGCCGCCGCCAGCTCTTCCCACTGTTACAGTGCAAGACCCGTGGCTTGTACCTGCAACTCTGCAAGGAGGTGCGTGCTGCTGGAAACCAGTTTGCGTTAGGTGTGTTTGAAGATCATATCCCAGCTTAGATCAGCTGAACATCAGCTGATGCCGATAAAGGATCTGTCTCAGCAGTGCTTGCAGCGGGGTTGGCTGGGCTTCTCCCCGATGGGTACCGCAACTCATAGGTTGGATCAGAGATCACTCGTAGCTGCAAAAGCAGCTGTAGCAACAAGATCATCGATTTTCCCCAATGACAGACAAAAAGTGTTTCCATTCATAATTAGATTTCTTTTCCTCCCAAGAATAATTTCAACATATTCATCAGACAGTGTGTTCTTTACAAAAGCAACTTGTTTTCCTATTTGAAAACAAAAAAAAAAAAAGGAATTCACTTCTGCACAACGTGTGATCCACAGGCCACCTCTAGCTTCACAACAAACAGGGAACGGCAACAACCTCAGCAGGATGGTGCTCAGGGGGTATTTTTCCAGCCGTCAGTCATTGTCCCCAGCCTCCATCATCCATCCCAGCGCAGCCTGGCAGCCTCGAGAGCGGGTTACCAGGGAGCAGTGAAGGGTCCCTGAGCCAGTGTAGGGTGGGCTCACCCTCTTTCTGATCCCCAGCCCGAGGGCTGCTCCAGATGGGGTCCTTGTCAGGCTCAGGGAGAGACATAGGTGGTTGCTGCTCCCTGGATAAAAAGGGGAGCGAAGCAAGCTTCCCTGGAGGAAACCAACATATCCCAGCATTTTTACCTAAACCAAATCTGGGCACAGGTTTAAGTTATTAAAGAGCACAATAATTACATCTGGAATCCTCCCAGTAAAAGCCCCACCTGCCCTGAAGCCTTGAACATTTTTGCATGGCCAGTTTTGTTGCAACTAGGAAAAAAAAACAAGACAGAATGTGATTTGCCCAGGAGCCCTGAACTCATCTCAAGTGACACAGAGGGACAGTGACAGGAGTAGTAAAATATTCAGGAGAGGGATGAGGTGGTGGAGCCAGGGCCACTCTCCAGCTCTCCCCTCGGCCCCATACAGCAAGGACATGCCGGGGAAAGGCCCCTCGCTCATCTTCCCTGGTTGCAGCCTGGGTCAGCCCAGAAAACTGGTGTTTAAACGATTTTCTTGGAGGCATAAGGGTTTACTGACCTCTTTAATGCCCCCTTTTAATACAGAATTATTTCACATTCCTTCTCAGCTGCGCTTTTATTCAGAGTGGCAAGGAACATTTCCTCTGGGTAAATTAGAGAAATGTTTCTATTTTTTTTTTCTTTCTTCCTTTTCGGTTAGTGTCTATTTTTTTATCCAAAACGCTGGGCCGGTGGTGGCAGCTCCGCAGGCAGAGGGCAATGCTCAGCAGAAATTACCAGCCAGCATTTCTCGGGCAGTTGGGGATGATGATGATGGGGCACCTAGGGATGGGAAGGACGCACTCTCCCTATTCCCTGGGGGATGGGGAGCAATGGGGGGAGCTGGATCTCATCCTGCCAGATGCCCTGGGAAGCCACAAGGATCTGACAGGCAGGGCATCTGTTGCTCAGCAAACACATACAAAAAGCTTCCCCTCAAACCACACCCAGAGTCGATAAACACAGGTAACATCAGAATAAATCCAGTCTAAGAGTTACAGAAAATCCCGTTACTCCAACAGTCCCAAGCCAGCCCCTTTCTTCTTCCCTTGTGTTACAATAATACACACATTTGGGGGGAAAAACCAGAAATAAATGACAGCAGTTACAGTACGCTGGCAGGAAACAACGCAGGAACAGAAATAACAAATCCCTGAAAAAATGGGCTTAAATTCTAGAGGAGAGGGGAAAAACCCCAGTTTTCTTTCCAGAGGGATGCAGGACATCAGGTTAACGCGTGGGATGGGGGCTGAATGAGGTAGTCATCAACACCAGCGAGGGAAGCAACACACATTTCATTCAACAACCAGTTTTGTCGGTTGTTTCCTAATTCCCGACCCTAGCAAGTGGCAGGGGGAACAGACTGACTGCCGATCTGGCTCGGCCTGGCTACGACTTCAGGCAGGATCAATTTGCCCTGAAGAAACAAATGGCTGGAGCTTAATTTTATTTTGAGGATAATAATGACTGGAGCTTGTTTTCTTGTTGACACTTTTAATTTAAATAAATCAAAGTAACAACTATTTTATCATGATATGTAGACTTAGAAAGACTATTTCTCTAGAAACCACTAATTTCAACTTGCTGGTACAGCAAACATTGGCAAGAGCTATACGTTTTCCCTTCCATAATCAACTTTAAATTCTAGGATACATTATTTAGGGTAGGAAAATCTGTCTGGTGAAGGGTTAATAATAATAATAATACACTAACTGAAATTCTCCTACCTTACTCATACCTCACTGAGGAATTATCACTGCAAGAGAGCAGAGAGCTGTGAAAACCCTTCCCTCTCTCCCTTCTACAAAATGGCTATTAAAGTAGCTCAATTTTTAAATCAATTTTATATGAGTAAATTTGTACCCACACAAAAAAAAGTCCTTAATTATGAGAAAAAATAATGAATTGCTTTAATTTTTTCTCCATTAAGAAGGCACATTAATTGAATTAGTAGCGTTTTTACATATCACCTGTCTGCCCCTAAATTAACATCGCTATTGCTCACTCCATACTTATTTATGACGCAGGGATAGAAAGAAATCCGAAGAATGTAAAATCCATGCCAGAGTGGCATACGAAAACACACACAACTTGGCATAATCGTGACTGGGAAATGCTGACATGGAAATGTGTGTCTAATTGAGAAGGTAATTTAGATCCCTTAAATAATTCCATCACTTTGACTCGGAAATGATAGGAGATGGGGAATATCTAAATCTGGGAACTGGAAAAAAAAAAAAAAAAAAAAAACCCAACAACTTCTGGAATTTTTTTTCTGTGCATTGTCTTGTAATTACGCAAAAGAAACAGATAAGGAAAAAAAAGTCCAGCACAGTGCATCTAACAATTGCAGTCCAGGCAGAATTTTCCCCAAAATGCCCTGTCGCTGCCCCGGAACAGCCAGGGGAAGCTGCAGGCGATGGTGGGTGCTGGAGGAAGCATTTGCTCCACCGGCTCTGAAAACTGCAGGTTCCCCAAGGTTTAACTAAGATGATTGTGATTTTTTTTTTTTTTTGTTCTTTAAGCTTGAAAGCCTTTTGCCATCACTAGACATACAGTAATTTGCAATATCAAATACAATAATAGTACAGATAAGCATGTGACAGCAAAAGGATCCATAAATGCAGGGGTGTCCATAGCAAAATAGCAACATCTTAAAATACAAACAACCCCGTGTTGGGCGAATATTAAAACTCACCCGACTGTCATTCGGAACAGTCGCACACGAGAAGTGGCCGCTATTTTGTCTAGACTACAAAACCGCCAGCGTGATTATTAAAGATGTCCGAATAAAGAATTTGCCGTTCGATTCTTTCCAGGAATGAAAATTTATCTTTGCTTTGAGATATAAAAATATAGAAACTCCAAGGAGGGGATACCGAGCGCTCCTGAGGACCAGGGGGTCTCGCCTCCGCTCCCTGCCGCCCACCGCCTCCCGGCAAAAGCCAAACACCAGCTACTTTGCTCCGGCTGCACACCCCTGCTGCCTGTTGAGACAAGTGGGATTGTCACATTAACGATAGCTTCATTTATAAACAATACATTTAGGGAAAGCTTTTAAATACAGCAATCTGTGAACCATTGGTAAGCAATAAAAACAATCTGCGCTGGGAATCGTGCGGTCCCTCATCCTCATCCTCCTCTTTCTCACATCAGGTGCCGCTCAGAGGACGATGTCTTTTAGTCTCCGGGCACCGGGCGAGTCCTTTTCCCGGCGTTCCTGCAGAAGCGGGTTGCCCTCCTGCCCGCCACTCTCACTGTCCGCACCCCGGGGCTCTGCCTCCGTGGGCCGGGAAGGACCACTGTTCCCAAAGGGCTCCCGTTCCCGGTTGCCAGGGCAGTGCCCAGCGCCGTAAGGTGCCACCGGCTTGCCGGACAAAGGGCTCTTCAGGTGTAGGGGCGAGGTGACGGGGCTGACGGCCTCGCAGCCGTTTCCAGCCTCCCGGACGGTGCCGCTCACCTTGGGGCTGCAGGCGGCCGGGTCCACCGTTCTTTTGCCTTTGGGGTTGGCGAGCCGCTCGTCAGCAAGGGGCTCACCGCCCTCCTTGCCGAAGGTGGCGAAGGTCCTTTTTGTGCTGCAGTCTGCATAAGGCTCCGTGTCCACCGCCTTCGCCTCGATGGAGAGGGCGATGACGTTCCTCCCGTGCTCAGGGGACTTGGCGCGGCTGGGGACTGCGCCACGGGGCATCCAGCACCTGTCCGAGTGGCCCAGGATGCGGCACTCTTCCCTGCAATGAAATCCTTCGTTCTGATCTGTGTGGAGAAAAGACAAGGGAAGGTGAAGGGATGAGCCCTGCCAGGGGTGCCCACAGCCCCCAGAGCCTGCCCAGGGTTGGGGAGCCCCTGCCGAGCCAGGCGCTGCCCATCACTCCCACACATGCAGCCGTTATCCTACCCCAAAGAGCAATCATTTTTACCGCAAGGCTCACAAGAAGGAATCTTTTACTTTTATTTCTCTGCTGCTCTAACGACTGGAGTTCAATTTCCAACAGGTTGTGTGTCATCTGCTGCTGCCAGACCCGCAACCTGGGGAAAGGAGTTACTGCTGCGAATCCATCACAGCAGGTCTGTCCCGCGTGGCAAACCGCTCGGAGCCAGCACTTTCTGGGTTTAGTAACCAGTGCTAAAAGCCTCTATGTTTTAAGCTTGGTTTGTCATGACACTTAAGCCTGACTTTTTGCAGAGGGGGGAAAGGAGCAGAGAGAAGGGGAGTTTTTTTTTTTTCATGTGTGTATATGTGCTTTTTCACTTTTTGCTTAATCCCCACTGACCTCCTGACCAACCAAGGCTTTATAAATCTCCAAGACTGTCCACTCCACTGAAGATTAAATATGTCATACCCATTGCTGGAGCTTTATTCATACAAGAGCAATAAAGATCCCTTCCCTCAGCTTGGGGCTGTCCTGACACCACTTTACTGGGCTGAAATATGCAGTGGTGGTTTAACCCTCTCCAAGGAACTTCCATGCCCGGGTCTGAGGGCTTCCAGGTATGTGCACAAACCCTCGTACCCAGTGGTTGTGTGCATCCCTGTGCTGCCAGGTGATCCTAAGGGACAGCAGGACCTCACCCCACCATCGCAGATGGACAAACTGGGACCCAGGGAAATGGCTGGGCTCAGCAAGTGCAAAGTTGGGAAGCAGATCCATGAGTCTCAGCTTTCCGAGCTCTTGCCGAGCATCCTACTGTGGCTCCCATTGAACACCGCAGGCTCCTGGCTGCTTTTCAGTCTCAGTTTACGACTTTTCCTTCATTTGATAAGAATGTGTAATTGCAGCCAGACCTCATAAAGCACGACCTTTCCCTATGCGAAACATACCTCCTTCTTATCATAACCTATACACACAAAGCGGTGTTAAAGCACTAATGCAATTACCCATACGAGACCATGGTCAGTCACTGCTGGTTTGATGGATCGAAGCCTCTGAAGGTGCAGACTCAGCCCGGGTTTCCTTCCCGTCTGTCTGCAAACCATTCATTTTGATGCTTTGTACATCTGTGTGCATAACCTCCGCTCCTCAGACACATTGGTATTTCCACCACATTCGAGCACTAGGGCGGCTGATAAAAATTCTCAGCACATAACACAATGCACCAAAATATGAGCAGCTTAACACTTACAGAGAATAAACGAGTAAAAGGCAGACCTCAAAAAAAAAAAAGGGATATTTTTTAAAGGAGAAGAAGCCAATTAATTGAAAAATCTATGGGTAAAATATAAGCTTTTTCTCCACATCAGAGCAGCTACCTGGTGGTGCAGAGCACGGCGCTGGGTGGCTGTGTAGGAGGTCTGGGTTTCGGCAGCCACCTTTACAGCAGTTTGAGAAAAGGATGCCTGAGCCTTACATGCAAAACAACCTGCACTGAGATCTAAAAGCCCATGCTCTTATACTTTGATTCTGTTACTTTCAAGTGCTTGAGCAAAATACAAAAAATAAAAAAAAAAAAAAGAAGAAAAATTGCCCCGAAAATGTTGCTGTCTGCCTATTTATCCACAGCTTAACTTCAAAAGGGTGCTACAGGCATACAAAGTTGTGTAGTCTGGCTGTGATAGCAGAGGACTTGGTGATGGCTGGAGGGGCTACAGAAATATCTTAGGTTCTCATCCCCGATGAGACACTGATTTATTGTGTTGTGTGACCTTGGGCGCATTGCTGGAGCACACATCACTTCAACCTCTCCACAAACATGAAATGCCCGACCTACACACACACTGGGCTGGCTAGTCCAGCACAGGAAGGCATGGGGGGAGCTGCTGCTGCTCACCTTTCCTATCCAGCATCACAGCTCAGCCCCAAATCCATGGGACCACCACAGCCAAGCCAAACCACACTCCAGACGGAGCACAGGTGGGTTCATCTTGCCTTTACCCATCTATTCCAAGATGGCACATTTTACAGTCAAAATCAAATCAAGGACTTCACTGATTACTGCAGTGCAAGTGGATATTCCTCAAAACATAGAGAGGGATCCATGCTTTAAGAGTGGATAATTAAAGACCGCTGGCACAGTGCCTATCTGCTGGGGAGGTGAGCCACTTTGGGCACCAAGATGCTTGTCTGCAAGTCGCGCCAGCAGCCTGAAATGCAGGCAGGAGATGAAAGCATTACACTAAATTATACCTTTCGATCTTTTATTTTATGAAGGGAATGTAACAAGTATGAAGGGTGCTGGGCTGACAGGCAGAGGGACAGGAGTCACTATCCATTCGCAGCCTGACGACAATGAGCAGCTTCATGGCACATTCTGCCTCTCTGCTCCTGTCCCCACCACACCTCTCAGATTTGGGCTGCAGAGACAACGTCCCACAACCAGAAACCATCCTGCTCCCAGGAATGACTCTGCATTCCCCAGACCAGTCCTGACCTGGCAGCAGACCCAGTGACCAGCTGACAGCCCTGACCAGCAGCCACTTCTCCATGGTAGAGCAAGAATCTTCGGCCATCACCTCCTTAACCCTGTAATTCATATAAGGTACTATTTTTACACCACCAGCATGCCCTGATGATACAAATGAACACCACAGCACTTCTCTGCTATCCCAGGTCCAAAGGCAAACTCAGAGGGGTCTGGACTTTTCCAGAGGGCTGACCCAGGGGCCATCACCTCGCATCCTGCTGTGCACCAGGGAGCAGCAGCAGCTGCTGCCCCAAAGCAGAGGCAGGCATGGAGCCGCCAGCATCACTCCTGGCGCTGACCTTTGCAGTTAGGTCTGACTCATCCAGCCGTAACGGCACCCAGGACAGTCATTCACATTCGCAGGCTCTTTATTGTACTGTTCTGTCTTGTTTTTTACCGCTTTAACAATTGGAAATAGGACAACAGGAAATTCTTTTGCAGCCCTAGACCTGCCCTAGTCAATACAACCGTTACTGTCTGCACTAAAAATGGTTCTTAACACAAGGAGCCAAGCCCAAGTAATAACAACCACCGCACTGCTCATGACATGATGAGTGGCAGGCAGCCAAAACAGGCAGCTTCCCACCTCCACACCCGGTGCATGGATGGCAGGGGGTCAAGGAAGCTGGTGTGAAAGTGCTGCCCAAAGGGCCCTGACAGGAAGCAAAGGGAGCAGGAACAATGAAGAAGCAGCACTGGGTGAGCAACAGCACAGCTTTGGAGCTGCTCTGCATAAGCCACAGAGCAAACATGTCATCCTGGACAGGAATCCCCAAGCAGCCCAATGCCTGGGGCTGTGCAAGCCTCCCCAAACTGGGCTGGGCTCTCTAATGGGCTGAGCACCTCATGGGCATCCTGTGGGGAGAGTCCTACTCCCCTAGTGGAAATCAGGGTGGCAGGATACCTGTGTTGCACGCAGGTTGTCTAGAGAGCACATGGGCCATGTACTGGTGATGGCCAAGCAGCCTGGCACATGAGGTGTTGCAGGACCCACAGCAGCAATGTCTATTTTTCAGCTGGTCTGCCTTCACCCAGCACAAATCCAGAATCTCGTTTCAGAGCACCCTAGGGCAGAGACGCTTTTAAAATGTTCCCCAAGAACAAAACGCCCTGGCAGAAGCCTCACCACCAAGAGGCAAGCAGTTATCCTGAACTCAGGCTTGGCAGGAAAAAAATGTGTCCTTGCTAAACAGAAGTTCTAACACAGAAAACATGAAATAATGAAAAAAAACCCAACAGCCACCTCTGGAATAAATATGCTCCTCAACAAGTATGGTAAAACCTATGTAGAGCTCCAAATTTCAAACCTGCTCTACTTGTGCCTCAGGGAACCAGCACAAAGGCAACGAATAATACAGCTTGGCCACCCCAAGAACTGTCTGCAGCATCTGAGCCAGCTGAGAACCAGCAGCTGCTGAAAGACCCAGTGGGAGAGACTACAGCACCCAAAGCTCATCCACAGGCAGTTGCACAGCCCATGTCACTGCAGGGAACAGGAGTTGGAGACAACAGCACAGTGACCCAAGAAGCAGGGAGGTGACATAAAACACCCTAATTCCCAGGACTGAATCCAGTCCAGCATCAAGGGGTCTGAGCACCCTCAGCACTTTCCAACCCCACCATAAATGCTTTTGTCCAGAAGAGTGGGGAGATGGTCTGGATGCGTGGGATCTGGGAGCCAAGAGAAGACAGAGGACATGCCTCCAGCTCCTCCCAGCACAGGACCTTCTCTGACGAAAAGGGAGGACTAACAAACATCCAGGGTGTACAAGTGCTTTCAGTCTCCTATTCAAAGCCTGTGTACTTGCGGCAGAGCAACATGAAGCTGGTGTGCAAGGCGCCCATTCAGCTCTCAGAGCAATTGAATTATCTCCAGTGGAATCGCAACGCTGGCCAAAGAGACAAAGTTAAATCGTAGCAAGGTGCAAGTGCCTGGGAATGTAATATTCCTGATAAATGGCCAGATGACATGTGCTGTTATACAATCTAAGGTGCAATTTGGGAGATGACAATAGTCCCTGGAGTTTCCATTTTCAAACAGCCACTCAGTTCAATCCAATCCATGTCAGAGCAGCTTTGCTGAGGTGAGTAAGTAGAGCTCATTTGTGCTATTACATGGGGAGCAAGGAAAAGGAGCGGAGTCACTGCTTGAAAATGAAAAATAAGAAAGAAAAAAAAGGGCAACTGAAAGAATCACAGCCTGGCTGGGACATGAATGGGGCAGGGCATGCATGGATGCGTCCAAGCAGCTCCAGCCCTGAGCCCCCAGCCCCGTGCCAGGGCAGGGCATGCGTGCCCATACCTGGGCCGGTACCAGAGGCACCTTTGTGCAGGAGCCTGGCTTTATCTCCACATTCCGGTGTTTCTTCATCAACCGTATGATTATACTGTAATCACGATGACACTGCTCCTGGGTACAGCAAACAGCACGATCATTAAAAAATTCATTTCAAAATCTTCCTGGAAGCTAATAAATTTTACAGCAGTTTCAATCCTTTCTCATTGCAACAAAGAAAAGCTTAGTTCCAGACAAATTAAAAGTAAATTGATTGCCTTAGGGGAATCTATTCAAATATCACTTTTCCATGTTAGAAATCTCTTCCTGAAACAAGAAGAGGAAAGCCAGGGAGAGCCAGCACAGGAATGATGTGGAAAAGCAAATCATTAAATCTCAGCTCGCAAAACTAAGCCGTGTGGGGGGGAAGATATCAAACTTAAAATAAAATGCAAATGTCTCACTGGGGTGCAGGCCTAACATTTGTGACGGAATTTATGAATAATAAATATGAATAAATAGTAAACATGAAGGGATCAAACATTGCTGCTGTTGTTTACTCATGGTTAGCCATCTTTCATGGACAATGCGCAACTGCATTATTTAACACTCTTCTTCGAGATGCTTTGGGCTTTCTTTTCAACTCCAGCACCTTAATTTTCTCAGGAATGTGCACCACAAGGTGTGAGGCATGTCCCTGAGCCACCATGCAGCACCCAGCACCCTCAGCACACCCGCAGGGCCCACCCCACCAGCAATCGACCACATTATACTCCAGATAAAATAATAAGCTTGAGCAAAATACAAACAGTCCCCAGCCAGGGTTCATCATCTGCTTATAAATTAAGACTCTGCACCTCTCCTTTATCTTCCATAATAGCATAATATCAAGAAACAAGAGGTGGGGAATAGTTTATTGTATTTTTGACCTATGGGCTTTTACAGAGCTTACTTCGTCTTTTCTAATAAGAAACCTCCAGTCTATGCAGAAATGTAATCCTGGCGTGGCTTCCCTTGCACAATGCTTGGAGGATACTAATAACCAGGGACAGTGACAAATGCTCTTTACCGCAACAACGAGCCTTTCCTTTCCTCTCTTTCACCATTGTATGGGATTTATGCAAGTTAAAAAAAGCTGTATTTTTAATCCTGGTTTGTCTGTCCCAACATAGGAGGTCAACATTGCTTGGAGAAAGCAAATGCCTGCAAGGAATCATTTTAACAAAACAAGGGATGTGAATTAGATGAATTTATCAGGCAATCGCTGATGAGGACCCAGGACTGAATGCAGCTCACGGGCAGCACTTCTGCATTGGTCAGCACAGAGACGTGACGGGGCTTGCTCCTGGCTGCTGCACATACATACAGCTCCCAAGAAACACTGAGAACCCATATTGATTTACACCAGATGGGAAGTTGGCCCAGTTACCTCTTTCTCTGCTCTATATCACCATTAATAATGCCCTTTCTGCTGCAGAATGGTCCCTGTATCATGAATGGGGACAGACATATTGACACGTCAGGCGTGCATGACTTACTACACGCCAGAGGGCTACAGATAGATTGGTTGCAAAAGATTTTATCCAGAAAAACATCTTCCAGGGCACGCCAAAGCCTTTGGGATGAGAAGGTGAGTTCGGGAAGGAGGGCAAGAGGAGCTCAGTTTTGGGCACACCATGCACTGCGGCAGAGCCAGACCTAGCAGCGATGGGTTGGGGTGCAGTTTAAAGCTAGTTACCCCCCTTTATCCAGGACCACAGGCCAATCCCCACCTCGTTCACATGGCACAATTAATTCCCCTTCAGAAGGCCATCAAAGACACAATTTAAACTCCAACTGATACTTTTCTGAAGACTTACATGGCCCGTAGAACTTGTGTTCACAGTTGAGCTGGTGAGGGGTGGGATTTCACCTCTGAAACTCTGCTACTCACGTCTCAATACAGGGCTCATTAACATCCTAACTGTGGTTGGGATGCAGGATCCGGTCCTCGGAGAGGAGAGCACTCTAGGATCCGGCAGACCTTTTCCATCTCAAACCATTATGGCTTTGTAATTCATAGGCACAGCTCCCATTAATGCTAATGGCAGTTACTATGCTGCCTGCACGAGTGCAGAATACAACTCTTTGACTTCATTACTGGAATTCAATTTCATTAAAACTGGATACAGAGGGATTGTCCTAAATACACTCTTTCTTATATTTTTTTCATGTTAATGTAACCATTTGAGTATATTATACCCTGCAGAGATGGAAACATTTCTAGTCTGTTTAAACACATTTCCCACAATTGGGAGCAAAACTTTGTCTCCATTTATGCCTTTGACACCAGCTGCCTTCCATTTAATGGGACTTTAGTTGCTAAAGCAAATTAATCCAAAGGTTACTTTTCTCCGCTATTGTTAAATCCAAACCAGACAAATTCACATATTCTGTCAGGGCAACACGGGACCAGTCAGGCAGCCAAATTCCAATGACAGCAATAAATCGAATTATTACCCTGTCCCATTCAAAATTAGGCATTGCTCAGAAAATAGCAACTCGATGATTCTGATAAAAATCCAACAAACCAGAAATTGCAGTTAAGGGAGATAAGATGCAATTCCCAGCTGCTTGCAGAGGGTCAGCTCCTGGCCCAGCGCCTGTGGGAGCAGCATCCCTGCCCTCCCTGCAGCCTTACCGATGGACAACCCTTGGAGGGCTCATAGCCAACAACTGCAGCCTCCCCTGGCACCTCCCTTGGCCAGGATGAAGCAGCATAACCCGTCCTCATCCTCTCCCTGTAGAGCTGTGGATGCAGCTTGGATGAAGATGAGATCCTTGCCTGCACCCGCCCAGCGTGCCTCTCCCATCCCTGCAAGGTTTCTGGTGTTTCCACACAACAAGTGAAAAATAAAGGAGCTGAGGTTATAAACGCTGATACATAATTTACTCCTATTATCAAGATTAAATACATCTTTGCATGCTTAGCATAAAACAACTGCCTTTCCCCAGATTTCTCAAGGACATGCATAAACTTCATTATTATCTAAATAATCAAAAGAGTATTTCAATAGAATATTTAACTGTCTGCCTACTGGAAGCTCACAGCCTTAATCTAACACTGATCCTCTGTTGTCCTTCATGTAAATATTGTTGGGATGTCAGCCAAAGCCTAGGGAAGTGAGCTTCATCTTGGTGGATGGGAATCTCTCGTGTCAGATATAGTCAGTCTGACTAATGAGACCTACAGCTTGCCAAAACCTACAGCCTCGCTGTCTGTTCCAGCCATTGAACGCGCTTAGAAACCCAGTGGCACCAGCCCAGCAGTCTACAGATCCCAATCAACTATCAATAGCTTAAGTGTAAGTGATTGTGTATGAAGTACGAGCCAAATGTGTTTCCTTTTTCAGTTTTAGGACCTCCAGTATTGTTATTGCACCAGTAATGCTTGCACGGAATTAATCATAGACGTACCCACAAGGCAAAACACTATGAGAAGCTCTTTGTACTTTTTAAAAGTGTGCAGCTCTGAAGAGCGGAGGGAGCTGGAAGGCTTCCCAGCACGATGGGGCGTTCCCCACCATTGAGAGATAGCTAAGCATTTCTTTCTCTTCTTTTTTTTTTGAAACCAAAAGCGTTGGTTGCAGGCCATCTCTCATCATGACACTGACCTTGTGTTCCTCCATTCTGGAATCCAGCATTATTGCCTCCCCAGTTTCCTACTTGAACTCTTTGGGGTTATTTTGGATAATCACAGAGCTTTTCCACGCTGGTGGAACCTCTCCTCTGAAGCACAGGGTTTTTCCAGGATGAGATGCTGGCCTAGGGTGGTGGGTGCAGAGAAAATTGCACAGAGACATCACCACGGGGACAGGTCTGCAAAAGCAGTTCTACGTTGTCCAGCATCCAACAGCACTTACAGTCTGATCCAGTATCAGGACTCACGGCGACACAAGGATGCTCCTGTTCCTGTCTGCCCCAGCCACTGATCTACACCAAGGGCTCAAACGAGCCTCCAGCTCCACACCAACAAAGAATAACAGCAGTGTCAGGGAAATGCCAGATGTGGGTTAGACTGGACCCATGGCCACCAGAAGAGATCACGGCATTGTGCCAAAGCTTGGGAATTTGTCCCTTTTAACTCAGCAGAAATGTCATTCTGACAATTAAGATCACCTTCATTAATTAAGAAAGTGATCATAGTCTATAAATATACACATAAAATTACTGTAAATTCAAAAGGCAAACCTAAAACCTCATTACAAGCCTAGGGAAATTACATTACCTGCAAGTCATGGACAAACTCAACTCAACTCCCAGCCAGGCAGGTGGGGTTCCATCCTATCCCATCAGCCCTGCAGCCATGACAGCAAGATGGAAAATGAGCCCTCAAGTTTGCCTGGGGCTGTAAATCGAAAAGCTGCAGGGAGATGACTGAGCAATAGGAATGGGAAATAAGCACATTTTCATGACTGTGTAAGTAGTGCAAGGAAAGCAGTTGGTTTTGTGGCTCCCAGCAAAGCTGATGCCAATCCATGGGCACCTGGGGACTGACGCTAGGTCTGATGTGGGTGGTCTGCATGCTGCCCTGGGGTCCTGCCACATGCTTCTGTCCCGTGGCAGGAGGCTCCTGCTCCCCGAGGTGGGCTGCTCCAGTGCTGCTCAAATATGGTGGGCTTCTAGCCTAACCCCTGCCTGCACAGCCTGCGACGAATTCCGATTTCTCCAAGGCGTGCTGCTGCAGCGCTGCCCCAAGGTCAGGCTGGATTGCGTTGGCTCCTGGCCCCAGTTCACAGGGCTGTCAGCTAAATTGCACCACGGCATCGTTACTCCCAGTGATGGTGTGACAGACAGACAGAACCCAGCTGGATTTTCAAAACCTAAGCAATTTGCAACAGTGACAGGCAAGGAAAAAAAAACCACCAAGCCACAACCCTCTTAGTCTGAGCAGGTTTTATCTGGAAACATCCAAAGCTAGTAGGTGTAAGACCCCACAAAGTCATCCCTCCTGAACCGCTTTTCTGACCAAACCTTTTAACTGTCACTGGGAAATAAAGAGCGATAGGTCTCATTCCCAGCCAGCGCTACCTGATTAGTCTAGTCCCCACCGCATCCTCAACGCAGCCTTTCTTCAAAGTAATGCTGAAATGACTGATGTAATTTGGTGCTTTCAGACAGAGTTAGTGCGAGGAGAAGAGTCAAGTTCATTACGTTGGAGTTCACCACAGGGCTGAAGCAGCTGCAAAGATGCGGCCGATGGTGAGGCTGAGCCGCCAGCCAGGCGCCCGCTTCTGCAGCAGGAGCACAATAAGCACTGTGGGCAGGTAGGTTTAACTCAAATGTGTCCCTCTGTGGTGAGAATCGGCCTGTTTTTCACCCCAAGTACAAGAAGAGGGATGCAACAGGAAGGCAGGCAAGGAGGTCCTGCAGCAATTCTGCTGGAGCCTCTCGACAGGGATCCACCCTCACTGTCTGCGGCACACAGATGTGATGCTGCCTCTTTGCCACTGCACGCTCGCCTCATTTCTAAAACACTTACACATGCAACATGCATTAGAATTAAAAAACCATTAAACCTCGGAAAGGAAAAACTTTGACAGGATGCGTAATATACTAAGTATAATTAATTAAATTGGATGAGGCACTGGGGGACGAGAGAAGAGTGGATGGAGACTGTTCTTGGAAAAGGAATGGTAATGCACTAATGTTCAGTGTACGCCATTAAGTAAGAAACAGCCTTGGAAGAGGCAAGGATGAGTGACAGGAGCTTTGAGAGATGGCACCAGCCAGTTGGGCACCTCGGATACATAGCAAAGAAGGTGATAGCACAAAATGGGACCAATTAGAGCTCTACAAAAATTATAACAAAGGCAGAACAGGCACCCAACAGACGGAAGAACAAAAACTGCATGAAGGTTGCTACATAGCAACCCCCTACCACGGACAGCCTCCTCCAGATTGCTCTTCCCACCCACCCTGCCAGGAATCGGGGTGATGGACCACCTTCACCGCCCAGCACCAGGCTCCTCAGGGCCAGCACAGACATTAGGGCAAGCAAAAAGGAGATTCATCCTGGAAAGCATCTGGCTCTCCATGGTGTAATTCCTCAGTTTTTTGTACCCCAGACATGGTTTCTCAGCGCGGGTAGCACCCTGCTGCATCCACCCCTCTCAGCAGGTGCCAGCAGCAGCTAAGATAAGGTAGGAAGCAGCAGCCAAAGCCATGGCCAAGGAAGGAGCATCAAAGGCAGCCCCAGCCGACACAGCAGGCACAACATGATGAGACAGCCCTAGTCTGGCTGTTCAGCAGGACAAAGTTTTAACAGGCTTAACAACAGCATCAGCACTGATCATTAGGCAATTACAGCTGCTGAAAGTTGACAAAGCACCAGGACCAAATGAATTATCTCCCCAAATCCTGCAGGCAGGAGCATGGAAAAGAGAAAAGTCATCATCAACAGCCTCTGATAGCTCACCAGGTACAGAAGCAGTAACTGAAAACTAGAGCGCTGCTCATTTACTTGCTGTTTGGAGAGATAAAAGGGAAAGTTCAGGAAATGAGGTCTTCAAAAACACTCTCATCATTTAGGGAGCGGTGGGAGGGAAGGTCCTGGAAACACTGATACAGCCAGCATTGCTCAGCCTCTGGGGACGTTTGATTCAGCAAGGAAGGGACTGTGTGTGTTTGGAAAGAGAAGGCAGATTTTGGCTGGGGGAGCTCACTCCTGAATCATCCCCAGCGTGGTTATTTGCTCAGTTCTGCACATTCCTGCACGGCAGCCAGTGCAGGCCAAGAGGACAGTGGTGAGCTTTTATCCTCAAGAATATGCCAAAACTCACTCCTCCAGGGATCTGCAGAGCCTAATCCACATGGGACCATGGTGATTACCTGCTCTGCTCCCTTGTAAACTACAGAACGCTCAGCTTTGTCACGCCATGCTTCTCAAGCACAGCCCTTCACTTTGAGTGACTAGGCATGCTTTCAGGAAAAACATGCAAATGTGATTTAAAGACTCTAAGTGATACAGAATATATCACATCCCTTGGGAACCTGTTCCAGGGGGTAATTATTCTAATTCCTAAAATGATGCGTCTCATTTGCAGCTAGAATTTTCCAAGGCATTCTCCAGCTGCAGTTGTGCCTTGTTCACTGAATCAAAGATGCTTGGTAGAAGATACCTTCCTCCCTGGGTTCACATCTGAACACAGGCTGAGATGTCTGATGTCTCCACCAAAGTTCAGAGCACATCCCCAGAGGATGACATCTCTCTTGCGTCCTATTTCAAGCCCAATTGTCTCTGCTGAAAGAGTCCTGATGGATTCAACAAGCTTTGAGTAAGGTCCTAAATCTCCAGACATAAGTTTGGAGAGTGAAAGCCAATGCCTTTAGCTATACCCAGAAGCTCCTGATACAGAGCAGTATCCAGAAAGCAAGGGGACAGTTTTGCATTGACAAAGCACCTCTGCTCAGTGGCCCCTTCAAGGCATGTCTGCCCAGTGAAAGGCTTGTGTGGATTTTATAGTGAATTAATGGGACTTATCTACCCAATAACAACGGGAAGACTGACAAAGCAGAGGTCAGGTGATGAGGGAACTGCAGGTTGAATTGTTCACTGTAATTACTTGTCTTCATTAATGTGAGGTTCTCGGATCTTAGAGTGATGACTAATGGGTTGAAGTATTTGCATGAGTGAATATACTTCCACAGAAAGACACGTGGCTAAAGGGTGGAACAGAAACAAAAATTTCTTTGGATTTTACAAGGGTGTTTCCACCACAAGATGAAGTGACTTCCCAGAACCCATAAGCACACCAGAGGAGAGCAACCCTAACTGCAAGCTAAACATTTATGTGAGGGCTGAAAGTGCCCAGAAAAAGCACGGCTGAAGGTGGAAATAAGTGATGAACAAGGCAAAACACAGATTATACTTGAGCTGTTTGTGTCCCTGGCACCAGGATGAGTTGGATACAAGCATCATATCTACCTGTTTTCCTGACAGCACTGAGAGGAAACAAAAGTTTAGAACAAGCCAAACACATTCAATTTGCCTGAATAATTTAGGCTGCTGAGTTATCATGTGCTTCGTGGACTGTCATTGGGAAAAGCTGTATTGCAGAGGAAAAGTCTGTAAATCAATGCCTCTGAGGGACCAAAACTAAGCAGAGAGTGGCTCCAAAAGCACTGCCTGTCAGAACAGATGCAGGACATGGAAGCCAACCGGCAAGCACCACAAGGCAAACGGCAGCCCCATGCTCCCAGGGATGGTTTCTCAGAGCCTGCTATAGGAGAGGCAGCAAGGCCAGGCAGAGTGGAGCATCAAGAAGACACAGCTCCTGTTGAAATGTGCTGGTGAGCAGCATCACCAGTACCACAAATAAATCAGTTGGAAAATGCAGAGAGTGAAAACCAATGAGTCTGGTCTACACAAAGTGCCCATCCAAGGACCCACCTGAATGTGCCAGACCCTCTCCAAAGGTATTTATACCCTTCACTAGCTCACCTACTGCTCCCCAAAACACTTCTGCCTCTCTGACCTTCCCTGAATTCTTACTATGCCCGGTTTTGACTTCAGATTTCTAGCCAAATTCCTCTTCCCAAACAGGAGCTGCCCCTTTATAACTTCTCATTGAGCTGTATCTAATCCAGAGGCACAGTTAGTTCAATTGAGAAAGTCGTTCCTCTTGCAGGGCAAATCCAGAGGCTCCTCACCTGGATCAGAAGCGGTTCGCCTATTAAACAAGCTGACTGGAGAACGTGCCTGAGCAGACGAGGCAGCACCGTCTGCTATACTTTCTACACCAGCTACTCTCCCGCTTCATCTCTTTAATGAAGCCGAAGCTTCCAAAGCAGTCAGAGGAAACGAAGTGCCTGACCTATTTTGGTTTGCAAGCAATGCAGACACCCACCTTCCTTGGGCTTCTTGCAAAAATTTCCAGCCAACATTCTTCGCTCTTTCATTTTTCACATAAAAGAATGCAAGAACAACCACAAAACCTACTATCTCCAGCACACACCCAGCAGAGCAGAGTCTAGAAAGGGCCAGAAGCTCCTCACCTTTAACTCCCACCAGCTACAGGTGCTTAGCACCCCCCAGGATGTGGCACCCCCTGACTTGCAGCCAGCACTCCCACTGCTGCAGGGAACCTCCAGTGACGTTCCCATACCTCCACCCATGTGGCAGGGAAGCTTTGGGGTGTACAGCTCTTGAGTGATTCTATAAGGCACAAGGTAGCATCTGTGGTGAAATCTCACCAAATGATCCAAGATAGTTTTCTCCAGCTGGGACCAATTGAATATAGCCTGGGCACTAGATGATGTGGGAAATCAGTCACAGCCGAGCACAAATTTCATGCATAGAGGTAATTACTGCAGCACAAGGTTGGTAGCACCACTACCCACACGACAGTATCTCAGCAATTTTCATTTCCTATTGCTTCAATTCAAAGAGGGTTTTTTCATCTTTTTTTTTTTTTTATTTTGTGGCTCAATTTTCTCCTTTTCCTACAGGGACTGATGTTAACCCAGGATTTCTTCAGGATAAAGCTCTGCTTTCACTACAACTAGTCATTCCATGTATTCAGATGTCCTACTAGTATAAAACCCAGACCTGAAGCCCAACCCATCTCGACCTGACTCCACTTCCCTGCCCCAAAGTGACTGTCACTGCCCAAAGGTGAAGTGACACTGCAGTGGCCGCCGGTCACCCACTGCCATGTGCTGTCACCCGCAGCCAGCTGTGGATGTTGGTAATGAAACACAATGTGCGAGTAGCTAATGAAGCTGGTTACAAACCAAGTCATTCTCCACACTTGAAAAAGAGTGAAAATACGATAAGGAAAATGGAACAAAAGAGGGTTTCTGCTGAAAAATAAAAACACTAAGAGAGCTAAGGCTGAGAGGGGGAAAGCTGATCATTACTATTACAGATACTCAGCACACACAGGGCCATATTATGCTTACTCTGATTATACACATTGTGGCTAGCGTGTATCTATAATATATTTGCTATAAAGAACTTATTTTCCAAACAGACACAGGGGTTAAATGCAGGATGGAAAAGGAAATCACTGAGCAAAGGCAACACAAACCCAAACAGAGCCCAGCAGAGCCCCATGCTACCGCTTTCCAGCCCAGCCTGCTTCACTGCATACCTGCATGTCTACCGCAAGGAAAGTCTGCCAACCTTCTCAATAATTCTGTGACCCATTTAAAAAGATCTACTCTCTTACATTCATATATGCTGTATGAGAAATAAAACATAGAACTCGTGAGTTTTGAGTGGCAGCACTTCCCTTAAGACAGATAAAAGCTGCAAGTTCTGTTTGGTGCCAGTTATTACAAAGTTTTGACTTATCTATTATTACATAGATCATTTAGTAAAACATCCTACATACAAACCCAGTGGTATGTCTCCCTTCAGCAGTTACCTGCAGGAAATGGAGCGGTTTAGACACTCATATTCACCATATTTCAGAGACAGGTGGGCTCCTTCCCCTGCACCCAGGGAAGCAGAAAGGGACAATTCTCCATGGTAGCCAACATTCCAGGGACCAGTTCTACAATGCTGACTCTCCCTGGGGTCAACTCTACACAGGGATTGTTAGGGTTTTGATGAGGATTTGTGGCTCCCCATGTAGAGTTGTCTCTGTGGAGAGCTGCAGAGAGTTGTCCTAGACCTCCCAGGGGAGATGCAGTCCCCTGCCCCGCAACTCTCTGCATTGTGCAACTGTAATTAAGAGAGGTCCAAAGAGAGGTCTTTACTGCACTTATGAAGTTAATTGCACCACAGGTATGTAATTTATATTACCCGCTCCAGAGATGCCAGTCCAGCACCGCATCACCCCCGAGCTGCCGGGTGCATGTTTTGATACAGCAGGGCAGGATTTAACCTGATGGCAACTGCTCGTGCCCAGAAGGCTGCTCTGAAACTCGCTGTGCCGTGCACCCTGTGGCCACAGAGCCGAGGCTCAGCGCGCTGTTTGCAGTGATTATTCCTTTAATAAAGGGCCCTGTATTTTCCAGCGGCTGCAAAATTGATGCAGGTTGCCATGGTAAGCACACACTTTCCCATTTAGTAGAATAATAGACAGCTTTGTGTAATTCACTGATTTCAGATGATTTCTCACCCCAAGAGCAAGTCGCTCAAGTTACATAAGTCACCTGTTGTTGAGTCAATCTGGCAATTTTAATTAGAATAAATTTTTATGATTCCTCTTTGCAACACTTAGAGCTGCTCTGCCACCAGAATGCTGAGATGTCTGTAAATTATACGGGTTCCAATCACATCTTTTTTTGCTGTTTTAATTACAGTAACATTGCAGCATTAATCATGTAAGCCTCTGTTAAACAAGTAACAGCCATCCTCCATCATAATTAAAAAGAAAGGCCAAGCAAACAGGAGCTTTGGAGTTTACCATATTTCCTCTGAAAATTGTATTTTAACTTAAGAGTTTCACAAACAGTAGTTTTATTTGGCTTTAATTAGTGCTGTGAAGGAAACACCGAAAGGTTAATAAGAGATGGTTAGTTTGTAATGCAAGTTTCTCGGTGCCAGCCCCAGCAGTTCAGTCTGTTTTCAGAGTCATTAACGATGTAGATTGATTACAGGAGGAGATCAGGAAGTGCTGGCTTGCTGTGTTAGCAGAAGGTTAGGTTTTATTCATACACCTTTCCTACTGCTAAATATGATGGCCATTACCTTGACCATTTTGCTAGTCTTAACTGCTGTGAGACAGAAAGTGTTAATAGTTTCCTTAGAGGTTACTGGCAAAAGGAAAAAAAAAAGTCCACATGAGTTTTTTTTTGGCTTGTTTGTAAGGGAAGAGGAAGCTGCAAGCTCAACTGAACTGATTATTTATCTTAGAAATATTTGAAAATCCAAGTATGGGGTGGTGGTTTTGGAAAAGGATGCTTTGGGAGAGCCAGGGTTAGCACTGTCCCATCCTTCAGCTGAACTCTGACGAAGATCTTCTCTGCAAACCTTCTGCTTGAGCTGGAGCTTAGGAGCGATTAACAAATCCAAGCACAAATAGAAGCAAAAACTATCTAACCAGAAATACCACTTCTTCATATCTCCTATAAATTGCTCTCCAGTCACCCAGCAAAAATATGGGTAAGCAGAAACTAAATTTGACAAAATCTCATTAAAAAGTACAATAAAACGCTAGAAATCCTCCAACTTCCTGGGTTTGATCATTCATCCATTACAAACCTACACAACAGGGCACGGATCCAAATTTAATTTCATTCTCAAAGTTGCCAAAATATTCACATCTGGTGAATGTTTTCTGTGGTTACATAGAAAGGACCTGAGGATCTAAAGGTTTTAACTCCTGCGACCCTGGACTGAGCAACTTCAGAGATGGAGACATTGCAAGAATTACCTTGGATGGAAAGAACCTGAAAACTGAAAAAAAGAGTGCCAGGAATGCAGGAAATATGATAATGCTTCTCATACAAACAAAACAGTTTATACATCTGTTTGTCATTTACTTCTGTTGTTGCAGAAAGGGATTGGTGTTCATTTATTGCTATGGATATGACTTCAGTGTCACCCTGCCCCACCATCAGTTTCCAGCAAGGATTTCTCCAAGCTGTGCTCAATGCTACAGAGCTATGAAGCTAAAAAAGAAACAACAGGAGGGATCTGTTTGTGACAGTCAGAGGGTCTGCGCGTGTAATTCAAGCTCCTTGAGTGACCACTGCCCTGCTCTTCTGTGATGCAATGTGGGAGTCAAGGAAGGTGAGCCCAGGGGTGGGGCAGCCTGATCCACTGCCCAACTCTGCCTGACAATGACAAGGGTCATCCTGGAGAAAGATTTGTTAGTTTGAGTGCTTGAAAGCTTTTCTTCTAGTTAGATTCACTCGTCTAATAAAAGATATTACATCCTTCTGTAAGCCTTGTTGGGCAAAATGAAGAGGAGTGGGAGCATGGGGAGGATGAAGAGAGCATGTACAAAAGTATCAGTAACCACCACGCAGCCATCCACAAGCTAACTTAGATGCCTAATAGGTAATCATTTAAAATTGTAGGAATCATAAGAAAGCAACTCCGCTTCTCAAAGCCCAGCTTACCCACTCATCATAAAAATCCTTCTCTAGGGTTTCAAAGTACTTTGAGAAGCTGACTGCTCCCTCCAGGCTGGCCACTGCGGGAGCACCACTGAGCTCACCGAGTCTGCTTTACTGAGAGATCCATGCAATAATCCAGAAATCAGAAGAGCTGTAGTAATTGACATTGCCCTGTAAAGAAAGCTTACAGCATTTATCCATCTTAAGGGATGTGCCGTCATTCACATACTAACATTATACTCTGTGTCTTGTGCTGCATATATGAATACAAGAAAGTAGGCATTTTTATTAATTTGTATAAAATTCCAGAGAAATGTAGCTGTATTTCCAGCTTCCAAAGCCCTAGAATATGTCACTTAGGTCTTCATTTTCATACAGCTCTATGCGTAGCCTTTCTACAGAGTAAAAAGGAGTTGCAGGTGGAACAACTGCTGGAAATCAGCTTAAAAAAAATCAACAGTTTCTAATGCCTGTGTTTGCCTCCAGTTAATACCATTAGTCATGTTCTCAATTCATGACTGAAATGCACACAGATACTATGAAGATGAGCATAAGAGGCAATTGGAATATTCTAGATAAAACCTGATCCCCTAAATGATGATGTACCTGAATAATTTGGGATGTAATCATCAAGAGAAGTTTCAGTGAATATCATGCGCCCATCCCTCTTTTACATTCAAGCCTATTTCTGTACTGTGTGATAGTATAAAGACAACTTAATATAAGCATTTAAATATAACTCATTTCTATTCAAAGAACCCTTCGTCTTGCTGGAGTTTATGAGAGTCAGACAATTAAATCATCTAGGTGAGCAAAGTTACTGAAATGTGGAAATGTATGCAGGATCAGGTCTTTCCAGATGACATTTCACGCCAACCATTACTGCTGATCTGGCATCAGAAAAATGGAAGTGATGCTTTTAGAAGCAATTCTCTGAAGAGACACATTACTGACATTGCTTTAAAACCCTTTCACTTTGATTTTAAAGCTTTTACACTATTTCATGGCTGTGGTGACTATTTCTAAAGCTGGCTCTTTTATGATTAGTGTGTGTTTGTTATTTTCATATTTTCATTTGGATTCTATTTTTACCTTAAACACTTTAAATTTACCTTTAAATCACTGCTTCATTGGGCCAATGATTTTTCCTTCTACAACTGATGGTAAAAATACTGGCCAGCACTAGGAATTAAGATAAGTTTGAAATCTGTTGCTTCTGTCATTAAAAACATATATTTGAAATAATTCCTTTCCAATTTCTATGCTGGCAAGAGCTCCTGTTACTTATGGAGTACAACTCTGGCTCAAGGCAAGGTGAAAAAGATGATACTAAACATTTAAGCAAATCCAGGTGGCCATACACATCCACACAAAGGAAACAAGCCAAACCTGCACAAACACTGTGTTTGGAAGAGGGTAAAAGGATTTAAAAAAAAAGTTCCAGTATGAGCGAAACCAAGGGAGGAATAACTACCTGAATCACAAAACATAGTATCTAGCCTCAAAGATGCTAATTCAGGTCCTGAGGGATCTAATCAACCTCTTTGTTGAAGTAAAGATAAAACTTTTTGACAGCAAATGCTTTCTGATAAAATGGAATTTTCAATTACCCTGTGAAACATCTGGTCCACACTGCCATTTCCCAGGAAAAGTACCGCCATGCTCTGCAATGTTGGAAAACATTTCACACTGAGATTTCCCCACATTGCTGGGAGGAACAGGTGCCAGGAGCTTCAGAACCGATGGTAAAGCTCCTGTGGCCGCCAGCATCCCCCACAGAAGCGATGCTGATGGTGGGTCTTCCCCCTGGCACCACCGCACACTTCACCCCCTTTCTGGAAATCACATTTTCCTCCAGTATCGTATTTTGAGTCAAGGTTACACCAAGACATGGAGAAAATACATCCAATAATGTAGCAAAAGAGGACAAGATACAAAGGGGGACACCAGGATTTTTCCCCACCTTCCAAAAGACTTTACCAGCCAATTTGAAATGTCTCTGAGATCCTACAGAGATTTCAAACCTTCATTTTTTCTAACAAATCCATTTGGAAGTTCAGCCGAGGACACCATTAGGAAAGGAGTGCATATAAACTTCTAGCAGTGCTTAACACCTCCACAAATAAACAAACAATTAAACAGCAGCAAAGCAATAGCAAAAGGTGGAGTGGCACCAGTGCCCGGTGCCAGCCTTCCTCAGCATCCCATTTGGTATCAATTAGCAGGGGAAAGAAAACAATTCTGGGCGATAATGAACTCCAAATTGGGTACATATTACAGCAATTAAAGCCATCTTTTCAACTGATTAATTTATAATCAATAATTAAGATCCTGAGGTAAAGAGGGACTGGGCAGAAGTCCTACTCCCAAAATAAGAGACATGGCTGAGCTCCAGGCAGTATTTCTGATGACCTACTGCTGCCCATTAAAGCTTGATATCCTCCATGGTTTGCCATTTTTCTGCAAATCTAGGTCATTTCAAAGGGCTCCTGCCAGCGGGACTAGCAGCCAAGAGTGGCACCATGACAATGAAGGGGGAACAGGGTCTGGAGGACACCTGACCATCTGCTGCAGGTCCCTGAGGCTCCCATGGCCAGGTCCTCATCAGCACTGCTGGGCTCACACACTGCTTTAACACTAAGGACCTTAGACCTATCCATGTCTAGCCCATGCCTGCCACATTCGGCAGGAAATCCAGCATCTCAGTAAGCAAAGGCTGGTCAGACAGATCCACATTAGCCCCCTCATTGCCATCCCAGAGGGATCATCTCCTACCTCCAAGCTGCAAGGATCAACAAGCACTCTGCCTCAGCAGATCCAGGATTACCCACCCAGCAGATAAAGGCTCCTGAATTATCTGTGTTAAGTCTGAGAGTTGGCCACTCACAAAAGACTCACAGTGTTACAAGCCCACCAGAGTCTGGCCATGGGGACAACTTGCTGGGCTTCAAGGCAGAGGAGATCATTAGCACTGATGAGCAAACTGTGACAACCCTTCCAACACACGTTTCTGGGATTGCAGGAGACACAGTTTGAGTAGAGACGTTAAGTTAAGGCGAAGCACGGGGACAGGAGCTGCCAGGCTCTTTCAGCCACAGACAGTGTGTCTGGGGCAGTGGTCAGGCAACGGGTCCTGTGCATCCTTGGCATTGAACCTGTTTTCTTCCTATTCTGCCACTCTAACGCAAATTTGGTACAAACTACCATGCCCAAACCATCATTTTAATCATGCAGGAATCACTGTTATCACCATCATCTCAGCATCTTGATTTTTGTGATTATTTTCTGCAGAGCCCACTCAACAAATCAGCTCAGAAAATATTCTCTTTCACCTTTTTTCAGCTTTTGTGACAATAACTGCTAACCTTCACCATCTGCACTGCTCCTGCCATTGCCCCACAAACACCCTGATAACCTTTGAGATGAGTCCTGCCTGCTTATCAGCAAGAGACAGTATAGGTCCTGCAGAACATGAGAGCTGGACCCAGCACACCTGCCTGCCTGTAGGTCCAGCTGGATGGCAATGAAGTGCTGGCATGTCAGCTTCGTCTCCAAGTAATCCAAAACCAAGAGCACCAACCCTCAGACCATCACAGGACTGAGAGCCAGACTCACAGGTTGTCTTTGGAAGTCACCTTCTGGAAATACTCCTGATTTTGGGGAGATATTTTACGGGCAAAGAGGAGTTCTTGTTACACTGGATTGGACCATATTTATTTCCATTTGACTCCTCCAACAAGCTCTGCTTCCAACTCATCCTCTTTAACTCATTTGCATTGTTATCTGGTGCACACCAGAGCCAGCACGCAGACTTATCAGAAATGTAATCTCTGTAAAACCCTATCTGCAGTCCATAGAGATTGTTTTTTTTTGCTGAAGGAATGTGACAAAAAATTAACAGATGTTGCTCAGACCATTCAACAGGACAGGAATCAATTATGAACATTTCTGCTCCTACAGTTATCCCTTACTGCAAATGCATCTTAGGAAACCCTTTCCTGATCGAAATGAAAAAGCATTTCTTTGTAATAGAAGAATAATAAATGATAGCTATCAGCCTGCATTCTCTGACACGGTGCCGGTCCGCAGAGAATTAAACTGCCACTGTACAGTTATATAAATGTTTAATTTTTTTCATCTTTGGCCACAGTAGGGTTGTCTAGAAATACATTATCGCTGCGGATGCCATCCCTCTCCAATTAGCGTGGCTGGCAGCGTGGAATGGGTAGGTGACCTCTGTGTTCCCCTCCTCGTGGAGTCTTACAGGGTTAACTATGGCCATTTAACAGACTCTATCGAGAATTAATACAGCGATCAGCTTCTCTCCAGAAAAAAAGAAAACATTCAGCGGCGCAGATGGCAAGAACTCTCTCTCTCCCGTTTGACTCTTTTATGACAGCAAAACAAAGGCTTTTAATGATGTTTACCATGAATTGAATTAAACAGCTGAAGACCAGTTCATAATCACAGCATTTTGTTTTCATATCCTTAAGTCTTTTAGCAGTGGGGCTTCCAGTTGAGCCTCAGCTACAGCTTATCTCAAGATATAGCCAAGCGCCCTGAGGCTCTCCTGCGCCGAAGCACCAAACCGCATTCAGGCTTCTTAATTGAAAAAGACAGGATGTTTGCATAGGATGTTTGCATCAGTCAGACATTAAAAGCGACATTCACGCCCAAGTACAAACGGTGGTTTAGGCTCAGCTGAACTCCTCTGACTTCTTTCCTCTAGCTAATACCGATCTGGTTTCAGAGCAGGACTTCATCCCCACACGCGGGGATGTGTAAGAGCTGAAACCCCACCATCTATTCAGGTGAAAAGATACAAAACGCTCACCCACTGGCCTGAGTTAATCCCTTGTGGGATGCCTGACTAATTGCCTACATGCTCTGATGACCTTCCAGAAAAGCTGCCTGGACACTGCCTGTGTGTGAGAAAGCAAGCAGAGTGCAGGGGACAGGGTGCACTGCCTGCACTCCAGAGAGGAGCACTGGCAGGAACCAGCGCCGGGCACGGCACCAGTAATTCCTGCCCTAATCCCAACTCTGACGCTCGCTCGCTGTCAGGCAAATGCTCAAGGCCTTGGGTTTTCTGCCTGTGAAATAGGGGATAATCCTAACTGCTTGCTTACCTGACAGGCGTAGCGTGAAGATTAATTTGTATCTACCCAGCACTCTGACGATGTACAGCGTTATCCCCAGCAAGAGCTAAGCATCCTTACTGTGCACCCAAGGCAACATCAGAGCCACCGAATGGGGCACGTGGAAGTCAGAGGGAGGGTGGGTAGCACCCTAGGATGCACAGTGGTGGCTCACCTTGTTCAGGCCCCTGGGACCCCATGGAGGGGACACTGGTGTTCAGCACATCGTTGACGGCTGTGTCGCAGTAGAGGCCCCGCTGCACGTCGTGCTCGCTGTCTGTCTGGTCGCTCTCCTCATGGCCGCTGTCCTTCAGACTGTTCCCCTCCAAGTCCTTGAATGTGGAGCTGCTGGGGGAGACACAGCCGTCACTTACAGAGTGGGACAAGGTGGCCTCTGATGCGCTGCGGTGAGACTGTGCCAACACCTCTCAGCCTCACATCCCGCAGGGACAGAGAGGTCCCCTGACACCCCAGCACCCAGTGTCAGGGCTGGGACTGGTCCCCAGCACAGAGAGCTGGAAAAGTGGGCACAGAACATCCCAAAACACAGCATCCAGCCTGCAGCACCTCGGAGGCTGTTTCTCCCATGAGCATGGTGAGAGCCTGTGGGTCAGGCTGCTGTGGGTATTATGGAAGTTGAGAGGGAAGCCAGACTTGAAAATAAAATTTAAACAATACATACGTTATACAAGCTGTTGCTATAACTTGGATCAAGCCCTATTACCTCATATTGAAGTTATACAGCATCTAAACCCTCATTTTTTAGGTTAAAGGCCAAATCCTAATCTCTTACAGTTTGAAAATAAAAATCTTCTTAGAAACAGGAATTTCTTTTCATAAAGATGATGTCATTCTTATTTTTAAACATAGCAATTCTGGGTCCAAGTTCATACAACTTTAAGGAGACGTGATAAACAGTTAACTCCTTGACATCCCCTGCAAGCGTAGCCATTGCTGGGAGGACCTGAGGGCTGAGCTGCACTCAAATTTCCCCCAAGTGCTGAGCAGTTCCATCACAGCCCCCAGCTCTTAGACTGGAGGGATGAAAGAGTTTCCTTTCTGGCTGCACTGGGGATCCTTCTGCTGCTCCCCACTGCCCTGGAAGGGGTGATGCCCCAGGACACCCAGCTGCAGTGAGCCATGAGGTGACGTCGAGGTGCACCTGCCCCAGGCAGCACTGCCATCAGGGTGTCCCTGGGGCCACCCATCCCGTGCTTCTTTCCACACCCAGACTTGGCATCAGAAATCTGCACTTATCTCTGTGGAACCAACTGCACCCACGGCCCCAAACTTTCTTGCTGGCTGATTTGAGGTGAAACAGCGGTGGAAGAAGGCGCTGGTGCTTCAAAGCCCCAAAGAGCTGGAGATTTTCATTACTTTTAAAAGCCCTTTTGCGTCTCCACGGAAACCAAGCAGACCACCTACCATCTGATGCTTTGCAAAAGCACGCAAGGGGGGAACTCTGAAATACACATAAATTGGTAAACCTTCAAACATTACCTTTTAAATAAAGATGTCCCTGTTGAAGCCACTGACTTTGATTCCAGGCGACATCAAAGAATTTTAAGTTAAGAAAGCACTACAAATCTACAATTCATTTGTGTGCACATAGATGAGCAAGCGAGGCAGGCAGACAACACAGGAAAAGTACAAATAGATTAATTAAAGCACTGGATTTGAGGAGATTCACTCAACGAAGATAGAAGAGCTACAACATCTTCATAAAGGCAAAGGATGAAAATGATGCCACGGTACGTTACAGAAAATATTTTTCGTTCTTAGATGTCTGCACAACATTCCCAGCACTCGTTGTACTTAAGTACGAGACAAAGGTATAAAGCAAGAGGAAACGCTGTCCTACACGGAGCTGCTGTTCATAACGTGCAGGCAACCCACGTTACAACGCATTTATCTTCCCTGCAGTGAACCAGACCGTAATGCAGCAGCCACACGACATGTTTCTGTTGTTGACACCTCTTTAAAGGATGGGCAGGTCTCAGGGAATCGGCAGCGGCAGCATTTCCTAAACAATACAACCTGGGAGTAAGCCCTGCTGCGGTAGGCAGGAGCGCTGCTTGCCTTTATCTTAGGTGTGAACACTGAAAGATTAATAGATTCGGGGGTCTTTTTTGGGATGCTTGCAGACTCTCTGGTGAGGAGCAGCATGGCACAGGCAAACCTTCCCTCTCACAATCGCATTAGCATCATTAAACATCATGAGACACACAGGCAAATATACCTGCCCTCCACTAGCTGAACCCGAGCCGCTTAAACAACGTGCTTGCAGCTCCCTTACTTCTTATATTTTTAAGATGTAAACAAATGGGATCTCAGCCAGGCAGATAATTGGATTTTTTTACTGCTCAGATCAGATCTCAACACTTGAGGGCCGGCTCCTGCTCTCCATTACACCTCTGCTACCATGATGGTTTCTGCAGAGCTCACAGGCACAAGCCCACCAGCCATGGCCACAGGCACGGTCCCAGCTCACCCACCACATGCCCGGCTGGTCCTTGGGGAGGAAAGGGGAGTGGGCAAAGAGCTGCTCGCATCCTGCGCTGGCAGACAGCCCCCAGCCCCACGCGGCGGCCTGCTGATGAGTATTGATTGTGCTGTGTCAGTGCCTTTCCCTGCCTCAGAAACAGCCAGGGAGGCAGAGGCAAGCCTGGCCACCTACCCCACAGGGGGAATGCTCACCTCGAGTTTAACACAATCCAGCGGCGTTCAATCGGGTAACCTCAGCATTAACCTCCCTGAAACATTTCTTTGCCACTGGTAAGCTCTGAGGATACTAATACTTTATCCAAAGAGTTAAATTCCCCCAAGGGTAATTGCTAGGTTGCAACTGAACTGATGATTTCCTTTTTACCCATGGAAGAAAAAAGCTCAGCAAAGCGTTGTTTTGCCTTGGTATTCAAACTAAAACAGTGAGAGTCTAACCAACCCAATTATCTGCCCCCAAATGAGATATTTTTTTTTTCTTTTCCCCCACCTCACATGGCAGGGAGATCTCAGCATCCAAATCTATCATTTTATTCCTATACATTTAAATAGAATAAACTCTATGAATTTGAAAGTTGTCAGGGTAACAGCACTCCACCTCACTCGCTCTAACTTCCCAGTGCGAAGGAGCCAACAAAACGAGAAAAGACCTGTCTTTATTGCAAACCAAGAGCAAAGGGACTTAATAGGAAATAAACACTGTTTTTAAATTCAAATGATTACTCTTGAAACATTTTGCATATTTAAAAAAGCAAGTAGTATATAACGCAGTAAGGAATAACATTAAATAATCAGGATTTGGCTGGGCAAACCCAAGTGCTTTCAGGCGAGCCTACATACCTTTTTATTAAATGAGCTCTGCTGTTCACATAGTTGGAATCGAAGGAGTAGTTTTCAGTCTAGAAGGACAAAAAGAAAAAGAAGATGGTTAGCAAACTGATTTTTCTATGACTGGGATCAGACGGGTTTACAGGGCGAGGAGGAAAACCAGCAGCAAGCCCTATGGGAGGGAAGGAGCATCTCAGTACAGGACAGACCCCAGTGAGCAGGATGGAGCTGGGTGTGGAAAACTCCTCCCTGTTAGTCTTTCCACCAGCTTTCACCAAAGAAAAAGGCTGGCTGGTCACCACAGAACAATTTGCAGAGGAGAAACAATGTAACTATGCTCTGTTACAAAACTAATTGCTTTTAATTCCCTGATGGACTCGATTCTATGCGTGTCAATTTGACTGAAAGTTCAAAAGGTATTTTTCTTATTAGTGCATAATTAACATGTTAAAATATTTATTGCATAGATATGTAAATGCCAGCAAGGTAATCCCCTGCTGGAGAATTTAATGCGGGCACTTTTCTTTGTTTTACATCATTTCATTTGCAGAGACAGTAGGTTCTGTTATTAATAAAAAAGCAAACAATAGGTGACATGCTTAAAAGTTGGAGGGGAGTGAAAGCAGGTGTGGGGAAAGTCAATGGATTTGTCATTTGCAAGCAAAACCCACTAACTCCCTCTGCACTTGAAACACTGTCTTTTAACCTCAGATTACAAAGCCCTGGAGTTCCAAATCTCACAGCAGGTAAGGAATGAAGAAAGCAACCAGAAGGTGGAGAGCAAGGTGTTACTGCCCAGGAAGAGATGGTGGGAGCCATCGGGTAGGATGCTGCGTGGTGGGAGCCGCACAGTGTGGTGCAGCGGCTGTTACACAGTGCGATTTGTGGAATTTGGGATATATGGTGGGTCATGGTGGGATCTGCAGAATAGAATGTGGTGGGGATGCATGGTGAGTCACAGTGGAAGATGTGTGATGAGACTTGGGATCTGCACGGCCTGGCCAGGACCTTTTCTGAGCTTCAGGTACCCATGAGGAAGCAGGTCTGTTTGTATGACTCGGACATCCCAGTTTATCTGTCCATCCACCCAAAGCCCCACAGATCCACAGAGATCCCAACCGGGCTTCCCACCAGCATCATCCCTGTCCCGGGGCATTCTCCTTGCCCTCACCAGACACCCTGGACAGTAGGAGGGGCAGACTCTGCTCTATCCCAGCTGACAGCAGTGTCCTCCCAGGACAGAAGTAGGGTCATGCACATGCCCCAGCAGCCCCATCCTGCCTTCTCTCCACTATAGGTCCTCCTGGTCCCAGCCCTGCAGCCACTCTCCTTCCCAATGATCTGCTCTGGGATAGTATGGCCTGTTTTTATGGCAATTATGAAGACGGTAAAAATAAATGCATGCATCTTTAATGTCTCAATAAATAAAGGAAAGCAGAGTCTGCTGCTAACGTAATCACAACAGCAGGATGCAGGGAGCGGGGACGCTGCAGCAGAGCCGAATGTGAAATCCAATCGTACCCCGGCAGAGGTTACACTGCTTTGCCAAGATAATAAAGCAAAGGCAGCGTGGTTAAGTGTGACCTTTTCTGAAATACAGCACAATATCTAATTTACCAAACAGGAGCCTCCCAGAGAGAAACATGCAAGGAGCTGCGAGCCGGGGGAGTTGGCCTAGCACTCGGCACCGCTCAGTTATTACTTTCACATAGTAATTACTGCTGGAGAGTCACGCAGGAGATTTACTGCACAAACGACTAGTCCCTGCAGTTCCTGCATCCTCAGTCCTGCAGAACATCTTTGATGCTTAGAGCTCAGGAGCAAACGAACACATGTATTTTCAAAATACGTGATGCCCAGCACTTTAAATGCCACAGAAAATGCCTGATCCTGTGTTCATCCACCAATACTGGCACTGCCACCCTGTAGGAGGGATGCTGCCCCATGGCATCGCCCCACAGCAGCCCCACATGAATAAATACGCTCAGAACAGCCAAATGATTGAGGGCAGGAGGGATGGGAGCCAGTTTTGGGGCAATCCCTGCTCGGCAGGGAAACCCCTCCATCCATCACCCTGTGCTGGCAGATGTGGGAATGGCTTCAGCAAGCCCAGACAGTCAGTTGGCTCCATCCCCACATCATCAGCCCCAACACCATGCCGTGCAGCAGCACGAGACACCTAGCACCCACCACTATGTCCATCAGCTTCCACCCTCCTGTATGTGTACATTCCAGCCCCAGGACAACCAGGAGAGGAATGGGTGGGTGGGAGTAACCAATTTCAATATAAACACATACGTTACGGGGCTTTAAATATTTCAGAGCACTGATGCTGCATGGCTTAGGTCTTGAAAGACCAAGGAATACCCAGGGCCATGTGCAGGGAATGCAGGTAGAGAAAACACCACACGTGCTGCCATCACATCTCCTGCTGCAGCCCAGATACAGAGCTTGCGCTAAATCCCCCTCGGATCAACATCACTTGGAGCTTTGCTATTGATTTCTGACCCAAAAGAAGATCAAATCCTGGCCTAACTGAAATCATTTGGCATCGAGTAATTCCCCATGATTTACATTTGATAGACTGGAGTTACATCCTTCCCATGTGGACTCCCTAGTCCACGTGTCCCCTCAGCATCCGTTCCCAGGCTTGGAATCCCCCACACCACCAAAACCAGCATGATTAATGCTAATTGCTTCCAGATTTCGGACAAAACAAGGAGTGACATGACCACAAGGATGAGAAATGTGCTTCCCCAGGCTGTGAGTTTGCACCTTTGGTGAGGGGCTGCCCACACCTGCAGGAGGGTGGGCTGCCTGCCCTGCCCACACCGGCACACTCCAAATGCTGCACAAGGCAGCCCAGCAGTTTGCGAGACCTCTCCTCAGCCACGGGATTATCCATCAAGGTTATCTCCATGCAGGCTAGGGGATCAAAACAGAAAAATAAAAAATAAATGAGATTTTTCATGGAGAAGGGCTGCTTTATAGCTTGTATTATTCAATTGAAATTCCCTTGATTTAATTCTAGTTCATCCTGCAAAAAGCAATCCCTTACAAACAGAGGTAAAATGATGGGGAAGGAGAACATCTCCAACATGTCAACATTTTAATTGGGAAAAGATCCACTCCCTCTCTTAATGAGGCCCAAAGAACAAAGTCAAAGCATAAAAATGAGGGAAAAGGTAAGGCTGGCTGGTGCCGATGAAAGTATGCTCTTCATAAAGTGCATCATCAAGAGGCCTTGTCTTCTTATTCTGGGAGAAGCAAACAGTGTTACTTTCTCACTGATCAGCATCGCTCCTGTTGAAATCAGTGGGAAGCCCAGCCTCAAACCCAGCCTCTCCTCTCCAGATCCAGAGCTGGGTCCAGCGAGGACCTCCTGAACAGCACTGCCAATTGGTATTTCCTGCTCATAGTAACACGAATAAAGGCTGCTCATGCTTGTCAAGATCAGACCCTCAGTCTCTTTGTCATGAATAAACAATAGCTTCAAGACATCAGAAAGCACCAGAAAACACCTAGCATAAAGTTTGTAGTCTCAGCCTGCATTTCTCTTGGAGCAGAGAAACCCTGCTGGTTTTCAGGCTTGGGATTTGCCTTCCAGGTGCTGATGTGTTGGTGTCAATGCCATCAAGAGGAGCCCTGGCTCAACACCCAGTTTACCAGAGCCTAATTCGAAAAATGCTTGTATTTAGTTGCTGCCTTAGCAACACAAATATAAATATAATAACAGACACACTCAGAATCAAGCAATCAGCAGGGAAATTTAAAACTTTTTTTCCCTGGTGGCCACTTTCGGTTGAGAACTGCCAATTCCATTAAATTAAAAAAAAAAAAGATGTACAAATGTCAGTACAACTCTTCTTGACCTGGATATCACAGGGGGAAGGAGGGCGACTTCTCCATTAGCAAACAGCCAGTTAGCAACAGGGCACTGCTCTAACGACTGCTCACTCTCTGCCTTAGAAACAGAAATAAATCCCAGAGGATCCAAAGGCAGTTTAAGAGGAATTAATGCAAGTGCCAGTGGAAAGGTCAGCAGGCTGCAGTGACTCCAGGCACAACCACTGCTGTGGACTGTTGGAGAAACAGAAGATTCCGGCTGAGGTCGGTCCCCAGGGTGGGAGAGGGACATATTTTAGGCCATGCCAGGAAGCTCAGATCAGCACAACTGTGTCCCTTCCAGCCTGTCCACCTCGGGACAGATGCCCAGGATTTGGCTTTTTCCTCATTCTTCCTTCTTCCCAGCTATTTGAAATGTGCTTTTCTTTCAAACCAAACTCTATTAAGGTGAAAATCCAGCTTTCCCCACTGTGTCTGGATCTGGACTCTTGATGCTCCTTGGTCCACACATTTGCCGCCAGCAAAGTCCATGGTTGTTCAAAGCTGGACACATCTCTCCCGACCCGAAGTGACAGGTATCCGTCCTTCTGCCAGCCTCCACCTCGTAAGATGATTTTAAAGCATCTCAACATGGCTTTTTTTTGCCCTTCTTCTCACTTCAGGGTGAAAACATTTCTATCGTTCTACAAATTATTGTAAACCTGCTGCAACCTCCTGCCAAAGCACGTAGGGACCCTTCACAAAATCAGCTTCATAAAAATGACACATTTAGCACCACTTTTTCAGGGTTATCCCTTGAGCCTTTTTTTTCCCCTGTGTGCCTTGTTAATAAAGCTTGCATGTCACCCTTTATTATTAAAAATCACAGCGGACCTTTCTCCAAGGCTGCAATGTGCATTTCTCCTTTTGAGTTTCAGAAAATCCTCCTGAAACACGCAATGGCTCCTCATCCTCTGCATCAAGCTGCACATCTTCACCAGGAGCACCAGTCTCCTGACCTTCCCTCTGTGCTGCAGGCATCGTCAGGGACCACAGAACTGGCAGATTGTTCCCAAAAATCCACAAGGCCTCTCTGACGGGGAAGGGCAGGGCTTGTAAGACCTTATGTCCCGGTCCTCTTGTATCCTTGGTCCTGTTCTCCATTCACCAGTCAATCACAGGCTCCAGCATCTGCAATAAAACTGTTGCTGCCTGTTAGGAGATCTTGCCAGCACTTAATTCTTATGGTTTGAACTATATTGCGGGTGATATAGAATTCATGCAAATTAAATAAAACCACTCCAGCTGCACTTGGGAAACAGGGAAAATTTCAAAGTAGGGACCAGGTCAAATGAAGTATGCATCCACAATGAGGGAAAGTCATTATCATTTAGCAAGCTGCTTATTTACTCCATGGGAAATAAATAAGCAGTCTGAGACTCCTTCCTGCTGAGAGCAGGCGCAGCATGAAACCCCATCGAACACCAAAATCTAGCCCCACAACCCCAAGAGGAACAGCCGGGTTTGTCCTGATGCTCTCACGGCCAGCAAGGCAGCTGGTCTTTCTCTGCACACTGGCAGGAGACTCATGAGATCCAGCTCCAGGCTGGGAAAGGATCACAAAGGGCGTCAGGATTGATATTCCCCCTTTGCATGTGACACCACATAATTAGCCCCTGTGCTACTGGCTGCTGATGAGGACACCACTGCCTCTGAGCATCAGTCAGGGTCAGGATCAGTGCCTCACCAACCTGAGGAGCTCTACTCCTCCTTTCCCACACTTGCCACCGGCTCTACTCAGGCTCTGACGGCATCTGCAATGTCTCCAGCCATGGATGATGGTATTGAGCACCACAGACACTGCCTGGGAAGATGTAACAGAAGACAGACTCATATTTCACAGTTCCTCACTCTCCAGCATCAGCACCTCCCGATATGGTGGGTATCAGAGATGCGAGAGCAGCACCAGCTCAAGACTCTTGGTTAAACACCCTAGCAAACTCTACCCAAAGAAACTACTGGTGCTTCCACCTTGGGGGAAAGTCAGCAAATGTTGATAGACATGATGGGCTGAACAATGCCGCATCAAGGCCTTTGGGATGGACCCAGCTGGGCACCAGTTCCCAACAGCAGCTCCAGCCCACTCCAGGACTGCTGGAGCACAAGCCAGGGGGAGAGTGATGCACCTCTGCTGTGTCAATAGCCCCAGGTAAGATGGAAGGGAAACACAAATTATTTCAGCTCTTATTATGGAGCATTTAAGAGCCAGTCACCTGGAGAAGTTTAATAGAGGTTAAAAGGATCTGACCTCTGGCATCTCCCTTTGCAGCCATTCCCCCACACCCCAGCTCACGCTAAAGCCTATAATACAGGAGATTGCAAATTGTAAACCAGCAACACAGTGTCTCTGAAAAAGTAAGTGCATTTAGCATCTGATATTGATGTTTTATAATTAGATGTAATACAGCAGATCATTTTCCTGCCCTTGATCAATGAAACCAGGGTTGGGTTTTGGGGTTGGGCTTTTTTGCAGACACTCTGATTGCTGCCTAAACCAAACGGAGCTGTGCCTTGCTCAGTTCAGCAGGAATGAGCAGAGACGAGGATGTGCAAACACAGCATCCATTTAGATTTACTATCCCCGAAATATAAACAGAATGTTTATTTCTGACCTTTTAAGCACTAATTCCAAATTTAATGAGGCACAATGAACATTCCTCAGAGCCACACTCCATGGCTGCTTAACACCACCGACCCTCTAATTATTACTGCAGCTTAAATAAAGGGCATTTGGTTCTGATGGACATTATTAAACACCGAAGGAACTGAGTCCAGCCTCCATTTTCTCTTGATGAAATAAAAAGCATTGCAGAGAAATCGCTGGGAGAGTTCATCCTTCAGCATCACCCTGCTCATCAGAATGAGCAGAAGTATCAAACCAGATTGCATTACGGCACAGGCATGCCCACTAATCCGCACTGAACTCCTGTCCCCTCCCCAAATAAATACAAGCTTTCTCATTTTTTTTTTGTCTGAAAATGGATCGGAGGCAGGAGGAAAGGAGCTGCTGTGATGTTATTTTGAAAAAGAGTGTAGGATTAGAAACCCAAATTGAATCCGGAGAGCAGCAACACACAATGAAGCCATAATTACACTCCTCAAAGCCACAAATAGTGTCACCCGGTTGAATTTGTCACCATAACAGAAATCTACAGTATGGTTATGAAGAGCAAAAATGCAATAACAAAAAACCCACCATATATTGGGATGGCACCTATAACCCCAAAGCTCTTTGGTGGCTGCAGCCCAGGGGCATCCCTACAGCAGCACAGCTGATGCAGGCACTCCCTCGGCACCACCCCCGCAAATTGATCCAAAAGCAAAATATTGACCCAAAAAGGCTTTCTAAAGGAGAGCGCAGAGATGCCTTGGCTGGACTTTGCGAGGCCATCTGGCTGGCGACACCCCAGCAGCTGCCCAGTGCCTGCCCTGGCGCTGGGACGGGAGGGATCTGGGGGCAGCAGGGGCAAAGCCTTCCTCCCGTGTGCCCACTGGTGGGCACGACATCGAGCTCATCAGCCCACCGGGGCACAGCCTTTTGCACAGGGGAGATGCTTGATACGCCAAGGAAAAATCCCTGCAGGGATATAATAGCCAGTAAAGCTAATAAAAGGAGTTTTTCCCATCACCTATGCCTGGGACTTTCAGATGTGTAATGAATCCATGCGTGCAGCTTCCAGTGTGGACTACACCCCTCCCTAAGCAGTGCAAGAAACAATCTGGATCTAATCAGTAGCCCCAAGGTAATGGGCTATGACTTACCAATTTGTTAAAAAACCTTCCTGAACTGTCCTTTCCCTGTCTTCTGCTTTTAGAAATTAAAACAAATATAACAGAGAAACCTTTTTTTAAATGTTCTCATCACTAGGGCTAAATAAAACTCCTTGCCGTTCACCTTCTGGAACGGCAGGTCAGGCCGTTGTATTTGGTAGGGAACAGGAAAAATCACAGATTTGTCACTGCAAATAAAAAAAGCAAAACAAAAAAAAAAAAGAAAAAACAAAAATCATTGCAGCTGAGCTAAAAATAGAGAAGGTGTGAGATGCTGCTGCCAGCTCGGCACATCAGAGTGATGAGATGCCCAGCTGCCTCCCTGTGCACAAGCCCTGGGGTGGGGAGAGGGGCAGGGGACACATCAACATGGGACTGGGCACCAAAAGGGGCAGCCAGGCTCTGGCCACCATGGGGCACCTCATTTTGCTTCTGCATCCAAGAGGAGACAAGGGACAGCCCCGAGGCACCCCAGGACAGCAGGTAATGGGCTTCATGGCAGCACCCAGAGGATTTCTCTGCTTTGAGACTTCACAGGGAGAAATCTGGCAAGGGGGAGGCAGTAGCCCTGCAAGCAACTGAAGAAGGCAGGACAGGTGCAGGGGGACTTTGGTCCTGCCCTGTGTCTCAGTGCCAGCCCCATTTCCTCTGATTTTTGGGCGTGCAACAAGTACTTCATATTATCACCTTACATCCCGCAGGCTATTTCGTCCTACAGCTTCACCAGATGCCTGATCCTGCCCCATATCTGCCCCTGGCACATTGTCATGCACATCCAGCTCTGGCAGTGAAACCCATGCACCAGTAGCTCCCACCTGGCTTCAGTTAAAATTCCCCAGCAATGGTGGATAATAAAACTGAGAACACTGCCCTGTGTGTTCATCGTGTTATCATTTACGTTGTTTATCTGTAATTGCATGGGAAGGCTTGCAATCAGGATAGCCTCAGCCAGCTCCCACTCTCAGCCTCAAGGGGATTTTGCTCACAACAAAATTATTTATCAAAACCACTTTTCCCCCCCCATTTTTTTTTTCGCTACTTGAGCGGGAAAACACAGCTCTCCAGCCCACAAAATTACCCTGCAGCCATGAGACAGAGTGCAAACCTGAGCAAGACTGGCCTTTCCATCCTTACTAGCTGTAGCACCAGGAGTGGAGCACGAATGGGCAGCTGGATGCAACACCCAGCTCAGCTCAGCTCTGCTCCGCTCAGCTCCCCATGAACCATGCTGCTCCCAGGGGTGTCCCACAGGCTCCGGCATCCTTGAGGACCCACCAGCACCCTCTGAGTCATGCTGACAGCTAAAAGGCATCAGGAAACTGAGGATTTTAGCCAAACAGAAGCCTGTTTTCTCCCTCCAATAAACTGTAGGGGAAACAAATGATAATAATGTGCTTGCCAGGTTAGGGGATCTCTCCTCCGGTGCTGACTGGATGCCCACCTCCGTCCCCGTGCTGCCCGCTCTCCCTGCCTGACAGCCACCCCATGTTATTAACAGCCTGGTAAACACAGCCCGTTGGTTATTACAAAGATGCCAAAACCTTACTACTTCTTGTTCCTTCCAGTTAATGTACCATAGCCGAGGATGAATTGCTATTACAAGGAACTAAAAATAAAAATGTTTCAGAGGCCGTAATTGGCTTGTCTTGTTGGGCTTTTTAAGGAGCCAGAGTACCAGTTCCAGGCTATTAGCCCGAAGGTTGTAGGAGAATGGTGTAAAATATTTCTTCATTAAAACCCTACCTTCTCCACAGAGGTGTTTTTCTTTAGGCTTTTCCCCCCTCTTTCGTTCTTTTTTTATTATTATTCTTTTCTTTTTAAAAGACTTGTGTTATCAAATAAGCTTTAGCTAAAAGAGGGCTTCGAAAGCCCAGAGGTGATATAAATAGACAAGGCTCGGTGCAGCTGGAGAGCCAGCCAGAGCCTTCACTCATCTATTCAGGTCATTTTTCCACAAAACTTACGTAATATTCCTCAGTTGCATCTATAATCTTGGGCTGTTTATAATAATCAGCACCAAATCTTGCAGTCCTCGGGGAAAGGGTGCTCTGTGCTAGCAAGTACCCAGTCCATCGTGTGGGACAGGACCACCAGCATCGCAGGATGCAAACCCCCTACAAGGCAAGCAGGGTTCCCAGGGGCTTCCTTGCAATGGGGACTGTGGGTTTTTTTCCCTTTTGAAGCACTTTGGTGACACTTGCTACTGAGAGCCTTAGTTGCCATCAATACTCATTATCAGCAACAACCATAACAAAACCAAACCCACTTATGCAGTAAAATTCTTCTTTTGAAAGAAGCAGATGCTCTGCAGAGCGAGAGAGAGGACTCAGCAGCTTGGCACCAGCCACCCTGATGAGGATGGTGATGATGCACCAGAAAAACAACAATAATATATGGTCATGACTTGAAAACTGAGTTTAAGACCTGCTGTTTGCAGAGCCCACTCCAACCAACAGGGAGCACCTTGAGGCTGCCCTCACCACCTGCACGGAGCCAGGCATGGCACAGAATCTTCTGCAATAATGGCTCAGAGAAGAACACCGTTAAAATAAATAATAATATCAATAATGACAATGACCAGTCTCTAGATAACATTGCACAGCAGGGGAAGCTCAGCAGAAAAATTACAACAGAGTCTTTTGCTCTCTGCTATTGCACAAGAAGGATAACACATTTTTTCTTTGTGGAACAGCAACCCAACCGGTATTTATTACTTTGATTCTGTGATTTGAAGGTTGCTGCTAGAAGACGACTATTTCTGTTAGGTACAATTGCTATTTTTTGATAGTGTCTAGGCAATACCTTGTTAAAAAGGGCAAAACAACAGTTATTAATTACCCTAATTAACCCAATTCATAAGACACATTTGTGTGGCTGTCATGACAACTGCTTTGACTAACTTGCCAAGAATAGCTTAGCTGTCCATTCAAATAAATCCCTGATAATTACTAGTCTAGTTTACTGGGCTTCTGTGATAATAATAATTAGTGCTACTGTACAAAAGGTCGCACTAAACAGTTTATGAATGATGCATTTCGCATGGTGATTACATGAGTCATGCAGTACCCAGCAAATGGACACAGCATGTTACCAATGTGGAGAGATGCGATTAGATGGGAACCTGTGGTTGCCCTTCCTGCAGAGGGCATGACAGGTAGAGATGGGGAAGTTATTAAGGCTGGAGGAGAAATAACCAAGGAGAAGTTGGGTGAAGCTGGGACGGCCACCAACCTGCCTCCTTGAAAGCCAGGGTGTCCAGCCAGCCAGCCACCACAAACAAGGAGATAGTACTCTACTGCTAATAAAGGCACTAGTAGACACCAAAAAGCTTCCAAGCTTGACCTGTAACGTGTTGATCTCTCACCTGACCACCTCATTTCCACCCCTGTGAGTGACAGATAACCGCAGCTCAGCTCTCTGGTTTTGGAGTACTTCCCAGGAAGTTTCAGGATCAACGCCAAAGGCAACACAAGCCATGGGTGGGCAGCTCGAGCCTGATCTGTCCCATATCTGCAGGAAGAAACCCTCCAACTTGCAGTTTGGGTCTGCCTATAACTAGATGTAGCTCCAGCACATCCTGTGGGTGCTGGCTGTCCTGCAGGTAGCAAGCATTTCCCAGCCCAGCATCGCTGCTCCTGAGGCAGCTGCAGGTACGAGAAGAAAGGGCTACCTCCCCTAGCGCCTTGCTATGCTTCTGATGCAGCTATGTATGCTTTCATGCAACTTCACAGAGAGAAACTGGAGCCCATCAAATGCTGTTTTTCCTTTACTGAGGTTTGTAGGTGAAAACTGATCTGTGGGATTCCCTCTGACTACATCTAGGCAGAAGCAGGGGGGGATGGGATTGCGACACCCCCACCACAACACTGCAAAATCCTGCAAAACCCTGGGTAGAGCAGCAGGGCAAGGACAGAGGCAGCAGCACGCTCACATGTAGTATAGAGGACAGCTGCCAGCTCCATGGAAATCGATTAAATCACCCCTTTTAGAATAAATTCTGATTAAATACCACTTACTGTCCTTATTGTCCATCCCTTGTTACCTATCACAAGAGGCATCTGCATGTAAACAGGGTCTTAATCTGCAAATATTTATCTGCTATGGTATTCTCCTCCTTCACCCCTACCTGAACTTGCAATTATTCTTATTGATTGACTTTAAGAGAGCACCACGCACATGCCTTGAGCTGCCACGCGCCGAGCAAACAAGGGAGCAACGCCAGGCTCCGCTGTAATCATTACCGGGGCGAGCAATTGCCCTGTCACACATGGCAGGTTACGGCTTCAGACTGGAGGCAGCAAGGCCAGATGAACGCTTAAAATGTCGTTACAGTGTGAAAAGCGAGGATGTAGAAATGACACCTCCTTTCTCAACAAATCTGTTCCCGGAGCATCTCCCAGCTCTGTGGATGGATGTGAAATTTCATCTTGTTAAGCCTGAAGAGCCAGCATAGCCCTTGGAGAGGGAACACGGGCTCATGTCCTATTCATGTGCCAGAATAAGCTCTGATGAGGACATCTTCAGTCTGGAGGAAGGAGGATTTAAAGTCCCAAGATGGATTTCCGTACGGGTGCTTGAGGCCAGGCTCTCTCATGCATTATCCTGAGGGGTGGCCAAAACATGTGCTAGATGATGATGTGCTTTTATCAGACCAGCGAGGAGAAATCAGGGAAACCTGATGCTAAGCGGAACCTTCCCCAGTTTTCCCAAGTGAAGTTTGCAGCTCAGTTCAATATGTCAGTGCCTAATGAAGGTTTCCCCCATATTCTGCAGGGTATAATCATTCTCCTCGTAATGAGCATGTGTTAATGGCATATTAATGCTGACAACAACTAAGTGTGGAGAACAAGAGAGGAACAAATTCCAAAATTTATCTGTTTTTTTTTTTCTTTTTTCCAAACAAAAGAATCCGCTGCGTTGCTGAGTGAGCCCCAGCCTGGCAGCAGCCCTTGGCTTCCGCAGCGATGCTGCCAGCTCTGGTCTATGGGCTCACCATGGCATGAAGAACCCGTATGAGACCATGGCTTTGGTCTCCACTAACCCAGGCTCAGCAACAAACTGCAACATACAGGGAAGGATCTCAACCTAAGCGCAGTATCTCTGCAGATGGGGCAACAGCCATGGTGAGGCTGAACCAAAAAGCAAAGGAACCACTTGCAAATGCCTGGAAAAGCATTTCACCGGGTAGACAGGTTTGGATGCTGTTTCTAAGCCAACAGCCATGTGAATTTGCTTACTAAATGTCACTGAAGCTGGGCTGCTGCCAGAGCATCCAGATGTGAATCTGAATATGAAAAGTCCAGGAGGGAGCAGGTGACGGGAGTCACAGGCACAGGCACTGAGCCCTCATCCCGGTGTTGGCATCCCAGCCCATCTGCATTTGTGTGACCGAGTTTACATAAGCTCTCAAGCATGGAAAATAACACACATAAAATAGGTGGCTTTCTGGGTTTTCATCAGTTTTTGAAGACAACTCCCCCCAAACCCTGACAGCTCCCCAAAAGCAGTATCAATGTGCCCTGTGGGCATGCTGCCCATCACCAGGTACTGCAGGGAGGTGCCGATGCCTAATTCCCTAGTTGTCCAACTCCTCCCACCAGCACACATTTCGATTTTCAGATCGATAATCAATGCTAGAATCAATAACAGGGAATTTAGCTACATTATAAAAACAGTAAAATCAGCCAATACTGAGAAATGACTATTGAGTCTTGTGTTTTCTGTACTCACTTAGTCTAATAATGGTGAACGATATTTTCCAAGTACATTATTCAGCAATAAAACCGCCGAATTATTTGATCTCTTTCTAACCTTTATGGTTCTAAGCACTCTTTTTGACCCAGATTGAATGAGGCAACATCCGCAGAGCCTTTCACAAAATTGTACTCGGCGTGCACTATTGTAGGTCCGCTGCCAAAGATAAATGTTATTATTTTAAAGCCATCATCCTTCTAATAGATGAGCAAACGCACTGCATTAGCATAGCCTGCAGAGCTCGAGCACGGGTGAGAAAATGCCAGAGGGTTTTCGCTTAATGGAATTTTACATACCTGACTTAGGATGGGTTAATGCAATCCACCAACACGGGAATTTTAAAACCTGCCCTGTGGCATACACCTGCCACTACAAAAGATGGTATAATCCGACAAGCTCCAGATCCCCGTGAGAACCATGAAGGATTCACGTCCAAATCTCCAGTGGCCAACAGGGCTTCAAGACGAGGACCTCAGCTACACGGCTCCAACGCACACAGATCTATGCTATTTATCATAGACCTACACGATGTATTGGGGGGAAGGAGGAGGAGCAGCTGGGGTGCTGCTTTCCATCAGAGGGTGTGTGAAGTACAATACCTGCAGCTGTCCGCTGCAGCACAAGCGGTCACCGCACTCAAGGCTTCCCCAGTCTAATGAGAACTTGCTGTAATTCTGTGTTAAACAGAGACTTACGTCAAGGCTAGGTCCTAATCACTCGTCCAGCTGACATAAGCCATTACTTTCTTCCAAATTCAGAGTAGAAACTAGAGGTAGACACTGAAGCAACAACACGGTGGTTTCTTGTCCAGCAAACCCTGCAACAGGTGCCACAAACAAGCTCTGCCCCAGCAGGAGTAGTGAAATTGGGAGCCATCCATGGTCTCGGTGTCCCTTTGCTGAGCCCTGGGCAATGCTCTCCTGGGGGCAGTGGGGACCAGCACCATGGCAGACCCCAGGAGACAGCCTGCCCATATCCCTGGGAGGATAGTACTGCCTGCAGAGCACCCCATCCATTGCCAATTCAGAGCACGCTCTAATTTAAATTATAATTACACTTATAAGTACACAGATTACAACTATTTATGCTACAAATAAGACCATCCTGTATTTTAATTAACAGAAAATGATTGGAACTCAGCTATAGCCTCTACTGGGAACAATATCTAATCATTTACTGAAATGAAGCCATGCCCAGCCCCATAGGCAGCCTGGCAGGGAAAAGGGAGCGGGCAGGGCTGGACGTCCCCTCTAGAGTCCCCCCCATCCAAGCCCTCACATGAGAGTGGCAGCTGCCATCAGAAGGGGCAAGAGAAGACTACTCCCAGGAAAGACGGAGGGTTCATCACTGGAGAGCATGCAGGCAGAGCCTGTGGATGGAAGCAGGCAGGGGATGAGTTAGGAAGGACCCAAGAAAGGCATCCTCAATGAGAGCAGAAGACCACGGACCTGGGAGAGCACCTGACTGAGGAGCTTCTCTGGATCAAAGCCCTCAGGAGACGGCAGCTGGAAAATATGGCTCTTCCACAGAGCCAAGCAGATGCACATGAGGTTATTCAAAGGTGACGAGTGCTTGGCCTTAACCATGCTTTTGCATGCAGAGCTTGTTTTATGCAAAGTAAACGACAGGGAGAAACCACAGAGTCTAAAACATTCAATACAACAGGAGCTAATTTGGAAACTGCTACAAGAAAGGCCATAAATAGTGTGCAAGACCACCCTTTTGATATACTTCTAAAAAAACCTTACTATAAATCTTCCCTAATTTAAGCAAAAATTCTTATCTGCCATGTAAATGTAGTTGGAGGAGCTTTTATTATCAACTCGACAAGTAAGACATGCATCAGAAATTCAAATTTACTAAAACAAAAATGAGTTCCGTCTGCTTTCAGCAAAAGTGAACCATAAAACCCAAACCAATTACATAAAAACAAATGAAAGATATATATATATGGCTGCACAACATATTATATACTTATTTAAAGAATTAGGTACAATATATAATAGTTCTATATATGCTGGTTTATATTTATAATTACATCATATATATCATAGCATACAGTATATGAGATAATATGATACATAGTGTATAATATATATAAAGATGTTATCATGATATTGTTATATATAGGTCTTGCTGTCAAAGGAGAGGAGCTTTACTGTAAACAAAACTTGGCTACTGCCACCACACACCAGAAACTGAACCTAATTCCTCCACAGAACCTTGCAGCAAATGCCCTTGGTCCCACCCCATTGTGGGCTGGAAAATGCTTGGAAAACCCACGAGAAGCTGGGATAGGGTTGCAGCCCTGCATCACCAATCCAAAAGCCAAACCAGGTTGAACTACAAGCTCATCTAAGACAGCGCAGTGAGCATGGCCACCCATGAGAGACACAGCTGAACATGAATGGGAGCTGGCGTATTTATCTCTGTTGCGAGGTATTCAAATGAATTTTTCCAAACAGAGAACTTGGAGTGATCACATTAGGAGATGCATAATTTAGTTAGGCTGACCTCGAATGGAATAAAAAGCTGCTGATTTCCATAATGTCAGCTTCTGACGCTCAGTGGGGTCAGGGAACATGCAGTGATACACAAAACACTTTGGGAGTAGTTAAGCAGAGGGACTGGCTGGGAATTGCGATTTCAGAGCAGATTGGGAGTGAATGAGGGGAGCACCTGAGGAGGTCTGGGTTCCTCTCTGTGCCAGCTGTGGTCCCCAGGAGGTGCACCGATGCCCACTGGTTGCCCAAGCAAGGACCAGGGAGCTTTCCCTGGGGAGGAGATAAGCAGGCGCTATCTGAAGCTGAAAGCATCGCTTCTTTTCAGCAGGCTCTCAAAGCATAAAGGCTGCAGATAGCTCCCAGACAGGGACTGAGAGCACAGGATGGCAGGAGCTGTGTGACCTGTGCTTACCCATCGCGGTGCGCATCGCAGAAACAAAAAAGTGCTGAGTTACAGTGACCTCCCAAGGAGAAAACAAGACTGGCAACGCACGATTGCAGCAAAGCCAGCCTCCCGACTAGTCGAACATCATTGCTGATAATGCTTTAATTACTATCTCTGCTGAAAATAAGCCTCATTTCCAACAGCCTGGCATGTCTCAGAGCTGCAAACTTTCTCCGGCTTGGAAATTATCTCCCCTTTCTTTCCCTTTCTCCTGCTCTATACACAGTTTTACTCAGAAGAAAGCCAAATCCCTTCCAATTACGTATCATGACATCTCCCCAGTGTTACACTAAAGCAAGGCCCTTCACTTATAAATGGCATGGTTTATAACAAATTGTCTGTTATACCAGACAGAAACTGATTTCCTCAAACCCAGCATATTAAAGTGAGTACATTCATTCTGGTTGTAACACACAAAATGTGATTATAACAGACACTTTGGGGGCTTTTTAAGGCTAGCGGAGAAGAGGAGGATAAGCTGGAGGGGAAGAAAGAATTGACAAGTAGAGAAATGACAGAGAAAGAGGCACAGCCACGCTGATTTCATTTCTTACAAAACAAAAATCTTTGTGTGTTGTAGAAATGTGCTTTAGTTAACACCGCCAGATAGCCAGAGCAAAAACTGCCGGTGCTGCCTGAAACGAAAATTGCTCTATTGTGCTCAGAAAACCATTTCCAACAGTGAGTAGAACACTTTCCAGGCAGTAAAAAGCCTATCTGAAACCACCGGGGCCTTATCCTGCAACTGTCGCTCAAATAATCCCCAATGCCACAAGGAGCCCAAACGAAACCAGTGCGAGTGAGGATTACGCAGGAGTGTATCAAGGTTGGGGGATTAGGCCAGGATCATCACTAAAACCAGTAATTCCCCATCTTACTGATGGAGGCAACCAGGCTCAGGAGGTGGCAGATCACCATGGCCACAACACCCTGAACCTGGGTCTGGGAGCATGAAGGCCCCTGGAAGACTTGAGTCCTGCTGGATCAGTGGCTGTTCCGCCTTGATCTTCTCCAGCAGGACTCACAGAAGCAGCACCAGAGCAAGGCCATGTCTAATCCACTCCTTGCTTACAGTGCAACATCAGCACTGCAGCTTCCCTCCCCTGCTGCTGGCATGACGCAGCCACCCTGAAGCTCAGAGCCACTCCTGAACCTCCATTCTAATTCCACCTTTGGACGTCCAACCTCTCAAACAAGGTCTCATTTCACGCCTCCTCACTTCTCCCATGTTGGGTCCTGCTGGTCGCCAGGCACCACTGCAGCCCTGAGCCAGACTAAGGGGCAGCACAAGCTGCCTTGCCCTGGGAGATGCTCTCCATGCCGAGACAGCCACAAGGCTTTGGCACAGTTTCCCAAAGTGGCACAGATTTTGGATGTAAAACTGCCTCTGAGACACAGATGCAGCCATTACATGCACATTGTTTTATTTTAAAACCATGAAGCCAAAATCTAGGCATGTAAGTGTTACCCAAGGGTGGCTACTCTACATGCAGGTCATGTCCCAGGGATCCTAAAAGGCTCAGCATTCAGACCGGTTTCCACATCACCCCAATGCAATGTGCATTTTTATCAAGGAAGCCACTTAATAGCTCCTATTAATTCGGGGTTTTAATCTCCTGGTACAACTTCCAGTAATACACATGCAAAACCTGACAACAAGCCCTTTTGGTTTCAAAGCTGACTTCTCCTCTGGCTCAGCAGGAAGGAAAAAAGAGCCCTCAGCAGCAGCAAAGCCTCTGACCGGCAATGCCCTTGCAGCTCCAACATGTTCCACTCTCCCTCCTGCAAAACAAGTCGAAATACTAACAGGGGCCAAGCTTCCCGCTGTCAGCCACAATCACCAGAACTGCTCGCAAACTCTCAGAACTCACAAGCTCAGAACTGCAGACAGCCACAACGAAGCTAAAAGGCCACAGGCAGGGGTCCCTAAGTGGTACCCCAGCACCCAAGGGACCAGTGAACCCCACCAGGGCTAGGACACCCCTCCAGGACACCCACCACCAACTCTTGACGCTCTCTTGGCAGCTGTGCCATGCAATAAGCAGAGCCAGCAGATAAGCCTGGCCCCCATCCAAGGGGAAAAGCTTTTCAAGGGTCATCTTAAACTTTTTTTTTGCATGCTCAGTTTGCAGTCATGCTCAGGTTGCAGGGAAAGGTGGGGAGCACCAACAATCCCGATTACTGCCAGCACAGCACTGCCAGACCCAAGACCTGCCACTGCGTGTACCGCTGCCACAGCGCAGGAGGAAACATTTCCTGAAGCTCCACAAACAACCCATCCTTGGGGACTTTTATTTCAAAGTTCCTGACTGTTAAAGCAAATGAGCCTCACATTAAAGACCAGCTCCGCATCAAGCCAAAGCAAACTTACCACTGCTAGGACAGCGCGCATCTGCAATTGCATACTCCCAGCCAAAACCATCACAGGCTAAGCAACACCACCAGCAACACGTTTACCTCTGTATTTATCTTTTATCAACGGATGCTTTGCCTTCCCACCAGGAAAAGTCACTCCCAGGTGAAGCGGCAGCGATATCTCCCCAATGCTGACACCTTGTAAAAGCTCCCAGGGGAAATGCCGGCAGCCTCGTCACTGGAGGCGATTCAAACCAGCCCAGACAAAGTCCCTCTGAATGCACTGCAGGGAATGATTTGGCTCTGGAAACCTTGGACTTGGGCAGGAATTTAACTTATTAAATCATCGTCACCTGGAGGTGATCCAATAGCATACTTCATACGCATATCATCACACCATAAGCCCTGCTAAGGCACCGACGAGCTCTAGTGGGTACAAGGCTGCTTCTCCATGGAAGCATCTTTTAAGACCTTTCTGTGTCACCCTGCGTGCTGGGACGGGGTTATCATGCTGGTCACTGGTCACTGCTGAACCTCTTGACCCTAAGGATTTTTAGGAGCCAATTGAATCGACACTGCCAGCGGGATAACAGCTGGAATCATAACACAGAGGCTCTCTGCCAAATAAAAGAGGAGTTCCCACCCTAAACCAAACTTCCAAGCAGCTTCCAATTGGGGTTTCTCACTCCTCCCCAAACCCTAGCCCTGCCCTTTTGTTCAAAAGTATCCCCAGGGAGCAAGTAGACCCTTGCCAGGACACGCTGCTTTTTCCAAGAGCACCCACCCAAGAGCTGCTGGTCTCAGAGCAGGGCTGGAGACCACCAGCTGCTCTCCTGTGTGCTGGCAGGGCTGCTGAAGGGCACGGTGTAAGCTCATGCTCCTTGGCACTCGTTACAAGAGACAAATTTGTTTCTCCAGGTGAGGTACCAGCCCTTTGCAATGCATCCCACCTGCGTAAGTGATGAAGAAACGTGCAAGCTGGAGACACAGGGAAAAGCAACAAGCATCTCAGCTCCCTCAGAGAAGGGTGCCCAAGGTGGTGGGGGCCCCTTGGAGAGCCCATCTCACTGGACCCCAGGCTTGATCCAGTCAAGGAGGAACATGGGCAGTGCTGCCTTCTGCCTGCAGCTGTCTGTTAACTTTATCAGCTTAGCTATGATGTTCCCAATGGTCTTTCCCTCCCTGCTGGCACCGCACATCTTCCACTACTGGCGCACGCTTCTGGCTAATGCTGACATGTGATGGATTTTACAACTGAATTTTGTCTCTGACAGTGACTCAAAGGCTGACAGGGTGCTCTACTGGTTGGTGCCCTCAGCAAGGCACCAGCCAGAGATGTGCTTGAGACCTCTCTACAAAAGACACCAGTCCAGAGAGGGAGGAATTCCTCAGGGAATGCTGTCAGCACCTCAACAGCAATGGTCACCACAATCCTGTGATGTAGCCTACACGCAGCTGGGCACCCTGAGCCCCAGATGGTACTCAGGGAAGAGCACAGGCAAATCTGAGCATCGACAGGGATTCCTCAGTACGTGATGGTTTTCCACCCCGAGCCTGCATGAGCACAGCACAAGGAGTAGGCAGCTTTGGTAGCAGCTCTTCTGCCTTATTTAACCGGAAACAAGCTTATCCCAAACTGCTCCCCTCCAGACTCAGATTCCAAGTCCGTGCCTCTTCCCCATCACAGCATTTGGGAGCAGCACAGTCTGTTCAGCTCTGTGGCTGGATATATGCAAGCAAAATATACAAGTGCTTATATCCAGGTCATTCCCATTTAGTTATTGCCAAGAAACTCTATTGCAGCTTTTATATCAACACCAGAAGTTAAATCAAGCTTTAATTCTCAGGACCAGCGCTGGGTCACTCGTACTGTACCCTTTCAAACACAGGCAGCTGCACTGGAGCGTGCTGGACCAGACCTGCAGAAGTTGCCTCCTTGCAGCATCTCAGCAGTTGTCTTGAAAAGGCAATGCTGTATGGCAAGAAACCAGCACATGCAAGGGCAGGAGAGGCTCAAAATGCAGGCAAGACAGAAGGCTAAGTGTCTACGATCTGTCACAGAGATCCTGACAGCTCCCTCCTGACTGTCTTGTCATTAAAAACTGCACCTCTGCTTTGAGCTACTGGCATTCGGGCTTTGAGAACCTCAAAGCTGGGCTAGCACCAGTATGCAACCTCTTGGGAACTGGTTCTGCAGCCTTAGCAGAGGTTAAACATCAGAGTTCAACAAGCATTTTGCCAATACAAACACTACAGGATCAGGCCCACCAGCACCAACCCTCTCCAGCAGCCCTGCAGCGCAAGTACAAATCTGAAGCGTCTCCACTGTCTTCAGCAGCATCATTTTGCATTTACACCAGCACACTGAACTGAAAACAGAGCAAGCCATAAATATTTCAGCTGCTTTTTCAGCTTTGTTATTCTGTTCGAAGCAGGAAACATGACAAACCTTTGATTGTTTTGCTTAATACCAAACAATAATTCAAAGAGAGACAAACAAGCAACATTAAATGATGCCTGTGATGTACAGGAAAGCCGATAAATTAGAAGAAACTGATGAGGATGGTGTGGATCTGAGCAGTCCCTTTCCCTGCCTTCAGCAGGTACTGTGCATCCTTCAACAGCCAGTGTGAGCCTGTCCCACGCGACGAGGGGACAGCCCCGGGCCAGGCACACACACAGTCACACAGGGGCACCCTGCACTGCCTGTATCCCCACTGCGATCCACTGCTTCCAGAGAAAAAGCCACCAGCACCGCTTTGAACAACCTTCTAAAAAACTCCTGTGAAGGTAAAGAGTGTTGTTTCTCTTGTGCAGCACCACATTCAAAATCCACTTGCAAAGCAGCCACCTCCAGCTTCCCAATAGCACAGTGGCAGCCTGGCCTAGCCCAGAAATGCATCCCTGCCTCGGCATTTCAAGGGTTCTCTGTAGTGTCTGAGGGCGAAACAGCCACCCACAAATATGTGTCAGGGTTGTCCCAGAAACCACAAGCTGGGCAGCCTCTGCTCTCCCCTGCTCATTCTCCACTGCTCCCTTGCCTCAGCGTGTCCACCGCACAGAAACCATCGCTGCCCGTTCACTCGACGCATCATTTCAGCAGAGCTTACACCAACAGACCCACACTCCGCGGTCCACGAGCAAAGCCTTTTCCAACGCCCGCCCATACTCACCTCTGGCAGCGGCATCCCGTTGATGATGAGGTCGGGCTGCTGGGGACTCTGCCCCGTGAAAGTGTGATGATAAATGTGGTTGGAAGTGGCGTTCCTGTTGTTCTGGCTCTCCACGTTGAGGAAGGTGCTTTCAGAGCGGCGGCAGCCCAGTGGCAGGGTCTGCTGGTGGTAGTCAAAGTAGTTCAGGGATGAAGTGAGAGAGGAGCAGCTCACAACGTTCATTTTATCCGTCTCTTCCACGTCCCGCGGTACCAGACGGATATCGTTCTTGCTGATTTTCTTTTTCTTGCTTGATTTCTTCTGATGCCCGTAGGAGTACTCTGCGATTCTGGGGGGGAAGAGAAGGTAAATGAAAAGCTGAGAGCATCCTGAGCCCTGCCCTGCTAAATACACATGCAGGAACCCAGAGGGCTTGGCCCCCATCTCCATGTAGGCTTCTTAGTCATGCACATTACGTCATGTTTTGGGTCTGATGGCACGACACACTCTTTAGCTTATTTTCATATGCATAATGCTTTCAGGTCAAATATGAAAACTAACGGGAAAGGAGAACACCTCTATTTTTCTCTAATGTTTATAATTGCTGATATTTAGTTACTAGGAGTCAAGTCCAGCCTGCAGAAGAGAAAAATGGAGATGTTAAAATCCATGAACTGAAAAGGGTACCTGCATTCATTTCCATGCGTAATAAGGATTTTAAAAATGTGATTTAATTTGGTCTCCATAATGAAAATTCGAAATGAATAGCGGATTTCTTTCCCAGTTCATTTTCCATAGCAATAAATAAAACAGACCCAGAAGCAGTCCTAGCTGGCAAGCTCCGTTCTCTCACACTCCAAAAGCTGTTTGTTTATTAATGCTTTATCCAAATTGCTGGTGTTTTGACTATCTCCTGATAATACCTGATAACTTGAAATCTTTTCTCCAACAATCCTACCCCTCCCTCACTTGACACGCACAGCCGCGGGGAAGTGCTTCTGTCTCCCAGAAATCGGAGAGCAACAACTGTGTTTTGCAAAGAGAAATGATCCTTTTTGACCTTCCTTTTCTCTACTGCAAGCTTGATTTTCCCCTGCCTTTCTTTCCCTCTTTGCTTCCCACCTGCCAAAAGAATCAACTGATGAAGTGCCTTGAATGCCTTCTGTAAAACACCAGAGGGAAAAAAGTTATCATAAAACACCACCTGAGCAAACAATGACAAATATGATCGCACCTTGCATGTCAACTGGGTACGCTCGGCTCAGAGTGGCTCCTGTTTCCATAGGGAGCAACACAGCCACAATCAATGTCCCACAGATGAATTTGTACATGCACAGCACTGGGAAACCCATTATTTCCCAGGGAAGCACATCAGATGCTACCCACAGTCAGAAACACACATTTGAAAGTCAGGACTTTGCTCCTCTAACTGTGATGATAACAGCATTAAAAAAAAAAAAAGAAAGAAAAAAAAGAAAAAATGCAATAGCTGCAACAGAAATAACGGGACAAATAAATAATACAGTTTATCTAGAAAGGCAAATATTGGACAAATATTCTTGTTCCAGAAAGCTAATTGCCTGTGCATGAAAATGCCACCAAGTCGAATTGCTCTCATTTAACCTTACGTGCCTCATAAATTTACACATTTTATGAAGACTCTCCAGCTGCTGTTGAGAAGAACGGCTAAAATAAGGTACTGCAAAGCCTAAAGGCACGCACGGAGAGCAAGGAGAGGGTGCCCCACGGCCACAGCCGCGGCTGAGCCTACCTGGTGCATCTCCAGCTCTGCAGCTGACTTCTCCTGCTCAGATGCACACTGATAACAGCCCGTGCATCCCTCTGAGCGTGCAAATAAATCAGGGGAGGCAGGGATTTCTGTTGAGCCAACAATCTATATGCTGCTGACTCGTCTAACAATGCTTGATGAAGCTTTAATTGTTTTGTTTACCTAAATGTTTAAGTTTGGCAATGTGAGAGCCCAATTATTTCCTGCAGGCATTCATTTTGCTGCCCTTTCTCTATTGACCAATTATTTAATTAAACTGCACTTCATTAATCCCTAAGCCATCACTGTAAACCCAGGGCTTATACATATGTGTGAAGCTGTTAGGGGCACCACCTCGATGTGATTTTTATCCATTCAGGTCCTATTCTTATTTAATGGGCCGAGCTGGCAAGAAATCTGGTATATAAGCTTTCACTTGAAGCTAGGCATCCCATAATACAGCACAGACCGACCTTCATTCGCAGACGATTTTTCCCCCATCGAGCGAAAAGGCTTATAAATGCACTTTGCACCGCGAAAACGCGAAACTCTCCGGCATTATTTCTGCGTAAATAAAACTTTAAAGCCCGCACATCCCCCTGCGCCGCAGAATTGCCGGGGGCGAGCGTGCGTTTCCAAGGTAGAGCAAAATTAATTTCCATCCCTCCCTTCTGAAACGACTCGGTGCCGAAGGAATGGAGAAGTCATGGCTATTTCACTAGTAACAGGATTAAACCATTTATGAGGCATTGCAGCTGCTCTTTTATGGCATCTGATTGATATTCATGTGTGGTTAGCATTTGTCTCCTAACTTGTGTAACACAGAGAATAGTAAAAGAGAGACAATAATCGCGGGGCTGTTACATATTCAGGGGACTGGATTTTCCCTATCAGCCTTTCAGCAGCTCAGGGCACAGGGCTGACCTCCCCTCCAGCATTTCGGACCCAGGAGCATGCATCCAGCCAGGGCAAAACAACACAGCGCCGCAAAAATCCTCGCTCGCCCCAGCGCTCCCAGTCCAAGCAGCCACATTGGGTGCTGGGGTGATGCACTGGGGGGAACTGGGTGATTTTCATCACTATTTTATCCAGCTGGCCCCATCATCAGCCATGGAGAGGAGCCGCGTCGGGTGCACAATGGCTCTTTTGAACAGCGAGCAAGGGATGCCACCACAGCCGCTCACTCCGTCTGCTGCGGGGATGCTGCGGTGGGTTTGGGGGCTTCGTCCCCTCGGGATGCCAGGGAGCTGCGCTGGGGACACGGGGCTGGCCACGAGAACCAAGCCATCCCGCTGTAAAACTGTTCTCCCGGCTTCTTGCCACGGAGCGCATAAAATCAGGGATGCTGCAACAGATTGTCAAGCCGCGCAATTAAGTCGATTCGTTACTCGGCACAGATTTCTGTGCTTTTCCCGGCGAAGAATTTTTTTTTAAAAAGCTTCACAGGAAATTTCCTTAAAGGGACGCAAAGCTCACTTTTGTTCCTAAAGCAAATCTCACACCGCACTCCCCCCCAAGTAAACAGCAGCAAAAGCAGCAAACGGAAAAGTAACCGTGATGGCAAAAATCAAAGCAGACTCAGCAGGTGCACAGAAACAAAGATTTCTTTACCTGCAGTTGTAGGTCCTGATTTCCTTGTTATCCCTTTTGCATTTGACTGCCACGAAGATCATGGTAACAAAAAGAATGGCTGCGATAGACCCCAGGGCAATAATAAAAATCAGGGAGAGGTTAACCGGTCCTATGGACTCCTGGGCATCCAGGGCTGGAGACAGGTATATCAAAATCAAGGCAGAAGCTGAAAGAGATGTTTTTCCATGGTCGTGAGCCACGACGATCAGCTCGTAGGCTGTCTTTGCATTCTCCCCAAAGGCTCTGGTGGTCCTTATCTCTCCATTGACCTGGTCTATCTCAAAAAATCCTCTGTCTCCTTCCACCATTTCGTAGGAAAGTCTGCCATTTTCACCCTCATCATAGTCATCTGCCTTGACCACCGTCACCAGGTAGCCGACCCCTGCGTTCCTGGGGATGTACACCTCCGCGGTCCCGTTGACCAGCGGCGGGGCTGTGATCACGGGGGTGTTATCATTGACGTCCAGGACAATCACCCTGACGGTGGCATTGCTCTGCAGGGAGGGATTACCCCCATCTTTCGCCAAGACCTTGAACTCAAAGGACTTGGTCTGCTCGTGATTGAAGGACCTCAAGGCATAGATATCTCCAGAGTTGGGGTTGATGGAGACGTAGGTGAAGACAGGCATGTCCCTGACTTGCGAGGGCATGATCTGGTAGGAGACGCTGCCATTGAGGCCCAGGTCAGGGTCCCTGGCTGAGACTGAGAGGAGATAGGCCCCCGGCGTGTTGTTCTCCTGCACGATGACCTGGTAATAGGGCTTGGAGAAGTGGGGATGATTGTCATTCTCATCGGTGATCTTGACGGTGAAGGACTTAGTAGCCTGCAGGGAGGGGACGCCATTGTCCTTGGCCTGGATGGTGAGGTTGTACTGGTCCCTCTGCTCCCGGTCCAGCCTCCCATCCACCAGGATGGTGGAGAAACTCTCGTACTCCTGGAGTCGGAAAGGCACATTGCCAAGGAGCTTGCACTGCACCCGCCCGTTAGCCCCAGAGTCGCGGTCCGAGACCCGCACCAGGGCGATGACATAGCCCGGAGGGGCGTTCTCGCTCACCTCCACCAGCTCGCTGTTGACAGAGAGCAGGTTGATGAGGGGTGGGTTATCGTTGGCATCCTGGACGCTGATGGTCACTTTGCAATGGGCGGGGATGGAGTTAGGCCCCAAGTCCTTGGCCTGCACGTCCAGCTCGTAGACGTGACCCTCCTCATAGTCAATGGCACCGCTCACGGTGATAAGGCCACTCTGGGGGTCAATCTGGAAGAGCTCCCGGGCCCGCTCGGAGACGTAACTGTGGAAGGAGTAGAGGACCTGCCCGTTGGTGCCCTCGTCCGGGTCGGAGGCGTTGAGGCGGATGACCGGCGTCCCCAGCGGGGCATTTTCAGGCACGCTGACGGTGTAGGCCGGCTCCTCGAAGAGCGGGTTGTTGTCATTGGAGTCGATGACGCGGATGCTGAGCTCCACCGTGCCAAAGTTGGGTGGGTCGCCGCCGTCCAGCGCCGTGATCACGTAGCTGTAGTGGGACTGAGTCTCGCGGTCCAGGCTCTTCTCCACCACCAGCTCGGCGAAGCGGGACCCGTCGCCCCGCGTCTTGGTCTCCAGCCCGAAGAGGTCATTGGGGGTGATCTCGTAGCTCTGCACCCCGAAGCTGCCCGAGTCCGGGTCGTAGGCGCTCTCCAGCGGCACCCGCGTGCCGGGACTGGCCGTCTCCGAGATCTCCAGCTCGATCTGGTCGGTGGGGAAGCTGGGAGCGTTGTCGTTGAGGTCCTTGATCTCCAGCTTGATCACGCAGATCTCCATGGAGCTGGACATCACCTCCAGCGAGATGACACACTTGGGGCTCTGCCGGCACAGCAGGTCCCGGTCGATCTTCTGCTTGGTGACCAGCAGCCCGGACCCGGGGCTGATGTCCACCAGGTGCGGGGCCGAGTTGGAGACCACCCTGAAGGCTGCGGGCTGCCGGGGGTCCAGCACGAACCCGGCGTCCCGGGCGTCCTTGGCGACGTTGGCGATCACCGTGCCCGCCCGCTGCTCCTCCTCCACCGAGTACTTGAGGTTCACCAGAGCCCCGGCGCCGGCCCACAGCAAGGCGGCCCCGAGCAGCGCCGGGAGAGCCCCCATCGCCGCCCCGACGCCCGCCCGCCCTACGGCCCCGCCGCTCTCATGCGCGCAGCGACCGGCGGCGGCTGCCGCGCTCCCGGCGCGGGGCTCAGGCGCCGCGAGCCCGTAGCGGCGCGGCCGGGCCGGGCATGGCGTGCGGGAGCCGGGGAGCCGAGCCGAGCCGGCCGAGCCAGCTGAGCCAGCCGAGCCGAGCCCGCTCCCGCCGGCGCTCGCTGCGGCGGCCGCGCGCCACTGCCCGCAGTCCGGAGCGCCGGCGGGCGGCGCGGGGGCGGCGGCCAATGGGAGCGCGGGGGCGGGGCCGGCGCCGGGCGCCTCCGCCAATGGGAGCGCGCCGAGAGCCGGGGGGCGGGGCCGGGGGCGGGGCGCGCGGCGCGGAGCCCGGCGGGCGGCGTGCGGAGCGGGGTCGCCGCCGCCTTCAGCCGCGGGGCCCTCGGCAGCGCCGCCGCCGCCGCCGCCGCCGCCGAGGGGGAGGCCGAGAGCCCGCTCGGACGCTCTCCCCGTGACCCGCCTCCGGGGAAAGCCCGCCCCGCTCTGGCAGCTCCGCACCCCCCGTCGCGGCTCTCCCGCCGCTGGCCCCGCCGGCGCTCGCCGGTCGTGGGAAAAAGCCGCGCGGAAGCGTTTGCTCTTAAAAATTAAATCGAGCTCCCGGTGCTTCCCCTCCCCAAACCACCCTCCGCAGCTCTCGTTCCGGGGTCAGGGAAGACGCCAAGGGCGCCGGTCGAAGCAGCGAACTTTTCCAGGGTCGCCGTCCTCTCCCCGTCCCGAGCTTAAAAGAGGAGCCGTTAACCACGCGCGTCCCCGTCCCGTGCTGGAGCCGCCGCCCCCGCCGCTCCGCGCCCGCCCCGCCCCGCGCCCGGCCGCGCCGTCGGACCCTAAGCCTTCCCAGGCACAAGGGCGCCATCGCGCGGCCGCGGCGGGGAGCGACCCCGCAACCTCCCCGCCAGGGACACCGCCCGCGGGACAGCGGCACCCGAGGGACGCAGCCCACGGGAGAGCGGCACCCACGGACACATCCTGCAGGACAACATCCACCTACCGGCACATCCCGTGCAACAGTATCCACCCACAGGATAGCATCCACCAACGGCACATCCCACAGGACACCATTCACCTACAGGCACGTCCTGTGGGACAGTATCACCCATGGGCACATCCCACAGGACAGCATCACCCATGGACACATCCCGTGGGACAACATCACACATGGACACATCCCGCGGGACAGCATCACCCATGGGCACATCCCGCGGGACAGCATCACCCATGGACACATCCCGTGGGACAACATCACACATGGACACATCCCACGGGACAGCATCACCCATGGACACATCCCGTGGGACAACATCACACATGGACACATCCCACGGGACAGCATCACCCATAGACACATCCCTTGGGACAGCATCACCCACAGGACAGCATCACCCACGGGACAGCATCACCCACGGGACAGCATCCACCCACAGCACGTTCCACAGGACAGCATCCACCTACAGGCACATCCCCTGGAAGAGCATCACTCATGGACACATCCCACGGGACAGCATCACCCGTGGGAAAGTATCTACCCACAGGCACATCCCCTGGGACAGCATCACTCATGGACACATCCCTTGGGACAGCATCACCCATGGGACAGCATCCACCCACAGCACATCCCATAGGACATCATCCACCTACAGACACCATCCCATGGAGCACCACCCATCCAGACACCATCCCTAGTGACACTGTCCCCAGGGACACACACCCAGGGCCACCACACCTTCCAGGGGCACCATGCCCTGGGACACCCGAGGCACTGTCTTCTCCCTGGGGTTGGGTGGATGTGTGGCCTCTCTGCTCCCCGGCTGTCGTGCCCCAGAGGAGAAGGAGCACAAGCCAGAGGAGAGAAGAGTCCTCTCCAGGCTATCCCTGCTCCATGAAGCAGCAGTTTGGGTCACCACGACCCCTAGGGAAGTCGGGGTGGGAGGCCGCTTGGCGGGAAGGATGCGAGTGGGCAAACCCTCTGCTGCTGCGTTTGCACATCTTCCTTGGAAAAATTAATTCTGATGGCTTGAACTGTGCCATGTGGATTGAAAACCTGGCTGAAGGATCATAAACAAAGGGTAATTGGAAACAGGGGGAGGTGTTTATGGGGTACTGCGGGGATCTAGGTTAGGTCTGCTCTCATTTAATACCCTCATTAATGACCTGGAAAGAGGGAGTAAACTACACATTAATGAATTTGGCAGATGATGCTATATTGGGAGGTGCTGTGAGCTCCAGCAAGCATGGGAAATTAACACAAACGGGGCCTAGTGAGATTAGAAATATAGTCAGGAAAGAGCAAAAGGAGCTGTGCCTTGGATAAAGGTAAGTGCCTGCAGCTGGGAGGCAAACGCAAGTAGGAGCCGACAGCAGAAGGGGTAGGATGGCTGAGCCAAGCTGGCAACACCCCAGCGACAACGGACCCACGGCAAGGGGGACAGTGAAGGGAACCCAGGATGCTGATGTGTGTGAGATCAGCAGGGAGGGATCAACATCTGGTGTCCGAGGACAGTGTGGAGCTGTTGGAAGGCTCAGGTGTGGCTGGAGCCAGAGCGTGGGGCTCCCTCTGCCTTGGCGGCAGTTCAGAGGGAAGCCACGCCAATGATCAAAGGCACGGAGAGACTGATTTCTGAAGGAAGATTAAAAGGCTTAAATATATATATTGCTTGGCTAAGAGCTGTCCACAGGGAGACAAACTTAAGAGCCTTACAGATCTGGTCGGTGTAAATAGAGAGGGAGGGAAGGAATTATTCAATAGAGTACAAGGGGCATCACCAGAAGGGATGACAGGAAATGAAGAAATGGAGCATTTAGGTTGAATGTCACAGGGGAAAAAATCCCCTCTGCTGACAGCAAAAATTATGAGGCTGCGATGTGGTTCCCTGGAGGGGGAAAGTTCTGTGGCTTGAGATATTTAAAACCAGACAGGATCAGTCTGAATATAAAGGCACCCAGGATGAGCCACTGGCAGGGGATGTGCGGAGGAGCGAGAGCTGGGCAGGGACACACCTCATTTTCCAGCTTTTTCCACTGCAGTATTTCTTTGTACATCACATATATAAAAGACCTGATTTTTTTATTTATTCCTTGTATGTATTTCTGTGGCTGTAGAGGAATTCACTGACAGGATGGATCCAGTGCCAGGCACCTCGTAGCCAGGCAGGGTTGAAAAGGCCTTGAAATCAGAGAAACTTCACCTCCGTGTAGGTCATGAGAGGGGTTAAGTGACTGGCAAAAGGTTGATGAGTGGGTCCATGGGGTTTATCCCTGGTGTCTATGTCTCTGCACAGTGTAATGTGCACAATTTCTCCTGCAGATTTGGCTTCTGTAGAGCATCTTGTATCTCACTGGCTTTCTGCAGGATGCTCTCCAGGTGAGCAAGGAGAAGCCAGGCCACGGCTGGCCAGCTGCAGAGTACAGGTAACCTTGGTTAATGCTCCATCCTTTCACCCGCAGCTAATGCTCGGTTTGCCAGAGGCTGTGACAGGATCCCTTCAGAGCAAAACAGGCATCGATTGCAGCCCCACCCCTCCCCATCTCCTGCCTCACTGGAGGTCTGTGAGTGCTGTCAACAAAATGGATTAATAGTCCTATTACCAGTTCAGATGGATGGCCAGGGTGAAGAGAAAACATCGCGTCCCAGGGAACTCAAGTAGGCACATTAATAAAGATGCCACATGTTGGCTCTGAAATCTAAAAGCTTCGCTCCGCTCCTTGCAGCACAATTAGTTCATCCTAAGCTCAACAATCCCATCACAACACTTCTGCCAGTACCCACACCACCAGAGCACGGTGACCTGGGTGGAGGAGAGGGTGCAGGTGACACGGTGGTCCCTGTGTCCCCCCCTGGCAAGAGCTCTCCGTGTAAGACAGCAGCTCATTTTGTAGCACCCTCCTCCAGTCGTGCTGCGTCGGGGAGCTGCCTTGTCCCCCTCAGTGCCAGCTTGCTACCCCTCGACATCAGACGGAGGACCTGGGGGGGTTCCACAAGGCCAGCCCAGCCTTCTGTAGCTGAGGAGCTTGTGTGACACGGTGGCACCACGGCCTGTCACTCAGCCAGCTCATTGATGGGTACAGGTGGTGTGTAACGAAGACACTGGTTCAGGTTCTGCCCATGCTGTAAAATAAGGAAAGCTTTTAATTAAAGGCAAGCGGCGCGGGTTGCAGCCTTTTGTTTGAGCGCTAATGCGAATGACTTTCCTTTCCAGCCCAGCATTTATAGCTGTCTCTCTTGTACCTGTCAAAAAGTAAATCTCAGGATCTAAAACATGTATATTTAAAGCTACAGTATCAGCAGGCTGTCAAGCCTGGGTTTTTTATTAAACACTCCTTGTGCAGCGGATGAGAGGAAAGGACAAAGCGCAGGATGAGGCCAGCAAAGGCATCACCCACACCCAGGGCAGTGCGACAGCCTCCCCTCCTGCCTCCCTCCCCTGCTTCTCTGAGACGAATGGCTATAACAGCCTTTGGGGGCTCGATCCCCCCCACAACAGCAAAGGCTTCCCACCAATACCCTCCTCTGGCTGATGGTACCCAAGCCACCGCTCACACCCTCAGCTGTGGCAAGGGAGGAGCAAAGCCCACTCCGACCCAGCTCCCCCAGCACCATATTTGTCCAAGTGCAGTGCAGAACTGGAGAAAATGTAGAAAATAGTCTGAAATTTGTTTTAAACATCAAAGAGGAACTTTATCTTTTTAATTTTTCAGAACCTTTCTTTTAATTTCACATTTCTGAAGTGTTGTTTTTCCCCTCTCTGGCACCTTTTCCTTTTAGCTACTAGGTGAAGTAAAATAAATGATGTAGGTTTATTTTTTTCCCTTTCTTTGCTTATCCAGTTCTGCAAAACTTGAAAGCTTTTCAAAGCACCCGGGTGTCGGGAGTTACAGTTTAGGTTTGTGCTTTTTTCTTCCTCTAGCAATGTTTCTAATATCACAGCAAAGTAGAAAAAAAATGTACCATAGAAAAGGGAAATGAAGAAATAGGAAAACTCAGAGAAAAATCCCTAGACCATTCAGCCATCAGACATCTGCCATGTGTGGAGAAAAGGGAAACCTACAAAGGAGAAAAATACAATATTTTGTGTTTGGGGAGTGTTTGGAAAACAGGAGAAAATATTCAGCTTAGAATTAAACACACAAAGATTTCTCCCCATCGTGTGGGAATTCAGTGCATCCTCATTCAAAAGATTTTGGAGCAAAGACAGCCTGTCCAGCTCTGCCTGACAGCTCTCTAAGAGCCAAACTTTATTGAGCATCTGCAGGACTTGCAGACATCTGTCCATGTAACTCTGTTAGCAGTTTGCACATAATGCAGATAAGGGCCTGCTGCTGTAAAATATTGAGTCTTTAGACTATAAAAAACTGTCTTTCTAAGCTGAAATCTAACTTTATTTGTACTCCCACGATTCCACCCAAGTCAGCAGGGTTTCCTGGCTGTTAGCAAGGCCAGCGTCTGGCACAGTCCTTCCACAGGAGAGGTTAAAGTGCCAAAGAAAGGACAGCATCACTCAGAAGAATTCGATAAACTCCTATCAGTCAATAGTTTAATTCACTTTTACTGATGCAGCATCTTTTATCAAAGATTACATAATGCTGAATAATCATGAAGCACATAATGCAGAGCCAGACAGGCAGTTATAATCAGATTTAAAGCCTATATTAAAAAAGTGACAGGTGCAGGGCTAATTCTCCACTCCCGCACTGGTGTCGGTCCAGAGGAAACCTGCTGGAACCACTCCTGATTTACACAGCCTACCTGGCAGCAAAATGTGGGGAGGGGAGAGAAATAATAGGACGGGGCTTTCTGGAGATAACTAAGGAGTCAGACAGGCACATCTTGTCCAAACGGAGACAGTGCAGGACCCAGCGAGGAGCTGGACTGGCTTTCAGCAGCCTACACGGGGCAATATTAAGGCGAAAGGCAGACAGTATTATCAACCTCTCTCTTCCCAATGTGGTTTATTAAGATGCAAAGGTAAAAATGCAGCATGATTTAGGGAGTCATTAAGAGGCGATGCAGCTTTTCACCCCACTGGCTGCTGCCAGCGTTCGCTGCCCAGTGGCTACTCGATGCAAAGGAGCTCTCTGGTTCTCAGGCCACTTCCCAGAAGGCTCATTATGAAGAGCGATTGCTGTAATCGGCATCTCTGCAGGCTGGGTCAGCTGAGATGCCAGGGCCAAGCAGGATGGGGAGGTGTCCCCACCTGGGCAGGGGACCCACAGTGAGTAAACCAGTCCCACAGTCTGCACAGCCTCACCACGGCCGAGGTCAGCATCAAGCACCAAACAGCATCCTCACAGATGTGACAGCCATCCTGCTGTCTGCCACAGGATCACGTCAAAAAATACACGGCTTGATTGATTTGATCCCATACTTTACAAGAAAAGCTGACCTGAGGAAGAACCTACATGCTGGGGTCGTTGCAGCACCTGGAGGTGCTGAGAGCAGAAGCTTTCCCAGGTTCCAGTGTCTGTGCAATGGAGAGGAGCTGAGAGCAGGTCCTTGCTGCAGGGCGTGATGCCAGTGGCAGGGATAGACCCTGGCTCCACACATGCTTGGCTGCTGTCTCCAGTGTGCCCCACATCACAGAGGGCCATGCTCATCAAGATGCCCTACGCCCAGTTCCTGCGACACACTCAAAACACACTGAAAGGAAAGCAAATTCATCCTTGCTGATGCTGTAAAGCTCATAGACCACGCCTGCCTGGTCTCCACCTGGGAGGCGAGCAGGACCACCAGCCTCATGTGGAGTCTGGGGCCACTGGTCACCCTCTGAGACGTTCCCCCAGCCCCTCGGGAACAGCAGAACACCTGCATCCAGCAGCCTGCGGGGAGACACACGTTTCGGCCGTGCTGGCTAAATATTTCCCATGCAATCAATTCCAGCATATAGAACCATCAAACAGGATAACCTTGTGATCAAACGGCCAACAGAGAAAAGTGCTTAATATTATCCACTCCAGATAATGAGCTGTATTTCCAGCGCAGGCCCCAAACACACATCACCACGCACTAAATGCCATGCAATTGCCTGCACAACAAGTTAAGCAAAGATTAAAAGCAAGGAGGAGAGATGAGGGAGAGTAGAAAGCGAAGCAGAGGGAAATTGCAATCTGTGCCATCAGCGTGTGCAGAAGCAGAGCCGGGGGAGCGCTGCAATGCAGTTCAGTGCACAATTGTGTGGTGGACCTTCAGGACAGCGCGTTGGACGCCTGCCTGGATTTACAAACCGTGCATGCTGTTACCCACACAGGTGAAGAACAGACGGCCTTAGGGTTTACAAGACAGCAATGCCATGGATGAATTAAGAGGCAACCAAATTTCTCTCTACAGGAGATCTGCCTGCCGGCGAAGGTTATCCTAGGTGACGGGAGAACCTCCGCTCTTCCTACCCTGCTTACAAACAGCACATCTTAATTCAGTCTCCAGGTCTTTGTATGAACAAACAGATTGCGAAGGTCAGGGGAATAGAGACACCGGGGGAAGGACAGTGATTTAGAGAAATAGAGCCATGCAGCCTCTCTGGTCTCAACAGCTACACGGCTAAAGCACGAAGGTTAGCAAACTCTGCACAGCCACTCCAGCAACATCCATTCTGCCTTTCAAATACAACTAAATCGCTTATTCTACAGTTTTTCTCTCTTCTTTTTCTCCCCTCCTGGCCTTTATTCCAGCATGCTACTTAGGCTGCTGCTGAGCCCATGGGATGGGAAAGAGAGTGCAATGCTTCCCACTTCCAGGAGAAATTAGATATCTGGCACTGGCAGACAGCTGACAGTTCCCAAACTTCACTCGCTTTTACACTTGAGCCACAGGCCTCCTGCCCAGCATGCCAACAGGCAGGAGAAAGCATTTCTGGGATATTCAGCCTCCTGCCGCAGTGCTGAATGCCAGCTGGGAGATTTCAGCAGTGCTTCTCAGCTGGCGTGATTTGCCCTGGCTCTGGAGCAGCCAATGGAGACGTGTAGCACCAGCTGAGGAGCAGCCACGGGGCTGGGACCGGGTTCTGGCTCCATCTCACCAAGGTGCCCGTATCAGGGAATCTAGCTGTGCTTCCTCACTGGTATTGACGTAACAGCATTCAACAATCCAGTGTTTCAAACACTGCCTGCCTGTATCGTACACCCAGCAATGAATCCAGGCACCGATCCTGCCATCCTTCCCTCCTCCTCCCGCTTCTGCACTGCAGATGTAGAGGAATTGCAGAATACACCCATCAAAGCCCCAGCTCTCTTCCACCCCCAGCATTGCTCTGTGGATCATTTTCACCCACTAAACCGAGATTTGCACGTTATGGCACCCCACCTGTGCTATCCACAGCGAGCCTGATGTTCCCACACCATCACGCAGCCGGGCAACCAGTGGTATTCCAGCAGAGCGCACGGAGATGTGAATGTCAGGGAAAACGATTTGTCACATAACATTACCTACAAGAGAAGGGAGAAAAGGCTAGAAAAATTGCTTAACAATTGCTGTAATTATGGCCTCTTCAAATGGCTACACGATGTCAGACACAGTGTAGGGGAAAGGGCTGGCATAGTTTATCATAACTGAACCCAGGGTGGATGCTGTTCCAAGCTAGTGATTAATAGCCTGTTAGGATTTGTTTGGGCATGGCAAAAAAATGGAGCAGAGTGTCTCAGAAAGATGTCAGATGGACAGCCCGGAGCAGACCCCCTGGCCAGCCACTGGCCAGTGCAGGTGGTCACCCTGAGCCATGGGGTTCTTGCTCCTTATTTGTGGGGTAAATACACCCTGGCAGGGTCCGGCTCCTGCTGCTGCCCCAATGCTCCTTCAGCTGTTGCCAGAGCCTTGCAGCACAGACGTAACATCAGATGCAAAAGCCAAAATGCCAGCAGGACCGCAGGTTCCTGTCCTCCGGCAGCACTAGTGGAGGCTGCAGAGCAGCACCGGCATGCAGAGCCAGCTTCATCATCACTCTTGCATCAGGTGCGCCTCCACAACAAATTTGTGGATTTCATTTCTGGCAGGAGTGCCAGGATGAAGCCTTCCTCCCGTAGCCAAGGCTGGTCCTCCTCCCACTCCCCAGGCCATGGACTTAATTTGCTCCAGGGCATTGAGACATGACCCTGTGAGGAGCCAAAACAGCAGCCACAGCTCCAGCAGTCCAAAAGCATGAAGCACAGTCCCTCAAGAGCACACCCCCAATGCACACCATGGAGTGGATGCCCTGCCCAGGACGGAGCTGCCTTACTCCCCAGGACCACTGGCCAGTGTGTCGCCACAGCCAACAGAGCCTGGGGGGGCACAGCAGGGAGAGAGCAACTGTTCCCAAAACCATCCAACCACTCACATCACTTGGCCTTTTGGAAAACGAGAGGCAGATCTTGGCTGCCCATGTGATCAGGTACCAACATCTCCGTGTATGTTGATGCCAACATATCCTCCAGCGTGAGGCCAAGGATAAAAGTGAGTCCAGCTGGGCCACGAGATATATTATTTGGATCAGGCTGAGAATCACTTATGTGGTGTTTTATTAACCATAATGGATAGTCGTGCCTAGTAAAATGAGTAATAATCTTGTTTCAGGGATCGTTCCTGAATCACACAGTGTTGTTGCCAATGCTGCAAACTTTCCTCGCTCGTCTGCAGGCCAAATTCTTTCCTGGAGCAAGTCATGCCCAGAACAAAAGAGCACAAATCAAATACGAACGGCTCCCTGCCTTCTGTTTTTAAGAACTGCAGACAATATGACAGGTAGCATCCCCCATCTCGCAGTCCCTCTTATTTTCACACTTCATCTCCTTTCAGTCTGTCAGGATTGCTGTCTTACCCAGCACTTACCAAGCCTGCTGCTCCACATCCAGCTCAGGTGTTCCCCGGGGACAGAGCTCTCCCTGGGGTATACGGTCAGTGGCTAATGGAACGAAATAGAGGAAAAAGTAATTTACATCAGCTAAGCATTTATTCTGTACACTGCTGTTTTGTGATCATCTATAATTTTAACCTATTAACAGCAAAAGATACATCTACTCTCCGTGTTTGTCTTGCTTACAGGTGATGTGATCCCAAGGGACTGGTCTGCTATTCGAGGGCAATTTTGGAAATTCCATGTTTCGACAATTTTGAGCAACCTCTGAAAGCAAGGGGGGCGCCAGGAGAGTGATTCTATCCTATCTGACAGAGGAGGTGTCTTTTAAGCAAGACACACTCAGGAGCAGCAAAGCGTGCTGCATCGAGACTGCCAGCCAGCTTTTGCAATGATGAGACCCACTGCTGCCATCACCCCAGCTCTGGGTAAAAAGCAGAGAGGTACAGCCAGTGGCAGCAGCTTGGGGACAGACACTCGGGGAGCATGAAGAACTGAGACCGGAGACCCAGGCTGGGGGACTGATGGGGAAGGCACTGGAATCCCAGAGAATGCGCTCACCTGGAGTGAAGCTCTGCATGCATGTCCTCCTGAAACATCCCCTCCCTGGTTCTGCAGCCAGCACCCAAGACTCCCATGAAGCCAAAGCTGTGATTCAGGGCTTTGAGCTCTCCTGCAGAGAGGAAATAAATAATCATTAAAGTTAAGGCAAGTACCATGTTCAAAGGGAAAAGTAGCAATTACAGTCTAGACCACGTGGAAGGATTACGTGATACATTACGTGAAAAAACACTCTTCCTGGCAGAGGTTTAACTTATACCCCAACGCTATCATCATAATTTACTTTAATTAGCAAGCTTATCAGCTGATGGTTCTGAGGAGCCAGGGCAGGCAGTGGGAGATAACTGAGTGTCCTGATGGAGGGAGCCATCAACATGAACCATCACCCGCGCACCCTGTGCAGCCCTAAACCTCTGCTAAACTGGGAAAGGTTCAGGTCGGGGACTCAGCACAACTGCCCATCTGTCCCAGGGCAAGGGCCTGAACAACCAGCCTGTGGCTGAGATCAGGTTTCCAGCCCTGAAGAATGAAAACACATCTCGTTGAAATTCTACCTGCCTTCTCAAACAAAGCCCGTGGCTGCTCCTGCGCTGGGTGCCCCAGCTCTGCCCGCACAGTCCTGCGATGGTGGGGCTGGGAAACTGGGGACCCCATTGCTCAGCCTCCTTTAAAAAACAAATACAGGGAAATAAACATTAAATAGGTCTCTTACAATGCACACAAATGCCACGGGGACCATCCTCTGGTCCCCACTGGAAGCTTCCTTTGAACTCTGTTTTCTTGCAAGCCCAGGACCGTATCTTTTCTTTCCTTGCCGCTATCAAGGCCAGCAACACAGCCAGGCTGTTCCCCACTGCTTTGCCCAAGGGGATGTTCCTGCCTGTGCACACGGAAACGTAACACACTCACTTTTGAATAAGACACCTATCTCCAGAAATCACAGCCACCACCAGCAGCTCTGCCCACCAGGCTCTGGCTGTTGCCATCGTTCACACACTGAGGTTTTCATGTCTCCAGGCACCTGTAGAACCTAAGCTGGGACAGACAGAACTGGTTTAGGTATTCTGCAAATTTGCAGCAATGAGTTTATTGGAAACATTTAGCCTTCTTTCTGTTCATTAATGAAGTTCAAACATACTTTGATTTCCATCATATTTGCTCATTATTTGAAGTTGCACAGGGATGCTTTAATGGGGAAATTTCCAAGCGGGGACTGCGTGCCCACTGTTCAAAGGCAGGCAGGCAGCAGCCACAGCACGTCCCTGCTCCGGCCCCGACAAGCTCAGCGGGATGGAAACCTGGCACAGATTCAGGCTCCTACCGCCACCCCCTAGACCTCCTCTTTCTGCAGGCAGACTTTGCTCCAGACACAGAAGTGCTTGCTGAGAGCAATTTAAAAGGGTTTGCAAACACCAGCATGGTTCTTATTGAAACAAATATCCACCAATCTGTGCTGCGCTCTGAGAGCACCAGCTCCGGGAAAGATCACAACATCTCCCCAGCTGGGTTGGACACGGTGCCACGACAGCAGTGTCAGAGCTGCTTGACCACCAGCAACCTCCCGCCAACCCTCCAAGCCCTGTCCAGGCTTGGGGCACATGGCAGCAATGGGACCTTGTTGCTGGCATTGGGGGAGAAGGAGGGAGGTGAGTGCAGCTGGAGGGCAGGAGAGGACATCCCATCACCAAAATGTCCCCTGCAGTAGGAGAACTGGAGAGACCGCTCCTTGAATCCTGTGTTCAGTTCTGGGTCCCTCACCACAAGAAGGATGTTGAGGCTCTGGAGCAAGTCCAGAGAAGAGCAAGGAAGCTGGTGAAGGGGTTGGAGAACAAGAGGAACTGCTGAGAGAGCTGGGGTTGTTTAGACTGGAGAAGAGGAGGTTGAGGGGAGACCTCATTGCTCTATACAACTACCTGAAAGGAGCTTGTGGAGAGGAGAGAGCTGGGCTCTTCTCCCAAGTGACAGGGAACAGGACGAGAGGGAATGGCCTCAAGCTCCACCAGGGGAGGTTTAGGCTGAATATTAGGAAAAAAATTCTCACAGAAAGGGTCATTGGGCACTGGCAGAGGCTACCCAGGGAGGTGGTTGATTCACCTTCCCTGGAGGTGTTTAAGGGATGGGTGGATGAAGCGCTGAGGGATATGGTTTAGCGTTTGATAGGAATAGTTGGATTCGATGATCTCGATGGGTCTTCTCCAACCTGGTGATTCTATGATTGTATGATTCTAGCCCAAGCCAGGGTAGGCAGTGGGGTGGGAGGTCACTGTGGTCACCAAGCACAGTGCCTCCATGTTCCAATCCATACCTGCTTGGATAACAAAGCTCCACATACGCAAGACCACTATGCAGGCTAGGAAATGCAGATGAGGGCCATGAGATGTCTCCTTTCCCTCCTTCTTCAGCCACCTCCCTGACCTGGGACAGGAGGTCTGAGGTGACCCTGGCTGGTATAATCAAAACCACAAACCCCTTATTAATCCTGGTCTCAAGGACCATCGGTGACACTACCACATCTGCCAAACTGCAGAAGGAAGTCTCATCCCACGCATAGCGGAGCATCCCTGCCCTGGCCATGGGACGAGCAGCCACTGTAGGGATTTGCAAACAAGAAGCTGACACAGCCCAGCATAAAGCTTTTGTGCGGATGCTCCCAATCACTGCCAGAACTTCTGCAAACTGAATATTCCAGACCTGCTGTGACATTTGAGTATTTCACATATATCGCACAAGCCCAGTTTATTTCAGGAATTATGTGGTGATGGATAGCTAGATGTAAGGAAAGGCCATTATACGCTATAAAAAGCTGCACAGTCTTCCTGCCTGCTCCGTGCTCTGTGACAAACCATCTGCTTTGCTTGCACCTCCCTTTGTTTATCCTGCTCAGCTCAGCTGAAATTAAAATTGACAAAAGCAATTTCTCCCGATCAAGTTGGAAAGATAAGGAGAGCGTCTGCTGCACATAGTGCCATAGAAGCCTGGGCTACTCCAGCATTTCATCCTCCTCCTCCTCCCTGTGCAGCAGCTAAGCCTGTGAAGTGAAGTGCCCAGCTGCAGTGGGAAGATCCTCCGGCTCATGCCAAAGGAGAAACACAGATGGATTTAGCCACGGGAGATCCATCTTGCTAACGCAATGCTGAGAAGGAGTTTTGTTTTATTCGTGCTCTGATCCCCTCCCCTCGGATTCAGAAGTACAAAGTGGCCCCTTTGATTAGAAAAGCACATTTGGATGAATTTGGAATTATTTCCCGTTTGAAGGAAGGAGTGAGGGGTTGGGGTGGGGGGTGGGGGAAGGCAGTGTATTTTCTCAGAGAACATTTCTGGAGTGCTTGAGAACCTTCTAGGTTATATTTACACCACTAAAGCACTTTTCAGCTCAAAGCACTCAGCAAAATACAGGTCCAGGCTGCAGACACAGCTGTAGCTCTGTTCTGGCACCAAGCCTCCAGATTCAGCCTCCCCAGGCTCAAGCCCAACTTCCCACAATACACCTGCATGGGGCTGGAAAAGCTGTAGGATGAGAGAGAGCCCCTCATCAGCTCCTCCTGGCTCAGGGACCCTCTCCTCAAAGGGCTGGGGCACACACATACCCCTTCAAGCCCAGCTGGGTTAGCTCCCACAACCGATTTGCATCCCACGGTGCTGCCCTGCCCATGCAAAAGCCAGGAGCCAGAGGCACAGAGCGCAGCTCTTAAAATACAGGGGACCTTCACATTTCTACATCCAATTTCTTTAGACATGTTAATAGCACAAGACCTCTTTTCTCCAAGATTCAGGAGCAGCTGCTGGAGTCTCCACTGAATTAAGCTAAGGGCAAGTTTTATGTTTTGAAGAGAGATTTTTGGGGTCTGGTATTTTTTTAAAAGCTGAGAGCAAAGAGAGACATCAGAAAAACATCAAGCTGCGAGACATGCCATTTTCCCTGTGCTGGTATAACTCAGGAATAGCTGAATAAAACTGCAGTCCATGCTCCTGACAAATTCCCTGGTGGGCTGAGTAAAGGCTGGAGAAATTCCACCCTGGAAGGTAATTGCATTTTTTCTTTTTTTTTTAACTCCTGAAGTTATTAGAGTTGTAGGAAGGCCCTGAAGCAGAAGCCTCTTGACTCGCAGGAGCAGCAGACCTGTATGTGCTGAAGCTCAGCGACATGGGCTGCACACAGGGCTGGTGGGCTGCAGCGATGGGTTTTTGCAGAGCAGTGCAACAAAGCAAATGGATCATCCAATGTCACACCTCTTCTGCTCACTAAAGTCACAAGTGGAGGGTGAGGAGACCTTCAGGACCTGAGAGGAGAGCAAGGAGCACTCTAGGTGGGAGCTGGAGCCTTATCTGCACAGACTGCACCTTCTGCAGGCATCCAAGGTTCCATGGCCACCTTTGATAGCAAAGAAAAGCTTTGGCAGCCCAGGTTAAAAGCAAACAGAGGGTGCCTTGATTCCCAGCCAGCATTTAACCTCCTTCCTCTGTTGTGCCAGTCTTGTGTCGGAAGCCCCGTTGCTCTGCAGTCCTGCAGCCCGAGACACCAGGCACTCACTGCCACCAATTAATCAAGATGACTGCTTTGATTGCATTACACATCAAGGGGCAGATAACACTGATAAAACCCTCTGCAGCAAGGCGGAACCAGAGCGACGATGCCAGTAAATCGATAGAGTGATTCTGGATTTGCACAGGATGCGTTACCTTACGATCTGGATCTGTTCCTGGGTTTGTCCAGGATAAGCAAGATTAGATCTGGATCAATCCCAGGCTTACCAGGGCTAAGCAAGATTAGACCACGGATCAGCCTCTGTATTGATTGTATAATTTGTCACTACTATGCTTGGGGAAAAAAATCCCCCATGCAGCTAATGGAGGCTGCACCGGCGTAAGGGAGTGGAGATGCCAGCGCTGCTCCCCTCGCTATATTCATTACACATGTCATTCACTCAGCACAGTCATTGTTTTCTGTGATAACTTACTTAAAATTCAGCAGCACGCTCTTCCCCACATTTAAATAGAAACTGAGATTTACCCCCGGACATATATTATGCATTAAAATGGTATTTTAGGAATTGGAGTAAGAATTCACCTGACTCCTCATTTATCTGCAGCTAATGAGGCTCCACAAATCAACACCCCGTGAATGCTCCCGCCCAGACGAGAGCCGGAGGGACCACAGCACTAAGACGGCGCAAGCAGAGGGAGCAGCATGCGGTCTGGGTAGTAACTCAGGGGAGAAGCATTGGAGGAAGCCGGGTGCACAAAGAGAATGGGGAATGATCCGCAGCACCACTTGCTTGACAGCATCTGCCGGCATCGGCCAATGCAATGTGACGGTTTTGTGTCTGGGATGGGGGACGTGACTTCTTCATCTAGACCTTGCTAAGTTGCCCTGGGATTTTGAAGGGTTTGATGATAATAATGACTGGTTGGGGTTGGTGTTTTTTTTTTCGCATGAGCTGCTTTTTATGCATCCCTGACTGTAAGAGTTAGAAGGAATCAAAGACTTTGCAAACCTTCTGGCAGCTTTAGGGATCGCAGCCCACTGTGAGCAGGGAGGAGAGGGAAGAGCTCTCCTGGCCTCTGAAGTCTGCTCCTCCTCAGGGAGCCACGAACAGTTATTTCTGCAATATTGCAACTGGATCAGCTGAGGAGGAGATGACATGAGATTAATGAAATAATAGTGCTCTGTGGGCTGAGCAGGGCAGGGTATTACCCTGATAATGCTCTTGCCAGCTAGCCGAGCATCAGGCAGGGGAAACCATGGACAACAGCCTTCTGCCTCTAACATTTGTCTCCAGTGGAAAGGATTTTTTTTCTCTCTGCATCCCTCCTGTGCCCTTGTCCCCTCCTGGATAAGGGACGGTCATTTCCAGGTGCAGAGATGACATGTTGTTCAGTTATGGTTACACTGCTTGCTTTGTTCTCAGTGCGATGAACACACAGTCCTTGTGACTTCTATTTATCCAAACAGAAGTCATCCCCAAAATTCCTCTGCAAATTTTCACAAGGTATCTATGTCCCCTTCTTATTGACTGCACTATTGAAAGCGTTATCTGCTGGAGAAAAGCATTCTCACATGCGTAGTGGATAACACCAATAAATCACTGGGTGACGCTGCTGCCAGGGAGATCCTGCTGGGGAAGGGCTGTGGGGGCACCTGGTGCTGGGTTTATGTCCCTCCCCCCCCCTCCCCATCTCCCTTCTTCCATCTCAGACTATAAGCAAGACCAGGCTTTGCCCTTCCCTGTGCATCTGGAGCCCCTTGAGATGCTCAGCCACCTTCTGCGGATACCAGCTTCTGCAAACAACCCCATGCGTGGAGTTTTTTGCCTGCTTGTCCTAGTAAATATGTTTCAGTTAATCCAATTTGCTCTCACATTGAGTAGTGTCAAATACAGCAGCTGCCAACCAAATATTAAAGATACAAAAAATAAAAAAACCCCAGCAGCTCCAGCCCCTTGCTGGCGGTTTGGGAGAGGAGGTTGAGTGCAGGCATCTGCACATTACAGAGGGCAAGCAATTCCCTCAGCCCTGCGAGACACAGCTGGGGTACGCTGGCAACCAGCAGCAAATAACATAGGGGCAAAGGACTAAATCACATTTGTACAGCCTCCTCCCCCGTGTTTCTCTGCATTATTAAAGAGAAAACATGTTCTCTTGTAGTTCTTTATTCTTTCCCTCTTGCACTCAATTCCTGCGGCTGGTGAGGGAACTCAATCAAACCCTCCAATCTCAGGCTTCAAAGCAGTTTGAAGCCCTGGTCTGGGTCTAATCCAGGTCTACAAGGGCACCCTAGATCCTGCAGCGGAACAGAGCTGCCTCTTGGATCAGATGGACCCGGAGCAGACCTGGGCTCAGCAGAGCCGTCAGCTGACACTCGTTGACTAAAAGCTCAGTGCCCAAAACTCATAGCTTTGAAATACAGATCTGGGTCCAGACCTTGGGGAAGAGCCATGCCCAGGGAGCAGACACATGGGCAGCTGTCACTGACTCTGCCCAGAACCCTCACAAGCATTGAGAAAGGACCACAACAAATCAAGAGACCGAGGCCACCACGGTCAGGCAGTGTTTGGAGACAAGGACAGGCACTGTGAGCCCCAGGTCCCCCATCCTCACTCAAACATCATGCTGGCCTGTGGCACTTGTAACGCTGCGTGGTAACAGCATCACACCAGGCTGTGTAGACACCCCAGGAGCAGCCAACAAACCCCTCACATCTCCTCAGGGTCTTGCAGGACCAGCATCGTCTCCCACAGCAAAGCAACTCCCCACCTACACAACCTCAGCAGATACCATGGGTGGGAGAAGGTGAGGGGCAGCCCCACACAGGGGCAGAGATGCTGTTCCCTGGCCCTGAGTAGAAAGGTGTGAAGTTAGAACAGGCAACGGCACCTCTACTGGAAAATGTACCCCTGCAGAGCTCAATTGATTTTTTGAAATTAATCTATTTACAGCAGTCAGACTTGAGGTAGCTTCAGGTGCTGTTTAAGCGGCTTTCCCAGTGCCTCACATTGAGCAGTTGCATGGTGGGATTAAGTCAGAGGGGGAAGAGAGCCACAAGCATCTCTGGGTGCTGCTGCCTGAGGTCTGTGCCCCCAGAGGAGAGCCTGAGCCACCTCAACACACCAGAGGAAGGCTGGGGAAGCAGTGAGGGAGCCCCAAAAGCTTTGATGTACAGTGTTGGAGGGCTAGACCCCACCAGCCTGAGGTGCTCCAGTCCAGCAGGACCCACAGCAGCCTGCATCAGACATCCCTCATGCTCTGGAAAAAAAGCTTAGTGGGGATGATCTCTCCTTTCTGTCATTAACCTGACATGATGTCTTTCCTGCTGGCAGCTTTCAGGCTCAGCAGGTTTTTTATAAAATTCATTATCAGATATCGCAATCACAGTCACCTTTATTGGGCTCTGCATTTACAATAATTAGGCCAATAAACACCGATTTATAAAAATGACAAACAGGAACTCCCAGCAAGCAAGAAAAATGTGCTTTCTGGAGTGAGCAGTTTCTCACAGGATGAAAAAAAAAAAAAATGTGGAAAGGCAGAAACCAATCACCACAGCTGATGGCAAAGTTAAGCAGGTTCTCCTGGGAATTTGCTCTTGCCAGCCAAGATCTCACCAGGGACAGAGCTGAGATGCAGACCCCACAGCTAAGCAGCCCAATTCACAGCATGGGCTGGAGCACATCTCCCTTCCCAGGGGCTGCAGCCCCCTCCTGCCACAGAGCCAAGACAACCAGGGAGGGGGGAAATGCAACAGGAGGAGAGAATTGTGGCAGGTGGCATTAAAAGAGAAAGAGCAAGGACAGGGCAGGAGAAAATAGGAAGGAGCAAATCAAAGGAGAAGAGAAAAATCTAACAGAAGGGAAGCACCTTGACAGGGAGGGGAAAAAACTTCCCTGCCAGGTATATCAAGAGGAATGCAGAGCAATAGAAAAGAAAGAGGGTAAGATGGAGCTTGGAGCCGTGAATTCAGGAAAAAATCTAAGAGCCTCAGACTCAGAGGACTGGGTTCAGTCCTCTGCAGATGGGCTTGGGGGGCACAGGCTGGGCACAGCCCCTCAAGGATACTTCGGGTGGAAGGCAAGGGCAGGCACACCACACACAGCAGGAGTGTACAGCCACAATCCCAAAGACTCACCAAGCTGAGGAAAGAGCTGAGGTGCATCCAGCCCAGCCATGGTGCGAGGAGGCAGTGAGTTTGTGGGGCACAGCGTGGGGCCAGCTGTGGCATTGGTGGCCCAGAACCACACCAGGTGTAAGCCAGCTCTCCTGCAAACCCCAGGGTGGATGTTAGGAGAGCCCAATGCAGGGGTCAGGCACTGGGATTTGGGCACCTTGCAGCAGGGCTGAGTCATTCAGGTTTTGTCAGAGCCCCCAGGACAACCTGCAGCAGCTCCCAGCACCACCACACACAGCCTGGAGCACCAAGAATCCTTCAGCTTGGCACTGGTCAGGCTCAGGACGGGGCTATCCCTGAACAGCCCTCGCACGTGGTGCCCAGGTGGGACAAAGCCTGGTGGCACAGCAGGAGCGCTGTGCCCGTGGCCCCCAGCAGCCAGCCTGCTCTTGCAGGCACATGCCATGGTACATCACCACCAATATGCTTATCGTCTTCTCTCCGCACCCCCTTTGCAGCCCATCTGCGATCACACATGGCTGAGGCGGAGAGGAGGCTGCAGAGGAGGAGGAGAAGGAGGAGGATATCCCCTCCCAGCGTCTCAGCGTGGGCACACAGCCCAGCCTGGCACAGGTGCTGCTTCCCTGCGGGAACAGGGCTGGTTAATGCACACAGCGCTGCCACCACCCCACAGCTCCCACCTCACCTGCACACATCACATCCTCCTCCTTGCTCTGTTTCCCATCTTTTTGGTTAGATTTGTCCTCATTTCCCTTTGCCAACCTTCAGCTCGCAGCACCCCCTGCTCCTGGAGCCCCTCAGAGCCTCCTCTTCCAGCTGAGGGGCAGCAGCGCAGCCCCCCCCAGCCCTTCCATCCCCAGGCAGGGGCAGCTGACCAGCGTTAACTCCAACTACCTTTGCTCATGGGGCCCAGCTGGTGCCCCAGGTGGAAGTATAACTGGCTAGAATATCCCCCCAACCTCAGCACCCCCTGGATCCCCAGCAGCCCGTGAGCAGCTGGAGGGGATCCAGCCCACAGCAGCAGCAGCTGATGAACCCCAGAATTCACAGAGTTGCAGATTCTTCCACTGCTTTTTTTCTCTTTGGGGCAGAGATGGGCAGTTATGCTGACTTTGGTTACTTTTATTTATTTTATTGATTTTTAAAATAGCTGGGTTTTTTTTCTAAAAGGGCCCTGGAGTCGTGAAGAGCTTGACCATATACATGAGAGTTGAGAGAGAGGCAGAGGCTGAGCCTTCCTGAGGCCGAGGAAGAAAGAAAGGCTGCATGGAAGCAACACCGAGCAAGGACTGAGCAAATCCCCACCTCCTGAGCCTCAGGATCTCTGAGAAAACCTCAGCACACCTGGGAGGCCAGGGCAGTCATCCTCCCATCACTGGGATGCTGCAGCTGCATGTAGTCTCAGAGGACAAGGGAAAATGATGCTTGCATCGTCACAGCACGATTAATTGCAAAGGCCATCAATGGGAGATTTAATAACAATCAAAGAAAAATTAACTGTGTTGAAATTCTTCAGTTTAATGGGCTCCTTCTTGATTAGTTGTATTCGGGAGTAATCTCTGCTGTGTCTTTACTTGCTTTAGTAAGTAAACAACATTAATACATCTATCAGGTGACAGAGTAAAACAATGCAGAAGCATATGTGACACTGAACTGATTCAGTAGGAAATGTTCAATATGTTAATATTAAATATTTTACGTTTACTAAGCAGTGAGAATCAACTGGTTATTCCCTTCACACAATCCCAGCATCGTTTTTTTTATCAAAAATTGTCTTCTTGTAGGGTCTGACAACCAAGGTGAGATACAGACCTGCAGTCCCTCAAAAGGAAACCTAATGGCTCTTCCCATGCTGCTGGAGAAAGCCAGAGCACCCGTCAATCCTGCAACAGACTGACACACCTGCAGCACGACATCTGCACTTCCTCGAGAAACCCGCATGGCCCCAGCCACCTCCTTCCCACCACACCTTTGTCAGTCATCATACATTTACTTGCTTCTAATTAAGCAGGCTGGCAATTAACAGCCACCAAGGGAGCACTTGCATCACCCTGAGCATCCATCTGCTACCATGAACATAGAACCTAAACCCAGCAGCCATGGAGAGGCTCTGGGTGATGGGCACAGGGCAGAGGGAGACACCAACCCCATGCTCCCCAAGTTATCGTCTTCTTCATTTCCTTTCTCGCACATCCAAGAGGAGCTGTAGACTATTCCTTCAGATCCTAACAACCCCTGAACTATTTTTAATAAAATGCTTTTCGATGTGACACCAATACACATGTAGCTTTCAATTACATTTTAGCACTCCCAGTAGGGAGCAGCTCTTTATTGGGAGAAGTGACTTATGATAGTGCAAGATTATGGGTTTGGTCTTTGCATTACAGATATTCGAAGCTTTGTGAAAATAATAACTGCTCAGCATATATTCTATAGATGGGCTAAGCCTTGTGCACAGGGAAGCTTTTCTGAAGAAGTTAAGTGTTTGAAATAAAACCGTGGAGTCATCTGGTAGAACAGAGACATGAAATTGTTGTTTATCGAGATGAAACCAGCATTTGGATAAAATTCTCTGGCGCTGTTAATAACTTCTGTTGATGAGGGAGTAAGAACAGCAGGAATGAGGTAGACGTTCCCCTGAGCTCAGAGGAGTGGGATTTTTCATGGGCTGTGAGCAAGGAGAAGCATGCGTCGTCAGTAATAACTTTCTGAGCGGCTCCGTCAGAACGACCACCACGCATTTATCTCTTTCTATTCTCTCCAAGAGCTTTGTCAGCTTTGAATAATCTGCTACGGCTACAGGCTGTCACATGGCCACGTGCATCTCCGACATGAAGTCCAACTCCCCGAGCAGTTTTATCATAATGATTAAGTTGCTTAACTTAAATCAAGGATGTCTCTGGAGTTCCCTACGACAATGTGAACTTAAGATAAACAATGAATGATGAATAGGCCAATTACTGAAACCTCCCTTCAGCTGAGGCCATATGTGGCTAGTTGATAAGAAGAGGTATGCGTCCTCTCATCTGGCAAATGTTACAGAAAATGGGATGGTTTGAAGCAGAGACAGTTCTGCGTAATCAGCCACTGGCTAATGAGCAATTTCCTTTTATAAGTGATTTTTTTCTTTCCTCTGTTTGCTGTTCAGGATGTTGGAAGTGAAGAGGGAGCCGGCAGCCTGACCAACATGCATGCAAATGCTTCGCCCTGTTATAAACCACTTGCTCTCTGCCCCTGCAGCCAGTCCCATTCCAAGACACCACAGCAGCAGGAGACGGCTGAGGGCTGTGTGATGGTGCTGTACATGTTTCCTGAAGGTGAGTAAACCTTTCCTGAAAGACCCACTCAAACCAGGGGAAGAGACCATCTGTAAACTTACCAGCAGCTCACTCAAAGCTTCATGTGCACAACAACAAAGAAGGAGGGCAGACACCTTGGGCTCTGGCTGCAAGCTCAAGGGACAGAAATTTTGGACCATGAATCACCATGGAGGTGATTCTCCCTCTGTACTCAGCACTGGTGAGACTGCTCCTTCAATACTGTGTTCAGTTCTGGGCCCCTCACCACAAGAAGGATGTTGAGGCTCTGGAGCGAGTCCAGAGAAGAGCAACAAAGCTGGTGAAGGAGCTGGAGATCAGGCCCTATGAGGAACAGCTGAGAGAGCTGGGGGTGTTTAGCCTGGAGAAGAGGAGGCTGAGAGGAGACCTCATTACTCTCTACAACTACCTGAAAGGAGGTTGTGGAGAGGAGGGAGCTGGTCTCTTCTCCCAAGGGACAGGGGACAGGACAAGAGGGAATGGCCTCAAGCTCTGCCAGGGGAGATTTAGGCTGGAGATTAGGAGGAAGTTTTTCACAGAAAGGGTCATTGGGCATTGGAATAGGCTGCCCAGCGAGGTGGTTGATTCACCTTCCCTGGAGGTGTTTAAGGCACGGGTGGATGAGGTCTTGAGGGACTTGGTTTAGTGTTTGATAGGAATTGTTGGACTAGAAGATCCGATGGGTCCCTTCCAACCTGGTTGTTCTATGATTCTATGACTGCAGGACCAAGGGACAGACAGCTTGAACTGTGGATGCAGAGCTCCAGACAAGCTGTAAGCTAGTGCTCTAGTGATACTGTGGGGTTGGAGCACCTAAAAGAGCAAGGCAAGAGGTCTTTACTGAGACATCCCCTAGCTGCACCAAAAGAGAAGAGGCAAAGGCAGGCAGGGGTGGATCCAGAGGTTCTCCCCAGGGTACTGCAGCTCTGTGTTGCTCCCCCCGGCTCTGTCCAGGAGCAGGTGCCACCACACTGTGAGAGACACGAGGCACTGTGTCCTGTGGTAAACAATATGATTTACTTACTACCTATGGAATTGCCCAATTAATTCACTATCCACATTAATATTATGGCTCATTTTTAACTTTACTGTCTCCATCGTTCCAATTTAGTGCTGCTCAGAGATGCTGCCACTGACCTTAATGGGTTTTTCATTTTAACAAAGAGCACCATATTAATCACGATGCATTTTCAGCTGGAGGTTGCTGCCCGAGCCCCACTGCTTTGGGGAGCTGCTTTTTAGTGGTTTGGAGACCTATTTTATTTCTGCCAGGCTTCTCGCCCCTGCTCACACTGTGTACAAACCTTCGTGCTGTCCAGGAGGGATTTCTTGCTATAACATTTCCAGGCACAGAGATTTTATGCAGCAGTCAAGCCACACTGCGGATATGATAGATTTTTCTGGGCAAATTGGAGAAAGAAATAGAAAACCGAAAGGATGCACCAGTCATAGCCAATGAGCCTCTTATTGTCCTGTATAAAAATCAAATGCCTTTTAATCATTTCAAATGTTCTTCTGGGTATCAATTAGTCACACATTAATATCAGTATTGCTTCTCTTCCTCAGTTCACATAAGATTAAATTCTCCCCTGTCATACAGACTTGTGCTCATTAGCTTCAAGGAAAATTAGTGATTGTTCCCTCTTCATTGATACTGATGGGAGATTTCCATCAGAACTGCTTTTTATACAGAGAACCTGATTGCCATCTTAAAGAGACTGAGGAGGGGTCCCCTAAAGCTGTTGTCTTTTGATCAAAAAATAATTTTTTTTTTTTCCCTCTGGAATAAAGGTTGAGCTTGAACTGAGCTTGAGCACTGGGGAATTGGGAAAAATACTCTGTTCCTTACCAGTGTCATCTTACGGTTTCTGTCCCTCTCTGTATCTCAAGGATCCCTCTGCCCAATAGGATCCAGTAGCTGTCACACAGGACAATTTGGGTCACACAGGGTTTTGCTGCCATCATCCATCCCTGGATATTTATAACCCACTATATGGAGAGCAACAGTGAGGAGAGGTCCCATCCTGCTCCCTGCCCCACACAGGGGCTGGTGAGCGCAGAGCTGAGCTGGCACCAGGGCTGCATGTGCATGGATATATGGGCATGTGCATGTGTGCATCTGTGTATATGGACGAGTGTGCACGTCTGTGCCTCCCCATCCCTGCCCAAATCTGCAGGTGGCAGCAAAACGAGGTCCCCAGCCCAGCAGCAGGACCTCTCTTTATCCCCCACCCACTCCATCTCCAGCACTTGTCAAGCACTGGAAGGGGCCGATGATATTTATTGAGTTTTATTAACTCCCAGCCCTGGGAGGTTCTCACCTCTTCCAGCTAATTCAGACGCCCGACTCCTGCCGGAGTTACAGTGATTGCCATTAAAAAGCTTGACATTTACCTTACAACAGTAATAAAATAATAATGCCTAATTTGGTTTACAAGTGGTATTTGCAGTGTTTCCGTGCTTGGAGTGGGGGATATTGTGAAGATCGCTGCTATGCTGATCAATTATGTCTGCTTAATGGCACTGCTGTAATTCTTTTCTGTAATCATAACCATCTTTCAGTAGAGCTGCTCCAAAGTTTTCCTTTGAAACTGTAATTTTGACAGGAAAAGCAAATGTTTTCAGATACTTCAGTTTCCAGTGAATAACAAAAGCTTCAGAGGTGAAACTTTCTGGGGAAAAGTGGAGAAAGACAAAGCTGATGTCTGCACAGATTTTGCCGCATTTAGATTTCCAGAGTCTTTCAGATGTTTTCAAAGGCTGCCTGTGATTGCTTTCCATTAAAAAGTGATTTTTCTCCTCCAAATAACCTGCTGTCTTTCACTCGTCAATATAATTCCCTTCTGTTATTGGCTTCTAAAATATTAAAAACCCCTGGTGTCTTTTATATCCCTAAGCAACTGCTACTGAGCTGAGGGAAGGGAAGCTGGCCCCAGAAGTGCTGCTGGCCTGTGGGGTGAGGATGGATGTCCTGTCACCCTGGGGCCAGGGAGCTCAACCCCCTTTGCAGGGGCACACCCCACACCCCCCCCCCCGCAGCCCCCCACAAAATGTGTTCCTAACTCCACTTAAATCATGCTTGGATTTACCCTCAGGTTGCCAGCAGTGATGCCCCCAACGTGCTCTCAATGCCAGTGCCGGCCTCGCTAAAAGCAATTTTTTTTTTCTCCATTTTTCACTCTGAGCAAAACTCGATGTGGATTTCCTTCTTTTCAGCACAATTTTAATTAGTGCATGATGTACTCTGGGTTTTTATGAGCGTAAACAGCTTGGAAAAACAGTGCATGCCAGCTCCTCTACACCAGGGAGCCTCATCCTGTTCCGACTAGAAACCTCATGCTGGATTTGAAAGCGTTTCTTAAGAAGGGTTCATTTCCATGAAGAAATGGTATCATTTCAACAAACGGAAATTTTTGAACGTAGAAAAAATAATAAATTAGTCAGGAAATTCCTCGCTAGGCCGACTTTGGGGCACGGATCTGCACAAAGCGGTGAAGGATCCCACAACCCTCCGTGGGGAGAGCTCGGGCTTCACACCGTGTTGCTGGGGGCTGGATGCACACGTGTGAGCTGTGTGTGTGCACGCAGACACACACAAACACATAGAAATAGAATCATAGAATAACCAGGTTGGAAGAGACCCATCAGATCATCGAGTCCAACCATTTGATAGGAATTTGATAGGTCTCTTCCAACCTGGTTGTTCTATGGCTCATTCCTATTAAACACTAAGCCATGCACATATATGCACATATTGCATGTGATTTAGTAGCAGACAGGTACAGTTGGAACTGGCAATCTCAAGAAGTGGAGGTTGGAGCAGAAGTTATAAGATAAACTGGGACTCTACACGTAGCCGATGGACACTGCACAGCATAGCTTTGTGCAGGCTTGTCTCCAAAAGCATGGGAATCGCTTGCACCCTGCGAAGAGAGAGCGTTGCTGTGGGGGAAAGCTGGCTGCAGCCGTCATGGGGGCGGCAGTAACCCAGCCTTCCCCGCTGTTTGTGCAGCCCAGAGCCTCCGAAACTCCACCTCGGAGCAGGCTGGAGTCCTTGCACACAGAGGAGACCATGGGAGGGACGGCTCGGGAGAGCCCGGAGGACTGCCGCTTTCTGGATGTAAGTACGTGGCTTGCTTTGCCACCGTGCAGCTTGTCAGCGTGATAAATGTCTAATATGCATGTGTACTCATCCTTCCTCGAATCATCAGCAAACGTCTGGCTATCACCGTTTTGTCATTAATTAGGCAGAAGCATCCAAGGCGCACAAGAAGACCTGCACCAGATACCAGCTTTGCGGACTGCTCTTCAGCCTGCTGCTCATTTCTCTTATCCTGATTTTTTTTGGTGTCAAATATCTCTGGAACCCAACACCCAGAAAAGTAAGTAAAAACTCTCTGATCCAGTGTTTCAGTGCCACTTCCCCAGTCAGAGCTGTCCCCCTCGACTCACTGAAAGTTTTCACTACACCCCAGAACCCCAGTAAGTTTAGAAAATGCATTTTCTTAGACCACAAGTATTCATATAAAATATCTTTGTATTATGCATAACTAGCTTTTACATTATACAGGCTGAGATTTTTTTCTCTGTCACCACATTCTTTCCCTGACTGACAATTACAGGGGACGGGAGCTACGCCACAAAGAGTTAAAGTTACTCTTATTCCACCGGCAGCAAATTTTATGACAAGTAAGAAAATATTTTCCATTTCATTTCAATTATCTTGCCAGGAACTAGTGGAAAAGTCATTATGCCACCGCATAAAGAGGAGAGAAAGCCAGGACGCAGTGGTGATTGATTGTCATGGATTATATTTCTTACTTTAATGTGTCTGCAATGTGAGGGGATGGTGAGACGGATTAGCTTTTGGAGGAGCTCCTGCTAACTGGATTGGGCTCGTTTATTCCCAGCTCCGCCGACAGACGCTACTGTAAGTGCTGAGCATGCCGGTGGCGGCATCTCTGCCTGCTCGGGCCAAGATCTTTGCAGTCCTGCCAAACCTTCTTCTTTGTCCTATAACCCAAGCTATTCACTTAACCTTGGAGCCAACAACCTGCCCAGAGCTCCTCGTTCTCCTCCCCTTTGAGTCTCCACGCTCGTCTAGGAGGTTCTGCTTTACACCCTGGCGCCAGCAGGTTTTGCTGACTCCCAAGAGCATCTCCAAAATTCCCATGGGCAGCCAAGGCGGCTTCTTTCCCACAGTGGCATCTCCTTTCCCCTCCCTGCCCCACAGCAGAGCAAAGGAAGAGCCTGGCTCACAGGAAACTTTGTCTTCTTATCAAATACAAATAAGTACCCTCAAAATAGAAGAAAAAGTAATAAAAGCCATATGTGGCTCCTGACTCCTGCCAAGATGGTTATAAAGTCTCTACTGTTCCTCGAAAACCAGGGTGCGTGCCAGCTGGGTTGGGGAGATAGGCTGTTAACCCCCAGATGGGAGGTTTCCTCTGAGCTAGCAGCACAGAACCATTGTTGTAGCCCTGGAAAAAATTACCCAGGGTACCAGCCTTGGAAAAGTTATCTAGGGAAATAGCCCTTGGCATCCTCACTGGTGGGCACTGGTAGAGAATGGAATCCATTGGTATTTCTGAAAGCCCTTTGCAACTCGTGCTGGGCAAGGAAGCGAAGAAAAAGGTCACAGGAAAACAAAGATATTCTCCTGGTGAATCTGCACTCTGATGCTCCTGGCATCCAGCATCACCCCGTCTTCTGTGGTTACGGGATATTGCTTCTCCAGTTGGCCTGGGAGTCCTCTCGGAACAGCAGGAAGGGGGAGACAAAGTTCCTAACACTCGAAAGTATAAACCAAGGGGAATTAACCTCTCTAAAGAACAAAAAGTGCTTTGAGCCCTTTCTTGCAACCAGAGAATGGGAAAAATCTTTAAAGAAAGCTTGTTCCTCCAAGGGGTTGCCTTGGACACTGCCCTCTGCGTGGCAGCATCCATGCTGGCTGGCACAGCCCGTGAGCGAAGGCGATGAGTCAGCTAACGCGGGGCTTGTCGCAGCTTCGCAGAGGGACATATTTCAATGATTCGTGAGCAAGTGTCATTTTTAGCCCCACAAAACATCTCATGGTTCTCCGAGTGGCACGGAGCCGGCCACGCCGAAATGGGTTAGCTGGCCACTGCGTTGGGAGAAGTAATTATTTGTAAATGGAGAGGCACTCGAAGGTAAGATGCCACCTGGGATCCTTCCCTGCTAGAAATTGTTTATGGCACTATGTATTTTGTCAGTCAAAACCAGCAGCCTTCCAGCCATTTTAGGCTTCAGTCTATATTTTCCATACCATAAAATCTATTGACAACCATATATCTTTATAAAAGCCTCCTGCTGACTAAGAGGAGACGCTCATAGCTGCCCAGGCGCACATTGCTCTTCTAAATTTTAAGCAGGGGTACAGGAACCTGGCAGTTACCCATGGCCAGTTCTGTGCTGAAGCTTCCTCCAGTAGCTGCGTATCAGAGGGTACTGATGCTGAAAACATTCCTAAGATGTTTTGAACCCTCTGACAGGGAGGGATGGGCAAGAAATGGCACTGTAGGCAACGTGTTTGCCCTTCCCAGGGATGTCGCTATGAGGTCAGGGTGCTCCTTTCCTGGCTCTGCAGCTGAGCCAGGGGACCGACAGGGTTTTCCCATCCCTGTTCCTCTATCGCTCTCCTCTGCCCTGTGGTCTCGAGAGGCTTTACACAAGCCCTTTTCTTCTGTACCGCATCATTTTATTTGGGAAAAAAATACTTTCCAATGCTCAATAGCTCTCACCACACCAGCAGGATCATTTTTGTGATTCAAAGAGCATCTGCCACGACTTATCCTTTGAGGGGTCAGGCATCCATAGAGACTGGAGGGCTGCTGGGCCAGCTGAGTGCAGCGAGCACCTGTGAGGAGGAGGAGGCTGCTTCCTCGGTGCTGCTCACCCGGACTCCCCATGGGGATGAGTGCTGCCAAGAAGCCGGCTGCTATGCCCTGAAGCTCCTCGGAAGCCCTCGAGGAGGTCTTTGATCTGCAGGCAATCCCTGATCTCCTCCAGACAGCGAGAGGCTTTTACCTCTGCCTTTCCAGGAAAAGCAAAAAGCACACTGATGGAGCAAGAAAGATAGGGATGCAGTGATGCAGCGAACAAGCTTGGGATGCAACGATGGACCAAGAAACATAGGGACACAAAGACAGAGCAAGTGAGCCAGGGAAGTGGTGATGGAGCAAGCAAGGCAAGGACAGGGGAAAAGAAGGTCCTTTGGGCTCAGAGCTTCAGTTCAGTCTGGGATGCAAACAGGCTTGTCCCACAGAAAACACAGGCAAAAGCCGAGACATGGCAAAGCTTTTGATGCAAGTGTGGGATCAACATCTTCTCCTAGGCTTGATACATATTTCCCCCTCAGCCTGACCCCATCCTGCTCCAGTGCCTGGGAACTAACTCTCCTTGCAATATCCAGGCAATCATCCTGGCTCAGAATTGGGACACAGGGGAAAAGCCAGCAGAGTACCCAGCACAGGGGTCAGGTACCCAGCAGAAGCCTACTCGCCTACCCGCTGGCGTGCAACATCATGTGGGAGGCTCAGCTGACCCCCATGTGGTTTTGTCCCTCACAGATTTATGACATGGAACACACCTTCTTCAGCCATGGTGAGAAGAAGAAGATTGTGATGGAGATTGACCCACTGTCCAGGACAGAGACTTTCAGGAGTGGGAACGGCAGTGAAGAAATCCTGGAGATCCATGACTTCAAAAATGTGAGCGTGACAGAGTTTTTCCCCAGGATCCTGCGTGCTGTCTTGCGGCAGGACTGGTGGGATCCCTTAGGACACCACAGGGTTGCTGGAGCAAGACGTAGGATGATCAGGAAGAGCCCTGCTCATATATAGACTCTCTAGGGAAGGACGTGTATCTACATAAGCTCCCACTCGTATTTCACAGTTGCGTGGTTCAGTTCCCACGAAAAAACAAGACCTAGTTATTGGATTTACCCTTGCAAAGGAACACAATCATCATAAATCTATCCAAACCCAATACATTTGTCTGTCTGGAGAGTATTAAAACCTTCTGATAATGTTGTAGGCTCTCTCTGAAACCTAATTAAAATTTGTAGGAAAATACCCTGTTCAGTGACATATGGCAAAATTTTCAGCTAATAGCCAAGCAGGAACTTGGGGCTGAATGATCACAAAGCCATAACGGTCAGATGCTATTCTGCATATTTTTATTTATGACAACTAGAGCTCACAATAGTTATAAGGAGAAGGGAGCAAAGTAAAATTTTATGACTTTCTGCTTTAAAATATTTGTAAAAAGCTCAATTCCCCCAAACGATAAAACGCAATATCCCCTAGGAGAACCTGTTAGTACATCTTAGCTCCGCTGCTGAACAGAGTTTGCACAAAAACATCAACTGGAAAAATACAACTAAACCCTTATCCAGCTGTACCCGCTGTGTGCTGGAGTTATTTATCCTCCTGCTTTGCCCTGACTGCTTTTATGGTGTTTGTTTTGATGCTGTAGGGAATTACTGGCATCTTCTTTGTGGGACTTCAAAAATGTTTCATCAAGACTCAGACTAAAGTCCTACCTGAGACCACAGAGGCCAAGATCCCCGAGCTTGAGGTAGGTGAATCAAACAGGACACCCCTCTACCCCCCGCCCAGTAAAACCCACTCCTCTCATTAGCGTTGGGAGCTGCCATCCCCACCACACTCCCATCTGCTCCAGCTTTCCTACAGACTTTGCAACAAAGAAATAATGAGTTGTGATCGCTTCATAAAATGATCTTATTTCAGAGGATTGCTTTCTAAAAACAACAAGTGGGAAGAGACTGGATTAGACAGCCAACAGACAAAAACCTCTCAACACAATACTGGAGATCAAGAACAATAATCCTGTTGTAGTCAAAAGGTCGCAAGGCAGCTCAGGATTAGCAGGCACCAATAAGTCAATCAAATTGTTTTCTCCAAGCATTGAGCCTCATGTTCTCAGGCAGAATGAGGCAGAAGTAATGAATTTAAAAGAGCAGCCACATTTAAGAAATGCGATTTGAGAAAACGCTTGACATGCAGCCCTGGGAGGTGGGAAGCTCCAGGCTGGGGCCACCTCTGATCTACATGGCCACTCTCCCTTCCACATGCCTGATTGCATCTTGCACCCACTTAAATTTTACACACCGCATCCTTCTCTAAGCAGTCACAGGATTTGCATGCCATAAGGAAATGGAGTTTAACTCCATATTTTAACCCCTCTTTGACAGCGTAACCCAGGACCTCAGTTTCTTGAAAGCAGTTGTCCCCAGGCCTCAGCTCCATCCCTGAGCCCTCAGCGGCCACACAGTCCTTCCACCTCCCTATTTGCAAGATGAAGGGTGTTAGCAGATTGAATCTCTCCTTAAGGAAGCCGTTGCAGATAAAATGCCAGCAGGACACGTTTGAAACGAAGCGTGGGCAGAAACATTTCCCTGAATCATGACCCAAATTCCCTGAAGCCGATTCTTTGATTATGCCATAAGAAGCTAATAGATCTTCTCGCCTACCGTCGTAAAAGGGATATGTCTCCCTAAACTTTAGCAGAACATAGTCCCAGGTAGAGAGCTGAAATGTAAAACCCGGTGAGATAAATGTAGATTTAGGCTCCAGACATCTCTTCCCAGAGCCCTCACACTGCCAGGTCCTTCAGGTAGCACCTCTCCAACCCCACGGCTTTCACTGGAGATCCTGAAAACAACTCAGACTGGGTCAGGTTGTGTTGACGCTTTCCTAAGACTTCTCAAAGCCATAAAGAAAAACTCTATAAAAAAAGAAATACAGCTCCAGACACCTTCTGGAGAGAAAAATGCCATTTGCCAGCTTGCTGTACGGACTACCACCACCAACATACACCATGTTGCCTTGGCAGATAGCTTAGCACAGACCCATCCAATAATCTTTATATATCTCCCTCCCTAAGTGCCTGCCAAAACACACCACGGACTAATGCAACGGCAGAGACATGTGGTATAAATTACAGAATACAGCCATGCAAAGAATCTCTGTGAGGAATAAATTAAAGTGTTCGATCACAAAACCAGTAGCAGAAGGAGAGAGAAATTAAGTAGTAAGAGCAAAGCAGAGGGATGTTTTAATCTTGGGTTTTAAATAAGCTGAGGTGGTCCAGAAGGCTCTTCCAGATGGTGAAGACCGCACAGGAGAAGGCTCTCGAAGCATGACGGACAAAGGGAGGAGAGACCAGGGTGGTGCTGACTGGAAGTGGATAGGAAAGACGTAGCTCATGATAGGTCCCCTTTCGTGAGGAGCAGTGGGGTAGTGCATGTGCACCCAGTGAGCACCACTAACTAAAGAAGAGTAAGACTAACTGCTCTCTGGTAGGAGAGAGATGCGTCTGAGCAAGCCAAGGGGAGGAGAAGCAGCCAGCAGTGGGAAGAAGGTGCTTCACTAAGCCAGGTAAAATCTCAACTCTTCTTCCAGGGAGAAGAAATCACAACCACTTACATTGAGCAGTCCGTGGTTTGGGTACCTGGGGAAAAGCCCATTCAGAACAAGGAGTTCCTGAAAAGCTCCAAAATTTTTGACATCTGCAGAAACGTGACCACCTACTGGATCCACCCAACACCAATAGCAGGTACCGGGAGCCACCTCCACTCTGAAATGCTCATGAGCCTGCTTGCCGGGACCATCCCTGCCACCTACGCCTACCCCCTCTGCCGTTTACCCCAGTGCAACATAGCAGGAACCCATTTCTGCTGCTTCACTATACATTTCAGACACGAGCACAAAGTTGGCCATGATCTTGAGAGAACATGGCTAATAGGAGACTGAAGTTTCTCTCTACAAAGTGCTCATCTCTGCTGGCTCCCCACTGCCCTGTGCTTTGTAGAGTGGCCACCCTCCTCATAACATGGCAAAAAAAAAAAAAAAAAAAAAAAAAAAAGACCTTTGTACGTGCAAAGAAGCCAACACTGCTGGAAACTGGGACGTCTAAATTCTCGTCACCGCATGAACATCAGAGCATGAGCAGACATCTGCATCTAAATCACACAACGGGGTTGCCATCTCCAGCTGCTCACTACACAGCCCTTGCAGAGGTTGTGGCCTCTGAGATCCGCCAGTGTAATTACCCACTCTCTCTAACCCACTTCTATCCGAACGAGCTAGTTTAAAAACCCCTACTGAGAAAGCTCCCTCTGCTCTGCAGCTGCAAACTTACAGAAGCACATCTTGTCCCCCAGGGGTACCTGTCCGCTCACAGACATTGATGATCCTAGAAGCGAGAGGGCATCAGGGATCCCCAGTGAGGAGTCTCCCATCCTTTGCTGCCCTCACCTTTCTGCTTCCTCTCTCCTGGTTGTTAAACCAGGCTGCAAAGAAAATTAACGCTGATGTGGGTCTTACCTAAACCACCTACAGGTGCTGTAGTTCAGTGTAATCTGCCTCAAGTCTGCTTTACTGGGGTTCTAGAGCAGCATCAAACCCCCCATGAGGGCGTGCTTCCTTGCACCTACTGGGGATGCCAACACCACCCAAAGACCCGTGAGCACAGGGAACGGATAGGCCACATCTTTTCTATCCTGCCTTCCTGCCCTATTATCTCCTGCAGCCCTTCTCCCAGGCTTGGTAAGAGAAGGAGGTGATGGAGCACAGGTGCTTTTCTGGTGGGGTTGCTCAGGTTGGAGTGTTTTCCTCCTCTTCTTGTATCACAGCATCAAATTTTGGTAGAGACACTAACACCTGCTGCAGCATTTGTCCTCCTACACCCTAGTTGTTGACAGCAGTGTTGGGGCTCTTCCTGCAGCTCCTGAGCTGGCTGACCTCGAAGGGGCAGCAGAAGAAGACTCTGAGCTGCTCACAGACAACCAGAGCTGGCTGAATGGTGGGAGCAAACATGAGGCGGAGAAAGATGTGCAGCTGGGAGCAAAGCGCAGAGCACGGCAGCTCACCGAGGAGGATCTGCCTGTCAACGACTACGTGAGTGCAGGGAATTGCACCCTGGGATTCCCCAGCTGTGTTCTTGGGGTGCCCTGGCCATACTCCTGGGGTATCCTGGCTGTGCTCCTGGGGTGTTCTGGTCATGTTCCCAGGGTGTTCTAGCCAAGCTTCTAGGGTGACCTGGCCATGCTTCTGGGGTAACCTGTTCATGCTCCTTGGGATGTCCTGTCAGTGCTCCTGGGGTATCCTAGCTGTGTTACTGGGGTGCCCTGGCTGTGCAGTCCCCCTCACCACACTGACACTGGCTCTTCCTGGCAGTCAGAGAATGGGCTGGAGTTCCACCCCTTGTGGGATGAGCGAGGCTACTGCTGTGCCCAGTGTCGCCGTGCCAACCGCTACTGCCGGCGGGTCTGCGAGCCCCTCCTGGGCTACTACCCCTACCCCTACTGCTACCAGGGCGGAAGGGTCATCTGCCGGATCATCATGCCCTGCAACTGGTGGATCGCGCGGATGCTGGGCAGGGTGTAGCCTGTGCTACGTAGCACCCAGCATTTGGGTGCTGCTCCATGCCTGCCTACCCCATCACCACCTATCCAGATGTATTCTTAAACAGCCGACACGCGGGTCCTTACCTGCTTGATTGCTGGTGAGCACACAAGCCCACTGGCCACGGCACCTGCCTGGTGCATGCGCTGCCTGCCCCCACCCCGCATCCCACACTGCTCCCGTGGGGCCAGGGGAATCCGTGCTCGACTGCACCGTCACCATGCTGAGCAGCAAGAAGCAAACAATAAACGTCTTGTATGAGCGATTGCAAAGAAAATGGAGAGTCATTTTGTCTCAGTCTGTGATGCTTAATGGGTCTGAGAAGTGATCTAATTGCTCAGCTGCCTCATCACGAGCATCCATAACTCAGGTACTGGGACTGCCGGCGCTTGACTGGCTCAGAACACACAGAGGTCCCTGATTTGCTCCCTGATGGCGCTGGTTGTTGTTCAGCACATCCTGACCCTCTGTTCTGGCATGCTCTGATGTGTTCAGTAGTTATTAGTGACAGCTCAGGAGTGGCACCAGTCCCTTCGGGAGCGATGTAGTGTGCCGGTGAGGTGGAGGCAGGAGCAGGCACAGGGAGCCCCCGAGAAACTGAGCTGCCAAAGCCAGAGGGAGCAGAAGCATGGAAGATCCCAAGTGCTATCAGCTCTCCCCATCCCTGTGACCAACAAACAGGGAAAACCTGAGCTGTAGGGGGGAAAAAAAGGAAGCTTTTGACACTGCAGCCATCCTGAGCAGAGCTGAGGGGCTTGCTGATGTCTCTCCAAATGAAAGCAAAGTGTCTATATAAGCCTATTTAACTAGATAAGATTTGCACACACTGATGGTTGCAGCAATGAGCAACCTGGACAAACTTTCCCAGTCCTCAGGACAGGACAGACAGTCAATGCTAGTTTTGCTGCAGCAGCTCAGAAACATCTGGGATCCCTGTGTCTCCCTCTGCTGGCACCATCTCTGCCCAACTGACATTGCATACGCTGTCCACCCTGGGAATAAAGCTGTCTGGGGAGGCAGGGGTGCACGCCCAGGCTGGGGCCCTTCCCTCTACGCAGGCTTTCTGATCAGGATGGGTTTACCTGTCTCCATCCTTTCATTAATTGCCGTCAGCCATCTCTTCACACCAGTTGCCCTGCTCTGATGCACTCTGCCTCACTGTTCCAACCCCAGAGGCTTTTAGCCAGCCAGGCGCTAGCAACAGTCTGATTTACTTACCCAGGTTAAACACAATGTAAGGATTACAGGTATTCCCCTCGGGTTCCTCCATCAGCAGCGAGGCTGCCCTGTACCTGGTGATTTGCTGCACCACAGAGTGGTTTGGTTGGAGCAGCTCAACCAGCACTGGAGCAGCGTTTAGTAGTGGGCTGACGCTATGCTTAACACCTCCTTTGCCATCTGCCTCCTCCCCAGGAGCAGCAGCCCTGGCAGTTGCCCAGCTGCTCCGAGCCACAGCCCTTGTGAGTCGAGTGCTTCAAACCCCAAAACCCCCCAAACTCAGCAGGAGGGGAGTTTCACAGCACCACTGTCACATCACACTCACTAAGGAAAAGGCTTGCTGGCAAAACAGCCCCAAAATTATCAGTATTGAATAAATACAAAAGCTTAAATCCGTATTTCTTTCTCTGTCGGGGAGAGGCTGGTGAAGAAGGGAGCTCCAGCAGTGCTGCCCTGCCCTTTGCCCAAAGCAAGCGACTGGCAGCAGAGGATGCAGGTGTTTGCACGGAGCTGAACCCAACCTCCCAGCTCCAGGGCTGGGATCCTAAAGGCCTTCTGCTTCAGCATGGTTACACAACTGCTGTTATGAAGAAAATTCAATTACAGAAGTTATTTGTAAGCACAAGTGCCCCAGTGAGCATCAGAGAAAGGCAAGCTGCGATGGTCTAGAGGTTAGAGGCTGGCCTGGGGCAAGCAGATTACCTCCCAGGGAGGGTTTGCTGCTCTTTGCAGTGACTTTGAGCAGAGGAATTTCCAGGAGATGAAAAGCCAAGGAGGTTTCATAGAGTAAAATATCTTAATATTTATTGTGTTTCGGGACAAAAGAGTTCTACCCAATACACAAAATGAGTTAAAGCAGCATATAATACTGACAATAAAGTCACAGCTGACTCGGTGCAAGGACACCTACCAAGGTAAAGGCACCAGGAGCTACATCACCAAACCTCACTACAGCTTACAAAGAATCACTACAGCCAGTGCTTTAAGAAGTATAACTATAAAAAAGTATATAAAACCCAGGGCAGGGAAGAGAGAGTGCCTGGCAACAAGCCGAAACCTTGCTGAGCCAAGGGCTTCAGGCAGGCAGGGCTGTGTTTTAACAGGGTAACAGCCCCATCTCGAGAGCAATCGTGTCTGTAGAGCAAGGGGACACTGAGGAGCTGCTGGAGATGAGGGAAAGCATTGCTTTCCCAATAGAGGCACTGAAGGCGAGCATGGGGATTCCCGTGAGGCCACCAGCACGGTTGGCTTTGGTACGGCACTTGAACGTGCTGCCGAGGAAAGAACCAGGAGCTGCAGCACCTGAGGGAGCGCGCTTGCTGTAACCACTGCAGCTACACTAATTATCCCACGCGGTGGCACAGCAGAGTAGTGTTAGGACAAGTCCCTGAGCGCATCAGGACAGCTGCTGCACTCGTTTCTATGAGCTAGTTGAGAAGATCAGTCAGTTTAAAGCAAGATTTCACCAAGTGGCATCCAGAGGAAAACTGGAGGTGGTGGCACCCTCCCCGGCTGCAGAGAGCATACCCTGCAATGCACAAGAGAAAGCATTAATAGACAAGGCTGGGAATACACACAGCTTAAACTACTGTGGCAGTCATAGTTCTGTAAGTGTCTTTTATCCCCACACAGTCCCAAAAGCGGTACTCGCCACTGTGCAGAAGGTCCCCAGGAGTGACCAGGTGGTAGCCAGGGATGCAGAGGCACACAGTAGCCTCATCACTGATGGACACACATACCGGGCCACAGAGTGCTGGGGGTCAGCTACACCATCTCATACTGATTGTTTGTGATGTACTGGGACAGGCAGCAGGAGAGAATGATGCCAATCAACTGAAAAAGAGGAAAAAAAGCCATTACATCAGAGGTAGCCAAATTCAGAACACAGTGTTCTAGGGGAAAAGCCTAAAAAATTGCTCCAGTTCTGTAAAATCCAAGGATAGACAATGGGATTTACAAACCACAACACAGGCGGCTGTGCCCTGTTTTGGAATAACTGAGAGACTGAAACAGAGGATACTGGCAGGCATCACCCAAACAAGCTCCTCACAAGAGATGCTCTGCATCCCATCCTGTTACATTTTGTTCCACAAAGAATCTACTGTATTATGGTGATTTCAGAGATTACACAGATATCAGATGCATCACAGCCAATTACACAGCCACTAGAGAACACCACACACCTCTCCCTGTTGCAAGGACAGCAGGGAAGCAAGGTTGCTGTTTTCACATCAGCATCTGAAGGACACACTACCGTCACCACAGCATTGCCTCCCAGCCCCTGTGCAGACATTTAGGGCCAAATCCTGCAGGAGCCTGACCTACACAAGCGAAGTTAGAGGCACATTTGCATGATGGGTCCCTGCTGGCTGCAGGGCACAGCCAGGTTTGCTGCAAGAGCAATAAAAGCCAGGAATCAGTTACAGCTCCCAAGTCTGGCATCAACTGAGATAATTTCACGGTTAGGAGCGTGCAGCTCACTGTTTGTGTGTCGGTCACATCTCGGTGACCCCACAGCAAGCAACTGAGAAGGAAAGTGGGGTGAGAGCCTGGGCACAACAGACCTGCTCCAACTCAGGGGCTCTCCCAGCCACAAATAAAAACACTGGGTAGCACAGGCTGCAGCCAGGGGCTGTTCTGTCCCGCCTCTCCCCCTGTTTAGCACATCTATTATGGGAAACACGCGGCAACACACTCATTACGGGACAAGTATCTTGGCAAGGTTCCACCTCACAGCTCATGCCACAGTCCCCATGTGCTGGATCAAGGGGAGGTTGAATTCAAGCCCCTCCAAAGCCAACGTTGGCTGAGCTCACTCTGCAGCCACTCGGTGCCAGGAGCCCAGCAAGCTTCCAGCAGCCAGTTTAGGGCTACACTTGCTGCAGCTCCCATTGCAGCACATTGGGAAACCCTCAGCACCTCGGGAAACCTCACGGCAGCATCAGCGTTACAGAACTGGGGGCAGGGGCCTCTCATTTCCTGCTGGGATAAAGCATTCCGGAGCAGGGGCTGGTGAGCAGCCACCGCTGCGGCTCCTGCAGGAAGTGTCCTACAGGATAAAGTAAAGGAGAGGTTGGGGAGCGGGAGGAAGAGGAAGCAATCACAGGGTAAGGCGGCAAGCAGGGTGTGAGCTGGCAGCACAAGCAGTGCCCCACAGGTGCTCACAGGCACCAAGCCATGCAGAAGCGATGCCAAAACGCCTTCCTGATAAAAGGGAGATCAGTGGGTAGGAAAAGGAATGGCGCAAATTTGATCCTTGCCAACAGCAGATGCAGGGAGCTTGCACAGCACAGCACAGGCTCTGTTTGGCTTTTTCTTGCAGTCAGTTGTTTCAGATAGCAGCTCTTTGCAAACAACCTGGGCTCACAGAAACAGAGCTGGTGCTTTGGCCATGGGTTTAAGAGACTGGAGAAAGCACAGTGGTGAGATTAAACCCAAGGGGAATCTGCAGAATAGCTGCTCCTCCCTGGCTGAAACAGGCTGTGCCTTTTGTACACACACCAGACTTTACACAGAAATTAAATACCTCCAGAGACATCCTAGCTTCACTGTGCACTCCTCCAGTGCCGGGCAAGGGAGATTTACCTGGAAGCATGCAATGCCAAAGGAGATTCCAGCCACAATGCTCATTTTTGACTCCATTGTCGATGTCACCAGGGAAAAACAACCCTGCAGTTGACAGAAAGCAAGCATGTGGGTTCAGTGCTTTTCACCCCCCAGGAGCAAAATCAGCAATCCCCCAGTGCACCGGCAGCTCCAGGAGAAGATGCCCTCACACAGGCAGCTCGGGGCTCCTGGCTGCCACCCTCCTGCTTGACCTCATCAAAGTCATTTCCCTATCGGTGCTGCGCCAACCAGCCTCCCAGCCCAGCCACGCTATCAAGGTGAGTGCTGCCCTTGGGCTGCTCCCAGTGAGAAGTGCTGGGTTGAGCAAGGTGATTTATCACAGGAATGTCCCATTCATCACCCAATCATCCCTGCTGGATGAGGTCAACTGTGCTCACAGTCAGGAGAGGACTTTGCACGGCTCCTGGGAGACTGTTCAAATGAACTTCACTGGGAAACGGTCACCTTATCCACTTGTTCTCCGCAGCACACAGCCCTGAGTACAAACCCTTGGATCCAGTTGGTGCCTGACCCCCAAGGAAGAAGTGTGGGGGACCTCAGACATGAGAGAGGGCTCGTTCCTTCATGCCTTTCCCCTATATATACCCCAGGTTAGTCCCTGGACCACAAGGCATCTGCATTAAGAGAGTAGTTCTCCTTTCAAACCCCACAGGGAAGGGCAAGGCCTTCTCCACCTGCCCAGCTCTGCCTTCCCCACCTCCCCAGCTCTGCCTTTCCCACCTCCAGGACTGACAGGGGTTTTTCTTCTGAACTTAACTTACATCCACAAACACTTTCAGCTTGGCTTTGCTCAGGTCTTTCAGATCCTCTGCTGAGCAGTCATTTTGGCTCTTGCAGCAGCTCCGGGGGATGCCCCTTTGAGTGAAGTACTCAGTCTTCTGCCAGTCTGAGTAGTTCTGGACCCCGCAGCAGTGCAGCTGGAGGAGGAAGCATGTTTGGGGAGCCCATTCATGCTAGGATACTGACCTCCCAATCCTATCACCACTCCCATGGCTCCCCTGCTCTCACTTCTTCAGAAGCCACCCCCATCTTGTGCTCCCATCCAGCATCTCCTCCCAAACTCAAAAGCCCATGGTGCAAAAGGACCCCCAACACTACAATGGTGATGCCAGTAACGCAGGGATTTCTAGGGCTGAGGTGAGTATTCCCATCCACTGCCAGCCACATGCCAGCCTGTGGCACTCACGGTTCTCTGGATGGTGTCGACAGCCTCGCTGTGCCGATCTGCGGTCACGTTGTAGTTCCTCAAGGCCAGGTTGAGGTTACTCTCAAAGTTTGTCTTAATCTGCAAGAGAGAGGTTTCTGCAGTGGCGCCGTCCCCTAACCTGCTTCAGGACCTGCAGCCTAACACCACCACTGCCCTGCATTAGTCACCGCTTGGGGATGGCAGAAGTGACTTTGGCCGTGGCCAGAAGACATTGCCCTGGCCACCCAGGCAATTAAACGCGGGATTAAAGGGCAGGCTGGGATGCACTGTGGAAGCAGGGCTGCCGAGTGCAATAACAAGCACCTACACGGTGCCAGCTCCCCCCATAAGCAGGCTGCTCCACAGCACAGGAACCCTCAGAGGAGCCTTAATTACAGAAATTATTGCAGAAGACAGATCAAAGCGAAAAATTAAACTCCAGGCCTACTTTGCCTCTTCTGGTGAAGGGACAGCGTGCTGTGCAGGCGGACCCTCCACCCACCCTTATGGGGACCTTATGGATCCTTACAGGGACCAAGTTGCTCTTCGGGCTGGTTTTAACCCCATTTTAGCTGAAGTAAGTCCCACTCCCAGCAGCGCCTTTGTTTCTGCAGCGACATCCGCAACTGCACAGGGGTTAAAACCAGGATCAAACTCGCTCTGCAACATCAGGAGACAGCAGTGCTGCCCAGACTCACCTCGTGCCTGAAGACGAACCCCACGACGGCGGCGACCAGGACGATGAGGAAGATGAGGGACAGGAACATGGCATACTGCGGGCAGAAAGGGAGGGATGGGAAGGAGTGGGGTGGGATGGGAAGGAGTGGGGAGGGATGCGAAGGAGTGGGGAGGGATGCGAAGGAGTGGGGAGGGATGCGAAGGAGTGGGGAGGGATGCGAAGGAGTGGGGAGGGATGCGAAGGAGTGGGGAGGGATGGGAAGGAGTGGGGAGGGATGCGAAGGAGTGGGGAGGGATGCAAAGGAGTGGGGAGGGATGCGAAGGAGTCGGGTGGAAGGGATAGGATGGGGTGGGGATGGGGATGGGACCCCGTCCCGCCCCGTTCAGGGCCACCCACCAGCTTGAGCATCCAGGTGCTGCCACGGCAAGTGGCGAAGCAGCCGAAGGTGCCCAGGAGGACGACGACGGTGCCAGTGCCCACCAGGACAAAGGGCACGTTGGTAGCCTTCTCGTCCAGCAGAGAGAAGTAGACGGCCAGCCCGACCCTGCCCCAGACGCCCACGGCCAGCAGCACGATGCCCGACACCTGCGGGGGGACACAACCCGCCGCGGCTCGCGACTGTCGCGACAGGGCGGCGAAGCCGCGCGGGGCAGGGGTGGGGCGGTTGCCGCCCGGCGCTCACCCAGAACACGAAGGTGTAGGTGAGCAGGACGCTCTTGAGGCAGGTGATCACCGGCTTCGTCTGCAGCCGCCGCGACGGGGACGCCATGGCCGACACGGGCCGCGGCCGGAGGGACGGGACCGACACCGGGGGCCACGCCCCCTGCCCCAAGCCACGCCCCCGACCTCAACGCCCGCCTCGTTGCCCGAAGGCCACGCCCCCGACCCGAAGGCCACGCTCCTTCCTCAGGCCACGCCCCCACCGTGTCCTCACACACAGGCTACGCCCCCCACCAGTTATACCATTGCCATCGGGCCACGCCCCTCGCAGGCAGGCCACGCCCCCCGAGCCGAGCTCTCACGGAAATTCCCGAGCGTGCCCGAAGGCAGCTCCTTTCCCCGGGGCGCCCCCTGCCTGCCGGGTGCCACCCCCTCCGCCCACGTCTCTCCTGTCCTACGCCGCCTGGGCCCTGCTCTCCCAGCCTACGTGTCCCCCCAACCCGTCTCCCTTGCAGAGCGAGGAGTGCCTGGTACCACAGCACATGGTGCCACCGCCATGCCAGCAAGCGATGGGCATCCTGCCCACCGTGGGGCTCGGGCCCTGTCATCCCCTCACAGGGCTGCAGGCTTCCCAGCCAGCCTTCCCCACACTTGTGCTCCTGCAGCCCAGGCAGCTCCAGCCCTGTGCAGTGGCCTCCCATCAGCCTTCTCCTGCTCAGGACAGCTGTGTTATTAATTAGCATGCTTACAGGCCTGGCCACCACATAATTAGCACATTCAGGCAGCGTGTCCGCCCACTGTGCTTCGTGCCAAGTCTCCTACCTGTCTGTGCCAGGCTCATCGCTCCTCTCCCCTCACCCCTGCTGTCCTGTATTCCAGGACAGAGCCAAAATCCCAGGCGTCCCCTGCCTCAGCTCCCTCCCAACCCCAGGGGATGCAGGGCTGTGGGTCCTAACAAACGTGTTTCATTACCTCTGCCTCTCGGGGGCTGAACTTCAGCTGGAAAACAGAGTCCAGCTGGAAGCACTTGCCTCCAGATCAGTTTCGGAGCCCGTTGTCTGCAGTGAGATCCCTCCCTCTCTCCCTCTCTCCTGGAAGGAGGTGGGAAAAGGGTCCTGGCTCCTGCAGTTTTGTCCTCGCCCCCCCCGGGATCCCCATTCACAGAGCCCAGCAAGGCTGGCAGAGGCACAGCTACGCTCTCTCCTGTGCCAATACAAGCTCCTGGATCTTCTGCTTGCAATGAAAAAAAATCTAACGACTTTTTAAAGTCTCAGAGAAGCAGGAGGCACGCTGGAAAACGGTCGATCCTGGGATTTATTTTTTTTGACAATCTCATCATTTTGGGCCTGACTCACAGCTTTTGAATGTTTGGGACAGAGAGCAGAAGGGAAAAGTAGTTTTGCTGAGCACGGGCAGCGAGGACGAGCAGGAGGGGAGGTGCGGTGACAAGACGACCTAAGGGGCTGTCGCCCTGTTTCCAGCCCTTCTCTGTCCTCGCCGGGGCTCGTGGTCGCCCCTGGGACCAGCAGAGCAAGCAGGCTGGCCGTCCCCCAGCCCCCTGGAATGGCACAGGAGACAGCCCCCATCCTGCTGGTTGTCATCGCCAGGCTGGTGTCGTCCACATGGCACGAAGGTGAGTGCTGGGGTGCGTGGGCACAGTTGAGCTCCCTGGAAACAGCAGGGTGCCACTCCCCTGAGGGGGCAAGGGGTTGGGAGCAAGGGGTGTGTTGCTGGGGAGAGCATCAGTGCCTGTGGGGTGGGCTGCATGGTATGGGAAGGAGCCGAGGGGGTGCTGGGAAGCATCCAGAGAGAAACAGAAAAACAGCCTCTCCATCACGCCTCTGCCTGCGGGAGTGTAGCCTTCTCGCTGACTCCTTGCCCCCACGGGGGCTCTTGACCAGCAGATGTTTGCCTGGACAGAGTGCTCGGATCCAGCCTCCCCTGCAGCCAAGCAGCTGGGTTAAGGATCAAAACCCTTGTTCTGTTTTGGAGGGGATCCCCTTTCCCTGCTCTCGTCCCCTCGCCATGCTGCCAGCACGACTGGCTGAGGATGCTCCTGCCTGGGGCAGAGCATGAGCTATGAGCTGGCCCCAGGTGAGAAGGAGAAGGCAGTGCCTGCACAAAATGGGAACGTCACAAGAAAATGGCACATCTGCACGGATGCAGCACACTCCATCCTTGGGACCCTGGCCATGGGCTCAGCAGCTCCCTGCTCACCAGGTCCCTGCCATCCCCATCGATGCCAGCTCCGGGCTTGCCCTGGGTCCCTGTGCTCCCCAAGGCAGCCGTGGCAGTGTGGGAAAGGCGCCAGGGTAAAAGGCTTGTGGAGACGAGTGGGCGACTTAACAGAGCTTGTGGGAAGTGGTGGGGAGTCTCTCTGTAATAAAGTTCAAGTTGGAAAGTTTTTTTAATGGAGTTTCCTCCCTGTGACGGCGAGGCTGCTGCTTGGCTTGCCCTTGGCAGACATCCCCTTCCCAAAACCTGGAGCTGAGTGAAGGGGAGATGGGAGCGGCTGCAGTGGGGCTGCTGCTTTGGCTGGGGTCCCTTCCCCATGCTGGAGTGGGGGTTGCGGTGGGGTGGGCTGGCGGTGAGGAGGGGGCAGCGCTGGCTGGGGCTTGAGGAAACGCAGCGGAAATGTGAGCTCAGTGCTGGGGAATGCCGCGGCCGGCCCAGGCAGCACACGGCCGAGGGGCCATGGGGAAGGATGCCAGCCCTCTCTCCCCCTACATGGCTCACACCCTGCCTGCTGGTCCCTTGTCCATGGGGACATAGCGTGGGTCAGGGGGTGACCTGCAAGGATAGTGCAAGGATGCGATTCCCTCATTCATAGAGCATGGAGCCCCTCTGCACAGCATGGATGGCGTGAGGCCAGCAGCTCTGGTCAAGTCCCTCTAGCAGCTTCATCCTTCCCTGGTGCTGCATCCCTGCTAGCCCCCAGCAAGGCAGCCTGTCTCTCCTCCCTTGCCTTGGCCAGGGGCTCCACTGAGAGGGCAGCTTGCTTCCTTCCTTTAGGAGGCCTGGTGGCAGGGACAGTGCCACAGGAGGGGGTGGAAGGAGGACTTCCCAGCAGTGCGAAGCTGGGGGGTCAGTGCCAGCCCACTTTGCGCCAGCAGCCGTTTCCTGCCATAACCACAGCTGCTCCTGCCACTGTTTAGTCTGCAGGCTGGTGCCAATGCACACCACAACGTTGGGGACTGGGCTCACTGTCTGCCTGGCTTAACCCTTGACAGCAGCCCCAAGCACAGCAGAATTGGGTCTGCCCAGGGATGGGATTGTTTGCTGGGAGTTGTGGGGTGTTAAGGGATGGAGGATGCAGCTGCGTGGGGAGGGATCATTTCCTGGGTCACAAATTGTGATGCAGCCCCCTTATCTCTCTCCTCCTTCTCAGGGTCTGGCTACTACACAGCTGAGAGCCACACCAATGAGGTGTATGTGGAAGAACCCCCTCCCGAGCCTGCCCTGGACTACCGCCGAGGTACAGCATCCAAACCTACCCCTCAGGTCCTTGTTGGGACACTGACGCATGACAGGTCTAAGTGACCCCCTCATGTCTCTCCTCTCCCCCCAGTGCCCCAGTGGTGTGCCACACTCAACATCCACCGTGGAGAGACCACCTGCTACTCGCCCCGGGGGGGCTCCTACCGCAGCAGTCTGGGGACACGCTGTGAGCTGAGCTGCACCCGCGGGTACCGGCTGGTAGGGCCCAGCACCGTTCAGTGCCTGCCCAGCCGCCACTGGTCTGGGATGGCGTATTGCCGACGTGAGTGTGCCCTGCCCATCAGCTTGCCAGCATCCCCACAGCCACCTGTGGCAGAATTCTGCCTGCCAGCATGGCAAGGCAGCTGCTTCCAGCCCCTCTTTGCACTCTCTTTACCAGAAATCCGATGCCATGTGCTGCCAGCAGTGCTGCGGGGCTCCTACGTGTGCTCAGCTGGAGTGCAGATGGATTCCCGCTGTGACTACAGCTGCCTGCCTGGCTACCAGCTGGAGGGCGACCGGAGCCGCATCTGTATGGAGGACGGGCGCTGGAGTGGGAGCGAGCCAGTCTGTGTAGGTAAATTCTCACCCTACCGCTCCTCCCAGCCCCACATTGCTGGGGCACACGAGGGCAGGCCACTCTCTGTCCCCAAAGTGCTTGCTGGTATCATCCCCACACCCGACCCAGGCATTACCCAGCACCAGCTCCTGCATCTCCCTACCCTGGGACCCCCATCCCAGTGTCGCTGAGGTGCCGTTAGCCCCGAAGCATGGGCTGGTGTAGGGCATGTTGATCTGGGATTGAGGCATTCGGGGCTGGCTTTACTCGGGTCTTGCTTGTTCCAGGGTGCTTGGGCTGTGCACAGCATCCCTGGGGTGCCTGAATGCCAGGGGCAGTGCCTGGCCCTCATAGACCTGCCCTGGCGCCCACAGGTTCCTTAATTCTGTCTCATCCCTTTGGGCAGATATGGAGCCTCCCAAGATCCGCTGTCCAGACTCCCGGGAGCGGATAGCTGAGCCAGGCAAACTGACTGCCATTGTCTACTGGGACCCACCTCGTGTGAAGGACTCTGCTGATGGCATCATCAAGAGGTGAGAGTGGAGGTGCTGAGGGCTGGGGACCACCCTGGGTGCTCCCTCCCAGCATCCTGACAGAAATGCATCTGCTGGGTGTAGGGTGATGCTGCGGGGCCCAGAGCCCGGCTCCGAATTCCCTGAAGGAGAGCACGTGATACGCTACACTGCCTATGACCAGGCGTACAACCGAGCCAGCTGCAAGTTCAGCATACGCGTCCAAGGTGAAGCAGGCTCATCAGGGGCTGCTGGCAGTCTCTCCCCAGCTCTGGGCTCCGTGCCCCACAGCTGGGGCCATGCCCCAGCACCCCCAGCCCTCACGCAATGTCCCTTTTCACAGTGAGGCGCTGCCCTGTCCTCAAGCCTCCACAGAATGGCTACATCTCCTGCACGTCTGATGGCAACAACTACGGTGCCACCTGCGAGTACCTGTGTGACGGGGGCTACGAGCGCCAGGGCACTTCCCTGCGGGTCTGCCAGTCCACCCAGCAGTGGACGGGCTCCCAGCCCCTTTGTGCACGTAAGTGGGGCTGAGCGGGGCAGGACCTGCTTGCAGTGGTGCCTAGTGGCTATGGGGCTGCCTAGCAGGGAGGAAGGGTAGGGAAGGGGTGGTGGGAGGCAAAATGGCATCTCTCCATGCACCAGCCTCTCCCCCTAGCCATGCAGATCAACACTGCCGTGAACTCAGCTGCCAGCCTGCTGGACCAGTTCCATGAGAAACGTCGCCTCCTTGTCATCTCAGCTCCTGACCCCTCTAACCGCTACTACAAGTTGCAGCTCTCCATGCTACAGGTGAGGAGACCTTCAAGCCTGCTCCCTTCCCACCCCACCCACACACCCAGCAACCTTTCATGGCTCCCTTCTCTGCAGCAAGCTGCCTGCGGGCTGGATCTGCGGCATGTCACCACCATCGAGCTGGTGGGACAGCCCCCCCACGAAGTGGGCCGCATCCGGGAGCACCAGCTGTCCCTCAGCATCATCGAGGAGCTCAGGTAAGGGGATGGGGTCTTTCCTGTGGAGCCCACTGTCTGCAGGAGAGGAGTGGGGACAGGGCCACCTCCAGGAATGGCAAAGCAGGAGGTTGCAGTTGGATTTGTGGACAGCTGCTTCTGGAGGCCCTAAGAAAGAGATGGGAGCCACCACCCCAGGAGGTCCTGAGCGTGGTTGTAGGGAGTGGGCAAGCTCAGCTCCAGCCTGCAGCACCCCTAGTCCCAACAAGCAGCTTTTCCCCCTACATCTCCAGGCAGTTCCTGCATCTCACCCGCTCCCACTTCAATGCGGTGCTCCTGGACAAGGCAGGAACCGACCGTGAGCGCTACATCTCCCCCGTAAACCCCGATGAACTCTTCATCTTCATTGACACCTACCTACTGAGTGAGCAGGAGTCAGCACGGCGGGCGCAAAGTGGGGACCCCTGCGAGTGAGGCAGCACCGGAGAGACCCCCACCCTCTGCTACTTCCAGCCTCAGGGGACAGATGTCTTCCTTTCTGCTTTTCTAGTCCCCTACCCTAGAGGAGGACCAGGGTGCTGAGGACCTCCAGAGGCAGGGGAGCCTCTCTCCAGCTGCTCTAGTACAGAGCTGTGAACAGGGATGGGGAAGAAGGCCATGTGCCAGCAGCACCCCCACTGCCCAGCAGGCAGGAGCAGCCTCCAGCTGGGCCGGGGGGTTGGCTAAGCCCAGCCAGGACCATGGTGGGAGACGCCAGAGCCCCTCCTGCTCAAACCCCAGAGCAGAGGGGAGAAGGGTGCCAAACGCGGGGCTTCTGGAGCAGACAACAGCAGCCAGGGCAGACGCAGCAACCACCTCCAATCCAGCAGCTTCACCCTCTCCACCCTATGCACAACCTGAACCTGCTCCCGCCAGCCTGGGGTCAGTCCTGGCAGGCAGGCGCTGCTACCAGGGTCCTGCCAGCAAGCCTTCAGAGTTAATAAAAGCAAACGGTCTCCAACTTGGCAAAGCCAGCAGCCACCAGCACACAGCACAGCACCCCCCGAGGGCTCAGCGTCCCCACCCTGCCCTGCGCTCCCCCAGGGCACCCTTCCTGGGAACTGTTTTGGCAGTAGACTATTAACTCAAAATAAATAAATTTGTATAAAAGTGAGTGTTGGCAGAAGATGTGTCACAGAGAGGCCTGGGAAACAAATCTTTCCTGGGGGCCCTACCCCCAGACCCCCAGGCTGATCCTGCACGACTCCGTCCAGGGCTGGGCTGTGCACAACTGCCCCCATCCTGAAGCCAGCAGCAACCTTCAGGAAGAGAGGGAAGAAGACAAGTATGGAGCAGACTGGGAAACAGAGTGGGCGGGACGAAGAAGAATGGAAAGAATAAAAAAAAAAAAAAAAACAAAAACCCAACCACATTTCAAAGCATAGTGCCCAGGGGAAAGAAGGGAGGATCCACAAGCACTTCAGTTCAGCCTGAAGTTTGGTGCAAAGCCTAATACAAAAGGAAAACCCTTTAAACAAGGCGAGGCCGAGAAGACTTTCTGCTCAAGCCTGTTTAGAGAAGGTCATGTTTATTAAAGCATAAGTAAAATAATAACCACGTGTGGCAGCCCTGTCAGGCCACGCTACAAGCTCAGCTCTCAAGCAGCAGTGCCAGCCCTCAGCCAAGTTGCAGTGCCACAGCCTACGGCCGCAGCTTGGACATGGTGGAGCGGAGCTGGAGTGTCCCCTCCGCCCACGAGCCTGGGTACTGGCGCATCTTCTGCCACAGGTTCAGCTCCTCACCTGTGGAGTCCATCCAGTCCACAGCCTGCCCGTTGCTCATGCCTGGGAGAAAGGAGACAGGGGCAGCAGTCATTGCCAAAGCAGCCTCCTGCCGACCGTGAGGCAGCCCCAAACAAGGCTGCTTGTTCCCAGGGTTTGATAAGATGCCGGAGCTCCTCACCATTGCCCACTCCCAGACGGACACCCCCGAGGAAGTCATTGCTGGACAGTGGCTCCCGGTCCCACACTGTCAGCTCCAGGCAGATGTGCTGCAGGTCCTCGAGGCTGATGCCGTTGTAGACAAAGGTGTGGTTGTAGTGAGGGTTCAGGGTCTTCTTCACCACCGGCGTCTTCCTCTTGGAGGCTTTGTTTTTGTGTGGCAGCAGGTAGCTGGGGGAAGCAGCCCCTTGGGTTAGCAGCACTAACTGTGCAACTGCCTTCTGCCCCAGCACCTTAGGACCTGGTCTGGAGTCCGCCTTCCCTGACATGGCCCAAGAAGAGCCACAAGGGTCTGTGAGGGGCTGAAAAGCCAGTCAGCAGGCTGCATATGATCTATGGAGAGGAGAGGGCAAGAACCAGAGCCTGCTCACCCCCAGCCATGCTGCCCAGTGGCTTGGTGACCTCTGGGAAGACAATGTGACAGCAGCTGGAGCCCTGCCCTGTACGCAGCCTCCCACTGCAACCTCTCAGCCAGCCAAAACCCATGGGACTGTTTACTACCAGCCGCATCTTGTCTCCAGGCGAGGATGGGCAGACAGTGACCTTAAGGATACAAATGCAGGCAGCAGAGTGCAGCTAATGGAGAGACCCAACCCTCCTGCAGGCTGCTCTGAGATGCAGACAGGGAGGACAGTACCCTCATTGCCCCCAACCTGGGACCCATGCTCACCCCTTGACAAAGCTGTCTGATGTCCCTCCAGATTTGGCAGCTGTGAGGTTCTTCGCTTCTTTGATCCAGACCTGGAGCTCACCACCTTCCCCTGTTTTGCCTGGTAAAAATCCAACACAGCAACAGTGAATCAACCCTAATTTCCATCACTGCTAACTTCTGGAAAGGTTCTGCTGAACAGCCTTCATTGCAGAGGCAGGTAGATCCCCAGCTGTATTTCCTCTGGTCTCCTCCCTTACTGGCCCTGCCTGCTGCAGTGAGGGCAGACAATTGCTCCGTGAGGGGCTTGATGGTCCAGGCCAGTCTGGCCCCAGGAAACCACTTGCCAACCTGAGGACAAACCCAGAGCTGCCTTGCAGGTGTTGCAGAGAAGGCTACAGTGGTACCACCCAAGAAACCCACTCAGATCTAGCTCATGTGACCATAAGCAGGTCCCATGGGCTACACAAAGACACCAGAGCTCCAGCACTCACCCTTTCTGCCATTCCCAGCCCCAGGGTGCTTTGGAGATGGAATATACTTCATAGAGACAACCAGCTCCCCCTTGTACTGGTGGAGACCAGCAGCATCTGACCCAATCTGCAAGGAGACAAGGCTTATCAAACATTGCCAGGGAGGCCAAAGAAGACACGGTGATGGTCTGGTCTGCGTGCAGGACCTCTCCATACTGGGGCAAAGAGCTTGGCTTCTCCTAGCAGCAGTTTAGCAGACCTGCAGACCTTCCCCAGCATTGCCAGGTTAGACCCAGACCAGCTCTTTTATGATCTTACTTTGGTTCAACCAGCTCCCTTAGGGAGACCTATTTAGGGGGTTCTACAAGCTGCTCGAGCCTTGGCAATGCCAAGGGCTAGGCCTACAGTACAAGCAAGTCAAGAGAACCAGATTTTTAAAGCTCCACAGCAGCATCTGCTGTTGCCATCGAGCTGCACAAAGGCCCTCACTGCTCAGCTCTGCAGCCCGAGGCAGGATGTCCTGGCCAATTTCCCCCATTTGTTTCCCTGAAATTGGCTTCAGTTCCTCCTGGCTGGGAGTTAAGCGCTATGTTCTTGGAGCAATCAAGCCAGCAGAATGAAAATGCCCGATGGGGCAGAGACACATCCCACAACATCCCATGGGGATTCACTTAGGAGGAAGAAGGAAGCTAGGCTCAAGGCAGAAGCTCTGCCCTTCTTACTATGACAGTGCTCCTGTCGCTTTTTTTGCTCTACTTTTCCCTAAAGATTTGATTTGGCACAAGCCTTTTGTCAGCTCTCGGTCAAGGTCTCTGCATCCTCTGCAGAGAGGGCCAGGCAAGGGTTGCTGCTGCGTGTGGCAGAGCTGCTGAGGCAGGACTAGCACCTTGCCGTGCAGGGGCAGAAACTCCTCTAGGTGACTCTCGAAGTTCCAGGCATCCAATGGGACTTCCACCTCTCCCAGGAACGTGTTTCGGCCAAAGCGATCGTGGTGCCAAACTGAGAACTGCAAGGTCCTCGCACGCAGGAGGGACTTGTTAATCTCGTACTAGGAAGAGAAACAGGAAAATCATCAGTGCCCCAGCAGTGTCAGGCACAGGACAGGTTTGGCAGTCACCCTCAGCCACGGCTCTCAGGCAGGAGAGAAGACAGGTTTGAGGAGCGCTGGATGTGCACAGAAAACTCTTTGTTTTCCTTTCCAAGCCTCCTGAAACCTCATAGTCCTGGGGAAGTGGTGCAAGAGCCCATGCTCTTCAGGTAAGTGGTCCCTTGGACCAGGACTCCTGGCATGCAGCCACCCCATCACACCACAACCAAAGCTCTGCCAGCCCACAGAACCTCAGGTGTTTTAGAGCATGAGACCTCAGCAAAGCCAGGGCTGTGGGAGCCTGGAAACCAAACAACAGCTCCTACTTCCCTGCTATTTGAAGAGAGCCTGGTCTTAGTGATGCACCATCAGGCTCAGGGATGGAGCCAGCGCTTCCCACCATCCTGTGGCAGCCACAGCATAGACTGTGAAGTGTAGTGCCAAGTGTTTCTGCCTTGGGGTTCAGAGCTCCTTTATCTCTGCCTCTGCAGCTGTGCTGCTGACCCTCCCACCCCTGTAACCTGCCTTCAGCCTCCAAGAGTCTTCTTCATAGGAAAGCAACGTCCAGGGGTAAGAAGAAGGCCCCTGGCTCTGGGAGATGTCACAGAAGCCAGGACACACATTAACATCTGCAGTTGTGCCCCAACCCCACCACAGCATCCAGGGCTCAAGACCACAGACACATCAGAGTAGTGACTTAGCCTGGGAGCGGGTTTTTCCAGCTTCCAAGGTGCAGTCTCTGACTATGGGGTCTCTGCAGAGCCCATCCATCTCCTGATTTGTTCCAGTAGCATCCCCAGGACTAACTGCCTGCTGGGCCCTGCAGCAGAGCAGGCTGCACCCCAGCCCATCCTCACTCACCTTCAGCAGCTCATTGTACAGGGGGTTGATGGTGTTGCGTTTGATGGTTGTCTTGCGTTTCCCTTGGCGGGATTTGTCAGGCAGGAGGTAGGTTTTCACATACCTGAATAGAAGAACAGCCAGAATATCACCAGGGTGTCCCCACAGGCAGCCTCCTGACCCCTGGGACAACCCCAAGTCTCCTTTCTCACCAACACCCCCCGTTACGGCTCCCATCTCTGGTGAGCACCCCACAACCCCGCTGAGCACCACCAGCAGTACCATCAGCCATCACCCCCCTGATTCTCACGGGTTGGAGCGCTTCTTGCCCTCATCCCCGTAGGCCAGCTGGCGACACTCCTTCACGTGGATGAACAAGGTCTGAGTCTTCTCCTCATAGCTCAGGGAGAAGGAGATCCCTCCAGTGACCGCGACGTTGCCGAAGTCACCAGCCTCACTGTAAATGCTGACCATGCTCCCCAGTGTGCTCTGGAAGACACAGCAGGGCTGAGCCAGGGCAGTATCACTCAGTGGGTCCCTCTTCATCCTCAGCAAGGTCACCTCTCATGCCTCCTCTGCACAGCCCCTCTGTCACCCCACCATGGCCTGGGACGGCCACCAAGTTCCTCCCACATGCACGCAGGCTCCCTGGAAGAGAGCTGGGTCCCTGCAGTTCGATTTCCTCCAAGGGGAAGAAACTCCCTCACCCCAGGAGCACCTCATCCTGCCTCCCTCCCAGCCAACCCACTGGTGCTGCTCTTCTCCACCATGCCTTCCTGCAGCAGGCCAGAGCACAGCCACGCTGCAGGGACTCACTGAGGAGGTGCCACTGCGCATGCTGCCACGGGCCACCCTCTGGCGATGGATCTCCACCAGGTTATCGATGTCCTCCTCCTCTTCCTCCTGCAAGGAGAGAAGGCAGCAGTCACCTTTGTGGCGAGCAGTAGGGCAAGGCCAGGCAGGCAGATGTCTCATCCACCTGGCAGCCAGCTCTATGGCTCACAGAGCGTCTCACCAGCATTATGTTGAGGCCAGGGACCGACTTGCTCCTGTCCCCCAAAGAGCCGCCTTCCCCCACAAAGTCATCCGGGCGCAGGTCGATCACCGACTTGGTGTAGTCTGCACGACAGACAGTGAGGCAGGAGGCAGCAGCACAGGGCAGGACTTGCAGATCCCTGCTGCTCCCTCAAGCCAGAGGCTGCCCCAGCCTCTCCCGTCTGCACGGACAGTGCAGGGAGAAGCACGTGCCCATCTCCCAAGCTCCTCCCATGCCCAGGCAGCTCTCACCCGCAGGTCTCACCACCCGCCGGGGATTCTTCTTGAAGATTGTTTCATGCTCATCTGCCAAGGCACTGCTGTGGCTCCCTACGGCAGCATCCTGGGGAGAAAAGGTCCCTTCAGAGCAGGGCAAGGCTGGACACCCCATGGGACTCCCAGCCCTGCACCCTACAACAGGGTTGAGCCTGCAGAGCAGCAGAACGCACTCTTCCATCGGAGAGAGAGGGTTTGGAACGGAGAGGGAGGGTCAGGCTGGAGGCAGCAGGTCCTGTAGGTGCAGCAACCTGCTTTCCATCTTTGACAGGGGAGGCTCTCTCCAGGGAGTTACTCCTGTGGAGGAGACAGAAAGGTCCCTCCAAGGCCAAAAACAAGCACACCCAGAACAAACCATCTCCCCACATGGTCCCCGGAGCACCCCAGCCTGGGGAACAGAGAACCTGCCTGCCCAGAGCTAAGTTTCAGTCCAGCCAGAGGAGCCAGCTCCCCCTCACCAGACTGCAAAAAAGACACTTGGCACAAGGTCCTCATCATCTGCCAGGCCAGCCTTGCCAAGGACAACCCACCCAGGGAGCCCCTCACCTGCCCCGCACACCACCAGAACCAGGTCTGTAGCCATCCAGGCTCATGTTTTCCATGGACTCTGTGTCACTTTTGCCATCCCGAGGGTCTGAGGCATCCAGAAACAAACTGCAGACAGACAAAACCACAGGTATATCCTGTTTGGCAAGGAGGCTGGTCTGAGAGAGTGCTTCTGCATCACCAATGATCCAAGCAGGGCGGTAGCGTCCCTCCCATCCCTGCAACAGGCAACGGCTGGCACTCAGAAACAGGGAGATGGCAGGGAACCTCACCTGGACCCTTCTCGGGGTGCTGGGGGACTCTGCCGCTGGGCCGTAGAGGAGCTTTTGGGCTCTCCAAGCTGGGCTTTCTGGAGGAGGGTTTGTCCCACAGTCCCTCTTTTGCTGGCTGGAAGGAGAGAGGCCTCAGGAGGACTACTTTTCCAAGCCCATTGCCTGGAGCAGGAGCTGCTCCCAGGCAGCACCACGCTGGGCAGAGGCGCACCAGGGAGAGCCGGAGCATCCCAGAGGGCTGGGCTGCAGGAGAAGGTGTCACTGTTGCACCCCTACCTGCCGACCTGTGCCGCAGGGACAGCCGCACCATGTCACTGCCCAGACGGTTGGCAAAGCGGTTGACCCTCTGATCATAGAACCAGTCGCCTGTTGTCTTCTTCAGCTCTCTGCAGGGCACGGGGACAATGGGGGGGCAGTCAGGAGCACTTGGGAGGCTTCTCCCTGCTCCCCATCATCACCCTTAGCGTGGCCACCAGGCAAGGAGAGCACAGACACAGTGAGCATGTTCGGCAGAAAGCTATGCAGAGACAACGCACTGAACAGCTGAGGGACATGGTTATATCTCCAGCAAATATGGGGACAAGACGGGTTTTGTAGGACAGGGGAGGCCCAGAGGGAGGAATGCTGGGGTTCTTGCAACACAGGCTGCACAAGGGGCATGGAAAGATGCTGGAGTCAAGTAAGGGGAGTGTGGGGGCGTAAAGGAGTGAGATGGGCTTGAAGGAGACCTAAGAGTAGGGCACGACTCAGCACAACATCACCCAACCCTGGGTGCCTATCCCGGGAATCACAGAACAACCAGGTTGGAAGGGACCCATCAGATCTTCTAGTCCAACCATTCCTATCAAACACTAAACCAAGGCCCTCAGGACCTCATCCACCCGTCCCTTAAACACCTCCAGGGAAGGTGAATCAACCACCTCCCTGGGCAGCCTGTTCCAACGCCCAATGACCCTCTGTGTGAAAAACTTCCTCCTAATCTCCAGCGTGGTGAGTATCCCGCCTGTCACGCGGGAGATCGGGGTTCGATTCCCCGACGGGGAAGGTGGGGAAAGGACAACAGAGACAGCTGCCCTGGGCTAGGAGAGGCTGGCCACGGGGATTCGGGATGGGGTGACCGCGAGGCAAAAGGGGACAGGAGGAACGCACAGACGGTCCCTGCCCTTGGTTCCCGGTACTCACGCCTCCTTGGTGCAGACTTTGCAGCGCCAGGAGCCGCCGGGGCTGTAGGAGCGGCAGTCCCGACACACCAGGTGGTTGCAGCCCCGGCAGGTGTTGGCCTTGGGGCTGATGCGGCTGAGGCTCTGCTGGCATCGGGCGCACGTCCTCTCGCTGTAGCGCTGGCTGCCCCGCTTGGCTCCCTTGCGCCGGATCTCCAGCAGCTCGTTTCTTAGGCGCCTGCTCGGAGCCGGGAGCCGTCAGAGCCCCGCGGGGACCCCGGGCTGGGGCAGCCCCCCCCAGCTCAGCCCCATCCTCACCTGATCCTCCTCTCCTCCGCTTTGCGGAGCTCCTCGTCCCGCTGCAGCACCTGCAGGATCAAATCCCTCTCCGCCTCCGACAAGAAGGACAGATCCACAGGCTCCGACATCGCTCGGCCGGGGACGGCTCCGCAGAGGGAGCTGGACGCGGCTCTGCTGGGAGCAACCGGCCGCTGAGCGCAGCCCCCTGCCCGGATCCCGCAGGCGGGACGGGGCCCCCGCCTCCCCAGCCCAGATCCCCGCACCCCGGGCTCCTCCTCCGCCCCGAGCGCCCGCACCCACGCCGGCCCTGCCCAGCAGCTCCCGTGGCACCGGGGCTGACGCCCAGCGCCCCGGGGAGGAGCGAGCTGCCCCGGGAGCTGCACCCGCGCACCGACCGGGGCCGACGGACGGGACCCCCCGACGGACGGACACGACCCCCCGGACGGACGGACACCCCTCCGACGGACGGACGCGACCCCGGAGCCGGGGCAGGACGCTAACCAACCTCCCCGGGCACACGGGACCCTGCGGCGGCTCCGGCGCCTCCCGCTGGGGGGCGTTGGAGGGGGACGGGGGACGGACATGGCGGTGCCGCCTCCTTAAAGAGGCAGCCGCGGCCCCTTCACAGAATCATAGAACAACCAGGTTGGAAGGGACCCATCGGATCACCTAGTCCAACCATTCCTATCAAACACTAAACCAAGTCCCTCAAGACCTCATCCACCCGTCCCTTAAACACCTCCAGCGAAGGCGAATCAACCACCTCCCTGGGCAGCCTATTCCAAGGCCCAATGACCCTCTGTGTGAAAAGAAGGTCCCGGCAGCATGGAAGGTTGGGAAAAACTCTTGAGATGGAGCCCAGCCCTACCTGTCCACTACTGAATCACGTCCTTAAAGAGTCTCATCCACCTGTCTTTTAAGCACCTCCAGGGGTGGAGACGCAACCACCTCCCTGGGCAGCCTGTCCAGTGCCCCAGAGCCCTTCCAGTGAAGGCGTTTTTCCTAATGTCCAATCTGAACCTGCCCTGGCTCAGCTTGAGGCCATTCCCTCGCATCCTATCACCTGTCGCTTGGGAGAAGAGACCAACACCCACCTCACTCCAGCCTCCTTTCAAGCAGTTGTAGAGAGCAATGAGGTCTCCCCTCAGCCTCCTCTTCTCCAAGTGAAACAACCCCGGGTCTGTCAGCCGCTCCTCGTAAAACTTGTCCTCCAGCTCCTTCACCAGCTTTGTTGCTCTTCTCTGGATGTGCTCCAGGACATCAATGACTTTCTTGTAACGAAGAGCCCAAAACTGAATCCAGGATTCCAGATGTGGCCTCACCAATGCTGAGTGCAGGGGTCCAATTGCTTCCCTGGTCCTGCTGGCCACACCGTTTCTGATACAAGCCAGGATGCTGTTGGTCTTCTTGGCCACCTGGGCCACTGCTGGCTCATGTTTAGTCACTGTCACCCAACATCCCCAGGTCCTCCTCTGCCAGACAGCTTTCCAGCCACTCTTCCCCAAGCCTATAGTGCTGCGCAGTTGTGTTCTGGCCCACCTGGGCACACACGGTGCTTCTCCAAGGAGGTCCTGTCACCACACCTCTTGAGCTGTGGCTCCAACGCCGTAAGCTGCTCTCCGGCCAGCACAGCCGGGCAGAGCCCAGCTCGGTGCCTGGCACCGTGCCTCAGCCCCCCAGGCTGCTCCCTGCGTGCGCTTCCCCACAGCCCTTTCAGGGAAAGCAGCTCCTCCCAAAGAGCACACAGACGCCAGCACAAAGTCTACAGCTCAGACGTGCAATTCTGGGCATCACACTAGAAAAAAGATCTAAAGATACCAGAAAGTGTACACAGGAAGACATAAAATTGGTGAAGAGTCTAGAAAGTTGTATGAGGAGTAGTCGAAGCCACTGTGGTCTGTTCAGCCTGGAGGAGACTTGAGAGGAAACCTCACAGCAGTTTACTGCTTCCTCACAAGAGGAGGAGGAGGAGAGGGTGCTGATCCCTTAACTCTGATGACCAGTGATTGGGCCTGAGGCAGTGGCAGGAAGATGTGCCAGAAGAGTTTTAGGCTGGATATCAGGAAAAGGTTCTTCATTCAGGGTGGTGGAGCACTGGAACAGCTCCACAGGGAGCCAAGGCACAGTGTCAAGCCTGACAATATTCAAGAAGCACTTGGACAATGCACTCAGACACACGGTGTAAATTTTCAGGTTGTCCTACGCAGATATAGGAGCTGGACTTGATGATTCTCGTGGGTCCCTTCCAACTTAGGTCATTCTGTGATCTGTGCTCTCCCACCATCCCTGTGGTGCCCAGCATGGCAGTGGGGGACAGACTGGGACCTGAGCATCTTGGCTGTGGTGTCCTCCCAGCTCTGCCCACAGCAGAGGACGGCCCTGACGCACGGCTCCAGACTCTGCCCTTGTCCTTTGTGGGCAGAGATAGGGTCCTAGCACGGTTCTTCATGCAGCACAGGGAACAGGGAAACCACGAGCACACGTGGCAGGACAGGGCGTGGGGCTCACAGCCATGGGGAGGAGGCTGCTTGACACACAGGATGGCAGGGGAGCATGGAGACAACTGGGAGCGACCAAAGCAAACATGAGAACACCTTTTTATGGCTGGATTTGATGCTCCTAAAGGTATTTCTCCACCCACTGCCCAGTGTCTCCACGTAGGACCAGTGTTCACATTTTAACTGGATACCAACAAGAGGTAGAAAACATCCTTTTTTTTTTTTTTTCTGCAAAAAATACAACTTGAGTAGACCTGTTTCCAGCACAATATAAAAACATACTGGTAAATATATGCACAAAGCCTGTCCTTGACTCACTGAAAGGAAGCCCAGCAGGAATCCAAGATTTATTCAGCCCTGCAGCTCTCTCCCATGTGATAATGGGGCTGAAAGTTCCACCACCTGCACAATATCTGGGAAGCAACAGGCAGAGCTGGGGCAGGACTCACGGCACTCTCAACCCCAGCTTATCCATCCCCTGCCAGGATTCGGCTCCTGGAGGGATCTCCCATGGGAGAGCACTACTCAGTGCGCAGGCAGCTGTTGTTGGGCAATGCTGCCACCTGGGAACGAGGGGACATAATGCGCATCCAGGCTGGCAGCAGGCAATGGTGGCATCTCCTGGCCACCTAGGCAGGCAGTGTCGGCCGGCACTCAAGGTCCAGAACAATGTGATGCACATGGGGCGCATAAGACTTCACTGGCTCGATGTGCAGGATGCTGGTGTGCCACTGCTGCCCATGCAGCTCTGCCAGCAGCCCCTGGATCCGTGTCGCCGTGGCTTCAGCCCACCTCTGCCACTCAGGTCTGATCCTGGCCTCCTTCCTTCTGTCCTCCATTGGGTGCTGCAGCTCTCCATCAAAGCCAGCTCCCTCAGCCCGCTGGACCGGGGTCTCCACGTTGTGATGGATGTGGAGAACCCCACCCGTGTCCTCCTTCAGGACACGGCAGGCCACTGGCCAGCCTTCCTCTGAGCTGGGAATCAGCCCCAGGTTCACCCGGTCTGCTACGTCCCGCAGCTCCAGCTGGAAGAAGAGGGAAAGTGAGGAGGATGCCATGCAGGAATGGGGACTCTGTGTTTGGGGGGCACCGCTCACCTGCCGACTGTCCCCGTGGTGGATGCGGCAGCGGTCCTGCACCCCATTCAGCACCAGGTTCCTCTGCAGAGCCTCCACGGCGTGGCTGTTCCACTCACAGGCGTGGGCGAAGGCGGCCGCTGCATGAACCAGATATGGCAGCGTGAAATAGCCAATGCCTGGGGACAGAAGTGGCAATAGCTGAGTGCAGAGTCTGGCCAGTGCCAATGCCCACACTCCTCCCTGCAGGCAGGATTGGATACCGATTACCACCCTGACTCTCTGTGTCTGCATTGCTCCAGGTCGGAGCTAGGCCAGACGCTGGGAAAATGGAAATTGATCCATCACACCTCTACAAAAGCAAAATCTGTTTAAAAATGTTTACAGAGAAGCTTATTTGCTTTCAGCATTTGGCCATTACCTCGAGACCTGCCCTGGTTTGCTTCCACTGCCCAGACTACCATTTATTTTCATTATTCCACAGCAGCTTTATGAGTGCCATATCCTTTCTCTGTGGCACAAATTGTAAGCACTAGGTCCCCGAAGCATAAAGCAGTGGCTCTCCAGACACAGAAATGCCTGATATGATCTCCCCAGTCATCTCACAGCACATGACACTTCAGTTAGAACCAGCCTGTCAGTGCGGACTCAGTACATCAATGGAACCTTTTCAGAAGAATCATAGAACAATCAGGTTGGAAGGGACCCATCAGATCTTCCAGTCCAACCAATTCCTATCAAACACTAAACCAAGTCCCTCAAGACCTCATCCACCCGTGCCTTAAGCACCAAGGACAAATCTTTTCCCTGGATCCACATGATTCCCACGATCAGCACTAGGTACAGAGTAGTGCTCTGCAGAGCCTGAGCGCAGGGTCATCCTGAGTGTCCAAAGGGAACATGGACACAAGAGGAACAGCACTGCCAAGTTAGCTGAGGGCTACCAGACAGAGCAGGAACTCTAAGCTTAGGTATTTTTCCAGTCCAGCCTGGAAATGACATTTCACATCCACCTGGATGCCATCAATATCTGCATCACTGCTGTTTGCCTGCCTGCCTCCACAAGTCTCCCCTGCCGAACCCCTTCCCATTCCCATTACCTGCATAGAGATCCACCAGGACCTCCCCAGAACAGGGCAGGGAGGCCACTCGCAGCTTCTCTGTGATGTTGCCCGGTGAGAACATGCACTTGGTCACGTCAAACGTGTACCTGGGAGATATTGCCAGCCTGGTAAGGGTAGCCCCCTTTCCTGTGCCGAGCGCATCCTGCACTGCGGCTCCCACTTACCTGATCCCATTGTCCACGTGCTCCACCCAGCCATCCTGACCCAGCAGCAGGGTGACAATGGGGGACCGCATCCCATCTGGCAACACCCGTCCTCGCCTGGCCAGCCGCTGGGCACCCAGAGCTGAGGCAACCGTCTCCCAGAGCACCGGACCTGCAACACACCCATCCTGGGAGCTTTGGGAAAGGCCAGGGGAGCTCTGTGGGGCAGGCAGACCCCGCTCCCCCTTACCTAGCTTCTCCCACGGCGCAGCCTTGAAGCTGTCCTCGCTCAGCAGAATCATGTCCCCGTGCCGCTGCCAGGTGCGGGGCAAATCCCGCTCCAGCTCCTCCGACCAGCTCTCACCCAGCAGTTGCCGCAGCTCATCCCGCAGCTTCTTTGCAGGCGTCCCCCGGCGCGCGGCCTTGGAGGGTACAGGGTCCTGCGGGAGGGACACGGCACGTGGGGCTGAGACCCTGTCCCCCCCACATCAAGGCTCAGGTCAAGGGGTCTCTCCCAACCTGGATCCGCACCAGCCCACAGGGCATCCTCTCCCAGGGCAGCCGCAGCTGGTCCAGCTTCTCCTCCAGCACGGGCAGCGCCACTCGGCCCCCTGGCACCCGCTGCAGCCGGTAGCGCCCATCCAGGAGCTGCTCCTTCTCCAAATGCTCCCTGCAAGGCCAAGAACGGTCAGGGCTTCCCCAGGCCCGCATCCCACCCCATCGGAGGGGAGAGAACTCCCCCCGTGGCCGGCCCCGCCCGCACCTTTGCCAGGGCAGCCGCAGGGCTCACCTGAGGCGCTGGGCGAACTGCGGCTCCGTGGCCAGCGCAGGGACCGCGACACCCACGGCCTCCATCCCGACAGGCCCCGGGATGTCACCGGCCGGAAGGGTCGCGGCCACCTGCCAGGCGGGCACAGGGTGTCAGGGGCAAGAGGGAGCTGGGAGCACGGGAGCCTGGGGGCTCCTAGGAGGTGTGACAGCCTAGGAGAGGGGCGCCGCGGGCACAGAGGAGGTGCTAGGAGTGGGCCGCCACGGGCACAGAAGCATCCTAGGAGCTGAGAGCGCCCCAGGGGATGCCATGTCCCAGGAGGTGCGGTATCCGAGGAGCGCGGCGCCTCGGGACAGGGCACCCTAGGAGACGGGGGAGCCAAGGGACAGGGCGAGCGCCGCGGGACTCTTCCCGGAGGGGCTCCCCGAGGCCCCCCGCCCGCTCCCACCGAGCAGGAGGCACCGCCCCCGAGCGCCCGCGGAAGCGGAAAAGGCGGAGCGGAGCGGAATGGCGGGGCTGGCCGTGAGGGACCCCGCCGTGGATCGATCCCTGCGATCCGTGTTCGGTGGGAAACGCCGGACCGGGACCAGGACGGAGACAGGGCTGGAGCTGGGGACGAGGCTGAGGACGGGGACAGGGACAGAGACAGAGCTGGAGCTGGGGATAAGGCTGAGGCCGGGAATGGGGATGGGAACAGGGATAGGGCTGGAGCTAGGGACGTGGCAGAGGCCGAGGATGAGTCTAGGGGCAGGGATTGAGCTGGGCATGAGGCTGGGGACAGGGGACGGACCTGGGGATGAGTCTGAGGACAGACTGGAGCTGGGGATGGGAACAGGGATAGGGATAGGGCTGGAACTGGGGACATGGCAGAGGCCGAGGATGAGTCTAGGGGCAGGGATAGAGCTGGGGATGAGGCTGGGGACAGGGGACAGACCTGGGGATGAGGCTGGGGCTGGGAACGGGGCTGGGAACTGGGATAGGGATAGGGCTGGAGCTGGGGACATGGCAGAGGCCGAGGATGAGTCTGGGGACAGGGGATGTACCTGGGGATGAGTCTGGGGACAGGGGATGTACCTGGGGATGAGTCTGGGGACAGGGGATGGACCTGGGGATGAGGCTGGGGACAGGGGATGGACCTCGGGATGAGGCTGGGGACAGGGGATGGACCTCGGGATGAGGCTGGGGACAGGGGATGGACCTGGGGATGAGGCTGGGGGCAGGGGATGGACCTGGGGATGAGGCTGGGGCTGAGGGCAGGAGTGTGCTGGGGGTCCGGCTGGCTGAGCCTGTCTTGCCGCTCGGGGCCCACAACTGCACAGCCTTTGGGCTCTGTGCTGAGCAGTGGCCCCCGTCTCTCTCCCGCAGTGGGGAATATCCCATACGAGGCCACAGAGGAGCAGCTGAAGGACATCTTCTCCGAGGTTGGGCCTGTGGTCAGCTTTAGGTGAGAAGGGCTGCCGGGCTCCCCCTTCCCGGTTCCCCAGGGCGAATCCCCCCGTACCTCACGAGTGCAGGGAGCTGTGCTGGGCCTGTTGTGCAGAGCCACCTCCGGCAGGCAGGAGAGGAACAGTGCAGCTTCCGAGTGGGCTGTCAGACTGTGATGGTGCTCAGGGTGCAGCCGTTGGGGTCCTGTATCCAGGTGGCAGTTAAGGTCTTAGGAGCCCCTAGTCCAGGCTATGACCCCAGAAACTGTCTCTGTGGAGTCATGCACAGCATAGTGCTTGCACCAGAGGCCGTACTGTACACCAGAGCTTTGGGAAGACCCATCGGCCTGGATCCAGGAGGCCTTTGGGCTCTGGCTTAGGGCACACCTTGACCTGGCCCCAATGTGTTCAGTACTTCCCAGCAGTTCTGTGTACCCCGATAGCCCCCTCCTGGGTGCTGGGGAACTGTGGGCACTGCATGCTGCTTGATGCGTGCGCTGCCCTCAGCAGTGGTGGTTCTTTCCTCCTCTCTGTGCAGGTTGGTGTATGACAGGGAGACAGGAAAGCCAAAGGGCTATGGCTTCTGCGAGTACCAAGACCAGGAGACGGCCCTCAGTGCCATGCGGAACCTCAATGGGCGAGAGTTCAGCGGGAGAGCCCTGCGCGTTGACAATGCGGCCAGTGAGAAGAACAAGGAGGAGCTCAAGAGTGAGTCTGAATTTTGTGATGCAGAGCACACCGATGTCATGCTGCGCCTGGCGTTTTCAGCCTTACAAAGCATACCTTGGGCAAGGCTGGCGAGGAGGAGACCTCTTTGAGCTTACCTGTGATGGAGCCAGTAGTTTCACAAAGGGATGTGTGGGCTTGGCTCTGTGTTTTCACTTCCAGGCAATCACCCTGTTTTTAGTGCCTCCCTTTCCCCATAGTGGTGTGGTGCTCTGATGAGCCTGTTAAAAATGGCCAGTTGACGTTGCCGTACAAGGTCACAAACTCTGTTGCAGGTTTGGGGACAGGCGCACCCATCATAGAGTCACCCTATGGGGACCCTGTCAATCCTGAAGATGCCCCTGAGTCCATCAGCCGGGCAGTAGCCAGCCTGCCGCCTGAGCAGATGTTTGAGCTGATGAAGCAGATGAAGGTGGGTGAAGCAGAGGGCTGCACTCTGCATGAGCACTGCTACTACCTCCACTGCCTGTGTCCTCGTAGCCCCTATTTTTCCTTGCCAGAGCTCTGATTTGCATTTGCCTTCTCAGTTGTGTGTTCAGAACAGCCCTCAGGAAGCCAGGAACATGCTGCTCCAGAATCCCCAGCTGGCTTATGCCCTGCTGCAGGCCCAGGTGGTGATGAGGATTGTTGACCCGGAGATCGCATTGGTTCGTCCCTTGCTCGCTTATCTGGGTTTGGTAGGATATCAATGGCAGCCTGTTGCGGAGCAAGGGTGGAAGAAAACACCTTTCTCTTTTTTCTACCCCTAGAAAATTCTGCATCGCCAGACCAGTGTTCCTCCTCTGATCCCAGGCAACCAGCAGCCAGTGCCAGGACCAGGGCCTGGACCGGGACCAGGTCCTGGACCAGGGCCAAATGCCCAGCTGAACCCACAGAATACCCCCTCGTCTCAGCCGCAGCCCATAGTAAGAGCCTTCGTGATGCAGGTGTCGTGAAGGGGAGAAATGAGCACTACCAGCTCTAGCTCTCCTAGCTGGGGATGCATATGTGCCCACGTGATGGGGCTTTGCTCAGGTCCTCTCTTTTTTCTCTCCCGGTTAGGGTGGGCTGCATGTAAACGGCGCCCCTCCTCTGATGCAGCCCATGCAGGGAGGAGTGCCGGCTCCTGGACAGATGGCAACCCCTGTGCAGGGCCCTGGCCCCAGCCCAATGGCTCCAGGAGGTGAGTGCGTGGGATTTGGATACACAGAGGTCCTGCAGAAAGCCCTGCCTCTGCCTTTCCCTCAACTGGAGGTCTTGTCCCTGTGAGAGCAAATGTAGTCCTGCACCGTGCATGGTTGTAGGTGCTGCCAGTGATGGTTCAGAAAGTTGGCTTATCTCTGTGGGGCACCAGCACCAAGAAAACACACCTTTGGATGCTTCCCCGGGAGCTGGGAGGGGGAAAGTATTTGGGGCCAAAGGAACTGGTTAGTGGTGCAGGGATGGCTGAGAAGGAATCTGAATTCTGCCCGTTTCCTCTCAGGTGGGATGCAGCCGCAGGTTGGGATGCCAGGTGGAGGGCCTGTCCCCTTGGAACGTGGACAAGGTAAACATCCTGGCTAGTGCTGCGCGTTACATGACAATCACTGTAGCAGGGGCCCAGGCCACAGGTGCTGAGTAGTGCTGCGCCAAGCCCCATGCCAGTGCCCGGCAGCCTTGCCACCCCTCGATTTGGGGCAGCTCCCACCGCGCTGGGCTGCACCTGGGTTTGTTCGCTTAGGCACAAGGCTGTGGTGGCAGCTCTCCTGCTTCCAGGACACCAGCCCCTGCAGCAGTTTTGCTCCCAGCTTGTCCTGCGCTGTGTTGTGCAGATGTGTGCTGGAAGCCAGGGGAGCTGCCAGTCCCTGCAGAGCCCCACTAAGCAGGATCTGCCTGTGTTTTCTGTCTCTCTGTGAACCTGTGTCTGTCCCTGTGCTTGTGTGGGCAGGCAGAACCTGCTTCTCTCTGGTCCCTGTCCTGCTCTTTTGCTGCCTGAGTGCTAGGAGGCAGCTTATGCTGCCACGACATCTCCCAGTGCTCCCTGCGCTGTGCCCGGCAGAGGGAGCTGGGTCTTCGCTTTTGCTTTCAACGATGAGTGCGAGGCTTGGCAGGGAATTTCCTGGTGAGAGATGGCTTGGCTTTCCCTCTGCAGGCACGGTCTGTACGGCCCAGCCCCAGAGCTGGATTCCTTATGGTTCACAAGTTGTGCGGCTGCCCAGTCATGCTGTGTGACCAAGGTGTTCCCGTTCTTCCAGCGATAAGGCAGTGATAATGCCCCTGTTGCTTTGACTTGTGTCATAGGCCTTGTTTCAGGAATGTGGCAAACTTCTTCTGAAACCCTCTGGTCTTAGGGACTTGGAGGCAGCTGATTCTCATTTTCCTTGGTGTAGTTACCATCTTTCTGTGAGCATCCTGATAGTTCTTGGCACCTGGAAGGTTTTGGAGAGCAGGGAGAAAGCTGGCACTGCGAATGCCATGGGAAACTGCGGGCAGGGACAGAAGCTGGTTCACTGTGCATTGTGGGGCCCCAGAGAATGCTGATTGTCTCAGAGGGACGTACCCTGCATGTTCTTGTGGTAAGTGAGGGAAGGGCTGTGCCAAGCTTGTTGTCCCACTTGTGGTGGCAGAGGTGACATTAATGGAAAAGGCTGATAAAGCCAGACTCGCAGCATGCAGTATCTTCTGTAGATTTTCCAGGGAATTTTAGGGAACTGAGGTGATCTTCCATGCAGCACTGTCTCCGAGGCTGAGTACATGTGTGCATACACTATTTACGTGTCTGCTCTTCTCCCTCTTTTCCTGCTGCTTGCCCAGGGAACCTGCAGCTCTCGCCCGTGGGACCTGCCAGGCCTGCGTCTATCGAACGCGTTCAAGGTATCCCAGCACCTGCCAACTCCCTCCTTCCTTGGAGCTTGTTGTGGAGTGTGCAGAGAGCAGTTTTCACCCTGCTGTGATTAGGACTGGGGACTGGCATACTGCTCTGTGTAGCCTGGTAGGGTTAAGAGAATGACGAGACAGTATTTCCAACATGACCAGAGGAAAGAACAGGTTAGTGCTGTGCTCAGAGAGCCACCAGTGGACATGGAGAGCCTGCTTGGAGAGGGCCTTTGCCTAGGATCCAACCCCCTTTGACACCTTGCTACCAGCAGCCTTCCAGGTCTTGCTTTGCTCCTGGCTCCGCATCAGCAGGGCATTGATGTCTGTGCTTGTAGGGGTTGCCACAGGGGCACCCATGCTTGGTTTGGCCACCTGATGCTCTAAGTAGTCTGAGGTAGAGCCAGACAGAGGAGAGAGAGATAAAGACATCAGCCAGGGAAGAACTTCGGTGTGCGCTGGCCTTGTGTGAGGGGCTGCTCCTCAGATGTCAGCACAGCTCACCCAGCCCCGAGAGCGCTGGGGGACAGTCTCGGCCTGGCACAGCTCATGCAGATCCTCACGAGCTCTTGTGTGTCTCCCTGGCAGTGCCCATGCCAGACCCGAGGGCCCCTATGCAGCGTGGACCTCTACCTGCTAGTGGCCCGCCACCCCGAGGCCTTTTGGGAGATGCCCCGAATGACCCTCGCGGAGGGACCCTGCTCTCAGTCACTGGAGAAGTGGAGCCCAGGTGAGGGGAGAGGGAAGGAGAGGAGCCCTTGGCACCATCCCCTGCCCAAGGGTGACCTCTCTCTGAGGACAGGGATGGCACCAGCCTTCTGGGAGTCCCCCAGGCCTGATCGAAGGCCTGTGTGCTACCAACCGCAGGGGCTGGCCCGTTCCACTGGGGATGGGGCATCCCCAGGGTGATGGCAGCAGCCCTGTGGCGTGGGGCTGACAGCACCCGTCCCCGTGCCAGCCTTGCTCTGCTCCCCCTTGGCCGGCTTTGGGGGCAATCCCAGCGCTCTGCCCAGACCGTGCCAAGCCAGCATCTGATTCACACTCTCTCGCTTTTTCTCCTCCTCCTGCTTTGCTCTTCTCATCTCTCTGCGTCAGAGGTTACCTTGGGCCACCCCACCAAGGAACCCCTATGCACCATATGCCTGGTCATGACGGCCGTGGCCCCCCCCATGAAATGAGGGGGACACCCATGGGAGAACCCCGACCACTGATGGGAGAGCCGCGGGGGCCCCTCATGGATGCTCGAGGTGAGAGAGGGGGCATGGAATAATGGGTGGCTTAAGGCAAACAGACAGGGAGTGGGAGTGGAGCCCATTGCCCTGAGGTGCAGTGTAGGAAGGGCGTTTGGGCAGTGAAACAGCTGACTCCAGGGCAAGGAGGAGCAAGTCCCACAGGGCAAGGGTCTTCCTTCAGTCCTGGTCCGCTCTGCCTGTCCCCAACCCTGCACCTGCTGGGCATTTGCTACTCCCCAGGCAAAGGAGGCAGCCAACTTGCTCCCGTGCTCCCTGCAGCGCTGCGCCCTTCAACAGCTTGCCTTGTCTTTCTCCTGCAGTTGGAAGAGATCCCCGAGGGCTGGAGCCGCGAGGATTGGAGCCACGAGGGCTGGAGCCTCGGGTGCTGGAGGCACGAGCCCTGGAGGCGCGAGGCCTGGAGCCCCGGGTCCTGGAGCCACGAGTGCTGGAAGCCAGGGCCATGGAGGCCAGGGTCATGGAACCCCGGGGGCTGGAGCCTCGAGGGCCTGGTCCCAACCCACGTGGCCCCATGCCTGGTGGCATACAGGGTCCTGGGCCACTTAACATGGGAGCCAGTGGCCCACAGGGGCCCCGCCAGGTACACACAATGCCTCTATTCAGCTGGTTGGGCACCAACAGCACCTCATGGATCTGGGCTGGGCACGTCCTGCAGCAGCTAGAGAGGGGAGGGCATCCTGCAGAGCAGCACCTCTGGGAAGCACAAGGCCTGGGTCGGTGGCACTCAGGGGTTTGGAGCACTTGTCCCATTTCTCAAGACCCTGGCCATCTGCTGGGGAGAGGGTGATGCTTGGACCTCTCTGCCTCTTCCTGATGCACATGAACGAGTGCAGGAGTTGAAGGGAGAGGAGAGAGTGTAAAGCATACAGTAGCCTGTCTTCACGGTCAGGCATCTTCAGGCTGTCTGTGAGGGAATTCATCTGATGATCTGCTTTACATTCCTGTATTTGTATGGCTGAGTTAACAGGACTCCTCTCCTGTGCCTGCAGGTTCCCAACATGGCAGGAGGAGGCATTCCTGGAGCAGGAGTCCAAGGAGCTGGTCAGCCTGGAGGCTTTAGCCCAGGGCAGAGCCAGGTCACCCCACAGGATCATGAGAAGGTGAGAAAAGAGAAAGGGTGAAGCAGTGGAACAGCACTTCCTCCGTGTTTTACCATGGCAGGGACAGCCCTTTGCTCCAATAATCCGTGGCTGCTCTGACAGGGTCGTCTCTGATTTCTCCCTTTCCCCACAGGCAGCCCTGATCATGCAGGTTCTGCAGCTGACAGCAGACCAGATTGCCATGCTGCCTCCAGAGCAGCGGCAGAGCATCCTTATTCTGAAGGAGCAAATCCAGAAGTCCACAGGGGCACCGTGACAGGTGATATCCTTAACCAGCCTCACCCCGCGCCTTTTCCCCTTTGGTAAATTTGAGCTGCTCAGAATGGGGCTCTGCCCTGCTTTTCTGTCCATGCTGGGGCTCACTCTTCTCCCTTTCCTTCTTGCAGGACTGGCAGGTATGTGGTGGAGATGCCGTCTGCCTGGACAGCCATGGGAGCTGCTTACCGTTGCTGTCTGAGTTGATACTGTGTTTGGGAGATGTTGGCTTTTTTCCTCCTAACATTTTTCCCTCCCAGTCATCTTTTTTGTTTTTTAGTTTTTTTCTGTGTGTATATTCTATGATGTTTGAAATAAAGTGGGAGAAGAGTTTGAGCAAAGCCTTGTTTCCGGCTGCCTTATTTGGTGGTGGCTGGAGTTGGGAGTGTTGGGTTCTTGAAGCAGTCTGGCCTGGCTCCAGGCTAGTCCAAACCACTTGCCTTCCTCCCATCTCCCCAGCATCAGGGCAGCATCTGCTCTTGGGATTTTACGTGCTGTGCTGTTCACGGGGGTGTCAGGGAAGGGCAGGACAGGGAGCTCGACTTTCTGACCCTGCTGACTGTGTGGGAAGGGCTCCGTATCCAATTGCTGTATCACTTACCATGCCATCCTGCTCAGTGAGGGTGGTTTTTCCCCTCTTCTTTGCATATGCTTTAGCAGAATTCATTGCCGTTGCCTGAGGCATGTTTGAAGTCAGCCTGCACAGTGGTTAGTGCCTGATGCAGGCTGACTCTGGCAGCAAGACCCTGCGAAGGGGAGCACCTTACCCTGCTCCCCTGGACATTGTAATGAACCAGCTTTTTTATTGCAGCCCTACACGGGGGCAAAGAGAGCGTTCCCTTTGCTCTGACGTGGACTTACCCCCATGGCTCTTACTACAAAGAAAGCAAGTTTAATTTTTATTTTTATACAAAGGACTGTTTAAACCCAGAGGGGAATGTTTAACCCCCCCTGCCTGCTTAGTGTATTTGTGTCCCATCCCTGTCCTGTGGTTCCACCCAGCCCGCTGGGCATTCTCGATGCTTCCTGCTGCTCTCGACAGGGGATCCATGCAGAACTGCAGGCCTGTACCCGCCCAGGGGTGCCCTTGTAGGCCAGGTTGAGAAGGCAGCAGTCTTCGAACCTGGATTTTCTCATGGAGGAGTACCTGGCTGAGTCTTGCCTTGATTCCATGCACATACTCTTCAGTACATGCTTATACCCAGCCATGCTGTCTTGCTCAGGCACTGAGCATTGAGATCCTGCTGGGATCCCAGCCTGGCTGCCACTTAGAAGTTCTCTTTGTTGAAGTAGAATTTCACCTTCCTGGGATCCAGGCTGGAATGTTGGTGGCAAGACTTCTGCAGGCTCTTTGCCAAGGCCTTTGGCCCGCAGAGGAACACACCAACCACTGACCTGTGCATAGCACAGCGCTGTCAGCACTGGGCAGGCAGCTCAGGGAAAAGTGATGTAAGAGGTTTTTGGGGTCCCTGCAACCTGAAAGGGCTGAGCACACCCCTCCCAAACTAGCACTGGGTGCCAGGGAGGAGGGAGTGCCTCCCAGCTCCCACTGTGAACCTTCTGCCTTGCTCTCACCTCGGGTGGGCTGCAGCCACTGCCGCAAACTCGCTGTTCCACATGGGGCGCCCAAAAATGGTTTTGTGCCTGAGGCCCGTCACCGTGTCTGTAGCAGTGTCGAAGCGGAGCGCCACGTTGTTGGCCTGGGAAGAACAGGGATAGTGAGGACCCCCAGCAACCTCCTGCGAGCCAACAACTAGTCCCTCAGCACAGAGGAGCATCCATTGCCAATCCACCAAACACCGCTCCCAGCCTGCAAGCTGTTGACGTGCTTGCCCTTCCTTTCGTGCCTGACTTGGCCATCCCATGTCCTCTGCAGTCACACTTGCCCTGGGTGACTCACGATACTGTTGTCCCAGCCAGTGAGGAAGAGACGGTAGGTGAGAAAGTCTGCCTTGCCCGACTCTGCCATCTTCTGCTCCAGCGAGGCAAGCAGGTCGTTGAACCAAGCAAAGGCTCCCGTGTCCCGGCAGAGCCAGTAGAAGTAGATCTGGGATGCAGAGGGAGAGGGTTTGCTCAAGGTGGAGTGGAAGGATGCAACATCAAGGACTAGGAAACCTGACATGGAGAAACCTACGGCTGGTCCTATTGGATACTCCATACCTTCTTGGTCTTGAGGGTCTGGTCATCCTGCTGGAACTTGTACCAGATGGACTTCAGAATGGAGGCAAAGGGGGTGACACCTATGCCTGCTCCCACTAGCATGGCCACCTCGTACTGGAACACATCTTCACTGGCTGTGCCAAAGGGGCCATCCACCTCAATCCTAGCAGAGGAAAGGCCTGGGTAAGAGGTATGGCTTCCCCAGATCCCTGGGAAGGTCCGTTGTGGCACTCCCCAGCCTACCTGGGAAGCTCCAGCTTCTGCTGCTGGAAGGTGTCAATGAGACGCTCTGTCCAGTCACCAGCCGCCCGGATGTGGATAGAGAAGAAATCCTCCTCAGGCGCTGAGGTGAGGGTGAAGGGGTGCCACTCCAGCAGGGAGATGGCAGGGCAGTTGACGAAGATGTACTGCCCCACCTCCATGCGGAAGCCCTTCTTCTGCATCTGCAGCTCCAGCACACGGGCAGGGTGCATGACCACCTGTGACGCAGAGACAGGGCTCAGCGCCCAGCCTGCTTCTTGTCTCTGAGCCAAGCGGCTTTGGCAGCAGCCCCTGCCTGCCTCCTCACGGCCACTCCAGCAAGGACCCGTGGCACCGGTGGCTGTGGGAAGTAGCTGGTCGCAGGTGCCAGGCACAGATTCCTGCACCACCCACCTTGGTGACAACCACCTTCTGCCCTGCACGCCAGATCCGGAGAATCCGCTCAAAGATGTAGAGAAGAACGGGAGCCAGAACCCACTTCCAGGACTGCAGGGATAGAGAAGAGCAAAGGTTTGGGGTGGGGCAGGGCTGGAGCATCCCAAGGGCAAGAGAAGGGTTTCTCCCCTTTCAGCCATCCCACTGCTGCCCTACCTCAGCAGGGATGCTCCCAAACTCGGGGCTGTCACAGCAATCTCTGCAGACCTCATCCTTGTGTGTGAGGTAGTGCATGCAGCGATGAGGAGGCACCTTCTCCATGCTCTCCTCTGTCTGCCCGCGCACCAAACCGCTGTGGGGAGGTCAGGAGTGAGCCCAGGTGCCGGTTTCTGCCCTCCCTGCGTGGGGCCAGCTGGGCCAGCCAGCCCCAGGAATGGGGACCCCCACTCGCTGCACCCACTCCGAGGTTGCCCCACCAGGGGTCTGTGGCCACTACCCCTTGTTTTCCTGCCTTTGGGGAGCGGTGAGGTGCCTTACGCAATGCCATGGATGACCAGACCAACGAAGTAGATGATGAAGAGGTGGTGCGTGTACCAGAAGACCTCAAAGTAGTTCCTGCGGATGAACTCAGTGGAGGACGTGACCATGAGAATGAGCACCAGCGTGATGATGACCCCTGTCAGTCCTGGGATGGTGGTGAAGGCCACGTACTCGACGGTCTGCAGGGATCGAAGAACAGGTTAGAGAGGCAGTGGGCAGGCAGTGGCAGGGGCTGGATGCTGGGGCCAGCGCTCACCGTCTGGTTGGAGTGGATGGGGTTCAACCACTTGTTGCCCTGCAGGTGCATCTTGGAGAGGACAGCGGCCAGGCTGCCATCAGTGGCTTGTTGGCTGTGGTTGTAGCGCTCCAGGTTGAAGAGGTGGGCGATGGTGTGCACGGCTGGGCAGGGGACAGGCAGTCATCCACCTGCTCACCTCCCCATCCCCACCGTGCCCCAGCCCAGCGCAAGACAGTACCTGTGAGCAGGGCCAGCGCGTAGGCCACCAGCTTGTGGAAGGTGAGGTTGTGGTCCAGCTGCTTCCGCAAAGTCCGTCTGCAGCACTGTGGGGAGAGGTGGCCATGTCACAACGGGGATGGGGACAGGGACAGGGATGGAGATGGGGATGGGAACAGGGATGGGGATGGCCATATGGCTGTGCTGCCATGGGGCACTCACCGAGCAGGTCCCGCGGAGGAAGGAGAGGAGGTTGCGGCAGACGGGCAGCAGGATCAACATGCTGTTGAAGTTGAGGCACTTGGCTGATGCTCGCGCCCATGCCAAGGCAGACTGAGGAAAGGAACAGGGGTGAGTGTTGCTGTCCCACACGGTGCTGTGCTGGGACTGGGACAGGGCAGGGTGAAGCGATGCTGAGCTGGGACTCAGTGATGCTGGGCTCAAGAGTGGGAGAGAGCGCAATGCTGGGATTGGGAGCGATGGGATTGGGTTGATGCTGAGCCAGGAGAGGAGGAGAATTGGGAGGAAGTGATACTGGGCTGGAGAGTGGGAGAGAGCCCAATGCTGGGATTGGGAGTGATGGGGCTGGGCTGATGAAAGAAGGAGGATTGGGAGGGGTTGAGACGAGGATCAGCACGGAGCAATACTAAGCTGGGGCCTGGTTGGGTGGAAAAGGACAGGATAAGGAATGGGCAGGGGGTGCTGCAGCCCCCACCCCACTGCAGAAGGGCTCCAAGGGGCAGGCAGGGTGCTGGGAGGGAGGACCTTACCCCAAGGATGGCCCTGGTGTAGAAATAACGGTCATCCCGGTCAAAGAACAGAAAGTAGTACGTGAAGAGGAAGATGTTGATGCCCAGCCAGGCCGCCTGTGGGGGAAAGCTGCAGACTTGTGATGGCCCTTGGCCCAGGATGGCCCCTCAACCCGCAGCACTCGGGTGTGAGAGCAGCAGGAGGACGTCAGGACAGTGCATCCCCTCACGCTTCCTTATAAGCTGTGGCAGCACACATGGTGCTGGGACGAGGGGCCAAAGGTAGGGAGTCTTGCAAAATCACTGTCTTGTGCATCACCCATGCACGAGGAAGGAGGAAAGGCAGCTGGAGGCAATGCCTGGGGACAGTAAAGCCAGAGGGTGGCTGGGGTTGAGCGGAGCTTCGTGAAGAAGACTATGGGAGGAGGAAACTGCACAGAGAGGTGGCTCACCCAGCCCTGCTGTGCTGCTGGCCCCTGCCTAATTCTGCCACACCCCACACTGGTCCCTCTCACAGTCACTGATTTTTTGTTGAGCTCCCAAATCAAAACCACTTTGCCTTGCATTTGTTGTGGTTTGTTTTAGGTATTTTTCGTGCTTCTTTTTGAAAAAGGATTTTAAACAATGAAAATAATCCAACTTTCTGCAAACCCCCATTTTCCCAAGCCTTTGCAGCTCCTCATGCAGTGCTGAGCAGCTGGCACAGTGCTGGACAGGCAAGCCCCGTTACACCAGTGATGCCACAGAACAGCACTGGCAGATGACCCCTGTGGTGCAGGCTCCTCACCCCAGCATGAGCTCTCACAGGAGCTTCCTGGGCAAAGCAGCAGCATTTTTGAAGTTTTAAACTCTACTTTGAGTTGCATATTCCTTAAGACAAGTTTTCTGAACCCCATCCCTCCCCTGGCTGCTTGGGCTTTGCAGGTTGGCTGGGAAGAGGGATTGCTTGTTCCTCCACGCAGCCCAGTGCTACGACAGACCATCAGCCTCTATTTCCCCCCCAGCCCCTCTGGGACCCTGCCCACACTGTGCTCCCCATAGCCCCACATCACCCTAGCCTCTCACAGAATCATAGAATCACCAGGTTGGAAAAGACCCTTCAGATCATCAAGTCCAACCATTCCTATCAAACACTAAACCATGTCCCTCAGCACCTTACCCACCCATCCCTTAAACACCTCCAGGGAAGGTGACTCAACCACTTCCCTGGGCATCTCCCAGCGGATGAGCCCCCCAGCCCCACACACTCACCAGGACGGCTGCCGTGAACCAGTGGTTGACCAGCCAGTTGCCCATGGTGCGATGTCCCCGTTGCTGCGTCTGCTGCCGCGTGCCACGGGCGGCTCACTGTTTTATCGAGGCAGCAGGCGGTGTGGCAGTTCCCACCACGGGAGCAGCACCAGAGGGACTTTCCCTTGATAAACCTTTGAGGAAATGCTGGGCAGTTTCAAACGCCACCTTCCAGGAAGGCTGAGCCTATCGGCTGGTCCTAAACCAGCCCCCTGTGCTGGCCACGCACACATCCCTGTTGAGGGGTCCTCTGTGGCTCCAAACCCGGGTGCTGCGGGGCATTGGGCGGCTCCTCTTTTTTTTTGTCAATGTTTGGGGAAAAACCCATGCTTTTTTTGAGGCAGGGATATCCTGGTGGGAGGAAGTTGCAGAGGGTCCGTCCTGTGCCCTGCTCAGCAGCTGTGACCCATCCTGCCATTCCTCACCAGCCCCGGCTGCCCCTGTTTGACAAGAGCAACCAAGGGAGAATTGTATGGGGGAATAACACTGTGCCAGGGCCAGGATCCAGCCTGGAGATCCATCCTACAGATCCATCCCAGAGAGGGTGAATTAAGACTGTGCGAACAGCACCTGAGCACCAGCAGTGCTGTGCTGTTCCTCCATGGACACCCCAGGGTGCCCAGAACCTTCAGTCCAGCACTCAGCATCCTCCAAACTGAACTGACCCCACAAATGGTTTTGGAGGAGTGCGAGGATGTCACACTCTTGGTTTGGGGTGAGGATTTCTGGGTCCCATCAGCAACAACACTGCTGTGTGAGCCACCCTTCTTCTCCCTGCCCTCCGCTGCAGGTTCCAGGGCCCCGTGGTGGCCAGCAGCGCGGCATCCACTACAACTGTGGGAACAGCAGCCAATGCAGGGGGGCCTCCCACCTGGAGGAACAGGTTGTGCAGGATTGTTCCTTGGCGGCATGCAGGGTTGCTGCTGGCCCACAGCCAGGGCTGCGCTGACGGAAGCGCAGGATGAGGCTGGGCCCTGTCCCACCATGCTCCTGCATCTTCTCAACCCCACTGCGGGGCTCTCCCAGCCCCACTTCCCTCTGGTACATCCCCAACTCGGTGCCCATGAGTATGAGGGCTGCACGGGCAGTGGGTGTGCACACCCACACCAGCCCTGGTGCTACAATCCCCACCCTCTGCGTGAGTCACCGGCTGCCCAGACTCGCAGTTACAGCAAAGTTTCTTTACTGCTTAAAACAGTCCCGCTGGCCCCCATGGTCCCGAGGTTACCACATGTACCACAGCGGGTGGGCAAGGGTGTCAGAGCACCCCAGGGGCTGTGCATGGCAGGTAGCTTTCAGCAGCAGGTGGTTTGCGGACCCCACAAGTCCTTCGTGCCCATGTATATGGTCCTAAGCAGGACACTCCTGTCCCCCTGGCACCATGGGGATGCGCTGGGACCCACTGTCATTGCAGGGCCAGGAGGCACAACTTGTTCTGCAAGCCTGAGGGCACGGCCTGGCACTGCCTGTCCCTGTGTTCATAGCTGGCTGGAGGAGCTTCAGACGATGCTGTGCCTCACACCGGGCTCATGAGGTGCCTGGAGATGCAGAGGGTTCTCTGGCAGGTTCCTCCGGCAGCAGACGCAGTGCAGGAAGTCAGCAATGTTGTGTCGGAAGAGCTGGCGACAGGGGTGCAGGTACTGGAAGAAAAGGAGCATGAAGTAGATGCCCAGGCAGTAGCCAAGCAGCAGCTGCACCACCAGCAGCGGAGTGCAGATATTCTCATAGATGTCCGTCTTGAAGAAGTACCAGAGAATGACGAGGGCTGTGTTTTCCACCAGCCGGGCCACGTAGTACACGACCAAGCGGCCCCAGTTCTGTGACTTGTCAATGAGGTCCCTGTCAGCCAGCTTGAGCTGCACGGCCGACCAGCAGAACATGTTGATGCCAGCGTAGAGGAGGGTGAAGGCACAGAGCACCACCACCGTGCCCAGACGGCTGAAGTTCTTCTCGATGTTGTCAGGCAGGCGGGTGCCGCTTCGCCAGAACTGCACCCAGGGCAAGAAGAAGACCACCAACAGGTTGGCCAGAGCGATAGGGATGACCCAGTGCTTGAAGACGGTGCTGAACAGCACAAGGACGGCCACGCGGGTGGAGATCTCCAGGCTGCGCCACAGCACGATGCAGAGGAAGGCCAGAGGCCGCAGTTGGACCTTGTAGTCATCGTACTTCACCTGGATAGCCAGGACGTTGCAGACGAGTGCCCCGTAGGTGACTGACACCAGGCAGATGCCCATGAGGACGGCTGCAGAGGGAGAGAGCAGGGCAGTCAGGCAGTGCTGGGGCCCAGGCTGTGTGCCCAGCCTCTCTGCTGCCCTCGCTGCAAAGCCTGGGGTGGCAACTCTGCATGCAAAGCATGAAGTAACAGCCCTGCACGCAAAGCGCAAGATACCGACCACCAGGGCTTGCAGCAGGAGGCTCAGTGTGAGCTGGGACAGCTCGTGGCTGTGGCCAACAGACCTCATGAGGGGGTGGCTGTGGGGGAACTGAGGGTAGCAAGAGGCTCTGCTCCCAGCTTTTCTCCCTACACCACTAAACAGATGCCTTTGCAAACTGAGGCTGTTCACGTGCTTCAAGCAGATACCAGCCTCCCTGCCCTGTGCAAGAAATTCTGCTCAAAGGGGAGTGGGGCATGGCCTGTGCTTCAAGCATCTCTGCCTTCACCTGCTCCAAATACCACACCACGATTCCCACATGGGAAAAGCAAACTAGAGAATAGACAGGTGCCCAACCCCTGCAGCTTATGCTCCATGCTTAGGCGAGTTGGTGGCAGCCGTGTCCCCAGCGATCTCCCCAGACTTCATTTGGATGCCACACTGGTACATGCAGCAGAGGAGCTGCCACCATGCCCTGGTGGGGTCCTGTCTGCATGGCTCTAAGGAAGCCCATGGGCCAGAACCCCTTACCTCGTGCAGGAGGGACGTACTTCTCCAGGACACTGATGTAGAGCTGGAGGGTGAGCTGTGGGGTGGAACCCAGGAAGGCCTGGATGACCGCCACGCGCTTGAAGGCGTTGCGGTGGGTGGCCAGCCGACGCACTGAGTGGCCAACCTCCTGCTCCATCTCCACCTCATAGCCTTTCCGCAGCCGCCGCTTGCGGGTGATGGTGACATAGGGCTCCTCCTCCTTCCCTGATCGGCAGTAAACCACCAGGGCCTCCACACACCTGTGGGGACATGGCAGCTGTCAACTCCACCAGCCTCCTCTCTGCTCTCCATGCCTGCTCCCAGCACCTCCAGCCTCCCCTCACCCAGTGACAGCCAGACCCTGCTGCTGCTGGGCTCAGCTCAACTGATTTGGGTAACTGTTCAGAAGAGTTGAAGCATCCATGGTGGAAAACCATAGCTCTGTTGGGAGCTACACAAAGGAGTTAATCGCTCTCAGGTTCTGTTTTCTCTATTGGCACAAAATGCACCTCTTCCTCTAGGCAAAGGCAAGAGAAACTTTCTGATACTGTCTTTGATCTCTCCTCTTGAGCAGAAGGATTCTACACATCCTTCTTGGTGGGAACAGCAGGAAGGGAAGCACAGGGTGAAGCCGTGTGTGACATGGGCTGATAAGACAAGGCTTCCACAACCCCTTCCTTGCAGGGGATCCTCAGGTGCAAGGGAGGATCCTCAGGCAAGGGAGGAGGGTTTCTCTCATGCTGCTCCCCACTGCAAGGCCAGTGGGTAGAGGGACCCTCAGCCCCCTCCATATACAGCCACGAGGTGGGTGTGCATGGGCCAGAGGTGATGAGCAGAGGAGGATCCATCCAACAGGCTTGTTTCCTTCCCAGGGACAAGCTGGCTCTGGTATCAACAGGATGTAATTACTTATGTACATTCACTAGGACAGCAGAAGTTGCTGTATTTTAGACCCAAATGGAATGAGGTTTTTGGATAAATTCTCTTGCTGGATCAGGCCGGCATTCATGGCCCACTCCAGGCTCTAATGGGAAAAGTGTTTTATCCAAAAGGCCCAGTTCCAAGGGCAGTACCAGCTGGTTGCCAGTGCCCTGCCAGACCTTCTCAACAGGCTGGGCTCCATCTCCACCCAAGGAGCCAACTGAAGCATCCCCCGCTGAGCAGATCTGGCACTTGCAAGCAGCCAAGCACCACTGTAACGACCTCAGACAGCCATGGTCAGTGTGGCGAGAGCTGCGGCACCACCACAGGCCAGAACAGCTTGAGGTGGTGCCAAGGTGAAGCCCCCCAGCCGACTCTGAAGATGAACCATGGTGACGGGGACACCGCTAGCACCCTGCTCACTTCTGGTGAAAAAGGAAGCGTGGCACAGGGCACAGTGTTTTTGTAGCTCCGCAGGCATGGGATGCCCTGAAGCACAGCTGCCAGCGTGTCCTTGGGGAAAGAGACCTGCAGAGACGGTGGGGCTGCCGTGCCACCAGCTGCATCCCCTGTGCACTCTCACCGAGCAGGATTGTTAGGGTGACGGCAGCATTCCCAGGGAGGCACCACAGCATTCCCAAGGAGTGAGAGATCAGCACCTCTCCAGCTTGTGCAACATCCACGCTCTCACTCTCCTTTACCCAGTGGGGTCCAGTGGCCCCCAAGCTCCCATGCCAGCCCAGCTCCTACACACAGCTCCTTTCTTCCATATCCCATAAGTCCCACCCATCCCAGGCCTGGGGACCCCTGTTCCTATAAACCCTCAAACATCAGAGCTCTCAGCAAAGACAATGGCAAAATCCAAAGGCAGAGGGAAACACTGGCTGCAGAAAGTGACCCTGCAAGGAACTTTTTCAGCAGCCAAGATACGACAGGCTGGTGGCCAAGCAGAAGATCCCATGGGCCTGGAGCAGCAGTGCCGCTGGGGAGAAGTGGGCCAAGGACCCATGTGGAGCAGCTCTGGGGTTTGCTGCATGGCCAGATTTCTGCTGACAGCTAGTGCCTGGAGAGCCCTGCTCAGCTCAGCCCCTACCTGTCCCCTTACCTGATCATCATGTCCCACGGCAGGGATCCCTGTGTCCTATGCCAGGGGTCCCAGCACCTCGTGCCAGGGCTCACCACATCCCATTGTGGGATCCCCACATACCATGCTTAGGGTCCCCATGTCCCATTGCAGGAATCCTCATGTCCCTTGGCAGGGTCCCCAAGTCCTGTGCTGGGGACCTCTGTGTCCCACGCCAGAGCTCACCACATCCCATTCCAGGGGGCTCCATGTCCCTTGCCAGGGATCCTCCCATCCTTTGCCTGGTGCTCCCTCATCCCACGCCAGGGGATCCTGCCATCCCACGTCCCATGACAGGGGCTCCCGCACCCCTTGCTGGGGGTCCCTGCATCCCATACCACGGGGTCCCCACATCCCGAGCCAGGGGTCCCCATGTCTCATGCCAGTGTGTCGACATCCCTAGCCGTGCTCCCTGCATCCCATACCAGGGGTCCCCACATCCCGTGTCAGGGGTCCCCACCTCTCATGCCAGTGTCTCCACATCCCTAGCCGTGTTCCCCGCATCCCATGCCAGGGGGCTCCATGTCCCATGCCAGGGATGCTCCCATCCTTTGCTGGGTGTTCCCTCATCCCACACCAGGGTATCCTACCGTCCCACGTCCCATGACAGGGGCTCCCGCACCCCTTGCTGGGGGTCCCTGCATCCCATACCACGGGGTCCCCACATCCCGAGCCAGGGGTCCCCATGTCTCATGCCAGTGTGTCGACATCCCTAGCCGCGCTCCCTGCATCCCATACCAGGGGTCCCCACATCCCGTGCCAGGGGTCCCCACGTCTCATACCAGAGGTCCCCACATCCCGTGCCAGGGGACCTCACCCCTCATGCCGGCATCTCCACATCCCTAGCCGTGCTCCCCCTATCCCATGCCAGGGGTCCCCACATCTCGTGCCAATGTCTCCACATCCCTAGCCGTGCTCCCTGCATCCCATGCCGGGGTCCCCACATCCCATGCCAGGGGTCCTCACCTCTCATGCCAGCCTCTCCACATCCCTAGCCGTGCTCCCCCTATCCCATGCCAGGGGTCCCCACATCTCAAGCCAATGTCTCCACATCCCTAGCCGTGCTCCCCGCATCCCATGCCGGGGTCCCCACATCCCATACCAGGGGTCCCCACATCCCATGCCAGGGGTCCTCACCTCTCATGCCAGCGTCTCCACATCCCTAGCCGTGCTCCCCGCATCCCATGCCAGGGGTCCCCGCGTCCCGTGCCAGGGGTCCCCACGTCTCATGCCAGTGTCTCCCCATCCCTAGCCGTGCTCCCCACGTCCCCACACCCTTCGCCGGGATCCCCCGTCGCCACCCCCCCCCCCCTCACCTGATGAGGGGCCCGAGCTGCAGCAGGTGCATGAGCAGGACGAGGGGCCGGTCGCGGCTGAGGTCGCGGTGCACGAAGATGAGCGTGAGCTGCACCAGCAGGGAGGGGCAGAGCACGAAGAAGACGGTGAGCGCCAGCCAGAAGCGGTCGTCGGAGTGTCCGTAGGAGCGGCAGAGCGCGGCGGCCGCCGCCCCCTCCCCGCACAACAGAGCCGTCGAGAAGACGATGCCGAGCGGCGGCTTCGGCCGCGACGACGGGGCGGTGGGAGGGCAGCCCCCGGGGCCGCGCATCCCGCTCAGCCCCGCCGGGGACGCATCCCGGGCTGCAAACACACCGGCCGAGCTGCGGGGCGGGGCCACAGGGGCGGCACCCGCCGCCACCACCGGGGCCCGGGACCCAGAGCCCCTCACCGAGCCCTGCCCGGAGCCCCTGTCCAGCAGCACCTGCCGGAGCCCTACCCCGCGGTCCCTGCTGCACCCCTGCACCTCTGCCCCACAGCCCCTCCTGCACCCCTGTCCCACAGCCCCTCCTGCACCCCTACCCCACAGTCCCTCCTGCACCTCTGCCCCACGACCCCTCCTGCACCCCTGCCCCACAGCCACTCATGCACCCCTGCCCCACAGCCACTCCTGCACTCCTGCCCCACAGCCACTCCTGCACCTCTGCCCCACAGCCACTCCTGCACCTCTGCCCCACGACCCCCCCTGCACCCCTGCCCCACAGCCGCTCCTGCACTCCTGCCCCACAGCCGCTCCTGCACCTCTGCCCCACGACCCCCCCTGCACCCCTGCCCCACAGTCCCTCCTGCACTCCTGCCCCACGGACCCTGCTACAGCCCTGCCCCAGGAGCCCGGGGACCCAATGCCCCTCCTGCACCCCTGTCCCAAAGCCCCTGCTACACCCCTGCCCCAGCACCTCACCTGCACCCATACCCCAGGACCCAACACCCACCCTTCACCCCTGCCCCAGCACCCCACCTGCACCCCTGCCCCAGGACAGTCCACCTTTGCCTCTGCCCCAGCACCTCTCCTGCCCTGGAGGCCCCTGCCCCAACACCCCTATCTTTGTTTAGCATCCTCCCCACCAAGACCCCTGTCTCTCCAAGAACCCGTGCCTGAGCACACCCCAACACGGTCTAGGCCCACATCACAGCCCCCCTGCAACACCCCCTTGGGGTCCCCCAGTCTCAGTCTTGTGCACCCCAAGCCTCTGGTACCATCCCTGGGACCCTTCCAATATGTCCTGCCCCACCTGGGCCCCAGTAGCTGCTTTCCCGAAGGGGAGAGGTGATGGCAAACTCCAGCCCCTGGGCAGCCCCAGCCCTCCACCCGTGGCCCGGAGCTTCATGGAGGGGTGTGTGGGTGGAAGGAGGTTGCCAAAGCAGGAAGCGTTTTGGTTTCTCACAAGTGGAGCTGCAGCAGCGACACCCCTTTGGGTCTGGAGAGTGGTTGGGATGCAGGGTTGGCCTTGAGGTTTGGGTTAGGGTGTTAAGGGGGAGATGCTCCTGGGCAGGAGGTGGTGCAGACCACCTTGGCCTACAGCTGAGCTTCCAGGTGCTTTT